>JAQQTO010000057.1:55187509-55840011 GCA_029884595.1 Ormosia semicastrata | reverse complement strand
TATTAGTAGATGATAAAAAATAAGTTACTTGAGTAATCAAATTTTAGACTACTCAGAGTCACTTAACCTGTTATGCAAAACTAATATTGTCTAATTTAAGGTTTAGAACTTCCTAATTTAGTAAAGTATTAATTATTTCAATAATTCAAATACAAAAACATATTAAATTAAATTAAATTTAGATAAGTAAAATAAAAAATAAAGAAATAATATCTTGTATACAATTAAACTAAAATCTTTAAAATATTCTAAATTTTTAAAAGTGACTTTATTAGGGTTTTTCTAGTAGATTTTAAAATTGAAGTTTCATATTTTAACTTATAATTTAAAAGAACTTTTCTGAAAATGATTCTAAATTTTAAAATTTTTCATTTAATTTTTTAGTAGATTTTAAACTTAATAATTAGTTCTTATTTATAATTCTAATTTATTTTATTTTGATATATTTTATTAAATATATTAAGAGTTATTAATTTATCAAAATTAAGATTAAAATTAAAATTAATTAATAATTAATAAGTAATAATTATAAATTATAAAATTGATTAATGAAATTAAATAATAAAAATATCTAACTTAAAATTCAAAAAAATTTAATATTTAAAATAATTTATTAACTATTTTATCAAATTTTTGTAAAAATAATAAATAAGGTTATAATTTATACTACTGATAAAGAGGATTCACTTGATTTGGTTAATCAATTTTGAGTTTCCAATTTTGTTATTCTCATTTAATATAAATTATAATATTCTATTATATGTTTATGTTAATCAAATCCTATAACAACATAATGAAATATTATTTATTTCAAATTAACATACAAATATTTGGTTATTTTGTTGAATTAATTATCATATATATAAATATACATTTAAATATACACATAAACATATATATTCAAAATATAAATATTATATATTATATATTTATATATTTATTTGATCATTGCTAACCTCTGTAATTTTATGTGGAGGCTAAATTTGATCACATATTATTTTGGACCAAAAACTCACTCTTCTCTTCCTATAAACAACTTAAAAATAATACTGATTAATTTCAAACACAATAATTTAATTTAATTCTCGAGAATATATTAATGCAAATAATATAATAAAGAGAAAAAAAGAAATATAACTTTAATGAAATTTTTATTATGAACTCTAAATAATTTAAAACATAATATTAATATATATATATATATATATATAAGTTTAAGAAATAACATTATTTCACTAATATTAAATAAATTTATGTGTCTTACGATTTTATATAAACTAATGAAAAAAAATCCTTTTGAAAGAGAAAAATTAGATAGGAAAAAATCAAAACTCTTTTTTATTATATTTGTATTATGATTTTGCGTCTAAGAAAACCTAAGACATTGATATAAAAAAATCATTCAACGTTTTCAATCTTTTCCAAAATCTATAACGCCACAAAATGTTTTCTCAAGATTAAAGATTTTTTACATGTTGTGTTCTATATTATATTATGACACAATTTTTTTTATTTATAAAAATAATGTGTAATTATTAATAACTAATTTTTTCTAAATAAACTTGTAATATGTTATTTATTCCTTTATCCACTAATCTAGATACGCACTATGTAATGCATTACACGCTCAAGTACTATCTTCTCAATACCTGATACATTAACACAACGTTGTTACATACATTTTACACGTTCAGGCGCTTCCTTCCCAACATTGCAAACATACAATTATTGTACAGAATTAGCATTTTGATATGAATTTTGTGTTTCAAATTGGCAAGGGGACCGCAGCGCTAAAGAGGCATTCAAACTTTAGGAAGTGGCTATTTTGAACATGTGAGTGAGGGCCCAAAAGCTCGTTCTTGCCCTTATGCTACGTTTTGTTGTGGTGGCTCAATCCTTAGCTTTTTACGGTCCTTATCTCTCTGCAAAAAGCTGCCATCTGGACTCTGTTTCCTGGGACTCCAGTCACTCCACAGCTGGTCGTGGACCTGAATGAAAGGATACCCTTTTCTCTTGGCATCTTTTCTCTTTCATAAATTGCTGCCACTTCAGTGCTGAGACTATTTCTCATAAGATAAGATTAATTTTATATCCTTTCTTAAAAATTTTAATAATTTTTGATTTATTAGAAATATCAATTTTTTTTAAAATTTTAATATATTAGATACGTTTATTTATTATTTAATACCTTTTATTTTAAGTAATTAGAGAATGTAAAACAATTTGTTAAGTGAACGTATCATACTTTTCTTATAATTAAGTTAACACTTCGGTAAAATTCATATGAATAAAGATAGATGTAAAAACTTACACTCACATATAAATACATCATATATTCTTATACAAGAAATTAAAGAAAACCTTATCCCATTGTAATTTTATTTTGAATGGTTCATATTATTCATATAACTCATATGGTCTGTGCAAACGTGTTTTTCAAATTCATATGTATAGTTGTTTGAAAATAATTTGTGAGTGTTTTTAGGTGCACAAATTATATTTGGAAGTAATATGTTACAGGTATATTGTACGAAATATTTTGCACAAAATAAAATTATTTGTATTGTAAAATAATTATTTTAACATATTTGATCAAATTATAAATATTAAAAAGATATCTTATAAAACACTGGTTGAGAAAATAAAACTTTGTAATATAACTTTAGATGTGTAATAAAGAATAAATATAATTATAAGAGATTAGGAGTAGGTAAAATTAGCTCGTTAGTATCTTTGAAAATTGCATTACTTGTCAACTTTCATTACACCAATTAACCTTTATGATATATATATCTCGATGTGTATGTGTATGTATATCTATTAATAATGAAGAGGGCTTTCAAGTATTTTTCATTTTCATAATTTAACATAATAATTCTAAAATAACCCTTAAACATTTGTTTTATTTTATTAATAAATAAAATAAAATAAAAATAATCACTTTATTATTTAGTTTTTAAAGAATGAAAATTTACAAAGGACAAATATCAATTTTTTCCTAAATTTTAATATATTAGATATGTTTATTTATTATTTAATACCTTTTATTTTAAGTAATTAAGATAATGTAAAACAATTTGTTAAGTGAACGTATCATTACTTTTCTTATAATTAAGTTATCCTACTTCGGTAAAATTCATATGAATAAAGATAGATCAAAAAATAGTACACTCACATATATACATCATATGTTCTTATACAAGAAATTAAAGAAAACCTTATCCCATAAAATTATTTTGAAATGACAAATTATTCATATAACTCATATTCTGTGCATACTTGTTTTTCAAAAAAATATTTATACATTTTGTTTTTAAATTATAAAAATTTATATAAAAGGTGCACAAATTATATTTGGAATAATATGTTACAGCAAGTAATTGTACGAAATATTTTGTACAAAATAAAATTATTTGTATTGTAAAAGACTTTAAGGGAGGCATTTGATCAACTTATAAATATTAAAAAGATATCTTATAAAACACTGGTTGGCACGAAAATAAAACTTTGATATAACTTTAGATGGTGGCCTAAAGATAAATATAATTATAAGAGATTAGGAGTAGGTAAACCCGATTAGACTCAAGTTGGTGCGCGACGTGATGGATCTGGACACTTAAATTTAGTTAAAAGTGTGGCGGTAAACTTTGATTTAGGCTTAAAAGGTGAGATGTAGAGGTTTGTTTGGGTGGAGGTTGAACGTTGGTTAAAAGAGGACAAAAAATAAAGGTGAGGGGTGGATGGTTCTAGGTTAAAGATTAAAATCACTGGTTTTGTGATGATTTGGATGAGGTTTCACGTGGAAGATGGTTAAAGGGTGAAGGATGAAGGTGATGAATGTTGGTTAATGGGTGTGGGTTGATGGAGATAGAAGGTTGAGGGGAGGTAAATGTTATTTTTTATGTTGGAGGTTAATTGTAAACCAAAAAATTGAAATCCAAAAATTAGATTCTACACATGAACAAAATTGCATTACTTGAAGAAACTTTCATTACAGGGGGATGGCGTTTATGATATATATGGATCTCGATGTGTATGTGTATAAAAATAATGATATCTTTCCTAGTATTTTTCATTTTCATCCAATTTAACATAATAATTCTAAAATAACCCTAAAATTTATTTTATTTTATTAATAAAATAAAATAAAATAAAATATAATCACTTTATTATTTAGTTTTTAAAAGAATGAAAAACCACAAAGGACAAGTATCAATTTTTATCCTATTTAATTATACTTAAACTACTTAAATTATGTTATTTTATCACAACGAGGTTGACATATCTAATCAATTGTTGGCCCAACCTGGCCATATGTGGGCTATGGGTTACATGAGATGACTTACATTTCTTTTACTTATTCATATAATAAGAGTTTAAAAATGTCAATTTTAAATAATTTATTTGATTAACTTATATTAAAAAACTTAAATTAATTTGTATTAAAGATTTAAAATTGATTGTTACTTAAAATAGATGGATGTTTATTTTAAAATGACATTTAAGTAAACTTAAGAAAGATAAAATTAATAATTTTAGTTGTTGATTTTGATATTTTTCGAACTTATAGGCTAGCCTGACCCACTATAGGTTAGCCTACATCGAGTTAGGTCAAATTGGATCAGTTCAAGTTGAGCAAAAATATGTTCGACCTTTAATTTTTTTAACTCAACCTACACATTTTGTTAACTTACTTGAATCAGCCCATTAGGTTCGGCTTATTTTCACATCCCTAGTGATAAACACTTGTTACATAAGGCCAATTTATATAAAAAGTTATAATACACACTTAATTTATCAAGGGAGATTATGGGTGATAACATATGAATTTTATTATGTTTCATCTTATTGAAATGATATAATTATGTTAATATAATCTAAGATATTTGAGTTTTTATTTTCAGATTTGAGTAATTTACAATTATTATAGCTTTCAACAATTTTGAAATATTAAAAAACACTAAGAATGTTGTAAAACATGCATATTTTACATGTGGTAGATGATTATCTTGGTTATCCCACAGGAATAGAAAAATTAGTTAAAATGGATTGCAATTCCTATCGGATAGTTTCCTAAATAACTGCATTGTATAAACCCTAAAACGCTCTTATAAATACCATATCAGGTCTCAAAGGTATAAAGATCATCTGATATGCAGAATAAGATTTTGAGTCCATATTTTCTTATCTTGATCTTTTTATATTTCTCTTCTTTATTTACAACACGTTATCAACACGAGACTCTACCATATGAGTAATGACTTGAACAACTTAAAGATTCTACGAAAAGAGTTTGTTTTCTTATCACATTCTTTGGATTAATCTAATTCATTACTTTGTTCTTTCTTATAGTTTTTTTCATGTTGGTCTTAGTATGAAATATTTTCATATTTCATCTATATAATTTTTATTATGAATCTTATTTAACTAACACAATTATCATATTTTGTTTTATACTAAATTTGTTATTTTTTATAAATTCTGGAAGAGATTACTATTCAAGCATCCCTAAAGGATTGCACAAAACCAATGATTTTCCATGGTCATATTTTATATGAAGATTTATGGTATAGTTCCTAGAGAACTATACTTTTAGACCGTGAATGAATCTAAAAAGATTTAATTGATCTTAACATAATTTGAAACAAAGAAATGTAAGAAAGAAAATTATCGATCTTTTTATGTCTCTCGAATATGCTCATGTAGTAGTAAAATGAGAATTATTTTAAGAGATATTTTGAATTAAGTTTATGCATTCTTATGATTGAACACAAAAATGAGTTATTAATGAAAAACCACAAAGGTCACCAAATGAGTTGAACTTCATTCCTTGAAGTGAATGTTCCATATTATAATTTTGGGTATGGCAAAGGTCGTGGTTATGACCATTGATGTGGCAGAAATTAAAAAAAATGATCATTATCATAATGGTTCCAACCCTTCCAAGAATATATATCAAATGAAGTAGAGAGATATTAAGGAGAATCATTCATTTGACCATGGTCATATATGTAATATGTTTTTGGGTGAGTCTATTTTCGTTAAATACTATAGAAGAAAGTTTTATCGCTTGATTGATGATTTGAGTAGTTGAATTATTTTCTTGAAATTCATATTTGTCATTTCATATTTTTTTATTTTATTTTTTTGTGATTAAAATTATCACATACACATTTTCTCTTATTTTATTAGTTTGCAATATTTTAAATAAATATATGTATGATATGATTTATTAGAATTTTTTATTGATTGAAGAAAAAATGGAAAGAAGTAATACAAGTTGAGTTAAATTCTTTAGCTAAACGTAATGTATTTGGACCACTAGTCTAGACACCTGAAGATGTCAAACTCGTTTGGGTATAAATGGATCTTTGTATGGAAAAGAAATGAGTTAAATGAAATTGTGAGATTCAAGGCAATTTGAGCTGGAAGTTCAAATGATAATACATTTGTGAATAAGAGCAAATTAATGAATTGCAAGAAGCATTTTTCTATTGCAAAA
This sequence comes from Ormosia semicastrata, assembly GCA_029884595.1. NCBI lineage: Eukaryota > Viridiplantae > Streptophyta > Magnoliopsida > Fabales > Fabaceae > Ormosia > Ormosia semicastrata. The sequence continues at coordinate 55,833,509 of JAQQTO010000057.1, read as the reverse complement.
GGATAAATAAATCCTATACCAGCTATAAATGCTCCATTTAGAATTGGTATCAAATGAGTCAAAAACATGCAAGAAGCATGGTAGACTAATCGAATCCAAAGAAAAAGCCCAGAAAAGGGGAGCAAATAATATTGTTAAGAAGACAAATAATCCTAAAAAGGATAATCTTAAAAAAGAAATTAGAGACATAAGTAGAACTCTTGAAGTAGTCCAAATTCTAGAAGTAGTTCAAACTTTAGAAGAAGTTAAAATACCTGAAAATGGTGAAAATAATGAGATCTCAATAAATTATGTCTCTATAGGCAAAATGATAGAATCGAAAAGAAATAGTTGTCGACAACATATTTTTATAGCGCGCAATATTATGAATAATAATGAGGATCTTAAAATTAGAATCGTTGAAGAATATAAACGAAAAAATGATTGGCCAAAATAGAAGAATGCCTTAAGGCAAAATTGAACTTACTTGTAAAAAGTGAGGTTATTGAATTTGTAGCTAAAACTTTAGAAGAAGTTTTAATGGACTTGAAGTCTAAATCCCAGAAGGTGCAAAATCTGTTGATACAAATGGATGCTATTACATTTTGATATCTGAAAAAGTTTTTTGCACACAAGAAGTTGAGTATTTCTAATGGATGTTTTTACATATTGTTGTTACATTTTCCAGATGTCTCGATACATGTTATCTATATGAAAATCCCCAAAGGATTTAAAATATCAACATCCAATGAACTTAATTTACATATTTATGTTCTTTTGTTCATCATATTAAGACTTTTTTATTGAGCATTAGTACTTGTTGATATGCATTATATATTTATTTCAAAATTTCTTAAAGTACTTTATTTGTTTATGTGTCTATTTAAAGAATTTGAAGTGAAATATCTTTAAATGATAAAATTTTGTCTCGGCTTACAGATCGAGCATTTAGCAAATTAAATTTTGTCTATCAAGTTATAGAGAACAAATTCTTAAGTAATTTATACATATAAATTATATATATTGAGTACACTAATGCTTGTTAGATCATTGGGTTTAAAGAAGATTACAAAGATCTTAGTCCTGAAGCAGTACCATACCTTAGTGCTATAGAAACACACATGCATATTGCTACATAATACATGATCTAATATAATTTTCATGAACTTATAGCAACATATAGTTCATCACCAACCAGAAGACATTAGAATGAAATTAAGTATATTATTTTTATTTTCGAGGCACAACTGATGAGATTATTTTATTCACATGAATCTATGTCAAGCTAACTGATTATGCAAATACAAGACATTTATCTGATCCAAATAAAGTTAGATCCCAAACAGACTATTATATACATGTGGTGGTATTGCTATGTTATGGTGATCCACAAAGCAATTTATAGCTACTATTTCTTTATATCATGCAGAAATTACAACAATTCATGAAGGAAGTCGTGAATGTTTCTACTTAAGAGCTATGATTCATCATATTTAAGAATAATGTAGATCATCTTATGAAAAAAAAATTCTAACTGAAGATAATATTGTTTACAAAACTCAACTGAAAGAAAGATATATCAAATGTGACAGAACAAAGTATATTTCTCTAAAATTCTTAAGGAGAAGTCCTATGAATAATATTGAAGGTAAATGTCTAACAATCACAAGAGTTATAATATGCTGACTTAAAGATATTTTATGATTAGTTACAAGGTGAATTTATATTTGATGTATTATCAGTATAAAATTTTTTACATTAAAAAAATACAAAAATAGATATTTTTATGATAATATATATTAGTCTGAAAAGAATATAGTAGAGTTAAAAAAAAAAGAGTTAATTTGGATAAAACTTTGAAGAATGGGTTGGTAACAAGAATAAAACTCGATTCCAACTTTTGACTCCAATTTTTACTTTAAATATTATTTAATCTCTCTTTATTTATTATTTTTAATATTTTTAATTGAGTTAATAAACACTTAAAAATAATTAAATAAGATTGAAGATAAATATTAAAATTAAAAGTTGAAACCAAGTTTTGTTAACTTACAAATGAACATTATTTTACCATGCACCTAGCGTCTAGCCTAGCGTGTCATTGCTATAGTTCTGACATCCCCGAAAACACTCTTCACGCTATTGGGGATTGTCCAGTTGCCAGACAGATCTGGTGTCACCTGCTAGATGAGTTAGTTTGGTATATATCGTTTCTTCAGCTTGGACTTGCATGATTGGTTGATGAAGAATTTGTCTCATATGAGAATTCTTCATGGCTCTGTTCTTCCAAGCTAGTGTACTGTTTTTTAGATTGCTGCACACTTCTTGTGGCAAGTTCGTGATGAATACATTTTTGGCCAGTCTTCTTCAGGCCACCAGAGTGTGTTATGTCGCACGTGGGGGAGAATTACGAGCTACACAATGGTAGATCCTATCTTGTTTCCAATGGTTAATAGTAGCCCTAAAATGTCATCTCTCGTTTCTTGGTCCTTTCCTCCAGAGGATTAGGTTAGTGCAAATAGTGATGGGTTTGTTCTTCCTACTGATCATGACGCTTCTTGTTGCTTCTATAACCACGGCAGAGCTTTTGGGGGGGGGGGTTCCACTCTCTTCATCTTGCTTGGAACTTGAATTGTAGGCATGTTTGAATGGAGATGGACTCCTCTAATGCGTTGAGCATCATCTAGAATTGCATGGATCCACAACATCATGGCTCTCCTATTATTCAAAGTATTTGTGAGTTGCTGTCCAAGGCTTGCCATGTTTCACTAATCGCTAGTGCATGTTTATCGTGAGGCTAATAGGGTCGCAAATGGTTCTGCTAGGTTGGGTCATTCCCATGAGTTAATTTGGAGCTCAGTTTTTTTTATCGTCCTCCTTCTTGCATCGCTGATCTCCTTTGAGTGGATTTGGTTGGTGTGGCCTTCTCTAGGCTAGTTGTGTAGATTTTTCTTATCTTGGGCCATTTTGTGGCCCCGTTGTTAAAAATATATATATTAAGATTGCACAAAATAATAATTTTTTATAAAGCTCTTATGTAAAACAGAAACTATTTTACATTTAGATACAATTATAAAAAAATATTTTTTATTTTAAATACATTAACAAGAGATTACTCAAATGGCCGGTAAACAAAATTAAATTCAACAATTAAAAAACTTCTGTAATATCAAAAATTAGATCTTGCATAAAAGCACTTCAGAGCAATAATTTAAAAATTAAATCTGAGCTTAAATTGACAAGACTTCCAAGTTATAATTTTATTGGTTTAATTAATTAAATTTATGATTAAACCTTTGTTGAGCTAAATGATATTATGGCCTATTTATGGTTGCCGTTTTCAAAGTGTTGCTTCCGGGAGAAAACTCAGCTTATAGACCATCCAATAAATAAATCTCCATTTGGTATTAGTTCTTGAATTTTAAAAATTATTAATTTAGTCTTTAAAATTGTAAATACTAATTATATTAGTTCTTCAAATTTAAATTCATAAATTAAATAGGTTCTTAAAATATATAAATTTTAATAATCTTAGATATTAATATAATTAATATTTGTAATTTTAGAGATTAAAATAATAATTTCTTAAAATTAAAAATCAATATGAATGATACCTGGACTTTCAAAAATTAAAATAGTGATATACGTCCCATCCAATCAATGCTGCCGCAACTACATCATTTACGCCCAAGTCAAAACATAAATATTGTCATATATAATATTACATATTATTACGAGGCTTTTTTTTTAATCAAATAATATATTACCAGTTGTTTTGTCCTTTTGGATTTCGAGGTGGTGTTCACTTAAAACTTAAAAGACAAAAAATAAAGAAAAGAAATACTAAATAAAAATAAATAAATGGAGGGAAAAGAGTGTGGCAGAGAGGGAAAGGAAGAGTGAAGACAGTTGGACGTCGGAACTTGCCACGAGGAAGAAAAAAAAAAACATAAACAAAAACAAAACAAAAAAAAATGTGGAAAAGAGAAAAGAGTTATTATTATGGAGCTATGTGTAGAAGAAAAATAGAGCAAAAAAACAGAAACAGAGAGAGCGCATCTCCATAGCCATAGAAGTAGTGAAGAAGAAGAAAAGTGAGTGTTGTTATCGCTACTGCTGTTGTTGTTGCTTAGTGGTTTCTGCTCAGCTACTCTTCAAACCGCGCTTTTTGTTTCTTTCATTATCGTTTTCATTTTCTCTCAACAACCACCTCCACTTCCTCTCTCTCTCTCTTGCCGTTAAATCCATCTTCCTCTTTCTTTCTTTCTTTCTCTCTTTCTCTCTCTATTTCTCTCTTATTGTGCTGTTTGCTGCTGCATCGTTATCTTCATTCTAATTCTAACTGATCAGACATTGAGATTTGTTTCCCTAGTCCCTACCTCACCTGGAATCTCAGATTTTAACCACTTCCTCTCTCTGTTCCTATATACTTCCATTCCCTCCTTTTCTTTTCCTCTTTTTTGGCGTCTTCGATGGAAACGACGTCGGAGAATTGCTCTGTCAAAGTTGCTCTTCACATTCGTCCCCTTATTGCCGATGAACGACAACAAGGTTGTAGAGAATGTGTTTCCGTTACACCTGGAAAGCCCCAGGTACTAACTATTACTAACTCACACAAACCTCCTGCTGCTGCTTCTTCTTCTTCTTCTTTTAAAAAAAAAAAAAAAGATTTTCTTTCCAGCTATATTTTTTTTACGAGATTATTATTATTATTATTATTATTATTATTATTATTATTATTATTATTATTTTATTATTTTATTATCTTTGTTGTTTAGCGAAGAATTCATTAATTAATGGCGTGGAAGAATTCATTAATTAATGGCGTTGTTCATCATTTTCCGGGGTTGGGTGGTTGCTTAATTATTATCATTTAGAAGATTCTTTCTTTCTTTTTATTAAAAACTATTTATGGCTCCATTTATGATTCCTTTCTTGTTTAGTTACAATGTAAATTTGCTTAAATCCCTTTGTAAAAAAAAAAAAAGAAAGATAAAAAAAAAACAGAAGTCCAGTTTCAAAGATCATGCTTAAGTAGAATTAATTCATTTTTTGGTGCACCTGCTTGGTGGGAAATTTTCGTACAATTTGGAGGTTGTTTGATTCGACAAAATTATTCTTCAAAAGAACTACTGGGTTTTATGTTATTTTCTCAGCATTTATTTATTCTTTTATTTTTTTATTTTGAAATATGTTTTAGTCATGCATGACTCATGTCCCTGTAAGTGAGACATTATCCTTTTTCATGCTATAAACCTGTAAGTTGTTTTCACATACCTTTATCTTTTTTTGGTTTGGTTTCTCGTTTTTGCCATTGCATATCAATTCAGTTCTGAAAATTTATATGATAATGGTTTTGGATTTTAAGTCAAGAGACGTAAGACACCCCAATTACAATTAGGCATTCTCCCAATTAAACTGAGACCAGAGAGACAAAATGATTATTGCTATAGGTCATTAGGTCATATACAGTCTCAAAAAAAAATAAAACTTGTTCCCCTGTTTGGATCAATGTCATAATACCATGGGCTTCAACTCCATAAAAACATACTCTTTTGCATGGAGTTATCATACTAAGTGAATTGCAACAGGCTTTACATTGCATGCATTCTATATGGTGAAAGTCTTGAATAGAAATTCACTTGCTTTGAAGACTGTAAATATGGACTCATATTTTCTGATATTGTTATTTATTTCACCGTTACATATGGACTCAAGGTATGAGCGACCTTGATAATCTGCAAATTTCTTATGGTCTCAGCTCCTGAGAATCTGATTGCAGTTTTTCAATGACTAGGTTCAAATTGGGTCACATTCTTTTACATTTGATCATGTTTATGGAAATGGTGGATCTCCTTCAGCTGACATGTTTGAAGAATGCATTGTTCCATTGGTTGATGGCTTATTCCAAGGATACAATGCTACTGTTCTTGCTTATGGTCAGGTTAGGTCCATCTTGCATGTCATGTACTCAAAGTTAAGAAAGATCATTCTATTCATCATTTGTATTTGACTTACATATTTGCCACAGACAGGATCTGGGAAAACGTATACCATGGGAACTGGCTATAGTGACAGTTGTCAGACTGGATTAATTCCTCAGGTTATGAATGCCTTGTTCAATAAGATTGAAACACTAAAGCATCAAACACAATTTCAGTTGCATGTCTCCTTCATTGAGGTATAATACACTGAGTGCTGGTCTGCATATGGAAGCTATCGTCAAACATTCAAAGATATACTGTCTTTTTTTTTTTTAAAATTGAACCGACCACACCTAGTGAGAAAAGGCTTGGTTGTTATTCTGTTTTTTTAAAATTGAACCCTTTGATGGTAGATCCATATAACTTTTCGAATTATGGGTGTTCCATCTTAAATGGATTTTCCATGCAGCAGTTTATCTTGAAACGGTGCTAAAATTGGCTGGCTGTGCATGTGATATTGCTTTTTATAGAAAAAAGAAATCTTTCCTTGAATTCTTATTCTTTTTAGGGGTTTAATTGTGCATTTGATTTTGAAGATTTTGAGGGAAGAGGTGAGGGACTTGTTGGATGCAGTATCTATGGGAAAATCAGAAACGTCTAATGGGCATTCTGGAAAAGTAACTGTTCCTGGGAGGTCACCAATACAAATTCGTGAAACATCAAATGGAGTAATAACACTGGCAGGGTCAACGGAAGTTGCTGTAAGTACATTACAGGAGATGGCTGCTTACTTGGAGCAGGGTTCTTTAAGTAGGGCAACAGGAAGTACAAATATGAACAACCAGTCCAGGTAAATAATGAGCTTTCAGTCTTTCTTGTCCCTCTAATAGAAAAACGATGCTCAATGCTGTCATTTTGTGTTTGGATACTTTGAAAAATTGAAGCAGTCTCTTCACATTGTGGGTACTGGTCTGGTGATATATTACTGTGGGGTGTGAAATTTAACATTCTTTCTTTGTAAACTTTTTTCATGCTGACACCACTGGCATGTAGTATATAAGCAATTCCTGTAATTTTAACTTCCAAATTGTGTTCACTGTATGAGGAAGGTGAGCACTGAATGAAAAATCATCCTCCATATTGGAAAATCAGATGATGTTTTCTATGTGGCATTATCTCAAAAGGAGGGCAAAATTACTTGGACCAACCTCATAGAAGATAGTATCATTTTCTTTGGTGATTCATATTTATCGATTACCAATAAGTTGGTTTGGATCGCTTTCTAAGTACGAATTTTCTATTGTTTCTTTTTATATCTTTCTCCCTAGGTAAGTTTAACTTTTTATTGTAGTTTCCATTGGATTCTAAACTCAAACAACAAATTTGAGTGATGGAAAAGTCTCATTTTTATGGTTTCCACTAGATTTAATCTTGATAATCTAATAACTTGTGGTTCCCCTTTTGCTTGTATCAGTCGGTCACATGCCATCTTCACAATTACATTAGAACAGATGCGCAAACTCCATTCAGTTTCTCCCAGCAATGACACTTTAGATGAGGATATGGGTGAAGAATACCTTTCTGCAAAGCTCCATTTGGTAGATCTAGCTGGATCTGAACGAGCTAAAAGAACAGGTTCTGACGGTCTTCGTTTAAAAGAAGGTTGTTGATACATGATTAACCTGAATGCCTAGTATATTTTTGTTTCAAAGTACTGTGTCGGCCTCATCATTGTAATAATAGAAAATGATGATGACAAGGATTTTAGTGACATATCTAAATTTTTTTGTTAATAGGCATACACATCAATAAAGGTCTTCTTGCACTTGGTAATGTCATAAGTGCACTGGGGGATGAGAAAAAGCGAAAGGAGGGTGTGCACGTTCCTTATCGGGATAGCAAACTCACTCGACTCTTACAGGTTAGAGTAACATTTTGTCGTTTGACACTAGTTAAGTTTATGTGTGTGTGTGTGTATATATATATTGTGTTGTTTCTATTGGGATAGCTTTTAGACTTGTCTAGACATGTTAATTGTCTCATGTTTTGTCTTATTTAAAAATTAGATTTTCCATAGCTTTTTTTTTTTTATGGTATTATGCAATGTCTTGAAAATTCCTTGCGATGGATTATCTTTCTTAACTTATATTCCTTATATATTTCATACTTTAATTTAAAGCTTAAGGATTCCATCTCCTGTATAAATGCTTCTAGACTCCAACTTATTTGTGGCTTTAAAAACTTTCAAGGTACTGAATAAAAAATTTAAATCAAAGTATGCAGTGTCATATAATTAAACTTTTGTATTACAAAATAGTAGCTACTGCTTATCAGTATTTTCTATATAGGAGTCTGCAAGCTTGACTTGACTTGACTTGTGAGTTTACCTTTTCCTTTTAAGACAGGAATTAAGAATTCTCTCTTAGTTTCTTAATTTCAGTCTCTAAGAATCTTTTGATCCAGATTCACTGGTCTTTGTTGCAGGATTCACTTGGTGGAAACAGCAAAACTGTCATGATAGGTAATTACTCTGAAATTTTATTCATGGCTACAAGTGTTTATGTGTTTAAGCATGTTCTTGTTTTCCCTTGTGTTCCGTCCACTGAAAATATGAAATGTTCCTCTTCCGTTCATTTTGCTTCAGTTGAAGCCAGCTTATTGCTGCTAAAAAATGTTTTTTCTATTAATGTATGAGCCAGTTGTTAACTAATTTCAAGTTCTTGTGGTGACACTTATTTACTTCTTGGTCTATGAGGACTACTCATTTTTCAATAATATTTTGTTGGGTTTCTTCCTATTATACTACCACAAAATTAGAAGGGCAGTATTTCCATCTTTCTTCTTATATTTTAAGAAAACTTAATTGTGCCCCTTTTTACATGCCATTTATACTAATCTTTTTTATCGAAATAAGAACACAGTAAGGGAAAGACTAAATTGGTCATGGAAAAAGACACTGTAGGAGCACATCTTATTTGTTTACAGACATGTTGGTTGAGCAACAGTTTGACAAAACATTAGTTAGGCCCATTAGAGAGAAGATGAATTTGGACCACATATTCATCATGCAGTTTGACGGACAAGGTTCTGATGTCAGACATTTATGCCAATGTCATTGCTAATCAGATAAAAGCGTTTGTTGGCTTTGGACTCTACATGATTAATTAAAGATATTTTTCTTCTTCTAGACATAGTTACTAGATACTGTATCGTGTGTATCAAATATAGACAGTGAATTATTGCCATATATAGATATATTTATAATATTGTTTCCCTTATCAAAACTAAAATTTTTACATGCTTTTCAATCACAAAAAATGGTTCCCCTTTTTCCAGCTTGCATTAGCCCTGCTGACATCAATGCTGAGGAAAGTCTTAACACTCTAAAGTACGCAAATCGTGCACGCAATATTCAAAATAAGCCTGTTGTAAGTTTCCATGATTTTTTGTTACTTTAAGTTCTTGTCCCATTCTTTGCCTTAGAAAGATGAGGAAATTCGACCTGGTCAAGTTTCATATATTACAATTTTTATTGTTAATTTTACAGGCTAATCGAGATTTGATATCCAGTGAGATGCAGCAAATGCGCCAGCAGTTAAATTACTTGCAGGCTGAACTTTGTGCTCGGGGAGGAGCTCCAGCTGATGAAGTGCGGGTATTTATCATGATTGAAACTTGCATTTTGAATTAGCATGAGATAAATTGAGTTTTATATATAACATGATGCTCTTCTTGTACAGGTTCTTAAGGAAAGGATTGCTTGGCTTGAGGCAACTAACGAGGACCTCTGTCGAGAACTTCATGAATATCGCAGTAGATGTGCTTTTGTAGAGAGATGTGAAATAGATGAACCAGTATGTAAATAGGAAAAACTTCAAATGCCTGTCTGTTACTTTTTCTTGTGTTAATTAATATAAATATCATCGACATAATTGGATGGACTTGAAAGACATTATTGGTTATATGTGGTTATGGACGTATGTTAGTTTTGCTTCCACAGAAATTACTAACAAATGGTACTTAATGTCATTTTTTCTTTTCTCAGGATGGACATATTTATCTTGTGAAAACTCATGGGCTTGAGAGGCGCTTTCGGAGCTCAGATTTGTCTGACCATCCCATGGCTGAAAGTATATCAGGTAGACATTTATCTAGCTGCGTATTGATTTTATAATTTAAGAATTTGGATGAATTGGAATTTGGAACCTAGTAAAGGGGGAGAGAGGAAACAGATGACTCATTCCCCCTGCTCCTTCTTTCTGGAAGAATATATGAGCTCTTTTCCTAGTTCCTAGTACACAGGGATCTCACTACTTCATTTATGGAAGGTGCGTATTTATCATATTCGGAAACTAGAGTCTAGAGATGAGTGATATGGGATTAAGCAGTGCTTTGATACTTGGTTGTTATATTATGTGTTTTAGACTTTGAGTAGTTTCCCACTCTGTTGGTTTTTGGTATGTTGAGAGAAGCTCTTATACTTCTGGTTCAGTCTTCAACATTGGGACACTATCTCTTTTTTTTTTCCCGTTTTTGCAGGTGAGGATTCAAGGGAAACTGATGAAGCAGCAAAAGAGTTGGAGCATGCACTCTTGCAAAATACCATGGATAAAGAGATGAATGAGTTAAATAATCGCTTAGAGCAAAAAGAGGTCTCATTTTAATGATTTGTTTTGAAATTTTATATATGAGTGATCATAAATGTCTCCTGAGCAAATTAACTTTGAATCTAATTCATATGTACTTCTCAGAAACCATTTTATGCGATAAACTTATAATTTGATGGCAGAGATGTGAAATTGTGAATCTATATATCTGTGTGTGTGTGTTGTTTACACTCTCGGAAGCAACCTTAGTGGCCTCTGTCTAGCTGTTGAGTAGCCTGTACAAAAGAATTTAAAGTATATTCAAATCAGTAACTTTCATCAAAACAATCTAGGTAGGGTAAAACAAAAAGGAGTGATATTGGAATATTGCTAGGTTATTTATTGATCCACATGCTACGATCACAGGGCCACAAAGAGAATATATCCGTAAATGCAGTGTTAAACTTTATTGTGTTTTTTATATGGGTGAACATTATTCTTTTTTTCCATACGATTCTCTGTTATGATTATAGTGGAGAGATGAAATTTAAACTTAAACTGAGTATCTGAGTCTATCTTTTTTTTTCTTGCAGTCTGAGATGAAGCTCATTGGAGGCGATACTGAAGCACTCAAACAGCACTTTGGGAAGAAAATTATGGAACTTGAGGAAGAGAAAAGAATACTGCAGGTTGAACTGGACATATTTAAATTTAAATAGCTATCAAATGCCACACAAGAATTAAGTCTCTATTTTTATCCTAGTGATTGATTTTGAAATGATAATGACAGCAAGAAAGGCACCGTTTGTTGCATGAGGTAGAGAATCTTGCTGCTAATTCTGATGGATTAGCACAGAAAACTCAAGATAGTCGTGGCCAAAAATTGAAAGCACTGGAAGCACAGGTGAATTTTCACTTACATTGATGTCATTCTCAAGTCATAAGGTTATCATTCTATGCCAATATTTTTTTCATTTATTTATTTGTTTTTTATATATTGAACATCAGATTTTAGACCTCAAGAAAAAACAAGAAAGCCAGGTGCAGCTACTAAAGCAAAAGGAGAAGAGTGAAGAAGCTGCAAAAAAACTTCAAGCTGAAATACAGTATATCAAGGCTCAAAAGGCCAGTTTCCATTCGTTGAGCTAATTAATTGTTAAAATTCTTATTACATATCTGACATTTGTATTTCTATACATTGCAGGTTCAGTTGCAGCATAAAATGAAGCAAGAGGCAGAACAATTTCGACAATGGAAGGCTTCTCGTGAAAAGGAGTTACTCCAGGTGGTTTACTTACTTTTATAAAGATGTCATCATGATTGTGTTTTCTAGTTTTAAAAATGCAAAGAAATTTTACATTGCCTATGATCAACTTGAGGCCCTATTGCTTCTACACTGAATGCCTGATTGCGCATGCCTTTCAAAGTCCATGTTTTGTCTCAAGCATGTGGCATGCAAGATTTTTGTTGAATGCTGTGTTTGTAATCTTTATGTGCTTCTTATCCCATCAAGTTGTGGAATCCATGGTTGCATATTTTGTGTTAAAATGACTAAATTTTTATTTGAAACAAAGTGTAACAAAAAATAATTATACATTAATATTCAAATAAAATACTTTTCTAGGCTTCTATTTCTTATCAAGCGTGTTTATTGAGGCTAACTTACCTTTGTTTTGTACAGGAATTTAATATTTTCTTATGTTTTATATATCAGTTATTGAAATACTTCATCAAAGAAGCTATTTTTTTTTTTTTTAATTGTGTGCTTTCTACTAGGTTTACACTGTTCTTCTATTTCAAAGTTTAATTCTTTATTTTGGCTATTGATCTGTAGAAATTTTTGCCAATTTGCAGTGGTGTTGTCCTCTAAAAATTAATCATGCTATGTTGCTTAAAACTTGGGCTAATATGTGTGCTTGTCTCATACTACTGTAATTTTAATCTCGGTTTTTATTTTAAGCAGTTGAAAAAGGAGGGAAGAAGAAACGAGTATGAAAGACATAAACTTGAGGCTCTAAACCAGCGGCAAAAAATGGTAAGTTAAAGATCTAAATTTATCGTTTTCCTTGCTTATTTTGTTACTGTCATCCATGGCATTTTCAGATTACTTGGAATCTAAATTAGATGGGAAATGGCCATGTGATTGTGATAGAATGAGAATGAAATAAATGGACTGTAAAAACCATACATATAGAACAAGGCTTCTCATTTTCACATTCTGTGATTTAGACAATTTATAACAGCTGTTGTCACTCATTTTAATCGTTATTTTCAGGTCCTTCAAAGGAAGACAGAGGAAGCAACAATGGCTACGAGAAGGCTAAAAGAACTGTTGGAAGCCCGCATATCTTCTCCGCGTGACAACTCTGGTAGAACTTGACTTGGAATTATTTTCTTTTTACTACATATTCTAGCTTCCTAATTATTTGCTGTCTCTTTCAGTGTATTCAAATGGACATCTACAGCCTGGGCAGGTATCAATACTTAGCTTATATATTATGCAATTTGTCAGCTTAAGAGTGAACCAAAAATGTTCCAATAAAGCAACTTAGCTTGGTATTTTGGTAGCTGCCTTGAACCAACCATAATTGAAACAATGTCATCCTTATGCATCCATTGAGAAATTTGAGATAATCTTTCTATGTACTATTAAATCAGGGTGGCAAGTTGATTTGAGTTGTATTTAATGAAATTCTGCTGTTGAATTTCTTTCCTAACATATTAAAACTAGGGTGTTTTAAGAACTCCTTACCACACCCTTCAAACTTACTTTTCTGTTATTTACTATTTCAAATAAATTTGTTTTTGGACAATTTTAACCTAACTTGTATGTCTAGTTCAATGAAAAATCCCTCCTGAGGTGGCTTGATCAGGAGCTTGAGGTCATGGTACATGTGCATGAAGTTCGCGCTGAATTTGATAAACAAAACCAAGTGTATGTGATCACAATTTTTTTCTCCTCTTTTTCTCTTTTCCTTGGGTACAATTTATCACATTCCTAAACTATATTTTCTTTTTACTATTGATTGGAACTCTTTTTTTAGCCAAGCTGCACTGGAAGAAGAGTTGGCTTTACTGAAACAAGTGGATCAATTTTCAGATGGGCAGAGTATCCCCACAGGAAAGAGCAGATATTCCAGGTAGAAAAATTTTCATGCACCTGTGTGTGCAGGGTTCTGTTGCTATTTTGGAGCAATTTACTATTTCTTTAACTTACTTTTTTTCTCTCGTTTCCCCATTTGTTAGACTGTTATCCATGTCACCAGATGTAAAAGTGGCAAGAATAGCTTCTCTTGAGAACATGCTGAGCATGTCTTCAGTTGCTTTGAAATCCATGGCTTCACAACTTACTGAGGCAGAAGAAAGGGAACGTACACTAAATAACCGTGGACGTTGGAACCAGTTACGTTCAATGGGAGATGCAAAGAATGTGCTTCCGTATTTGTTCAATGCTACAGCAGAAGCTAGGTGCTTTCAAAATCTTCTGAGAATCTGATTAAGCTATTCTAGTTTTTATTTATATCAGTTGACTACAGAGTAGAGAGAGTTATCAATTTACAAAGAGGGAAAAGTAAATTCTTGCCAAGTGTCTGAAGAAAATCTAAGCAGTCTGTCAAATACTGTTGATATGATGCATTCCTTTCTTTTGAGATGTTTTAATTTCTGAAATGCGCATTATCTCTTATTTTTACCTGGGTATTTTTTTGACTTAATTAAATACATTATTTTTTTTCTTTTGTTATTTTGGAAAATTTTAGAGGCTTTTTGTTTCCTATTCTAAGTAATGGTACTGTGCATCATCTTTAACAGGTGCCAATTGTGGGAAAAGAATATGGAACTTAAGGACTTGAAAGAGCAACTAAATGAGCTTTTAACACTACTACAACAAAGTGAAGCACAGAGAAAAGAACTTGTTGAAGAGCAAAAAATTAGGGAACAAGCTGTTGCCATCGCATTGAATACATCATCAGCATTGGTGAGATTTTATTCATTCTATCAGCAATTAGCATGAGCTTGTGCGATAAAATGTTTTAACTCCTACACTACATTAGACAGCTAATGATTATCAGTAACTAGCATTTGAAGTAGTTTAGCATGAGATGCAAAAATTGAAAGTGGGATAAAGTACTTCTAATGGAGCAGATGATTTTGAAATGACTGTCTAAATCTTCACAACCTTTATATATTCATTACTGAACCCAAATCATGTATATCAGTTATTTAGATTCTTAACTAGGATTAATTATAGTTTCTTGATACAAACTTAATCTTTCATTCATTAATATTATATCAAGTTTCTGACTGAAACCAACAGGAAAACTCACGGTCATTGAAACACCTGGCGGAAGAAATGAGTGGTCCATTGTCTCCCATGTCACTTCCTGCACCAAAGCAACTCAAATTCACCCCTGGAGTTGTTAATGGGACAGTCAGGGAGTCAGCTACATTCCTAGATGAAGCACGAAAGGTATCCCTGCTTCGTTCTGTTTCTCTAATGATGATCTTTTTTGTTTGTCAATTAAGTAGTAATGATTTTATATTCAGATGATACCCATTGGAGAGTTGTCAACAAAGAGGCTAGCAGCAGTAGGACAAGCCGGAAAACTTTGGAGGTGGAAGAGAAGTCATCATCAATGGCTGCTACAGTTCAAATGGAAGTGGCAGAAGCCCTGGAAACTCTCAGAATGGATCAAACACAGTGATGAGACAATTATGAGGTCAAGGCCTCGAGCACAAGCTGTGATTAATATGATGTGATGTTGAGATGATAATAAGGGACATTATTATGACTCTGAATATTGACTGCCGTGTGTTTCAACATGGCTTGACAAGAGTACAGATAGTTGCAGGTAATCTTTTCCCTGTTGTATCTTATGCCTATCATGGTTGTGTATTGTGTTTACGTCCTCAAATTTTTTTTAGATCCAATACAACCCACCTCTGCTAAACGTGTTGTGGAATCTTTTCGGTTCTACCTAGAAGAAAGTGCTGCATGAATTCTTCATAGGAAATGAACCAACTGATTTACAATGTTTTCAACTGTGCACTATTCTTGTTGTGGAAACCAAATGGCCTTAATTTTCTCTTCAGTTGTGTATTATTTTGTTATAAAAATATACTTAGCTAGTCTATGGTGTTCTCCATAAGTAGGTCAATTATATGTTGTTTACCACATCACTTCAAGATGCATCAAACTGATTGGGTTGAGACACAGAATCAGTGGCATACCATGTATGATGAGCAGCATCCATGATTTCTGAAGCATTCAGTTAATTATTGGCTGCCTTTAACTGAAATTCTGGTTGTCCATCTGCACTGGAATTGTTCTTACAATTTGCAGTATGTATGCAGGCATGATGTAAATTGGAGGAGTTTCATGGTGTTTGTCAGGGTCTTTTTGCTGAGATACAGTTTGGTTGTTGGGGAAAGTTCTGTCATGGTTCTATGTGTAGGTTGTAACAACACATGGTAGGCGTATGCTGACATTGACAATATCAGAGGAAAGAATTAGTTTTAGAAGGTTGAAAGGAAAAATGTTGCACTCCTTTTGCATATATTAGAAGATAGTTTGTGATGAAGCTGTTCCATGTTAAATCTGTAGTTCTATTTTTTTTTTCTTAAACCAACTTTGTAAATTGTGATCAGTACAGCGTGAAAATCTGTTTGTACAGATGAAATATTTCCCAAAATTGCTTGTGTACTATGATCTTAGCTAGTTTTCTTTACACTTGATGCTTTTTTTTAGTACATTGAGATCCACAATTGTCTCTGAAAACGATGAATGGTTGAACTAAAATATGAAGGCAGTGATCCCAATACTTGCACTGCAAGTTCCAAAACATGGACATAGCAAAGCTCAACTTGATAGCTTGCTTGGTCTCCTTCTTTCTGTCTTATAACCAACACAGGAAACAAGCTGAGACAGGAAGATAGAGAAATAGAGGTAAAGTTTGAAAGCTTAATCGATAACATGACTGATACAGGGTATATACAACTTCACTGATAAGGATTGCAACTAAAATTACATCAGATAACACGGCAGTTAATTACACTTTTTGAATACAACTTAAACAGCTATCCTTGTAGGGGAAAAACTATGTCTGCTCGGTTTTGAATTTGGAGTAGATTCAGAGTCCTTTACATGCCCCCGCAATTAGGTGGAGCTGTCTGACACACCGACCTTGGAGTTGGACCTGAAATGGTTGTGTTTGACAGAAGAACGGAGTTTGGTGAGATCTGCTGGTTGCTTAGTGGGTGAAACATGAGGAACAATTTAAGGACTTGGCTGCCACCTTTCTCTTAACAAAATGACAGTCAAGAGCAATGTATTTTATTCACGAATGGAACACTGGATTTGCACAAAGATATGTTGCTCCAAAAATCTTACGAATCATAGACAATTTTATTTTATTTATTTTTTCTATTATAGGTTCTAGCTCAGATGTCGTAGTGGCTACAACACGATAGAGGAGCGTGAATTGTTGCCTAAAAGCCCAGGAGATACTAACAGGGTGTGTTTTTGAGAAAATTGTAAAAATTTGATTATGTTCAATAATTAATTATTGTATAAATATTTTTTGTTATAATTGATTATAATTGATTTATTTTTATGTTTAAATACATTAATTAAAAATTAATTTTAAGTTAATCTAATTTGTTTGGATGATATAAAAAATAATTTTTATGTATTAAATTAATAAAATAGGTTGAGAATGATTAAAAAAATTATTTGATTGAGGATAAAATTATATTTATATATTAAAGTGTAAAGAATAATTTATAAATTAAAATCATAAATTTCAATTTTTAAAATTATAAAAATCAACTTAAAAAACTTTTATAATACATTGTTGAATTTCGTATAAAAATTAAAGTTAATTTTATCAAATATGTTATAATATTGTGCACACTACTTTTAAAAAAAAAAAAACTATTTATACAGTAAAAAAGTTATTACCAATATGCATAAGTTGAAATTCTATCTTCCTTATCCCCAGCCCAATTTGCATCCAAATATATAGCTAAAGAGAGCTAGGCGGTGAGTTTGAGAAGGAGACCATGGGTAACAGTGTCTTCGAGGGATTCAGATTCTTTTATGTTATTTTTTTTCATGTGATCAAGTAGAAAGGAGAAATAGATATAATTATATAAAAGTTATAAATTTTTTTTTACAAATTATGACTAAGTTTTATTAATAAATATCTTTATATTTATCTTTTTTTTTCACTTAACTACATAAAAAAGATGACATGAGAAAATTTAAATTCGTCGACCAGATATCAAAGCGCAAATGTGTGACAGAAGTAGCATGCATGAACTGAGTTTATTTACTACATAATATAAATGCAAGGTCAGGTCTGTTAATGCTATATGACACAATACTGTAAAACTCCAACCATTTGTCGATTCTGCGGGGATCTACTGCAAATTGATATAGACCAGTGAGCAATAAGTCATCAATATAGACAAAAAAAAAAGTAACAACATCTGTAAGACATAAATGGACAGAGTGAAGCATCACTGGACTCCATTATGTACCAATGCAGTGAACTCCTCATACATAGCTTGCCGCCAGTTAGTAGATTTTAGAGCTTGGGCCACAAAACTAGGCCACAGAAGTAGTAATAAGCCTTTGTGACATTGAGAATAAGTTTTAGGCTTGAAAATGTTATTTTGTGATCATGTAAACATGGTTGGAGTACGGGGGAATACAATATCTCTTTCTATACGTGTTTGTATAAATGTCAGAGAAAATATCATAAAATTTAATATAAATCGACTCAACATGTTTACATTAGTGGACAATAAAATAAAAATTTTATACGAATAAAGCTATAAACTTTTACACATTACAACTTTTACAAACATAAAATTATAAATTTTCTCATTCTACATTGATAAAGTTACAAACATTTCCATTATATAATTTTTGTACGGATAAAACTACAAACCCAACCTTCTTCCAAAGCAATTTTTGTAAGGACAAAATTGCACATTCCTTTAATGCAATTTTTAAAGACAAAGTTGTAAACTTTCTATTAGTGCAAGGCAACTTTTAAGGAATACAAAATTGCAAATCAACATTACTTATAATTTCTTCACCCTCATTTTAATATTTAAACAACTCTTCAATTTATAACCCACAATAACTTTCTTAATAAATAATTCTTACACATTCTTTATTACTTTCCTCTTACATATTTCTCACATTTTTTATATATATCATATATCTTTTACATATTTTAATATTAATTACAACTTACAAGATATGAATTTAGTAATAAAATAAAAAATTATTGATAATAATTTTTAAATTAAGAATTTAGGTTAAACTCAAAAATACGTACTAATGAAAGGGGATTATGATGTGTAGAGCTCAATAAACAAATCCAGGTCCATAAACTAACTCATTTTACTTGAAATCTTAAAAGATTAAGAACGCTGAAATGCTAAAGTCATTTAAATGCAACCCTACAAGTTTGACTTATTTAACTCCCTAATTAAATGAGTTAGACTATGACCTGTGTCACTTTATTTTTATATGTTATAAAAAAAGAGACAACTCTCCCTAACGTCGTTACTCCCAACAAATAACCAACCCAAGCAAAGATTAGTCCCAAACCCTTCTCCATCCCACCCCCCCTCCCAAATACCTCATGAAAATAAGCTCTCACTGGACCGAATTGGGGTGCTCAATGCACCCACCATCTCCATGTGCTTCTCGAACACTTCCCGCTTGTCCCCACCATCCAACCTCTATCATATATTTTAATATTAATTATAATTTATAAGATATGAATCTAATAATAAAATAAGAAAATTTCAATAACAAATTTCAAATTAAAAATTTAAGTCAAACTCAATATAATTTTTATATTCTTACATCAAATAATACATATATTTATTTTTATATTTTATTTAATATCATTTATTATATATATTTTTTTTCTATTATCTTTTCTCACTTAATCATATTCTTTAAAAAGAATATAAATAATACTTATACCTCTTTTTAAAAATATAAATGATCATTTTTTAACTCAATAATAAATATTAGTGGAAGGCAGTTATGGTGGGTAGGGCTCAATAAACAAATCAAGATCTATAAACTAACTCATTTAACGTGAAATCTTAAAAAGATTAAGAATGTTGAAATGCTAAACTTGTTTAAATGAGTCTACGAGTTTGACCTATTTAACTCACTAGTTAAATAGATTAGACTATGACCCGTATCACTTTTTTTTTTAAAGACAACTCTCCCTAACATTGTTACTAGGGGTGTCTAGCGAATTGAGCTATAAACTCACTAGTTTTGATCTAATCAAACTCATAAAATATGAGTTGGATTGGGTCTGCAAGTTAAGTCAAGTTTAAAAATATTATAATTGACAAGGTATGAATTAATTAGTAAGTTTAGAAAGTACTAATCTGTACAAACTCGATTCACTCAAGTAGTTTATATATGTATGTGTGTGTGTGTGTGTGTTATTTAGCCACCTTAACTTTTTTGTAGCATCAAGTTTAAGTGTAAGCATTGTGGTCACATTGAGAATGTGACAAAAAAATAAAGATAAGAAACTCATGAAATATTTAACTGACCATTACGATGAAAATTAAATAGATAACTTGATGACAAAAGTATTTTAAAATTAAAAATAAAGTAAATAATTATGTTAGTTCATATATTATATATGATAATATTGACTTTAATTAGTTAATATTATTTGTTTTTATAGTTTTTAGAACCTGTTAGTTTACTTCAGTTTATTTCATATTTATATTAACTTCATATAACTTAGTTATGTTCATTTATCTTTTTTAAAACTTATTATGTTTAAGACTAATTATGTGACTTTTTAATTTATTTCATATATATATTATTTTTAATTAAAATATGTTATGTATAACAAATTTTTAATTTTATATTTTAATATTTATTTTAACAAAAAATTTAAAATACGTTAAACTTATAAATTTGACTTAACTCAACTCAACTCAATAATTTAATGAATGATATCTGACTCAAAATCCCACAAAACCCACCCAACTAAACACTCCTAATTACTCCCAGCAAACAACCCAACCGAACCAAAGATCAGCCCCAAACCAACCCCCTCCGCCCCCCCCCCCCCCCCTCCCCAAAAAAATCAAGACCTCATGTTACATTACACTTATACATACACTTTTTTATTTAAATCATTAAAAATGAAAAAAAAAATGCCAGCAAATCAACAGGTCAGCATGTTAATCTGTGAGCTTACCGGGCTGGGCACAAACTGCTTATGTCGCTGGCTACTGGGGTATAAGTGATTGATTTGATTTAAGATTTTGAGAAAAATAAATTTAAATTAATTAAAATTAATTGATTTAATTTGACTCAATTTTTTTATTTTTTTATAGTCAAATTCGAATCAAACCGAACTAAACATTTATCATTTGGTTTGGTTCGAGTGATTGAGTTGACTATTATTTTTTTTAACACAAAAATTAAGCTTTTGGACAATGTAATTGTAAGATTATTAAAAAAAAAAAAAAACAATGTAATACACAATTTAAGCCGTATATCATTACACAACCGTGTAATCGCAGACGCGATGTGACACTTTAAATTCAAGAGTGCACGACCTATGCTGTGTAACATGCCACGACCGTGTACTCGTGAGAGCAGCTATTTTCCTCCTTTCTTTTAGGATTTCTTCTTCCCTTCTCTCATTTCTCTCTCTTCTCCAACACAACCCCCATCCTCCTCCACCACTTCCCCTCCAAATCTTCCATTCCCACCATTCAAATCCACCATTACAACTATGTCTGTGTAAAATGTCTCTGTACTGTACACTGTAATAATTAGTTCGAATGGTTCTTCAAATTTAAAATTCTAAATTCAAGAACCGAACCAATTAAGTTTTCATTGATTCAAATTTTACTTAAACTAATCAAAATACTTAAATCAAATCAAACCAACTTAATTAGTTAAATTCAAGTTAGTCGAATTGATCGAGTTATCTGAACCAATTTACAACCCTAGCTGGCTAAATGTGCTAGCTTTTATACCCATTGGTGGGGGTTGAATTTTTACATGGAGAAGTAGATTCAAGACTGGAGGCCAAGTTTTCTGAACTACTAGGACTGAGATGACCACGTTCTTGTCTAATTTTTTTCTGCAAGTCTTTACCATCATACTTTACTGCAAACTTCCATTGCTTGTCGTATATACAAACGGATGCAAAATCGAATAAGCTCAAATACATTCATATAAATTCTATTTTTATTGAGTGTTTTTAGAACTAATAACACCGCACTTACCAGCCACAGCAGACAATAAAACTGTAATACCGATGGTTCTGCATGTTTTACTGTATAATTAGTCTTGAGTTTCCGGTGAAAAATGATTGTTTAACCTTTAAACTTGGCCTGCAAAATCACTCTTCTAAGTTCCTAGCCAAGCATTTTCTTTCATTTTCAGCAAGAGGAGTTGACAGTACTTGCTGTGATTGTCTTCTCTGCATACAATCCAGTCAGATTTAGACACAAACTATGAGAGTCCGTTAGGTGTAGAGTCCTCCACAGCTACACTCTCCTTTATTCCCTGTATCATCTTCAGGACTTGCCACATTGCTGGCCTCTGCTCCGGCGAGGTCGCACTGCAAATACTGGCAACCTCTGTGAGCATTTCTAACTGGTTGTCTTCACTACAATCATCATCCCTCATTGCTCTAACCCAATCTTGCAAATCCGTTGGCACAAGGAAAGGGTGTTGGGAAGGATGTCTACCCGTCAAAAGCTCCAGCAGAAGCACACCAAAAGCATACACATCAGACTTGGAAGAGGCCTTGCGGCTAGACTTGCGAACCTCTGGTGCTTTATAGGCTGCAGAATCAGGATCTTCAGTGAATGAAGAGTCTGCAAGGAAGGCCAAACCATAGTCCGATATACAAGCTTCAAAGTCCACTCCAAGAAGCACATTAGAGGATTTTAGGTTGCCATGAATTAACGATGAAGCTTGATGTATATAAGCAAGTCCATGAGCTACATCTTCGGCTATTTTTAAGCATGATGTCCAATGGAGGGGCTTTGCCCTCGCTGATCTTGAACCTGCACATACAGCAGCTATCTTAGTTAAGAAATAATCATCAAACATCAAATGGGAAAATTGATTGATGCCCATTTGCACGTTCAGGATTTCTGAGCAAGAATAATAACAATAGTAATAGTTCAAGTTTTTGGAATAAAATTGTATCAATTATGGGTCAAATGGATGAAGCACAGAAGTCAACTTGGCAAAAAACTCAGTCAAACATTTAACCTAAATAAGTAAATAGCCCAATCACAGTACCAAAAATAACCTTAAATAGTCCAACCCCGTGATTGTCGGCATAGGAGGAGGTCGATGCCACAAACCCCAAAGGAAACCACAGGAAAATCAAACAAACAATTAATGAATAAGCAACAAACGACACAACTGACCACAGTAGCACACCAACCAATCTGAAACATCATACCACAGATCACCACACACCAATCACCAATAGCAGCAAGACAACAAATCATCAATCAAATCAAACTCTAATATAATTCAAAAATATTTTTTAAATATTCAAAATACAAACATCATGCACACAATATTTTCATATATCATATGATAAATGTATAAATAAAGTATCATTTAAGTATTGGACTATGAGTATTCAAATAATTACACCAGGCCCCACAACTTGCCTTGCCCGGAGTGCTCGTTCATACCAACCCAAACCCACCGCCGCATGTCCTATAAGCACAGAAGTAATAAGATAAAAAGGGAACACAACCAAAGAAGAGGATTAGCATTGGACAACCATCACACAACATTTTTTAACATCGATTTTAATGCATAAGTTTGTAGTTAACATCTTGTATAGTTTAGTTAACAGATAGTAGATTATTAATTTGTTAATCAAACAATACACGTTAATATTAACCAGAAACTTGTTCAGAATTGAATGATGTATAAATGGACCTTGGACAACAGTGCTTACCGTGAACGAGGTTGAAGAGGCTGCCATTCGGTTGATAATCATAGATCACGAGCTTCTCACCCTTGGCCTGAAAATAAGCCCTCATCGGAACCAAATTGGGGTGCCTCAGCGCACCCACCATCTCCATTTGCTTCTCAAACACTTCACCGCTCGTCCCCGCCGTCTTCCCACCATCCAACCTCTTCACAGTCAATATCAGCTGCGAATCCATCACCGCCTTGTACGTCGTCCCCACGCTCCCTCTCCCCAAAAGCTCCGCCGATGCCCTCATCAGCTGCTCCAGCGTGTACTGCTGCACCTCCCCGCAGCAAAACACCAAGCTCCCACTCTTGTGGGCCTTCTTAATCTCCTCCATCTTCCTCATCTTCGCATCCGTCTCAATCGCATTCCCTTGCACCTCCGGCGGTGGAGGCGGAGGTGTATTCGAATTATTCGAATTCCTGGTCTCCAAAGTCGACGTTTTTGTGTTCTCTGAATTTCTCAAGCTATTATGCTTCCTAACCAAAGCGACAGCAACGAGTGCAAACACGGTGAGAACCGCAACCGCAACTGCAACGGTGAAACCGAGAACAAAACCATAGCTTTTATGCTTCTTCTTCGTCGTCGTGGGAGAAGTAACCACCACGATGCCCTGTGACTCTTCGCTTTGACCTAGCGGTGCGGTGGAGGAGGAAGTTGTGCCGTTGGAGGAACCGAAGAATTTAGAATGCGGATCGCACGCCTTGTGGATAATCTCCCCGCAGAGACCAGGGTTTCCTAAAAACGACGCCGCATCGAAGCGAGAGAGGGTGGGTGTAACGGGAACCGGACCGGTGAGGTTGTTGCTTGAGACGTTGAAGACTCTGAGGGTAGACTGGTTGAGAACCGGAACGGTTCCGGAGAAGGAGTTAGAATCGAGGCGGAGAGAAATGAGGCGGTCGAGGAGGGTGAGCTGAACCGGGATTGGACCGGAGAGGTTGTTGTGGGAGAGGGAGAGAATGAGAAGGCGGTGAAGTGAAAGGAGGGAAGGAGGGAAGGAACCGGAGAAGTGGTTGTGGTCGAGGAAGAGGGTTTTGAGGTTTCGGAGCGGGGAGAGATCCGGGATGGGTCCGAATAGCGAGTTGTTGCGGAGGCTCATGACTCGGAGCTGGTCGAGGCGAGTTAAGGTGTCTTGAGGGAATGTGCCGCGGAGGGAGAAGCCTTGAAGGACGAAGCGGACCACTCTGCCTTGAACGCATTTCACGCCTTGCCACTGGCAGTAGTCGTAACGCTCGTTGAGGAAGTAAAGAAGCTTGTTGTCTAGGTCTGCTTTTGATTTGAAGGAGAGGAGGGAAACGGCGTCGGATGGGAGCATAACTTCAGTGGAGGAAGAGAGGGTCAAGTTGAAGAAGAAGGAGAAGAAGATGAGATGGAAGAGAGGTTTGGAATGACGATGCATTGTTTTGTGTTTATGTCTGGGTTTGAGGGAGGGAGGGTTGGGGGGAGGGGAATATACAGAGCACTTACTATCTGTGTCTCTGATTCATTCACTGTGTTTTTACTTTCTGTATGCTTTTCCGCATTTGATGGTCCGAAATTGAAACATGTTTTGAAATGGTGGAAAAATAGAAGAGGAGTGTAGGGTGTAGAGTAGAGTATAGAGTGTGGTGGTGATTGAATGGATATGTAAACGTATTGGTGGTATAATAGTAGTGCGGAGCAGCTGGCCTTCTGAACTCAGTCTCAGAACACACGTGAGAGTGGGGAATGGTGGAAAATTATTGGGAAGGGCTTTTTGTGCTTCGTTTCTGAATGTGAACGGTGGGATTTTTAATTTTTAATTTCATTCCCAGTCGCCACTTTTGTTTCTCTTTATTTTACTTCTAATTTAATCTTAATTTGTTTTTAATTGTCATACTTTAAAGTTTAGACTGAGTTTAATCCATCAAATGATTATTATATATTCGTGTATAACTTTTATCATCATTACTGCGACCGTGATTTATTTTTACATTTACATTAATGATGATGAAAAGGAAATGCGTTTTATCATTGAATGTTATATTAATCCAACTTCCATTATTATTATTATTATTATTATTTTCAGAAATAGCAAATATTGGAAACCCTACTATTAATGCACATACGCTACATCTTGAGAAAAGAAGAAAGACTACTTTAAACTTTACTCAAATTATACTAAAGATAAAGATGAAATTGAATTCAAGTCTTTACAATTAACTATAAAGAACCTTCATTATTGACATTTACCTCACGTAATTTTTTCATAAATATAAATTAAAAAAAGTATATCAATGTCCAACTTTTACTTTTCATTTTTGCCCTTTGCAAAAAAGATTTTATTTGGGACTTTTATTTAGTTGAGAAAGAACATATCAGTATGTCTTATGGATTTTTTTTTTAAACTTCAGTTGTTTATTTAGAAAATTGAAGAAAAAATCGCGAGTTTTAAATTTGTTTAGCATAATGACTTTTGCGCACATTAATTTGAAGGGAAAATAGTGCAAAATAACTAAGAATAATGCTACGAACATATATTTTTATATATATTATTTTATATTTATATAATTTTTATTATTTAATTATAATTAGTTTTATATTATTTTTTATACATCTATATTTTAATTTTATTATCTCATTATAATATAAGGTGATGTGTACCTTACAATTGTGCATCAAATATTAATCACTAATTAATGTTTTGAAACATACAAAGGTTTAGTTTAAGTGGCAAGCAATTTAAAGTTATAATGAGACAAGCTTCATCAATTTTGTGAAGAAAGATAGTCTCAATACTCTAAATAAGAATTAGCTCACATTTAAAAGTTGTAAAGATACCTCATTAAAAAATATTATGTTTAAAAATTTGTGTCATATATAACTTATGAAGTATAGATATGTCATTTTTAAAGTGTATTTACATGTTAGATATGTGTCTGTGTTAGATATATAGGGATATTCGTATAACACACGTATTTTACATGTTGAAATGTGTTAAATTAAAAAAATTATTTTTTTAAATTTGGATACATTTCGAGATACGCTTAAATATGTTTCAGACATATTTGAATATATCTAGGATACAATTTGGACACGACCTATTAATATATTTTTAAAAAAAATAATTTTCATAATTAACGTTCAATTAGTAAGCTCATAACTCACTCAAGCTCAATTACATAACTAATGTCTCAAGCCACTATTTTCATATACAAATATTTTAAGTTTTATCTTTTCACACATCATTATTAGACTTTTAAATTTTATCTTTTCACACATCACTATTTTTATCTGCTCTTTCTAACTTTGTTCGTATCAAATCGTCCACTTCGTCATTACTGAAGTTTGTTTCACACTAATATTCCTTCTAGTTAATTTTTTTATGCATGTATCTTTAAATACATGATTAATTCTATTAAGAGAAATTAATTTAGGAGATTTTTTAGAATATATCGATAAAAATTATGTTTCATATTTTTTAGAAAGAACTTATTA
Organism: Ormosia semicastrata; assembly: GCA_029884595.1. Classification (NCBI taxonomy): domain Eukaryota; kingdom Viridiplantae; phylum Streptophyta; class Magnoliopsida; order Fabales; family Fabaceae; genus Ormosia; species Ormosia semicastrata. The sequence goes on along the minus strand of JAQQTO010000057.1, from coordinate 55,806,533 downwards.
AGTAACAAATATTACATATATAATATATATTAAGATATTATAAATCTTTAAACTTATAAAATGATATTAATAAATTATAAATTTTTTATTTAAAATTTGTAATTATATATATATATATATATATATATATATGTGTGTATATCTTATCTAAATTTTTTAAATTTAATATATTTTTATATTTATATTTATGTCATATCTTATATCCGTATTTATATCAGTATTTTATAATATAACAAATTTAATTAACTTATATGATGTTGTGTGTCTTATGCATTTATTTTTATTTTAAAAAATATAACTAAAAGCAAACTAGAAAATGATAGACTTTTCCCCACTCCTACCAAGAAATGGAGACTAGAGGATTGGGATTGTTTTTTTTTTCGAAAACAGAAAATTCAGGGAATTTTTTTTATAAGAAGGAAAACTTGAACTGATTTGCAAGTCTTAAATTATAATTCACTTAAGAGAGGAAAATGCTAGTGTAAGCCCGTGAGCCCTATGCACACAAGTGCCCAAGCATTTTCTTATTTTTATTAATACTTAAAGTAAGCAATTTCAATGCCGTGGCCTAGGTCTAAATCTAGCTTGTGAATCTAGCATGTCAAGTAATGTGTCACATCCAACTAAAGTCCAAAATATAAAGCTAACAATATAACATGTGAATTGTCACATTAATAAAATTTACAAAAAATGAATCTATAATATAAAAAATGAATTTCCTTCAAGAAAGTAATGAGGAATGAATCTATGATAACTTCGATGCGATACAATTAGTAGTACTGATTTAAAAATCGAATTGAAAATTGAATTAACTAAGTTTTTAGGTTATGATTCGAATAGTTTAATAAATTCATTTTGTAATTGAGTCATAGTTAAATTATGATTGAATTAAAAAATATTTGAATCATAAATATGAACAATTCATAATTTAACCAATCAATTCAGTACAATTTTTAAAACACTAATTAATAGTATAATTAAGGATTTAGATTATCACACGAGAGATATTGTTAGAGAGATGAAAACATAATTATTTTTTGGGTTTGTTAAGAATTTTAAAATAAAAAGTTTAAAATGAGAAATTAATTTTTTTAAATTTTTAATAAATTAAATGTCTTATTTTTATTTAAAAAATTTATTTTTTAACTTTTTTAAAAATATCTTTAATAAAATTCTTGTATTTTTTTAATAAAATAAGTGGACTTTATAACCTATTATGATGGTGAGATTTTATATGATAAACTTTATATTTATCTCTTTATAATAAAATTGTTCTATGATAAGTGAGGATTCAAACCCTATAATTAATTATTTTTAGTAGAGTTAGTAGTTACTAATTATATTTTATTTTGTTCTTCTATTACCTTATAATAAGGAAAACTTCATTGTTTTAAAATCTTATATGATATACGCTCAACTATGTACATTTACATATATTATTAATAATAGTTAGTATAACTGATAAGAATAAATTGTGTCACCTAAGCTAGGATTTTAATTTGGTCAGAGTCAATTGTTGATGAGTTATGCTAAATTTTTATTCAGCAAAAAAAAAAAAACTCATATTTGTTACGTTTGTTACCGGTGTCTGTCACGTTTTATATAGTTTAAAAAAAATGACAAAAAGTGGTACCAATGTTAACGGTCTGTTTAGTATGAATGATAAGATAAAATCTGATAGTATTAAATTTGATATTATAAGATTTGATAGTATAATATCTGATAGTATAAAATCTAATACGTAAGCGTTGAGAATATTAAAGTGTTTAGAATTATAATAAAAAAATATTTATTAAAATTTATACATCAAAAATTCTATCAAATCTAATCTCTTTTTTTAAAATTTAATTAAGTTATTTATTATTTTAATATATAAAAAAATTAATAAATAAATTTATATAATATAATATTTACACAAAATAATTGATAAAATTATAATATATTATATTAACTTATTTTATTATATACCCAATCTAGCATGCCAAAGAAGCCCTCAGATTCATGATCGTGTGAGGCAAACCAATATTCAAAATTGTAAGGCCCAAATTACTAAGTTACAAAATACAAATCTCCGGTTTTCTCCTTTTTGTGGAAATACTGCGGACAGGCTTGCCCATGACAACGATATTGTTGTTGTACAAATTAATGAGTTTCTCCTTCGTGTAATAATATGCATATGGCTAGTGAACTTTAAGTGTACGTTATATGTATATAGTTCATGCAATTATCTGATTCTGAGTTTATTGCATTTGAACTTTAAGTGTACGTTAAGTATCCAATTCGATCAGAGATCATAGTTGGAGATATAATACGCCTTTATCTACTCTCTTGTTCCTTCATTGATCATGAGGTCCACCTATAAGCATTTAGAATTTTTTACCACGTTTACATCAAGAATGTAAAAAAATATATATGAATGTTGTGAAAATATCAATCTTCAAAAACAAAATATGAATATGAAAGATGAATAATAAATAAATAAATAAATTATATACTCAAGTCCTAATAATTGCTAACACACGAGATAATAATAGAAAAAAAAGTAGACAACCCATTTAGTGGGGCCAAGACCAAAGAATGTCTCTACATTTAATTATTCATAAGGAGAAAAAGATAATTTTAAGTTAATGATGGAGATGGATATGTTGCTAGTTTGAAGGGACTGGACGTGATTTCCTCAAATTCAGATAATGAAACTAAGTTGAGAACAAACACAACGATAAATTTTACGATATATTTCATATTCATAACATATAGTATAGAAAAACATTCGAATCTTAAATGGTAGTCACAAGTCACAACTTGGGAAATCCATATGCTTTGCGGGATTGTCTGACTCACAAATGGCCAAATTGTCCTTTCTATTGAGTTTGTTGATGCGCTCTGAGATGTGTGCAATTGTCGATTCTAGAAAACATATTTTTTCATATTTTCAGAAAGCCAATTACTGCCATGACCATCCATAATTGGACATACTTAAAATATGTGCCAACTTTTATCACATGGAGGCCCCCGTGTGTTCCTCTTTTTCTCTTCTTTACCACAACTTCAATGGCCACCTTAGAACACTTCCTGATCCAAAACAGGGTACACACCCCACCAATATCATGTCACTGTTAATTTTCTGCAGCAGAGGATATATGCCATAATGGTCATTTTGGGCCAAAGGCATTTTACAAAAGCCATAAGCATGCAAAGAAAAGGTCTTTTTAATTTTTTTTAAAAAAATTAAGCGCTTTAGTGAAAGGCACACAGGTAATCCAGTCTTAGCAGCTGATCACTCACTTTGTTAAATGTTGACAAAAAGGGAAAACTGTACCTTTCCAGTCTTTGACTGAAAATACTACAGCATCTTCTTAAGTAGATATTATTGTACACATATAAATATAACACGTTAAATTTATACATAAAAAATAAAAAAATTTGAGAAAAAATATGATTTTTTAACTTTTTGTGATGAATAAATTTAGTAAAATTTAATTTTTTTCTTTAATTTTTTATTTCTTATATATAAATTTATTATATTATATTTATGTGCATATAAAAATATCTTCTTACCACGTCATGTCCTATTATTCTATCGCCTGAGGGCTAAAGGTTTATTTATTTATTTTTTGTTTGTTTTTGGTTATATAGAAAGAGGCCTACATTTTTTTTGAGGGTCTTATCTTTTGTTTGGTGTACTTTGGGAGTCTTATTGAGGTTTTGCTTATTTAACAGTATGATCTTCAAAACATCCAAATAATTAGGCCCATGTACATCTCGGGCCTTGGTTTTCCCAAGGCCACAAAAAGATAAACCCATTTCATGCTACAGCCCAACTGTTTTTCTTGTCCCAAACCCACATCTTTCTGCACTATTAAAGTCATTTTTAAATTTATCAAGAGTTACATTAATATTTTCATACTTTCATGCTTGTTGAAAGTTTTTGGGTATAGGCCTATACTTGGTTGTTTTGGGGACATTTGATTTCCTTCTGGAATCTGATATCTTTGTTAAAAATAAAAAACAACTCAATATTTTAATTATTATATATTTTTATTTGTTGTTCAATCTCACATTCTCAGTAATATCAGAATTAGTTTTATCGAGTCACAATTCAAGTAGTTGCTTAACTGAATACTCCATGAGAGAATTACACGTCACTGTGTTCTCCTAGTCCATATACTCACTCTCATGTTTTGACTTAATGAGGTACCAGGCTAAAAAATCTGCTTCTAAAACCAAATTACAAGGAAATTAACCTGTTGCCTTTTACTTTGAAATCGCCTTTACTTTATTAGTATATCCACTACTACTAACTACAATTTACAAACACAATAATCACATGTGTTTCAAGGAGGGGAATCGTTGCAGGTACTTTGTCTCCTTCAAAGGTAGCTATTTGTTTAAGAAATTGCCAATATTCTAACGGGTGGTTACGTATGAACAAAATCTCAAATCAACAAGGAAAAGCGACTTCTGGCTTGTAATTAGTTACTGGGTCGCTACAGCTATTGCCTCTACCTTCCCTCTCTTCTATGATCCAACCACCCCAATGCAGCACTTTTTGGCTCTTCCCACTCCCAACCCCGTTTTGGCTCAGCAAAAACCATCCTTCATAAACTAAACAATCTATACTAGGAAGTAATTAATGCAAAATACCAACCACATCAAGATGGACATAAGAAAAACCAAATTCAACTATAACAATTAACAAATTAAACTATTTCGCTTTCATTAACGTTAGTTTCAGTTCTAGAGCCTTGAAGGAGGGTCATTGTATAATGTAAGGTCACACTCAATAATTTTTTTTCCCTTCACATTGCTTCAATTCTCTCTTTTGCTATTCCAACACTTCTTTAAAAACAAACCTTCTTTCCCAATTCTCTCTCAGAGCTCAGAATCTCTTTCACTCCAACCAGAAAGGAGAGAGATTCTAAGCCCAAATTTTATTTTTTTCCCTCTCTCCAAATGAACAACATGAAGAACACAAACAACAACACAAAACTCATCCTCCTCCACCCTTATATCCAAAAACAAGGAAACTCCAATCGCCTGTGGCTTCTTGCTTTCATATCAATCTTCACCCTTGCTTTCCTTGTCACCCTCATTTACACCAGAGATTCCACCTCTATCGCCACTGCAACTTCCTCTATCATAGCCTCCACCACCCCAGTTTCTGGTTTAGGTAGTGCCCCCTTGCCAGCCACAGTGATCAACACTCTCCTCTACTATGCCTCAAAATCCAATGACACATACCACATGCCATACTCAGACCTCAAACCCATATCTGACGTGCTCAGAAAGTGCTCATCACCATGCAATTTCCTCATCTTTGGCCTCACACACGAGACCCTTCTCTGGAAAGCCCTGAACCACAATGGCAAAACAGTGTTCATTGATGAAAACCGCTACTACGCTGCATATATGGAAGAAAAGCACCCTGAAATCGATGCTTATGATGTGCAATACACCACAAAACGCAGTGAAATGAGAGAGCTCATTGCTTCAGCTAAAGAACAGGTAGGAAATGAGTGCAAGCCAGTGCAGAATCTGTTGTTTTCAGACTGCAAACTTGGACTCAATGATCTTCCCAACCATGTGTATGAGGTTGATTGGGATGTCATATTGGTGGATGGACCACGTGGGGATTGGCCTGATGCCCCCGGAAGAATGTCGGCGATCTTCACTGCCGGCGTTCTGGCCAGGAGCAAGAAGGGTGGGAATCCAAAGACTCATGTGTTCTTGCATGACTTCTTTGGAGAGGTGGAAAAGGTTTGTGGGAATGAGTTTTTGTGCAAAGAGAATTTGGTTGAGGCAAGTGACACTTTGGGGCATTATGTGTTGGAAAGGATGGATGAGAAGAGTGTCCAGTATTGTAAGAATCAGTCATCTTCAGGGTCAGGGGCTTCTTCATCAACTTAGTTATACTGTCTGTTTATCCGGATTACTATAAGCTGCTCAGAATCATCTTAGTCACAATTGGTTCTTCATCCTTCTGGGTATTTATGATCCTTTTGATTGCTACATTTTGTTTACTTCTTGGCTGCGGCTTGTAAAAAATAATTCTTTTTGTTTTTACATTTTCATTTTATGGCATTGAAAATTGTAATTTCTTCAATGAATCCAAGCTTCCAAATTTCAATTGTGAATATTGCTTACAATATACATTAACAAAAGGGATAAAAAAGCTCAACAAAAAAAAAAGAAAACAAAAGCGGTGGAAAAAAGAAAAAGAGATTATGCGACCAAAAAAGAAAATGAAAATGGTTTAATTGGGACTTGGGACTCACAAAAGGGGTAAGATTCTTATGTTTGAGAAATTTTTTATTACACACTAATGTAACATATTATTTTTACACACTCATAAAAATTTAAAGAAATAGGATAATTTTATGTGATAATTAAGTTTAGTGAGATTCATTTTTTGTCTTTTTTTAATTTTTAATTTTTTATATATAAAAATAACATATTACATATGTCTCCAGACAAAAATATCTCCTTATATATACTAAGATATTCTTCTGTACTCTATATTCTTCTTCTATAAAGCATCATAATTATTTATTCTTTCCTCTTTTTCATTCTTTTTTTTTTCTTTTTTTTCAATCAGTAGTTCAGATTTTTCTGGAAGAAGAAAAAGCTCTTCTTCAAAGAAGATATAAGAATTTTTTTTTGATATAAAGATATAAGAATTTTTTGTACTATAATAAGTAATAACATTGCATCGACACTTATTTTACATTTTACTTTAAAGTGAATCTAAAAGATCAATTTTTTGCCATGGTTAATATTTTCATTGGCTACTTACAATACACTTAGAGTATGTAAAAATTTCTCATGTCAAGGCCACTCAATACTTAGCTGGTGTTTTCACCGTTAGCCTATAATGCAATGAAAAACAAAGGCTAATTTGGGGTTGAAGGGCTTCATAATTAAGGACAATAAGATATTATGAATGTGAATTTCAATAGTATGAGTTTGATATCTAGCTGAGTTATCAAATATTTATTAAATATTAAATTCATAATAAATATTTAAAAATAATTAATAATTAATAAAATACTTGGTAATACATTCTGAGTTTTAAATCCTAAAAAAAAAAATGAACGCGATAGAAATCTCAATTTTAAATTAGAGGTAGAGCATAATTAATTGAAAGGTCCCCTTCTCAACTTTTAATTAAAAAATAACATTAGGTCATTTAGGTGCATTGGTTAGTTGTGTGACAGCCACGACTAATACAACTAGCTTTTAAGTTTAAGGTCGCTTGGAGTTAGATGGAAGTGGCTTCAACAACTACGGCTTTAAGTGAACTTGCCTCTTAGTTAAATGAACTTGAACCAAATGCAAATTCTTGGGTTGCTTAGAAGTCAACTTCATCTTCGTCTTGGGCCTCTTGGTCTATTGCCCTGCAAATGGATAAGATACAAATGCAACGATATTTTTTTTGGTAACTTGCAAGAACTTTTTTTACGCCACCTAAGAGTCTCCTGTTAATAAGTTTGAGTAGGAAAAAAGCCTTCTCCACTAAGACTTGGATAAGAAAAAAATTTGGATAATGTTTCTCATATAATCAAAATATACACATCGTATTTATATTATAAATTTATGTGAGAGAAATGTCAAATCAGATTGTATATTATTATAACTTTTTCGCAGGATACAAAATGAGTTTGTGAGTAAGTTGGATGAAAGTAAAATATTTTAGTTAGACGAATAATGCTGTCGAAAAAATTTAGTATGTATTTAGATTAACGGTGAAAATTTGATTATTTTAATAATTAATTATTATTATTATAATTAATTATAATATAATTAATTTTATATTTTGATATATTAATTAAAAACAATTTTAAAATAATTTTTTTATTTAAATAGTATAAAAAAAATTATTTTTATATATTAAATTATCAAAAAAATATAAAATTATTTAAAAAATTATTTAATTAAAGATAAAAAATATTTATATCTCAAAAATTTTAAAATAATTTATAATTAAAAATTAAAAATTTTAAACTTCAATTTTATTAAAAAATTATTATAATATACTGAATTTTGTGAAAAAAACTAATTAAAAAAATAGTAAAAAAAGTTTTTTTAAGAAAAAAAGCTGTTGAACGGTGAGAAAAATCTCATCCAAAACATGCTCTTAAGCAGTGAAACAAAGGGAAAAAACTTTTGGGAACGTTTTGCATGTATCATCTAAAGTTAAGGTACATCGATGTACCATGTGTTTTAGCCACGATTAGTGTGAATTTCAAATGAATGGCTAAGAATGATAACCTGAACCTGTTAGATAGATGAATATGTAAAAGTAAATAATTAGATACTTTTCCCAAATTTTATCTACAAATTTTGCAAAATAATCCCAAGACCAATGCCAACAATGTTCCTCCATTCTTTCCGGCCAGCTGTGCAGGGGGAGCTCCCATTTTTTCCTGCAACTGGATGGTTCTTGCACCCAACCATTAAGTGTGTGTTTGGTTTGCAGTTAGTAAACTTAAGTTTAGTTAAAAGTGTGTTTGTAAACTTTAGTTTGGTTAAAAGTAAGTTTGTAATAACATGATTTATGCTTGGGAACTTTTGTCTCAAAAGTGAGTCTGACGAAATGAATGATGTTTGGATGAAAGATTAAAATCATTTTTGAAGTGAGATTGAAGAGGAAAATGTTCTCCAACGAACTTTTGCCCAATGGAAATGCAAGAAATTCTTGTTTTCACTCCAATGCACTTTTGAAAGCATTTTTCGTTGAACTCAATTGAAAAACAAAAATACCAAACATGATTTTACGCCCTTCGAGAACTCCAAAAATGTGTTTGGATTTGCTAACTGCAAACCAAACACACACTAACTAATATGTACCATCCTGAACCAAAAATTCATCCTATTAAATTAAATACGTTCCATTTTTTATTCCCACAAGTCCCTAATGACTTTGTGTCTAATTTTCTTGCTTTTTCTCGTAACTTGGAGGCCATCTTCATCGACACTTATTTTACATTTTACTTTAAAGTGAATCTAAAAGATCAATTTTTTGCCATGGTTAATATTTTCATTGGCTACTTACAATACACTTAGAGTATGTAAAAATTTCTTCTCTCGTCCCTTCTACATTCTATCATTATTTATGGGCTCAAACAAAATATCCAAAAACAAACAAACAAATGAAAACTCACACACAAGACAAAATAACATAAACAGATAGTGAGAGAGAGAGAAACAGCAAATAAGGTTCTTTTGCAAATGATAGCTGCCCAAAGTGCCGTGTGCCGTGTGGTCGGGTCCTGGAGCAGTGAGCAAGCTACAGTACTGGCGTGGAGGCTCACGGTATCGATGACGGTTCGGGGTTGCAACATGGTGGCTGGTGGTGGCGCGCCGGAGAACATGTTAGCTGGATGTGATAGCTTGGGTTGTGATGGATGATTTGGGCAGTGGGAGAGGTGTATGGCTCAGCCATGATGTTGTGGCGGTATGTGGGGGTGGAGGGCAGGGAGTGGAGGAAAAAAATTAGAGTTAAGGAACTAAGATATGGAAACAGGCCAGGTCAGGCCAGACCTGTGTTATAAATATCTGGCCTGAGCCTGGCCTATTACCTGTCAAAGGCTTTTTTTTTTTGTCTGGCCTGGCCTGTTTAAGAAGTCTGGCCTAGCCTGAAACCTGTTTAGAAGCCTAGTTTATATTAAGGCCTCTAAATAGGCCAGCAGGCCAAGGCCTTCATATAGGCCTAAGCCTTTAAACAGGTCTTGAAAGGCCATTGAAAAAAAAAATATAATTTTATAAATAAACATAAACAGGCCGGTCTAATAGGCCTAACAAGCTTTACTGAGATATTAGGCCCGGTCTACTAAATGAAACAGGCTTTTAAAAAGGTCTGAACCTAACTCATTTTCTAAACAAGCCAGGCCTAAAACAGGCCAGGCCACAGGCCCCTAACAGGCCGGTTAACCTATTTCCATCCCTAAATACAAGGACTTTTCATTAAATAATTAAAACTGATGAAAAAACATAAACTTCTAATTGCAAGTCACTTGCAACTTGTAAGGTGCACGACGTACATGGCTGGAGGCTGTAAAAAAACTTATCTCCGCACACTTCGCAGCACATCTTACACATGAGTTTGCTTAATAAGAATTTCAAAATATATGATTCATTGATAGATTAATAATAATAAATTATTAATTTATTAATTAAAAAATTAATGGTTGAAATTGATTATTTAAAATTATATAAATTTTAATTAATAACACTCAGATTTATATATAAATTTAATCAATTTTTTTATAAATAACTGAATATACAAAAAACTTATAAATTTTGTTAAACCAATATTTTATTAACCATAAGTTAGTCAGTTGTTAATTGTTTCAATTAGTTACTGTTAGTTTGTTATTTTCAATTTTTCTGTCAATAGTTAATTTTCTATTAGTTGTTTTCTTTATCAATTAGCATGTGTATATAAAAATACACAATTCTTTCTGACCAATAACAGGTTAAGATTCATTTTGTCATTCTCTTTCATACGATCTTCTCCTGTTTCCATGTTCTTTCTCTTCTAATATGGTACCCGTTTTCTTCAAAAATTTCTCTGCTGCTATGCTCTATTTCTGATTTGCTTTCTTCCTTCTTCCATTCTCATGGAGAATCACGTTAATTCTTTGTTAGATTCCACCACTCCATATTTTCTACATTCAAAAGAAAGCCCTGCAATTTCATTGGTCTCTACTCTTCTTTCCGGTAACAACTACCATTCTTGGTCCCGTCAGATGTAAATGACTCTTCAAACCAAAAACAAGTTACGTTTTGTAGATGGATCAATCCTCATTCCTGATGCAGTTGATTCATTGTTCTTCCCCTGGGAAAGATGCAACACAATGCTCATTTCTTGGATTACTCGATCTTTCTCACAAGATATTGTGAACAGTGTTATGTGGATGAATACTGCCTCTGAGATTTGGTCTAATCTCAGACTTCGTTTTTCACAAGGTGATAAGATAAGGATAGCAAATCTGCAAGAAGAATTATATGCAATCAATCAAGGTGATCTTACAATTACTCAGTATTTTACTAGATTAAAGTCTCTGTGGGAAGAATTGGAAAACTTTCGACCAATTCTAAATTGCAAGTGTCAATTTCCTTGCGCTTGTGATTTGATCCTAATTATTCGATCTTATAGACAACAAGATCAAGTGATAAGGTTTCTCAAAGGTCTGGATGATTCTTATTCTGGTGTAAAATCTCAAATCTTGATGATGAAGCCTCTACCTGATATTAGAAAGTCTTTTCTCTTCTTATTCAACAAGAAAGACAATTTCCTAGTCTGTTACATGAAGATTCCAAAGTTCTTACAACCATGAGTAATGATGCTAACTCTGGTTCGAATAAATTTGTTAAAGGAAAATCAAATATGGGAAGAGGTGTTGCTTCCTCAAAATTCTGTACTTGTTGTCACAAAAATGGTCACACTGTAGATGTATGTTATAAAAAACATAGTTTCCCACCAGCTTATGGCAAAGGCTGTAGAATCAATTTAGTGGCTAACCATATTAGCTCCATGAATATTGAAGATACTGGTTCTGCAAACAACTCCCAAATGAGTTCAGTTAATTCATAAGACAATGCTACAGATTTTATACTTGCTCAACTTCAGACTCTCATGGATCTCATTCAACAATCACATAACCAGCATGTAGCCAATCAAGTTGTCACATGTCCAGAATCTGATTCTAATTCTAATCTCACACAACCCTCAGGTAGTTCTCACTTAGCTTTCAATTGTCATTCTAAACGTACAAGTTGGACATTAGATACAGGAGCAACAGATCATATTTGTTGTTCAATGGACCTATATTCTTCATATAAACAAATAAAGCCCATTTTTGTTAAGTTACCAGATGGCAAACCTGTTCTTGCTCAAATTTTTGGTACTATCAGATTTTCCAATCATTTCTACCTTAATAATGTCTTATTTTTGCCTCAGTTTACTTTTAATCTCATTTCAATTTCTAAACTAACCTTATCTCTTCATTGTGACCTACATTTCACTCACTCTTTATGTCTAATATAGGATCACATTTCCTTGAAGAAGATTGGATCAGCTGAAGTCATTAATTGCTTATATGTATTGCAAGACTCTCATATGGTGAATTCTGTAAACAATGAATTTGTCAATCCTATAACTAGTTCTGTCACTAACATTTGGCATTTTAGGCTTGGTCATCCATCTGATGCCAAGTTAGATACTTTACAGAAATTTTTTTCCTATTATTAATTATAGGTCATCTACTGTTTGTGATATATGTCCTATGGCAAAATTTAAGAGATTACCTTATCCTGACAGCAATACAAAATCTACTTGTCCTTTTGATTTGTTACATATAGATATTTGGGGCCCTTGTTCTCTTCCCTCTTTTCACTGTTACAAATATTTTTTGACTGTTGTAGATGATTATTCAAGACACACTTGGCTGTTTTTTATGAAACAAAAATCAGAAACTGCATCTCACATAAAACATTTCATTTTTCTTGTTGAAACTCATTTTTCTGTCAAAGTAAAAACTCTTAGATTTGATAATGGTCTTGAGTTTCTTTGTTTGTCATAGTTTTTCAAAGATAAGGGTATTTTTCATCATAGAACTTGTGTTGAGTCACCACAGCATAATGGAGTTGTTGAACGCAAACATCAACACATTCTTGTTGTGGCTAGAGCCCTTATGTTCCAATCTAGTCTTCCAAAATTTTTTTGGACCTATGCTATTGCTCATGCTGTGTTCCTGATAAATAGAATTCCCTCTAGTTCTATTCAAAATCAATGTCCTTACACTATCTTGTATGATAAATCACCTATCTTTGCTGATCTTAAAGTTTTTGGATGCTTGTGTTTTGTAGCCACACTTACTGCTCACAGAAACAAATTTGATTCTCGAGTAATGAAGTGTGTCTTCCTAGGATTTAGAGTTGGTGTCAAAGGTTATTTACTCTTTGACATCAATTCAAAATCTGTTATTGTCTCAAGAAATATTATTTTTCATGAAAGTGTTTTTCCATATCAGGTTTCATCTCACTCTTATTTCACCGAGTCTGCTGATCATAATCAAACAATCTCACATCATTCTTCTAATTCATTTCCTGATTATGATTTTTCTCTTACTCCATCTACCACTTCTTCACCAGTTATTCCTCCACCTGATCAATCATCATCACAGGGTTCTAATCCATAGTCTAGACATTCTTCTAGAGCTAGAAGACCACCTAGTTATTTACAGGATTACCATTGCAGTCTCAATGCTTCAATATAGCTTCCAACTTCTTCAGGTAATCTGTATCCACTGTTTAACCATATTTCTTATCATAAACTGTCACATCCTCACAAAGCCTTTACTTTAAATATCACCACCACATCTGAACCAAAAACATATCACTAAGTTGTTAGATATGATTATTGGAAACAAGCCATGGCTTCTGAAATTCAGGCTTTGGAACAAAACCAAACTTGGATATTAGTTGACTTACCTCCTGGTAAGCAGCCAATTGGCTGCAAATGGATATACAAGGTCAAATACAAATCTGATGGCACCATTGAGAGACACAAAACAAGATTAGTAGCCAAAGGCTACACACAAATTGAGGGGCTAGATTTCTATGAAACTTTTTCACCAGTAGCCAAAATGACCACAGTGACGTTATTATTAGCTCTTGCTTCTTCTCAACAATGGCACTTACATCAAGTAGATGTCAATAATGCCTTTTTACATGAAGATTTGGATAAAGATGTCTACATGAATTTACTTCCTGGATTTCACTCTGCCAAAGCTAATCAGGTTTGCAAATTATAAAAATCCCTTTATGGTTTGAAGCAGGCCAGCAGGCAATGGTTTTCAAAATTGTTAAGTTCATTACTTAGTTTTGGTTACATCCCTAGTAAGGCTGACTATTCCTTATTTACCAAATGAAATGACACTTATTTTACTGCTTTATTGGTCTATGTGGATGATATTATTTTGGCTGGGAATGATATGGATGAGATTAAGTCAATCAAATGTCGGTTAGATTCTTTTTTCAAGATCAAAGATCTGGGAGCACTTAAGTATTTCTTAGGTCTTAAAATAGCTCAAAACAGAACTGCGATATCATTATGTCAAAGAAAATATGCCCTTGAGCTTATACAAGATGCAGGTTTATTGGCTTACAAACCTGTCTCCACTCCAATGCTTTTTGATGTCAAACTCTAGAAGGATGATGGACAACCTTTTGAGGACATCTCTGCTTATAGAAGATTAATTGGCAGACTTTTATATCTAACTACAACACGGCCAGATATTAAATATGCAGTACACCATCATAGTTAGTTCTTATCCTTGCCTATGCATTCCCATTATACTACTCTACTGAGAATTTTGAAGTATGTCAAAGCTTCACCAGGGAAGGGTCTATTTTTTCCTAGATCCTCCTCTATTCAATTCAAAGGCTTCTCGGATTCAGATTGGGCTGCCTGTCCTGACAGCCGCAAATCCATATCAGGGTATTATGCTTTTCTTGGGGATTCTCTCATTTCCTGGAAGTCTAAAAAGAAGCAAGTCACGGTTTCTAAATCATTTTCTAAGGCAGAATATCGTGCCTTAGCTACCACCTCTTGTAGTTATAATGGCTCACTTATCTCCTCCAAGATTTTTAGGTCCCCTTCATTCAACCTTCCTTGTTATATTGTGACATTCAATTAGCTTTACACATAGCTACTAATCCTATCTTTCATGAAAGAACAAAGCATATCAAGATAGATTGTCATATTGTTCGAGATAAAGTCCAACAAGGTGTCGTGCATCTTTTGCCAATTTCTTTAGCATCTCAAATTGCTGATCTTTTCACTAAAGCTGTTCCTCCTAAAATTTTTGCTTACCTCAGTTCCAAGCTGGGAATGTCGGACATCCACTCTCCAACTTGAGGGGGGCTATTGAACTAATATTTTATTAACCATAAGTTAGTTAGTTGTTAGTTGTTTCAGTTAGTTACTGTTAGTTTGTTATTTTCAATTTTTCTGTCAATAGTTAATTTTCTGTTAGTTGTTTTCTTTATCAGTTAGCATGTGTATATAAAAATACACAATTCTTTCTGATCAATAACAAGTTAAGATTCATTTTCTCATTCTCTTCTATACGATCTTCTCTTCTGTTTCCATGTTCTTTCTCTTCTAATAAATTTCAACTAATAATATTTATATATACTCAGATCTGCATATAGATCCTATCAAATAAAAAAAATGATACATCTATAAACCTAAACATAATAAATTCATAATAACAAGCTCTCTTACACGGAGGAGGCTGTCATGGACCCATTTTGTTTGGGTCCATGGATGAACCACCCACTTTTTTTATCTGTTGATATCTATATGCAGATCTTAGTATATATAAAAATTACAAATTGAAATATGTAAGTTCCTTAAGAAGTACAATAAGTACAATAAGTGATGGAGAATAAGTCAGCAGGGTTGGATGAATGTGGGAAATGGTATGAAGACTTTGTTTTGAGAAGACAAGTGGATTAGTGATGGGAGTCTTAAAGATAAGTTTCCAAGGCTCTTTGTTGTCTCGTTGCAAAAAAATAAGGTAATTGCGGAGTTCGGGGTGTGGGATGGATATAATTGGAGTTGGAACTTTCTTTGGAGACGTGCGTTATTTGTTTGAGAGTTGTAACAACTTAATGAGCTAAATATTTTGTTAGCTCAAGCTTCTTTTGATAGAGAGACTGAAGACAAGATTTATTGGAAATTTGACTCCAAAGGCTCCTTTTCGATTAAATCATTCTTGTTTGTTGAAACTTCTTTATCAAGTTTCATGTGTCTTTCTAGTAATATTACAAAAGACGTTTGGCAAGGTCTTGCTACTCTAAGAGCTGAGCTGCTTGTTTGGTTTGTGTTGTTGGGAAGATTAAATACTAAAGATTGTCTTAGGAAGCTCAACTTAATTCAGGAAAGTGATGGAGGATGCCCATTTTGCTTGTCTGATAAAGAAAGTATTGAACATCTCTTTTTCTCTTGTTTTTTCTCTTGGAAGTTATGGTGTTCTTGTCTAGAGTGGTGGGGTTTTTACTGGTCTTCCCTATTTGACTCATGCACTTTCTTTGATTCGTGGGTGGGCATTGGTTTGTTTGGTTTTCAGAAAAAGTTGTAGGTGACTGTATTTTTTATTGTTATTTGGACGATTTGGCAAGTTAGGAACAAGTTGGTGTTCGATAAAATTGAACCAAATTGGGAACATGTCCATATGCAAGTTAAGTTGAGACTTGGGTATTGGGCAAAGGGATGGTGCTTTGGTTTTCCTTTTTCACTAGAATTTTTTATGTCTAATTTACAGGATGTTAGAAGTTGGAAGCTCAGTGGATCAATAAGTCAATAGGTGGTTAGATGGGCTCCTATGTCTATGGGTGTCTTTTATTGGAGTTTAGATGTTTCGGCTAGAAGTGATTTGGAGAAGTTTATTATTGGAGGTACTTTTAAGAATATGTTTGGGAAGACATTGTGTCATTGTGTTAACTCTGTGGTTTGTTATGATGCTAATGAAGCTAACTTTCTGGCTATTATTTTTGCTCTTGAAGTGTCTCTTCAAAAATCTTGATTTTCACATTATCCGATCTTGATTGTCTCTAGCTCCTTGATTGTCTTGTCTTGGGTGGGTGATGATATGTGTCCCGTGGAAGATGCGCTTCTTTTGGAATAAGTTTCAATCTATCAGGAGATGCTTCAAAGACTTACGTTTTGTGCATAAGAAAAGAACAATCAAGCATAAAGAAGTTTTCTGGTTTAATAGTGATGGTAATTTTGGAGAGCAGAAGATTTCTTGGTTTTGTTCATGAGTTTTAAGGCTTTTGTTTTCTCTTGTTCTTGTGATCTATTGCACCTCATTATGTTTCTTATACGCTTGGTTGATGTTGGTTCATGCTCCTCTCTATTGGGGAGAGTTTTTTTTAGCGTTGACCCTTTTTTTATTTTTTAAAAAAAATCTGTAAGTTCCTTGTATGTATAATTCATAAAAATAAAAAAGTAATCTGATTAAATTTCTATTTGAATCTGAGTGTTACTAGTTGAATCTAACTTTTTAATCTCAACTATTGATTTATTTTAACAATAAATCAATGACTGTTTGTGCTTGGTCCATCCAAGGGCCATATTAGAATTCTGGAAAGTGGGAGGAGTCTATCATGGATCCAATTTGTTTGGGTCTATGGATGGACTCACTTTTTTTTTATCTGATAGTATCTATATCCAGATATGAGTATATGTAAAAATTGCCGATTAAAATCTATAAGTTTTTTATATGCACAGTTATCCGTAAAAAAAGAAGTGATCTGACTAAATTTTTGTGCGAATCTGAATATTACTAATTAAAATCTGTAAAGATCTAACATTTTAATTTTAACTATTGATTTATTTTAATAATAAATTAATGACCAAAAAGGTTATGGTCCATCCAAGGGTGGTCAATGTTAGACTTTTCCTAGAAAGTGTGGATCAATGAAGCTTGAAAAAGTTTCGTAAGAAGGAAAAGTCTAACATGGATCACCCCAAAGGTGGTCCATGAATGGACCATGATATTTTTTGTCATTGATTTATTATTAAAATAAATAAATAGTTGAGATTAAAATATTAAATATTTATAGATTTTAACTAATAATACTCAGATTCACACAGAAAAATTTAATCATATTCTTTTTTATGAATAATTGTATATATAAAAAACTTATAGATTTTAACTAATAAATATTATATACACCAAAATTTTTATCAGATAAAAAAATAAATCTATCCATAAACTCAAACGTTTTAAGTCCATGATAAAAAGCTACACATAAGAAAGCATCAAGGACATATTTAGCACATTGATGAGCTAACTCTAAGCCACGTAGCATCATTTTGAGCGTATTTATCTTTTTATTTTGCTAATAAGTTACTCTTGTTCAGGACACATTTGGTGAAATCATAACACAAAACTCATAAATATTAAGAAAACTAGCTATTTTTCTCATGCGTTAAACTTTCTTTATAAAAAAATTAAATTTATAATTATAAATTTTAAAATTAATAGACAAATATTTAATACACGTTTAAATGAGATTGTTTTGATTAAAAAAATAGTCAATATATTTCAAAAAAAAAAATTGCCTAAAGAGTTTTAAGTGTAAAATAAATTAAATAAAAAATACTTCTAATCTTATAAAGTATAATACAAACACTCATATTTAATATTTAGCAATTACATGACATGATTTTGTGTATGTGAGAAGAACTTTCGGATTCATAGGAAAGGAAGAAGCTTAATTTAATTGGACCGAATCAAAATTTTTATTTTATGATTGATCAATATAAACATCAACAACTCCGAATTGGATCAGTTTCTCTTCAACAAATAAGTGTTTGGACAAAAAAAATTCCTACCTAATGGAAAGATAGTATGCTTTTCATTACATTTAGCAATTGCATGACATAATGTGTTATTTGTTTGTGACAATATTTTGATGAATTTCTAGTATAAATTTATGTACATAATTTAGTACTTACATGTATGTTAGGTAAATAGAGTAAAAAAAATATTTTTATTCACTTTGACATGTTAATTTTAACATGAAAATCTTAAATAATATTTACTGCTTATTTTTAATTTTTCAATTTTATTAAAAAAAATTAACTCAATTTTAATTATATAGATAATATTTAATAATATATAGTGGCATTAAATTAGTAATTGCTTCTTTACTTTTGATAAATAATAGCTAATATTTAATAGTTGGTATTATTAATTTCTCTCACTGAAATTTTCTAACTTAGTTTTAATTATATAATCAATATTTAATAATATATAGTGACATTATTTTCTTCTTTATATTTGATAAATAATAGTTAATATTTAATAATCAACATCATTAATTTCATTCAAGTAAATTTTACTAATATATAAATAATATATAGTGGCATTACTAACGTGTGTTACTTCAAATAGAAAGGACTCGAGTATTCACAGTGGATTTAATCTCTTCTTATTCGTGATTATACACATATTAGGTCAAACCACATTTTGTTTGCGATGTTTTTCTCTAACTGTATTTGTATATATAAGAAAGATATTAAAACTTGCACCCTACTTGTCTCATCCCGCACTTTTGAATAATTTATATTAAATTTAAATAATAGTTAATCACAATCTTAAAATTTTTTGACAATAATTATAATCTTAAAATTAATCTATCATTTTATATAAATTACATAAACATGTTTAGGATAAGTCTTAAACTAGTAGAGATTAATTAATATAATTGACTTTATTAGTAAAGTAAGCATGAAGTTTATTTAGATGAAGGATACGAAGTGGAACACAACAGATTAGTCCTAAACTTACTTCCAAGCCCCACTACTCGATGAGCCAAAGTAAATACTTACGAGTCGGGATAAGATTGTCAAGCCTAATTTTCACTAGTTGTAGCTATGTATCAAGAGAACTTAAGAGAACTCTACAATAAACTTTGTATCCTTATTCCTTGTAAGTTCTAGGAGGACTCTCTAATATTCTTAAAGGAAATAATGAATATTATCCAAATCTCTTAATAATTTGCAAGTGAATTGTTAATGTTATTTATCATATTTTTTTTAGTTTTCTCCCAAAAAAAATAATCTTTTTTAGTTTTGATAGTTTTAAGGTAAATAAAATATCTTACCCTTATCCAATTCCATCAATGATGGGGTTCTAAAATTAATTTAAACTATCATCCAATCTAATTATCACACATTGTAAATTATTAAAAAATTTGACTATTGTGATAATAATTACTTATGATAATTACACATTTAATGTAAGAACTTTTGTACCAAGAAAGATGATAATGCAAGAACTTTAAAGTTTATCTTTTAAAATCCTAGTTCCAATTAATTACATAAGGGTTCCTTAAAAAAACGCAACTTTGTGGAAGCGATGCCCAACATTATATATGGAAACTAGCTAGGACAACCCCTCCATGCTTCTTCATTCTACACTTTGTACTCTCAACCATCTTCAACACTCTCGTGACCAATCTCTGTGACCCTTTTGGCTCAGCAATTGACCATGTCGACGTGGAAGAAGATCGTGCTTCGCAGCTCTGACAAAGAGATCTTCATTGTAGAGGAGGTGCTCCAAGCAAAGATCATCAAGAACATGATTAAGGACAGCTGTATTGATAGTGAGATTCCTGTGCTGAACGTGGACAAAAAGACCCTCACCAAGGTCATCGAGTACCTCACAAAGCACGCAAGGACTCCGAGGATGCTGACCTCAAAGCTTGGGACGCTGAGTTCATTAATGTTGATCCCAACACCCTCTACGATTTGATGATGGTAAAAGTCATACATGCATCATCTTGTTACAACTTACAAGCATATGAATAATCATAATTGTGTACACATAAACACATGAGAAATAACCCATACATCTTGTCGAGAACATGGGATATTTATTTAATCAATAATTTTTTATAAGGTGTCCATTGTTAATCATACTCCTAGTTTAATACATGATAACGCACTAGTGTGCTCTTAAAGATTGCTATATCATCAAAACCTAGTTTTTTCATTTTTGTCTTTCTTTTAATACAGCACACCAAGATTTGAATCTTTGAACTCTTATAAAGTAGTCAAATATTTTGATCATCTTGTTTTACCTAGAAATTGGATTTTTTTGCCCTTGTGTTAGTGTTACTATTGATTAATTTGTGGTTTTTTTTTGGTCAGGCGGCAAACTATCTTTGCATTAGGAGTCTTTGGGAACTATTATTAAACAGTTTAACTAACATGATCAACGGGAAGAGCGTAGAGGAGATATACAAAACCTTTGGGATCAAGATTTAATGATTTCACTCCTGAGGAAGAAGAGGAACTTCGGAAGGAGAACCCATGGGTTTTTGAATCAAAAGCGTAGAGTATGAGTTTCCATGAACCATATCAAGATAGCAATGTGGATGATTGTGATAGGTTTTATGATCTTTTTCGTGGTCGATTATACTTGAACTTTTCTTTTCTTTTATTTTTTAATTGATATACTTTAACCTCTTTTGTATTATTGTCATTTGCTTGATGCTATAAAGCAAAGTTTAAGTATGTTTTATTTATATAGATAGATAGATATAGCATAATATAGTATGTGATCATATATGATATTCTTATTAATTATATTCACTAGCAAGACTCAATCTGCATTTTTTCTTTTTTTCAAGAAAAAAACTGAATAATTATGAAAATATATGTTTGAAGTAAATTATAATAAGTTATAACTATATATATAGTTAATAAGAATTGGTTCATTTGATCGACTTTCTACTCATGACAACTATATGATTTTGTTCTGAATCTAGAGATCCCATTGATAGGTGATTTATTAATACCAAAATAAAAATTATAACTGTTAGAAGGCCATGGTAATTAAAGAGTAAGAATTATTTACAATTTTATCTTTGTTTTTAAGAGTGTTTGACAATTATAATTAGAGAGCAAAATGTTTTTATAATTTTATAATTTTATATTTATCTTTAATCTTTTAATAATAAATTAATAATGTAAATTTAAAAAAATAAAAATTAGAACAAAATAAAATGAACATTAAAGTGAGAGTCCTTAATAGATTTAAATAATAACTACACTTTTTTTCACCTAATTGAGGAGTGCACGAGATTAGCATTTGAACTAGAGAGTAAATTACGGTATAGAATTTATTAATTTAATCTCAACCCAACTATCAAAAGTGATAATTAGTTTGTTCCACATTTTACTCTGCTATATATCAAGGAATATTATCACAACTTAAACTTATAATACTTTATCTAAATTCTCATCAATTTCAATTACTTTAGTTACGCCTAAATACTTGCTTCAAATTAAATAGCAAGCCTACTACAAAGTAGAAATTTTAAAAATTTTAATTGTATAATCAATGTTTAATAGCATATAGTGATACTAATTATTTCTTTATATTTAGTAAATAATATTTAATTTTTTAAAATTAATATCATTAATTAATTTTAAAGTAATTTTACTATATATATATATATATGCATAAAAAATAAAAGTCGTTTCTGTTGCATGTACAGGAAAAAAAGGATCTTAATAATTGCTATTTTAATTTTTTTAACTGAAGTTTTAATGTTTTATTACGGGGATTTTTATGATATTCAATTTTTTTAAAGTTTGATACTTAAAGTAAGTTGTTAAACATTTAATTGAATTATTAATTATTTTTAAATATTTATTATAAATTTAATATTTAATGAATGCTTGACAACTTATCTTAAATTTTAAATTTTTTAGGGTACCATAAGAATTCCTTTTATTATGATGTATACTTATTGGTGTTTTGCTAATGTTTTGCCAATTGTTAAGAATCCAAAAAATGAATTTTTTTTTATGAAAAGTGAAATAGTTACTATTTAATACATTAAATTTTAAAAAAATCATTTTTCTTTATTTTAGATTCTTAAGAGAGTCGTGATACAAAAAGCTTGAGCTCACAGCCGCTCAAACTCCTGCTACTTAGTTATTTTTTTTAAATTCTTTTTATCAAAACTTACACAAATCTCAAGAAATAAGTGATAATCAATGGGCTAAAAGGTAGAGCACCCGTACGCTCGAGCATACAATAGCAGTTTCCTTCCTAAAAATATTTGTCAGCAAAACCCTACTTATTATGCTTATTAAAGATTTTGTTAAGAGTATTTGTTAAGAAAATTAAAGTATAAAGTTTTAAAAGAAAAATTAAAGTATTCTTAATTTTCAATGCGTTAAATACATTGTTCTCATTAAAAATTAGTAATTTACTTTATTTATATATATATATATATATATTTTTATATATGATGTTAAGAATTTTAATTAAATTGTTCACTATTTGTTTATAAAAAAATTGTATACTGATCGTGATGGTATTTAATATGTATATATTAAATATATCATAAAGTTATTATCAATGCAGTATTAAAAAATATTATAATTTTATAATATAAAATATACTTGATATGTCAAAAATGTTAATTTCACGAAACAGTAAAATAACAATTATTTGATAAAGTGGTTAACAACTATAGCGAAATAATATCATAAAAAAATCCTATAAAATAAACAATAGCAATAATTATTAAAGTAATTTTTTAGGCCATTTATTCTCTATTTTATTGTATTTCTTCTACGTCGAAATCATAGTCAACCTAGAAAAAGAATTATACAATCAAATGTATTGATATAGAATCGATATATTTCATTAAAATAGTCAATTAGATAAATACCTAAGTTAAGGCTATAACATAATTAATCATAAAATTTTCAATTTAACCTATGAATAAATTTGGAAAAAAATCATATCATTAAGACTAATCGATATATGATAAAAATACATTAATACAAAATTTGATATATATATATATATATATATATATATATATATATATATATATATATATATAATATATATATATAGGAAACATATCTAGTGAGAGGAATTTTATTGTGAGAGGGTGAGAGGAATAAATTTTGACCATACAACCATACATAGATGATTAAGATTAAAAGTTACTGGAAGGTCACGCAACTTAAAAGTCAATGTTCTAATCTCGACCATTCATAAAAGATCCAATGATCAAGATTAAAATAAGATCACTATATATATATATATAAGCATATCTAATGAGAGGAGTTTTTATTGTGAGAGGGTGACTTAAAAAATCATACATGGATGGTCATTTAAAAGTTTCTCAATCTTAAAAAAGTCCGTCGTTTATTCAATTTTGTATTAATGAAGATCTAATCGTCAAGATTTACGTCTCTCACCTCTCACAATAAATACTCCTCTCACCTGATACACATCCTATATATATATATATATATATGATATTTAAAAGTTGTAAATTATACTTGGATTTTAATAATAATTTAATATTGTAACTTAAAATTATAAGTTGGATACAACTATCAAATAAGAGTCAGATAAAATGATAAAATATTTTAGCTTTATAATGCCAACAACAAAGGTAAACCACTATCACTGATGTTAAGTTTGTTGTGAAGAAATAAAATGGCATTTCAAATTTAATCTTAGAATTAAAAGATTCTTATGTTTGTTTATGAAAAAAATATGGAATGACATTCCAATTTCAAATTTTATTTAACAAATTTATGAAATCTCATTTTTTATAAAAAGTAGGGAATGTGGTTTCATATTTTTGTGAAATATGCTTCCACAATTTTTAATCTAATATATCCTTATTTAATTTATAAATTGATAGAAAATTATCTTTTAATAATCCACCTAACATTAATTTGTCTAACGTCATCTAACCAAAATCTAATATCTAAATTTCGTTTGCCCTGCTTTTAAAGAAAATGATAGAAGCTTCTACTCCAGTCTAAAAAAAAATAATATTGTCAAAACTTAAGAAATTTTTGTTATCAAGAAAAATTAATCTTAAATATTATTTCAAAAAATATAAATTCATATTTTGTATATATGGAAGAAATTTTTTTCTCATTAAGAATAATTATATCATTTATATAAATTTAAAACTTATTCTATATTATATCTCATACGTCAAAGTATAAAATTATTTTTTATTTCATATTATATCATATCTTATCAAATTATAAAAATAAAATATATTTCTTATTCTACTTTATCAATTCTCGTTATTATTCTTATTCTTGTTTCATGAAATTTTATTTTATTTCTTTTCACCAAACTTATACTATTAGTATAACGTTAGTATGCTCATCATAATTTGGTGTAGTAGGCAGTGGTCCCGTACAACCAATTAGTGAGTGACGCGGTCACTCCTCAATTAGTGCCGTATACAAATCAATATCATATGCAATTCGTTTTCATAAACCTCCACTGAGCCTGGGAATTAGCAAGCCCCCTGCCACTGCCACAGAGTACAGAGAGATAATCAATCACAACCACCGATGGCTACGGACTTTATTTCCATCCCCATAATTGGTAAACTTCCTTCCCACTTCCATTACCATAATTCTCGTTGCCCAACTCTGAATTCGATCAAACTCATATTTATGGTTTCCTAGCTTCGTTTGTGCATACATATCTATATATATATAGGCACAGGCATACATATACACTCTGATGGTTTTAGTTTCCATGATTTTGAAAACATATGTATACTTGGCTTTTCCGAAATTACTAAAACATGTTACAATTGGATTTGCTTGGGACGTTTTTTACGATTGATAAGTATTCAATGGCTCTCGTTTCCAGCTAAAGGTTGCGTATAAATAGAGAATTGTAAAGTAAAATATTCAGCAGTTCAGAGGAGGAATGTTTTTGTGTTAGTTTCTGAACCTGACATTATTTTTCTTTTTCTTTTTTTTTGGAAATTTATAATGATGTAGATATTAGTCCTCTTTTAGCCAAGTCTGATGATCCAAAAATGGCCGAGGACCCTGGTGTAGTTGAGGTTGTTAGACAATTGGATAAGGCTTGTACAGAGGCAGGGTTCTTCTACGTGGTACTTTTTTCATCTTTTTAACATTTTTTTCCTTTTTACTCTTTAGCTTGCTTTAGTCCTTTTGCTGCAAATGAGGTAAAAAGGTTATTATTTTTAGAAATATGAGACAAATTGGTAAGAATATTTTATTCTTGTACTAACATATCTGATGTTCTGAATTTCACATAGATTCAAATTATCTCTAGAATAATGGTTATATCGCGAGGGAATCGCTCATAATTAATAGTACTTGAAAATTGAAATGATCATAAAGAAAAATAAAATAAAAGCAATAGAATAAAACAGATGAAGAGGAGTGGATGACGTCCGAGTGGTTAATGCCGCATTATTGTAAAGAATGTGACAGGGGCTTGATTTATGTTAATGCACTCTCACCCCTTTTCCTTTTCCCCTCCCTCCTCTTATGGAGCCACTTGTGGGGCATCCATTGGCCCCACCCTAGTGGTGGGGTCTCCTCTTAAGCATGTGTAGGCCCTAGGCATCAAAAAATAAATATAGATGAAGAGGAAAAAGGAGGAAGTCAGGAAAATGTTTCTTGCACACCATTTGGTGTATACCATTTTTATTCCAAATTCACTTGTTAATAATGACTCAATTATTGGTTAACAAGGTGTATAATTGGGTTAACTCACTAATAATCTGTTTTCAACTTATATTTTGAATATTGAATAACTGAAAATCGTAAGAATGGTGTAGAGTGGTTAAGTATGAATAGATTCTTGGTGAATCATGTTCCAATATTGGTTAATGCAATGGGGAAGTGTAAGAATGGTGTACACCATTTGGCGTGCAAATAACAAGACTGGTGACTCATAGTAAATGAATATGCCTTTGATTTCACATCCTAAGTGAATTTGATAAGGTTACGTTTATGGCAACTTATAGCGAAACTATTGCCATTAAGACAGTTTTGATTGAATAGAGTTCTTCAATTTAACTCAAGAAATTGATTAACTACTCTGTCATTTCCTCTTAATGTTACATTTTCTTGACGTTCCAAAGTAAGATTTTACTTTGCAGTTTTCTCGCTTGTCATCTTTTATAATGACACTTCTGCCATTTTGTGGTTAATGTATACTTCAATTCCTACGATCCTTGATTGACAGAAAGGCCATGGTATTCCTGATACTCTCCTCAAAGAGGTTAAAGACGTAACTCGCAGATTCTTTGAACTTCCATATGAAGAAAAGACAAAGATCAAAATGACTCCCGCTATTGGGTTCAGGTTTGCTTGGTTGTATAGATCCCTGCATCTGAACTTTGTAGACAAGCATCACTTTAGTACTTGATACATCAGGGTTTTACTTTATGCTGATACCAGCCTAACTTTTGATGCAGAGGATATCAGAGGATTGGAGAAAATATAACTAAAGGTGTACCTGACATGCATGAAGCTATTGATGTAGGTCTTGCTTGTTACTTGACATAAAATTTAAGTATCTTTGTTTCTAGTGTGTTGTAACTGTCGTTCTTTTCTAATAGATATGTGACGGAACACATACTAGAAACTACTATTTGACTTTGTTATTGACATTAGGCTCATCTCAGTGTAGTTTAATATTGAGTGTAAAATTTTTCCCCTTAAAATAGCCACTTGCTTCTTAATTACATGTTTCATTCTTTTCTAATATAGCTCATTGGATCAATTTAACATTGCTTTTTCATTTTCTTTCTCTGATTGGAGCCTAGCATAGCAGGTCCAATAATTTATTCTGCTTCTTATAGTTCTATCAAGCAATAACTGATCTCTTTATTTTCCTTTAACAGTGCTATAGGGAAGTGACGAAGGGCATGTATGGAGCTCTTGGCAAAGCTATGGAAGGATGCAACCAGTGGTATGTGGAATTGGGGTTTTTCTATTTATTAATGCCTGTATTCCTCCACCCCCTCCCTCAAAATTTAACTGAATATTATGTTCAAGAGAACAATTATATATATGCTTCTAGTCCTGAATTCCTGAATATTCACTAAATTAGATTGATGGTCTAGGGATTACTTTTGCATGATTGACACCCTCTCTGATAAATGACTCTCATATCCAAGCATTTGACTGATTGCACTTGGCAGTATTAACATTCAGTAGAGAAGTCTTTCTGTACTAACTACTAAGATAATGCTTACCTCTTCCCTCTTAATGTAATAATGTGTGTTTTTTTTACTCTCTTTCATTTTGTGGTCCACTGCACAGGCCACAAAATCCTCCAAAGTTCAAAGTTCTTATGGAGGAGTATATTAGTCTCTGCACAGGCATGCTTTTTCCTCCCTTACTTATTTTTCCCATCATATGAGATAATGCGGTTAAATTTTTGTTTTCTTATATGGTTCTTTTGGTTAGAGCAGAACTTGCAAGGAAAATTATGCGTGGAATCGCTTTAGCATTAGGTGGATCAGCAGATGAATTTGAAGGTCAGAGAGCTGGGGATCCATTTTGGGTAATGCGGCTCATTGGTTACCCAGGTTTATCCACTGTAAATGGAACGAATGCTCTGAAAAATGACATTGGATGGTAATGACATCCTGGACCTGGAGTTCTCAAATGTTTACCTTTTTATGGTTCTTATCACTAGGCCTTTCATAACTGATATCTTTTACTTTTTGTTACTTTTTCTTCTCCATTTCTTTGAATAAAAACAAATACAGTGGAGCTCACACTGATTATGGTATGCCTTAACCTTTATGATAAGTCTAGAATATCTGTTTAGTCATTGCCAATGATCTTAATATGCTGCTTAACAGGTTTATTGACTTTGCTTAACCAGGATGACGATATAAATGCACTCCAGGTATGCACTTATATATGGGTGAGAATCCTTTCCTGTCACAGGATCATCCTGTTGGTCCATTCTGTATAATAGATACTCGTGCTCTTCATTTGTTTCTTGCAATTCCTGATTTTACTTCTATTCTCACCACGATCAATCTTGTACCATGCTATTATCAACCCAATTTTAAACTTCCATACATTTTTAAATATCTGGGGCCAGTAGCTTCGGAGATGATGTGTATTATATCCCCATTTCCTGATGTTACTGTATATTTCTAGAATAAAATGAAGCTGTTGAAAGAGAAAAAGAGAGAGACATATGAGAAAATTATGTGTTTCAACTACACAGTGGAGGTTGAATATATACTTAATAGGTAATAAATAATTATACAATTTACATGATGTGGGACTAACAATTGTACTACTAATTACACCTAATTACATATAGTTTTCAACACTCCCCTCACTATAAGTTTGTGTTTACTATAGTTTATCTTTTGATTCTACCGAAAACATCTTGATCATTTGATGACCCTGAATGTCTCACCTTTTCAATAAAATGAAAGTGAATTGGTCTCATGAAACCTTTTGGAAGCGATGTGCAATGTAGTTGGTTATCACAAATAAGTCATTTGATAACGTTTCAATGTAACAAATGAGCAGTTCGGATCTTGCAACCACATTTTGTTTCTTACTCTTCTATGGATACTATAATATCGATTATCCCCATGGATACACAATAACCGAGACATTTCGATCATAGGCATCTAAGTACAATTTTTTGTCTTCATAAACAATGCCTTTTCTTGTTATATATCCGGTCCAATCCTAATCTTTCACAATTGAGTTTAGAAATTGTCATTCACTGGCTCTATAGTAAGATAGTTTTTTCCAACCAATCATCTATATCTTCCTTTTGGCTCCCCCGATATTCTAACATTGGGATCCATATGAGTGTCAACTTTTGATTCAATAGTCTTGTTTCCTCAAGAATATTCATAGTACTTTTTGTGAGATAACTATGTCATCCTTTGATTGTGTCACTAATTCCCAAGAAATAACGAAGTTTGCCAAGATCTTTGTGATGAAGAGTGATCCGAATACCTTTGATCTGGCGATTAATGGATATCAGCACCTCGATAGAAGACAGTTCCTGGGTCATACCAAACTCGCTGTGCAACAACGATTGAATCGACAAGCCCAGGGAGATTGTTTGAGACCATAAAGAGACCTGTGGAGACGACATACCAGGCTAGAAGACTCCTCCTAAGCAACAAATCCAGGAGGTTGCTTCATATATTCCTCTTCTTCTAGATCACCATGTAGGAATGCATTTTTAATATCAAGTTGATGAAGAGACCAGTGCCGAATGGTAACCATGGAAAGAAGCAATCGAACAAAGGCCATTTTAGCCACAGGAGAGAAAGTATTCCCATAATCTAAGCCGAAGATCTATGTGTACCCTTTTGCCATTAAGTTTTGAGAGATCAATTTTACCATCGCCCATGTTGAGATATACTCACAATGGTAGATTTCCCTGAGGAAGAGTAACTAATTCCCAAGTACCACTGGATGGGGAACGAGAAAGACAAGCAAATGAAGTACCAATATGCGCAACAGAGGTAGTGGAACTAGAGATCTGACATTGCTCAAACCACTTCAGAAAGTCGGCATAGGCAGTCGTTGGAGCAAAGGAATCAGAGGACTTACATTGTGCATACTACTGTAAAAAATCTGCATACTTAGCCTTCAAGGCGTCCTTAGAGCTATCTGAGGAGGTAGAACTAGCCATGAATCAGTAAACAACAACCAAACAGTATCTGAATACACCGTTTCAAAGAGGGGTTGCGACAAACGGTTACGAACACAAAAGGCAATGGCAGATCCAGAAAGAAGAGAGAAGGGCAACTACCTCAAACTTTTCACGCTCTGGTGAGCTTGTTTGTGGCGTTGCTTTAGGAGAGCGATCCCATGGTGGGTTCGCCAGCCGAAAAAGTCGCTGGAAAGATGGATGGCGGACAGCAATGGACAATGGCGGACAGCAACAAAGGATATGAGTCTACTGGAAAGAGGACACAACAGGAGGAGAAAGGCCAGAAAACTGGAGTGGAAACACGGTTTTGTTGGAAAAAAAAATTTCACCGGAGAGTAGTGGGCTCATCAAGCGTGCACGGTTTTAGGATTGTCTCTCTGTAGGCTCTGATACCATGTTGAAAGAGAAAAAGATATAGACATATGAAAAAAACTGTATTTCAACTACACAACGAAGGGTGAATATATACTCAATAGGTAATAAATAATTACATAATTTATATGATGTGAGACTAACAATTATACTACTAATTACACCTAATTACATACAGTTTCCAACAAAAACTATTCTGAAGTGGCTGATTCTTTCAATCCATATATACTCGCTTAAACCTTTTATTAAATCACTTAAGTTTGTGTTTACTATTTTATCTTTTGATAATCTTTTATGACCCTGAATCCACCTCAAAAGAAAGTGAATCTCAACCTTTTGCAATGCAGTGCCAGTGAGGCAATGTAACAGCAGTTCGGTTCTTCCATTATGGCTATAATTGAGACAATTTTCATAGGCACTAAGTACAATTTTTAAAATTGTTATGGGTCCAATCCTAATCTTTTATTTTTGTCAGGCTCTATAGGAATTTTTTTATCTTCTTTTTTGTGTATTTCCCCCCTATTTGATACTGCTGTTTTTGTTCCACCATGTTATGCGGTGAAATTGTTGAAGGTGAGAAACCTTTCTGGCGATTGGATATCAGCACCTCCAGTTCCTGGGTCATTTGTGTGCAACATTGGTGACATGCTAAAGGTATCTTACACTTAAATCTCTTCATCATTGCAATACTTCCTGAGATTTGGTAGATCATCTGATTAAGTTTGGAAGAGAACTGCAGATATACTCCAATGGTTTGTACGAGTCAACTTTGCATCGGGTGATAAATAACTCCCCAAAATATAGAGTCAGCGTAGTATATTTTTACGAGGTTAGCCCCTTTTTCGATTTATATCTATCCTCCTTTTCTCTTGATTGTTCTGTTGCTTATCCCATGTGCCGCTACTGCGTGAACAGACGAACTTTGATACTGCAGTAGAACCGTTAGATACATATAAAACGAGGGCAAATGGCAACAAGAAGTTTGGAAGAGCTGTCTATGGAGAGCATCTAGTTAGCAAGGTCGTCACAAATTTCGTTGAGGAGTAACCTTGTGTTCATTGTTCTGGTGTGTAATAAATCAATCATCTGGTTAGCAAGCTCCTCGCTTGCATGTAGCAACAATAAATGCATGCTTTATGATGATCTCTACTATTAATTTTAAGATAACTTAAAATGTAAGTGGGTATGCTTGAAATCAATGATGGAGATCTTCATGGAACATGCATTTATTGTTGTTTCAAGAGTGTGCAATAATTTCTCCTAAACCTACTAAGTACTGAGAATATTGTAATTATAAATCAAGCGTTTGTCATCAACGTCTTCATTTTCAAAATTTAAGACTTGAAATTTAGTTTCAAGCCTAAGACTAGGGAACTCACGCTCCCATTTGTCATGTAATATCATACACCAATAGACAAAAACAAATAAACTCTATTAGTATAATAGGACCTGATTCCGCCATAAAAATTAGCTCAAAGGGGAAGATTATCCAAGTTATTATCAATGACTCTTTGCTCATATATTTAACCAATATGAGACTTAATACACCCCCCACACCCAAGACTAGATATCTAAAACTTGAAGTTTACAGATGAATAGCTCAATTGAGATAAGTTCTGATACCATATTAAAATAATTGAGCTAACATAAACAACAAACAAATAAGAACGAATAAACTACCATCCAACAGCAAGTTGAGTTATCAGATCTTTGAAGCAGTTAGAAACATAAACCAATCCAGACTATCAACATTAAAGACAATAACATAAATTTGTTAGCTCAGAGCAAGTATCAGCGTTTTAACACTGATACGTGTACAAAACTGCCTATTGGCAATTGCCATAAGAATGTCGTCAAATACAATATAAAAATAGATTTAGCAATTTGAACTATTTCTCAATTCTAATCACTACAAAATTTTATCTAAATGATGTGTAATCATGCCGGGTTTGCCTGGCGGCACCAGCTCTACCCAGAAGATATCTCTCATTCAGGTTCTGGTTTAACTTTGAACTCCAATTGTTGGTGCGCAGCTGTGTTAATCTGTCTAGCTGTGTGCTGTAAGTTCCAAGTGAGTATCTTTAAGATAAAGTGGAATTCTTGTACCTGTACCCCTAAGGCGATCCACCATGTCATAAAGAAACTCAAAAGTCAGTTTAGATTGTTTGTTAAGTTCTTCCCTTATGTGAGGCTGAAGGCTGAACCAGTCTCCTAACAATTTATGAACATGAGAGCGAATCATTCTCCATGGCACAGGGTACTTTTCACAAAGCTTCAAATAGTCTACTAGAAGATCTGCCTTGTCCAGTTTTCCATCTACATTGGCTCCTTCGCTTCCAGACACCCATTCAGCAGTTCGAAATCCAGCAAAGAGGGCTGGATTTTCAAGCAGAGTCTCAGCGGAAAGCACCCCTTCAACACCTGTCTCTTCCAAGCATTCTTTAACATCATCCATATGCCTTATGTTCCCATTCGCGAGAACAGGGATTTTGACTGCATTCTTCACAGCCCTGATGGCTTTCCAGTCAGCTCGAAATTTCTTCCCATCCTTCTCATCCCTTGTCCTGCCATGGACAGCTAAAAGACAACAACCAGCCTCCTCAAGCATCCTAGCATACTTTAACGTGTCCTCCAAATTCGGAAAGAGCCTAATCTTGCACGAAACAGGAACTTGGAGGTTGAGAACCAATTTTTCCACTAGAGATTTCACAAGAGGAAGGTTATCCATTAAGAAGGCACCATAGTTTCCTCGTCTAGCAATGCGCTGAGGACACCTACAGAATTACATAAAATTAATCCACCAAATTTTTCATTACAAGTATCATCCAAAAAGGCTATATTAATTATAGTAACTACTATCTTAAACAGATGCAACCAATCCTCAAACATCATGTTACGTGGTTAAGTACAACAAATCTATATTCTCTCCCTGTTACTACAGAAATCATTAATCACTCATTCCCTTCCATTTCCTCCCATATACTCCATCCGTTTCAAAATATTTGTCTTCTAAGGTAATGTACAAGAATTAAGAGAGCTAATAAATAGCCCCAAATTAAAGAAAAATATAGCTATACTGAACTAAATTATCCTTCGTTAAAATACTCAAAATATTATCCCTCCATTAATACTCTCTCATTCTATTTGGTAAAAAGAAAAGTTAGACAGCCATAATGTTTTAGCTAGAATTTTTGACCGAATGAATTGTCATGCTTTCATACAAGAATGAATGGCCTGTAGGCTAATTTTTTTCTGGTTATGCAACATTAGTCTGCTGATAAAGTTGATAAAACATAATTAATACCTTCTTCATTTTCTGATGCTACTGATAAATTGAAACAAAACAATTTTTTTTAAAGCGACATATATTTTGAAACAGAAGCAGATTTTGAGTAAAGACTAAGCAAAATATACATTACCCAAGATTGATATCAACGTAATCGCAAAAAGGCTCCACCTTGCGTGCAGCTTCCAACAACACATCTGGATCGTTGGCACAAAATTGGACAAACAGTGGTCGATCCTCCTGCGGTACTCCCCACCAGTCACAACAACAAATAATATTATCATCTCAATTTTCTCACATTATTTTTTACATCATCTTTTATATTAGTTAATAAAATATAAATTTGTAATTAATTATATATATAAGTTAATTAATAAATACTATATTAATCAATCAATATATATATATATATATATATTTTAACCAATTAATACATATTATTAATCACAAAATTATATTTCATTAATTAATATAAAAACAATGTAAAAAAAATAGTGAAATATTACTTTTTATAATAATACACTTGCACAACACAAATAAGGATAAAATGGGTTTTAACTGTATTTTTTTTTTTACCTTGCAAGTGGTGAATTCTTCCTTTCTGTACTTTTCGGTCTCGGTGAAAATGCGCGAGTGCAGCATTGGGGTGTACGCGGCCTCCGCACCGTACTTGCGGCACAGCATTCGAAACGGTAGTTCCGAATTATCCACCATCGGGGCCACTATGAATCTGGGTCGACCCAACTTGGTCCAGTAAGCCCACGCGCGTTCGACCCGAGATTCTCCGGTCAGGGTCCGGGCCGGGGATTCCAAGCAAGACGGCGACAAGTCTTCTTGTTGTTGCTGGTCGGAGCAAAGGTGGTCGTCGGGTTGTTCGGGTGGGTTTGGATCGAGAGAAGTTCGGGTTTGGGCCATGAGGGGATGAGCTAGTGTAGAAAAGTAACTGTTGAGATGAGAAGGATGGTGGCGAAGAGAGAGGAAGGAGAAGTTTAAGGATTTGGGTTTCATGACCGAACGATGGGTTCGCCGAAGTAACCCATTACTTAGAATTTGATGCTCTTGCTGGGTGGGGGGTGGGGTTTTGGTTTGGTTTAGGGATATTTCCTGCTGTAAAACGACTTCGTGTGTACTGTTCTTTAAACGGCGTACCGTTTTGCGTTAAAAAAAACAAAACACACACACACACACACACAAAAGGAAAAAGAAAAGAAAAAGAGGGCAGCTACTGGAGATTTGAAGGAAATTTTCTCAGATGCATTAGGATCACCGCACGTCTCCACTCTTCATGGATATAAGTCAATAAAAATTCAATTATTTAAGTTTATATTTTAATTTTGTAAAAAGTTAAATTAAAATTTTATTGTTTATATTTTATACTTATTTTTAATTTAATTTTTACATTTTTTAAAAACTATTTTTCATATTTATAAATACTTTTAAAATCATTTCCATAATCAATTTTTGTTATAATATCATTATAACATTTTGAGTTGATTAATTTAATAAGTATTATTTTATTTACTAGGTGCTCAGATGTTCCTTTTTCCATAAAACGTCTAGTAGATACTGTTGTATTTCAGTAAATATTCATGGAAGTACTAATTTCTTTTAAGTATATGCTTATTTGAGTAAAAGTTCCTTTAAATATTCTTTTTTCTTTTACAGCATTTGTAGTAAAGATCAAAATAACGGTGGCATAACAAAAATTAATGATAGAGGTTATATTAAAAATGTTTATAAGTGTAAAGATTAATTTTAAAATAATTTAAAAATTAAATTAAAAATAAGTAAAAATTATAAGAAGTAAAATTTTAATTTAACTTATATTAAGACATCCTCAGCTTCCTACAATATTATCAGTTCGTGTTTCAGAAAGTTCGACATGTCTTATGGTTTAGATGGACTTACTAGTGTAAATTCATGCAATAGATCTAAAGTTTCTAATTAACATATTATGTACTTGCATATTTATTATCAATACAAAAATCTAAACAATGATCCATAAGATAATTGAACAAATTTGACTTTAATCTCTCTTTTTTTAATTTTTTCTCTAATTTCTTTAATTATTTTTTATTTGTTATTTATAATCTCATTTAATTAAATTAATGAATACAAAAAAAGTCATTAAAAGAAATAAAAGAAATTAAATAAAAAATTAAAACCAATTTTTGTTGAAATAATTTAAGTTTTTCATTAATTATACAATCATTATATTCTTACATTAAATAATACATATACTTTTTTTTATATTTTATCTAATATTATTTATTATATATATTTTTTATTATTTTTTTACTCAATCATATTCTTTAAAAAAATTATAAATAATATTTACATTCCTTTTTAAAAATATAAAATAATTATTTTTCTTAAGTATATGCATTCAACGGTTTCTAGTAACGGGGGTGTGTACTTGGAATAGTGTTTCAAGCATTATTGCATTTTGATAATTGTCAAGGTGATTATTAATATATTTGTTTGTCCTTTAATTTATTAATTTATTATTCATCTAATTTTTATATTTTATTTTTTTTTAATTTATTTACAAATTTATTTTATATTTCAAAAAATATTAAAATTATATATAATTTAATTTAATATCTATCTTATGTCAAAATATAATAAATGTACATTTATTATATTCTCAGGATAAAAAATATTTTCGTTAATTTATTACGTGTCATCATACTGTGAGAGATAATTATGACCCTTTTGGTAATTTTGAAGACATGCTATCATATCATATGTGAAAAGACAACAAATGGATCTTGCCTTTGGTGCATCTTTTAATTAATAATTTTAAGAAAAATATTATAAATATATCTTTTATTATATATTTTTCATATTTTTTTATTAAAACATGTTATATATTAAAATATATATTTAATTTTAATTAATATATAATTAAATTTAAATATATATTTTAATATATAATATGATTCAATAAAAAAATTAAAAAAATATGTTAAAAAATGTGTTTATAAAACTCTTTTAATTTTATTTCTAATTTATCGGCTCCCAAGATGGTTCAACCTTGTACTCCTGAAAGAATTTCATAATTGCACCAACAACCACAATCGCCCCTTTCAGTAGGGTATAAGTGGATGGTTTGGTTTAATTTTTGAAAAAAAATAAATCTAAATTAATCAAAATTAATTAGTTTAGTTTGATTCAATTTTCGTATTTTTTTATAACTAAATCCAAACTAAACCAAACTGAATATTTATGGATTAATTTAGTTCAGGTAATCAGGTTAGCTATTTTTTTAATATAAAAATTAACTAAATAATTAGCTTTTCATAACAAAAAAAAATACATAATAAACCTATAAAAAATTTCTAAAAATAGAATCAAACTTATTGATTTGAATATTAATAATTATTTCATGTTTTAATGTGTATTAAAAGATTCATAAAGAGAGAATAAAGAAACATATTAATATTTGTATTAAGAAATTATATTTGAATAAGTTAAAAAATTCTTCAAGAGATATTAAACTTGACAAGCTGTATACTATTATTATTCAATTAAGAGAAAGTTGTGAGACTACTAGCCTGAAGGTATATATGTAACTAATTAAACCCTTAAAGACATGAGTGGAGCTAATAGAGACTTGATTAGTTGAACTTTGAATCAGTAACCTAGCGAATCCAAAGTCTCTAACTTTTACAGTCATATTTTCATCTAAGAGAATGTTCTTGGGCTTCAAATCACAATGCACAATAGGAACTTCACTATCATTGTGCAGGTAATCAAATGCACAAGTAGCATCAATATCTATATTCAGTCTCTCCATAAAGTTCAACTAATTTTCTTTTACATGCTTTCTCTTCCCATTAATCTAATCTTCTAAGTTCCCATTACTTAAATACTCATAAACTAGAGCCAGAAATTCATTATTTTTAAAGTCAATACTAGAGCATTTAAAGTCAATTAATCGTTTCCAAGTTTCCAAGTTCAGATGATGTTGTTGCTTTTACTTTCATTTTTCTGTTAAGCAAATTATCAGACATAGTATCAGTGTTACCGCTGTGATTATGATGATGTAATGTTTGACATGCCTTCTTCCATGGCCATGAGGCTCACATGCAAAATACAAGCAAAATTTTTTATTACCTTCTAAATGGACAGCAGAGAGATTTTGAAAAATTCCACCATTATGAATGATTCCTTCTAAATCATTATAAGAGATGTTCAAAAGCTGAAGGACATGTAGATTTTGAAATTTAATAAGAATGAATCCAGAGAGTTAGTTAAATGAAAGATCCAAAGTTTTCAAGTCTCTCACCTTTTCAAGAGTTTTTGGAATACCGTCTGATAGTATACTCTTGGCTAGAACTGCAGTGCCGGTGAGCAGAACCGAACATTTTGGCTGAGGAATTTTTTAGTCTTCTGTGTTGAACGAAAATGACGTTTTAAGGGTTGAAAACTGAGAAAGTATTACAAAAAGTAAAAATAAATAAATAAATAGTAGCCAAAAAATGTTGTAACATAATTTTTTTAAAATAAAATATATAAATATATGGTTTGGTTTGGTTCAGTTTGATTTGGTTTTGAAATTTCAAATTCGAGAACCGAACCAATTAAGCTTTAATTAGTTTGGATTTTATCCGAACTAATCAATATACTCAAACCAAATCGAACCAATTTAATTGGTTAGATTTAGATTGATTGGTTGGTCGGGTTATCCGAACCAATTTACACCCCTACTTCTCAGTCTATTCTGAAGTTACAGAGAGAAATACAGATCAGTTTACAATTCAAAGGCTAGATTATACGAAAAGGATAAAATTTAGATAAAGTTTTTTAGGTATTTGTAATGTTATTTTTTAATAAAAATATGACATGTGTTTCATTTTTTAATAAAAATATAATATATGTCTTAAGTTTTAGTCACTTAATTATTATTTTTTAAGTTTTCATTAATAAGTTGAAGAAAAATGTACACATGTCATATTTTGATTGAAAGAACAAAGATCATAAGCACCTAAAGAATTTTACTTACGTTTTGATCTTTGAATGATAAAAAAGAATTATTTTTATGTATTAAATTATCAAAATAAGTATAAAATGATTAAAAAATTATTTAATTAAGGATAAAATAATATTTACATCTCAAAGTGTAAAGAATAATTTATAATCTAAAATTATAAGCTGAATTTTTAGCATTATGAAAAAAACTTTTAGAATGTATTGAATTTCGTACAAAAATTAAAACTAAATTTATTAAATATGATTGAATATCGTTACAACAACTTTTTTTTAAAAACTATTGGGGTGGGAATAATCTTTTCCAAATACCCCCGTAGTGAGATAAAGAACAGTGCGATTAATAATGGAAAATGATGTTATCAAATTATTTTTTTAATTATATCATTATTTACCCTATTATTTAATAATAATTGTGATTAAGTGAAAGAAAATTATAAAAGAAATAATATAATCAATAATATAAAGAGTAGCATAAAAAATAATATAAAAAATAGTATGAGAAAATTATCGTGGATTAGTAATACATTTAGACAGACTTTCAAGAGTGAAACTATTCTCTACTTAAAGGAAAATATTAGAAGATTGAACTTGAGTAGCCATACTCTCCACAATGATCCTAGTGCTGATATGAAGGATGTGAAGGTAGAACTGAGTTCAACAAGGCAAGGCAAAATGCCACAAATGAAGTTATTGAGCCAAAAGCTAAAAAGAAGAAGGAAACAAAGTCCTCAAATCCAATAGTTAATTTTGCTTCCTTAATTGAGTTTATGACATGTGATCAAATAAAGGAACACATTATGAGTTTTCGGCAACAATTTGGTTAGGTTATTACACCATCTTTCAGTGTTTGCCACTCTTTTGATCTATTGGGTGTTGACGATTTTCACACTATGCAAGTGTACGTATTGACACAAGTAATATAGTGATAAATAGATATCGTTTCCATGGAGATTGAGTAGTCAAATATCTCTTTACTAATCCAACTATTATCTAGATGTATGATGAATTGATTCAAAAAAAATTTCAAAGGAAAACAAGTAATTAAAAGGATAGTAGAACAAAGTAAAACAATAACTTGAAAATAATAATAAGGTTCACGATAGCAAGTTAGGGAGTAAACAAGCAAAGATAAAGGCGCTAGGAATATTTGATTTCACTTAGTTTTTTCGACTAGTATTTAAGATTTCGACCTAATCAAGTTTTAATTAACTAATTGATGGAAAAATTTCTTAATTTAACTAATACTTAATTTCTTAGTATATCAATTCTCTTAATTCTAGAGACTCAATCAATCCCTTAATTGAGTATTAGGAATTAAAGGCATTATGCAATTTATAGAGTCTCAAGCAAAACCCACACAATCAATAACTTATATATATTCCTAAATAATTAAGATTATGACATTTATCATATTGTCTAAGTTATGCACAAATTCTCTAATTTCCTACACAATCTACAAAATCAATTTATAAGTAGTCAATTCACAAAAACATTAAGAATATTAATAAACACTCAATTAAATAAATGGAACTTGAATTAAATAAAAAAAATCCAGATACATCATCATTTAAATCAAGTTACATTTTCATCCTAACAAAGAAAAAATTTAACTACTTATGACAATGAAAGCACAAAACAAGTCAAGAAATGAAAGAAACATCATGAAATAATCCTAAGAGAAAAGAATTCTAGATGTCTTCGATAATGATATCCTTTTAACCTCCAAACCCCAAACTCCCTTTAATCCTTGTAATATCACCCCATATCATAATAATATCAATTCTACTTTGAAACTACCTCTATTGCCAGATTAAAAAGAAATAAAAAAAAACTATCTTTATTGTGTCTACCAACATTTTTTCCTTTACAATTTTTTTCAGTTTTTTTTAAAAAAAGAAATCAGCTTTTCTATTTTTTTCATTTTCCCACTTTTTTTCCTTTTTTTTTTCATTGCACTCTCACTTTTTTTTTTCAAAACACTCCTTATATCACTCCATATTATAATAATATCATTTATGTTTTGAAACATTTCGGAAAAATTATTAAGAAAAAAAAGTTTTAATAAACAGGCTCAAAAGAATAATTAATAGTAATATAAGAAACACATTCTGATATCATCTCTTAATGAAATTCTACTGGTTTTTAAGTATGGATGATGGAGCATATTTTCTTAGATCAGGTTTTTTTTTTCTTGGGCTACCAAGTTCAACAATTTTTATTATGTATTATTTCTTTGAGGGTTTAGATTACAGTATATGACATCTCTCAGTTTACTATTTCACACGGATATCTTGTTTTATATATTTTTATTAATAAACAGATTATAAATTTTTTAATAATAATTTAGTTAATAAACTATTTTTTTAAATATTTAAAAAAACAAATGATTAAAATGATATTGTTGATAAACATTATTTTTGTAATTATTGTTGAGTTTTCCTTTGTGATTTTAAATGCAAATTGAATTTTGATATTGATAAAACACTTGTATTGAAATGTACGACTAACTAAAGAATACGAATAATATAATTTTAACTTACTAAAAAGAAATAAAAACTTAGATTATTTATGTCATTATATTATTTTAATTTCTATCACACATATGACAAATAATAGCTCATTTTACCATTAGTTAATATATAAAAATGAATTTTATGTGAAAAAGTTGTATGAACACTCATTTTGGAATTTTTCATTCTCAATTTTCAGATGATACCAAAGTGACTATTAGTACCGATCATTCCAAGTTTACACAATCAACAAGCTACAAATATTTTAATTCTCCTTCTATGCAAATAAATTTGTGTGTGGCTGGAAGTTAGAATTGCGGGTTACAATGGTAAGCTCCTTATAAATCTCTAGCTTAGTTATTTCCTATGAAACACAGCTACGAACATAGGTACAGAAATCGAAACACATTAAATTCAAAAAATTATGAGATATAAATATGATACGATATATATATATATAATTACAAATTTTAAAAAAAATTTATAAATTCATTAATATTATTTTTATAAATTTGAATATTTAAAATATTTTAATATATATCATATATATCAATATTTATTACCTAATAAGTCTCTTCTAAAAAATATAGAGCATAATTTCTATTGATATTTTTTTAAAAAATCTCTTAAATTAACTTCTCCTAATAGAACTAACCATGTACAAGTACATGTGCATAAAAAAATTAATTAGAGGAAATATTAGTGTGAGACAAGTTTCAGTGACGACGAAATGGATGGCTTGGTACAAGCAGAGGTAGAATGAACAAATAAAAATAGTGGTGTGTGAAAATATAAAACTTAAAAGTCTAATAGTGGCTTGTGAAAAAATAAAACTTAAAATACTGAAATGTGAAAATAGTTACTTGGAACGTCAATTATGTGATTGTATTTGGGTGGTTACGGACTTACTAATTGAACGTAAGTCATGGAAACTAATTTGTTTTAAAATATTATTAATGGATCATGTCCAAACTGTGTTCTAGACGTGTCCAAACGTGTCTGAAATGTGTCCAAATTGAAAAAAAATAATCTTTTTAATCGAATACATTCTGACACGAAGGACACGCGTGTCGTACGGATGTCCACATGTGTCCAACACGCGAACACGCCTTAAAAATAGTGTGTCTGTGCTTCATAGGTTATTTCCTATGCAGCACAGACACAGACACGAGACGCGACACGGACACGAGGACACACCAAATTCAAAAAATTGTAGGACACGGACACGACATATATATATAATTACAAAATTTAAAAAAAATCATAATTCATTAATATCATTTCTATAAATTTAAAGATTTATAATATCTTAATATATGTCATATATGTTAATATTTACTACCTAATAAGACCCTTCTAAAAAATATAGAGCATAATTTCTATTTACATTTTCTAAAAAATCTCCTAAACTAACTTCTCTTAATAGCACTAATTATGTGCAAGTACATGTGCATCAAAAAATTAATTAGAGAAAACATTGGTGTGGGTAGGGATGGAAATAGGCCAGCCGATTTGTCAGGGGCCTATTTAGAAAATGAGTTAAGTTCAGACCTTTTTAAAAGCCTGTTTCATTTAGTAGGTCAGGCCTGACCTCTCAGTAAAGCCTGTTAGGCCTATTAAGTTGGTTTGTTTATGTTTATTTATAAAATTAAATTTTTTTTTTCAATGACCTTTTAAGGCCTGTTTAAAGGCGTAGGCCTATTTGAGGCCTATATGAAGACTCTGACTCTGTGGTTTATTTAGAGGCCTTAATATAAATCGACTTCTAAACAGTTTTCAGCCGGTCGAAGCTTAAACAAGTCGTAAAGCCCAAAAAAGGCCTTTAACAGATAACGTCAAGCTCGGTAGGATATTTATAATACTGGCTTGCCTGTTAGGGTGAAGTCGGCCTAGCATTACCTGTTTCCATCCTTAGGTGTGGGGCAAGCTTCGGTGACAAAGAAGTAGATAGCTTGGTACGAGTAGAGGTAGAAGGAGCAGTTGAAAATAGTGGTGTGTGAAAAGATAAAACTTAAAAGTCTAATAGTGTCCTGTAAAAAAAAACTTAAAATACTATTATGTGAAAATAGTGGCTTAGGACGTTAATAATGTGATTGAATTTGAGTGAGTTACAGCCTTACAAATTAAACGTTATCATGAAAATTAATTTTTTTTAAAAAATATTAATAGAACGTGTCCAAGCGGTGTCCAAGTATGTCTGAAATATGTTCGAAACGTGTTCAAACCAAAAAAAATAATTATTTTAATCAGACATATTTAAACATATAAGATACGCGTATCATACGAATATCCTTATGTGTCTAACACGGACACGTATTCAATATGTAGACACGCTTCAAAAACTATGTGCACATGTTTCATAAGTTATTTCTCACTGTATAATAATTCAGGTATAGTTACTTCACAGTTTTCAGTTTGTAGTTTTTTGGTACGTAATTTGCATTATCAAAATTGTGTACATGACTAAAGAAGATATATGACATTTTTGGTGAACTTTACCATATAACATGTCAAATTAGCTGTATAAATTTCACCAAAAAAATTAGTTACATAAATTTATTTGTTCATCAGTGTAATCACATGAAATAAGATGATAAATAACATATAGAATTATGTATAAAATTGAAATGTTATCTTTCAAAATCAGTATATGAGATGAAATTAAATTAGGAATGCAGTTCATAACTTCAAAGAAAAAAGAAAAATAAGCGACTAATCTACGGTTCTCCACACTCCCGAAGGAGAGATAATGAAAATTTTTATTACTTTAATGTATTTAATATTTAAGATGTGTTATCAAATATTCATTAAATATTAAATTTATAATAAATATTTAAAAATAATAAATAATTAATGAAATACTTTGACAATTCATTATATATACCAAACTCGAATATCATAAAAATTCCTATATATAAATTGAAATTGATGGTGCAATCATTCCGTTGGGGCAATAATTTCAAAAACTTTTGATTGCTTCAAAAATCAAAAGGTCACTTCTCCCTTCTTTTACTTTCATCTCAACTCCAGTTATCGGATTGGCAGTTTTAGGCTGAAATGATTTTTTTTCCACTTAAAATATGATGAATGTATGTTTATGTATTTTAATATGAGATAAATATCAAATTAAATTGTGTATGATTATAA
Organism: Ormosia semicastrata; assembly: GCA_029884595.1. Lineage (NCBI taxonomy): Eukaryota > Viridiplantae > Streptophyta > Magnoliopsida > Fabales > Fabaceae > Ormosia > Ormosia semicastrata. Next base: position 55,762,146 of record JAQQTO010000057.1, on the reverse strand, counting down.
TATTTTTGTAAAATATAAAATAAATTTATGAATTAATTAAAAAAATTAAAATATAAAAATTAGATGAGACTGAATTTTAAGAGAGCCAATTAGAAGGCAAATCGTAGAGTTGAGCTACAATTTAATGAGTTGACACAACTTACTTTAAGCTTTTTGTTTTACATTTGCAACAAAACACTTAAAATTGTATGCACTGCTGTGCTACCTTCTCATTCCGTAGAAGAAAAATGTTATCTATCTTACGTGACTATCTAACAAGACCCGTTATTTCGAATTTGTTCAGCTGATAAATTAAAATGTGTATGTATACTTATTCAAATTACACTTGGGATTTGTATCCTATCCTATGACATAGAAATTAATTAAAATAACTGTTCATCTGAAACAGAATTTATTACAATTACATAAGGAAATGTCATGACTTGGAATGCGAGAAGCTACGGGAAGAAAAACGAGAGAGAAGAATGGTATTTTATATGCATGATTGAGGCAGCCACATGCGTGTAAATAATGAAAAATCGATAATGATGAATGAACAAAGGGGGACCCTATCTGCATAACAAAGTTGACGTTAAGGCAAAGGCAAAGCAAGCAAAAGAACAAATTTGCTAACAAGGTAGGAGTGGGACCCTTTCTCTGTGCTAGAATTTATCAATTCCACAACCACCCATTTTGACTTTGTCATCGAGTTTCCCACAAGAGCCATTCTACACCATCCAAACTCTCTCATCAAATTTCAATGTACTCTCATTTCCCATCCAACCATTTTCCTAGAAGCCAAAACGGTCCAACAAATTTTGCATTAAAAACTCTCTTTCTCGCCCTTTCCTTTCATTAACCCATCACCCACTTTCATTCATTCACTCATTTAGCCGTCCCAACTAGCAACTGCCAACCCCTTTCTTTCTTTCTCTCTCTCTCTTTTAGTCAACCGTCCTAAACACGACATGTCCGTCCTCTTCTGCCCAATTCTTTGACTAGGTCCCTTTCATTGCTTTTTCTTCACTTCACTCTATAAAATTTCAAAGAAAAACCCGTTGAGCATCGTTGAAAGTTTGAACCGCAACCCATAAAAGTTGAGAGATGATGAGAATCCAAGATAAGCACCAAAGATAAAGCAACCAAATAGTAGAAAAAAAGAAAAGAATAGAATCCACTTGCTTTTTTTTATAATGATATACTTAAATCATTTTTTAAAATACATCACCTTTTATTACATTTTCAATAATTATGATTAATGAAAAAATAAAAATATAATATAATTAATAATATAAAAATAATGTAAAAGAGAAATATGATTAAAATATTATTGGTACTTTTTTTTTACTTTGAGATTCGAACCCATTACCAAATCCACCATCTTGACTCCCTTTTTTTCTTTTTTTTTTTTCTTTTTAAATTATAATGGTAATGGATTCATAGTGTCTCAGCCTTGAAGAGAACGAGAAAGATAAAGCAATGCAACATTGTACAGGGAAATTGAACACCCACTAATTTGTTTCGAAGATTAAAGCTCTGAGTTTGAGTAAAGCTGCAATTCTACAAGGCTACATACAAGCCATCAATTGCCCTTCTGAAATGTTGTAACATTGATTGAGACCTTGTGATAATTGATTGGTTAAGACTTAAGAAGATTCTAGGATGTGATTAGAAGCATCAGCTGCAGAGAGGGTGTGGTTGTGCTCTCCTTCATATGTGACTACCAGCATAGATGGATCATCCAGAGCTCGCTCTACATGTTTGCGCGCTGGACACCCTCTAACGCTGCTGCACTTGTAGTAACCCCTATTAATTGTTCCAAAAAAACAACTCAGTACCACTCACTCCTCATATTCAATATGGACTCAAAAAACAGACCATCAAAGGTAACAAAAAATCAGTCACAAATATTGGGTCCATTTTAAAATTTGAAATTGAAGGGATATATACAAATATTAATAAAATGGTTCATACTTGGTCTTTGATTAGATTGGTGCTAAATGACAGAATAAAGTGAAATGATTCTATCCTCAAATATCCAAAAATTGATAATAAAAACTTTATACTATCCAATCATAGTGTTAGGGGAAGATAAAAATTAGAATAAGATTGGTTATAAACTTATAATGTAATTGATGTACCTTGGATGAGGGGAACCTTTAATGGGTTTCTGGCCATACTTCCTCCAAGAATAATCATCTGGGGGAATATCAGCCATCTTCAAACTTATAGCTGCCACCCTCACCACCCTTTTCAACCTCATTTTTCTGCAGTCACATACAAATCCAAAACCATGAGAACAAAACAAAACATCTAAAAAGTAAAATCATTGCATTTTTCCAAGGTTAATAAAGCAACGATTTTGAAGAAACACCCACACACACTTCACTTAATCAAGTACCTCTTTTTCGAACAATGACAGCGGCCGGAGGAGCTACCACACTTTCCAGAACCCAAGTTGTCAGAACTACACTTCCTCTTCAACGAAGACGAAGAAAGCGGAGGCTTCCCCGCCGACGAAACCTGAGACAGATTCGTGATCTGAAAAGCAACCGGCGCCGGCGACGGCGACGACGGTTGCTTGGTATCAGCGTCGCCGGTGAGGGACGACATAAATGAATTCACAGTAGGAGAATAGGAGAAAGTAATGGTCTTGGACGAGTCCCTTTTCTCAGTGATTTCATTTTTTGGGATCAAAGGGTGTTCGGTTTTGTGAATTTGATGAAGGGTGGGTGGGATCTGATGCAACGGGGTAGCATGGAACACTCTGGTGGGTTCAGAAGAACGTTGTGTTTGTATTTGTGTTTCTGGGTTCTGGTTGAGGGTAGTGGGTGGTGGTGGAACCAAAGGGGCTCTTCTGAAGCGAGCGTGGCCGGTTCTGGTTCGACCCAGAAGCGAAATCACCTTCTTGAACTTTGAAACGGCGACGTCTGCTACGGCTCTGCAGTCTTTCTCGATTTCCATATTGTAAGGGTTTGGATTTGAAGCTGAAGAAGGAGAAGAAGAGTGGTATTGTTGCTGTGTCTGAGAGAGTAACCTTATGAGCTTCTCTACGCTCTCTAAACCAGAGGCAGCTTCTTGAACAGCATGCTCTTCGGCTTTGGCTGTGAAACTGTTCTTCCTGTAACCACCCATCATGAGCTCCACGGCCATAGTTGTGGCAGCAAAACCATCAAAGAAGAAGAAGAAGAAAAGTGAGAGAGGGAGAGAGAGAAAGATAAAGGGTAATATGAAAAGAAATGAAAGGAGAATAGGTGTTGACAAATAGGGGATTATATGGTATAAGCTATAGGGTACCCTGGTCAAAATGGTGGCCATAGGATTCGGCTGGCTTGGTCCACTAGGTGACTGGACTGTCACGCTTGTCTGTTACCGTCAAATACTCAAATGTAGATGCGATTGCGAATAAGATCTAACAGGGTATTACGGTGAACGGAGAAAACAGTTTTCTTTTGCTATTTTTTTTTATTGTTTGTTTTTTTTCTTGAAAATCGTTAGTTGCACTTTTTGTGTCTATCTCTTATAGATAATATTAGAAATATATTTTTTATTATATTTTTAAGTATATTTTTTATTAAATTATATTATATATTAAAATTAATTATATATTAATTAATGTATAATTAATTTAATTAATATATAATTAATTTTAATATATAATATATTTTAATAAAAATATATATTAAAAATAATGTAATAAAAATATGTTCTTAATACTATTCATCTCATATGAAAATAAGAAATAAAATTACAGTATATATATATATAAATAATGTAAAATTAATTATAATTAAATTATAATAAAAATATTATATATATAAATATGTGAACATTATTATTAATATTTTGTTAAAATATATGTTAAGATATTTTTTAAAACATAAAATAATTTTTATAAAAAAGATTCAATGAATTAAAAAATTTAAAAAAAATTATATAAAATTTCTTATTTTAAATAATTTATCAAGTATTCGATACTTGGTAAATAAATCTATTTTATTATTCTCTTCTTTAATTTTTCTGAAGTAAGTAGTGGACGTTGACCTTTTCTGAGTTTTGGGACCCACTAGGTTATAATTGATCTGAGGCTGGAGGCATTGCTGTAGGCGTGTGATAATGCCAATGTCTGAAAAGGGCAAAAGGATGGGATGATTTTGCCAACATACGCATATGCTCAAGTTGACTTGGATTGACACCACACGAATACCGAGGATGCATATTGCTTCTTTTCTTCGTGTTTTTCCCGTGTTTTCTTACCAACTCAGTTTCCTTTTTCTTTGTCCTTTTGAATTCAAATAATACTTCTTATTTATCATTTTTGTTTCATATATTTCATATTTATTTTTTAAGATAATAAAATTAAAGTATATATATAAATAAAATAAAAATAATTATAATAAAATAATAAAAATTATATAAAAATAAAATTATATATATATATAAATATGTGTGAATAATATTATTTTTTAAATTTTTTAGACATTTAGTTGTTTCAGTCTTAAAAAAAGTAAGGAAGTTTGAATTTTTTTAATTATGAAAGAAGTTTGAATTTAACAATTCACAAGTATTCTTTGGTTTTTGATTAAAATATTTCTGAGTCAAAGTAATGGTTAAATAAAATATTTTTTAAAGTGATGACTCCACCTTTATTGTAATTCACAAGGATTTAATTCTATGTATAAGAATTTATGAGAAAATATAATTTCAATATTTAAGTAAATACTAATTTCATATTTAAAAAGTATAAAAGTAAATATCTCTCAATCAAACAAATAAAAGAGACTATCTGGATTTTTTAATTCTATTTACATTTAGTCACTATGTCCTTTTCTTTTAGTTAGGTTTATTTTTTTAAAGTCGTATTTTTAAGTGCAATAGATGATTATTTCTATGTTGGTAAAAAAATATTATTAGATTAATTTCTTTGTTTTTCATGGGTCAATTTGGTATAAGGGGTATAAATGTGGGTGAAAATCTCTTGTATCAAATTTATTTGTAAAATTATGTTAAAAACTTATCCATGAGTTTTCACCTATTGTTACCCTCTTTCATTTTTAAAAGAAGTTTGAGTCGTCATAGTCCCATATTATAGTTGAATATGCCCATTCTGAAATCTATACTTCTTTCGGATCGATTTATTTTTACTCTCTACACTCTTAAGAAATTAATAATAAAATAATCTTTATCTTGATAAAAATAAAATATAAGAATGGTTGATTACAAAGACAGTTACACGGGAGAACAAACATTTGTTATAGTCCCTCTAACTTTTATATAATTTTTTTAAATACATATAATATTTTTAATATGTCAAGAAAAATAGTCCTTACTACTACTTTGTTGTGGTTCATATAGTGAGTGAAAAAAACTACTTAAAAGAATTATTGGATTATTTAACTACTTGTGAGCTGACCTAATTATCATAATTCATTTTTAACATAAGTAAAAAATATGCTCAGACCAAAAAAAAACAATAGAAAGTATGCTAAGTCAAAATATGTGATCATTTATTTATATTTGACACAGATTTAATCATTAATAAATTTTTGATATAAAAGAGCATTATACTCAATTTTAATAAATATATAATGTATTTAATTTTTAAATTTACTAATTTTCTTTTAAATATTTTAATTCATAACTTTTATAATTTTAACTCTTTCATTAATTAATTTTTAAATCCGTCCCTGATTGAGTGAAATGTAAATCTTGAGTACTTCTATTGAAGAATGATATGTTTCACATGTCTAATATTATTTGGCTTTTTTCAGAATATATTATAAAGTATAAAAAAAGGTCCGTATATAGAGAATGAGTCATTAATTTCAATTTTCAAATTATTAAGTAAAAATATTAGAAATATGTAAAATAAATAAAGACAAAAGACAAAAAAGAACCATAACATTAAGCACAATAAATGTTATAATTGATGGCACGTGAACTGTAGAAAATGTTAAATTTACAAAAGAAAGTTACTTACACACACACAAAAAAAGTACATAAACTTCACAAATGAAACTTTTTACTTTATTTGTTTCAACTTAGAGAAGGAAATGAGAGAAATATTTTAAAAAAATTAAAAAATCGAGTTTTAAGATTTATATAATGATGATCATGATTCAAAATAATTCAATGACTTGACCAACTCGATCCTAATTAATGAGAAAAAATTGATTTGGATTATGTTATTATATCTAATTGGGTTAATCTACCAAACTCAGTATAGGTTGAATTGAGGATAGAATTTTTACAACCTATTTATCTGAGTCTATTATCTAATTAACTTAATTACTGATACCCAAATCCAAAAATCTCAGCCCTAACTTGTTTTTCTCCTTTCCCATCTTCATTTCTCTCCTTCTAAAAAAGCAATAAACTTCCTCTTGCCTATCTTCGTTCTTCTCAGCTTAGATGAAGAAACCAACATAAGCAGGGAAAATTTGTCTTCAATGAAGCTGAGAAGCACTAATGGTTGACATCTTGAGTTGCAAAGCGTCAATATTGAAGTCAAAGCGGGTTGAACAACATTAGCCTGCTATGGGTTAGCCAAAAATAGGGTAGGATGAGTTTACTCATTTTTGGAATGTGGCTTGGGAAAACCAATCCATCCTGTTTTATGGCGGGTTGGTAGATCAACTCACCTATATATTTTTTTTAAATGTTGGGTTGATAGGTTGGATGGGTCAAACTGCAAAAAAAAAAAAGTGATGGGTATGGCAAGTCAACTTGTTTAAAATTGAACAAAAAAGGTGATGTAAGTGAGTCAACTCCTCGCCACCAACATATATATATATAAGAAGAAAATTGACCCAACAAGTCAACTTGCCCCACCTTGTCCCGCCACAACCCTTGCATTATATAGGTGGGATAAAATAACTCGCATAAAAAATAAGTTGCAAAATGCAACCAATACTGATTTTTTGCTGGTTAAATGGGTCAATTGTGGGATCCAACCCGTTTTGCTATCTCCAAGTGTTGATTACTGATGACTGTTTTCATATCGCCTGTGATCTTCGTAGTTGATGACGACACATGCAAGCTTTATCTCGCTTGTGATTTATGGTGTGATTCATATGTGACTTCAAGCTACAAGACAGATCTAGTGAGATTCATTAAGCCTAATTGAGCTATTGCAATAGAGATTCATTTGTAAGGTTTATTTGTAAGGAAGCTATATGAGATTCTTGAATTTGATTGTTACAAACTTATATAATTTAGTTGAATTTGGAATCTAATGCACACGAGGTTCTACAATAGAGATTTAAAGATTATCTTTTGGAGAAATTACACTAACCCCCCCTGAGGTTTAGCGATATCACACACGATACCTTTACCTTTTTGACATCTATAGCGTCCTCCCCTATTTTTAATGGGTCTGTTACATTGTCACCCCTTTAGGATGATGACCCAATAACAAATCTAAAGGAAACAATTTCATGTGACCCTCACATGACTCATAATGGTATTCTTGAAATTTTTACACCCTCTCCCACTATAAAAGACTAAAAATACCCCTTGCATTACCTTTAAATTTATTGAGCTCCATTTGAATATCCATCCATGTTCGAACGTTGCAAAGTAGATCGAAAAGGAGCTTCACCCACTACCCAAATCGAAGACTGCAACAAGTGTGATTTTGTTTCCATTAGGTAAGCCAAAGTTCAACTTCTTCCACTACTTTGATGGAATTCTTTAGTCCCAATGTTATTGTATTCCCCTATTAAACAAATTGCATACCACATGTTTGATGAAATAGAAAAATTGATATTCGATGCTTGATTACTAATTGTTGTGCTTAGGTTTTAGGATGAATTTGAGTGTGAGTGAAAGTGGAGGAGGAGTTGGGCAAATGTGGAAGAAATGTAGAAATTAAAGTTTCAACCACCAAGAACATTTCGAGAAAGTTGTTTTACACTTGTAGAGAAAGGGCATGTGAGTTCTTTGGATGGTGCAAGCCTATGAGCTCTGAGATGCTTGTCCAAGCCAATGCTCAAACTATTGAGAGTGAAGAAGTGCAAGGAATTATAAATAACAAATCAAATGGGAAAAGTGAGAATGAGAAAGAAATATCCAAAGTTAAGAAGTAACTTGTGATGACTCGAGCTTCAATTGAATCCCTGAAGATGGTGGTGTTGGTATCCATAGCCATCCATTCAGTACTTGTTGTTTTATATGTTATTGTGAATGTACTAAAGTGAAGCTAGTGGGTGTGTAGGTTCTTGTTCTAGTTTGCTATGTCATGTAATTTAAACTTAGCACTAATGTGATTTTGTATGGAGGTAGTAGTTTGCGAAGCTTATGGAACTAAAGTGAAGCTTATGGAACTATATTTCCTGTTTTGGTATTTGCTAATCTTGCAAAAAATGATATGTATTTTGTTTAAAAAAACAAAGTAAGATTACTAAGGTGTAATGAGATGCAAAAAATGAGATGCATTTTGTTTACTAAAGCTTATGGAGGTTGTCTTTTGTTTACTAATGTGAGATTACTTTTATTGTTTACTAATGTGGTTCACTCTTGCTTATGGAAATAAAGTGAAGCTTTGGTGTTTCTTGTAATCAAAATTTACAGACTAAAGTAAGTGATAGGAAAAGAGATAGATGAGATAGATGCATTATCTTAAATGATAATGAAATTAAATTCATAAAGCTATACATAGAAAATTATTGAAAGGCATCCAAATATACTAAAACCAAATTTAATACCATTAATGCAAAGAAACATAGTTTGATATTGCACCAAATGTACACCTTTACATAGTCAATATATTGCATCACATGTGCATAATTACATATGGAAATCAGATCCCATCATCATGTCCTACAAAAAATGGACTTTGTAGTATGCTATGCTCCCAAGTTGCTTTACATTATTTACCAAGTAAGCTTTACACCATATTCCCAAAAAAACTTATCCAATGCATACCAATTATACTGTGCAATCCCAAAAAAAAGTGCACAACATCCTATTTACCAAAAATCCTAAATAACTATGCATTCCCAAAAAACCAGTGCAAAATGTCCTATTAAATGAAATTCCCAAATAACTGTGCATTCCTAAAAAAATTCAACAAACTGTGCATCTTCTGAATCCTTGTTGCTCTTTTAGTATTACTTGCATCTTCAGTAAGTGTTAATGTGGTTGAAGGCAAAGGATGACTTACACTGATCACTTGAGTTGCAATCCCACCTTGCCCACTTCCAAGTTTGAGTTATACTCTCACCTCGTCAAATCCCACCTTGACTTGCATTTCAACTATCAGTAGTAGTCTCACTTATTTCTACATAAGATTAGTAGAAAGGAATTAGTTGCATAGCCTTGAAAATTCTATAAAGAAATTGTCTAAACATGTTATACCATCTTCTTGGATGATGTTGAAACTTGGCTAGCATGCTGAGATTAGCTATAAGCCCCATCAGTCTCTGTTGCAATCTTGTATGTATGCTGAAATGTAAAGAAGTTAGCATTGCATTTTGTATTAGATTAGTGTTCATGTTCAAATAGAAAACTATACCCGCTTCTTTGAAAAGCTTGCTCCCCCATCTCTGTAATACCCTGAATCACATGTTAGGATTGTATATGGTTACAAAAGGTAGCATACAACTTGTTTAGTATGTATGTATAATTTTGTGATAAGCTGAGTTCATTTAGGCACTTAGTTGCAATACAGAAGTTGAAAAGTAGCTTAAAATGACTCAAATAATAGTATAAGTTGCTAACTGAAGGGAAATAAACGTAGAGGGTTTGTTTCTAAGTCACAAATGAGTTAAGTAAGGTGTAGTTAAAGTTTCAAGGCAATCAGAGTTAGTTTGATATTTTTAACCATACCGTGTGTGTGTTTTAATACTGGATTGATTGTCAACAGATATGAAAAATCATGAAAATAGTGAAATAATAATTTAAATGAATCTTATGATTTATTCTAAAGTTGTTAGAAGCTGAAAAACTTGAATTAGCATAATTCGGGTGTTCTTAGCAGATAAGGAAGTTCCACCGAACATCTTAAGGGATATGATGATCATTCTCTCATTTCTTTCTCTCACGTATAAGCAGCTTCTGCTGCAAAATAAAGAAAAGAAAAACAAAGAAGAAGAAAATGAAGGAAGAGAAGAGAGAAAAGGGAAGAAAGGAAGAGGAAGAAGGAAAGGCAGGAAAGAAGATCAAGATCAAAGCATGGAGCTTAAGGATTGATCATCCAGCTGCCAAGGTAGGGGTTTTAAGTGTAAACTTCATCTTTCTCATTTTTACATATTTAGGCTATTTGAAACCTAATATGTCAAATTGAGTTCTGGATGTATTTTAAGTGTTTTTCTTGCTTGAATGAGTTTTAAATGATGTTTAGGACTTGTTCATACTAAGATTTGGGATTAGAAACTGAAAATACTCATTTTGAACCTAAATTACTCAAAGAGGTGATTTTAGGGGTTTGGATGAGTGATTTGTGTTTTGATCCGTTTTTGGCAAAATCAATTGGTGTTTTAAGTTTCCCTCATGATTGTGAACTTGTTTAGGACTTGAAATTACCTAGAAATTGGTTTGAAGTGGCCAAAATCCAAGATTTTGCCCATTGGAACAGTAATTGTTCTGCAAAATTCTACAGAATCTGGGTTCTGTCACGGGGGCCTAGGCGCTCGGACTTGGGGGCCGCAGCTCTCAACGCGGGCCGAGGCGCTCGTAAATGGGGGTCGAGGCGCTCGTTCGATGACAGCACCAGTAGAAAATCCAGGGAGCAGAGGGCCGCGGCGCACAAGTTGGGGGCCGAGGCGCTAAGCTCTGGAACTCCAAAAGTGTCATTTTTTGATGTTTTGAAGTTCTAGATTATAATGGATCATTAATAGATGTTTCCTAAAGTGTGTTAAGGCATAAATGGAGATATTTTCAAGAGGAAAATTATCACCTAGAATGAATGAGAAGTATAAAGCCTTTAAGCATCCTAAAAATGAAGGATTACCATAGGTAAGGACATAGCACCTTAGGCAACTTATGTTGCATTAAATATCACTCAAGTGTGACGAGATGGTATAATGGAAATGAGAATACTAGAATGGATTATAGGATTCACTTTAGTAAGGGATAAGAAAGGTACGAGCCTCAGGATATCCAAAAGTAATGGATTACCTTTGGAAGTTACCTAGAACCTTAAGTAACGAAGAGTTATAAGTATGACCCACTCTTGTGCTTTATTCACTTGAATGGAGATAAGGTTGTGTATTTAGTTCTAAAGAGGAAATATTATGTATGAAGTCTCTAGTTTAATGGGATCATGTACATTGTAGAATACACAGTAGGTTGAATAATGACTTGTAAGTTTGTCATATTCATTAAATATGTAAGGTTATAGTGAAATGCTCATTTATTTCTTTAATCAAGGTTGAATGAGGCATTAGCTATGATAGGCTCTTTCACGAGTGAGTCTATGAGAATGTTAAGATGGTGTTTATATATGAGATAAACATAACCCTACGTTTTTCATATACTAGTTAGTTAATCTAGCTTGTATATGAAAGTTATGAGAATCTTTGTGCAACCAAGAGTAATGGTTTGCCATGGGTGAGTATCTAACACTTTAGCAACATAGTGTTGCATAGGATTCACTCCAGAGTTATGAGTGATCTGGTTGTGTTAAGATATAAGAATGTATGTAGGTAAATGGTGCACTTACTGACTAGAGCGAAGAAGTCCTTAACCTCCTTTTTACTTTGCAACTCTACTAATGCCCTCTTCAAGTTCTACTTCAAATTTTACTCACTTCCATTCTTCATCTGGATTGGACGTGAAAAAAAAAAAGAACTCCTGACATTCCTTGAATTGCTCCGTATACTGGTCCTCAGTAATATCCCCTTGCTCAGACCTTAGAAATTTCCAAATTTCTCTTGTCTTCCATAACTCAAGGGAATAATACTTGTCTAGGAAAGTAGCTCTAAACACATACTAGGTGATTCGAGTACCCACCTATTCTAGTAACCTTTCTACTTCATCTCAACAGCTTTCGGCTCTTCCTACTAACCCTTACGAAGAAAGGCCACTTTCTATCCATCAACGCACACCAACCAAAAATATTCCAAGAATTGCAGGTACATGAACTGGTTGCTAGTTTGACCACAAAAGTTGTGAAACCCTTATTTAGTTAAAACTCATCATCACCAGCATAGGTTACCTTACACACCCTCCCATCATGTACCTTGAGGTCCAACACTTTCCTAACCCTAGTTGTAATCACATGATCAGCTCTACAAGCTTTCTCGTATCACTTTTGGAATCTAGACATGATCCTAGTGGCCAATGACTCAACCATAGACAATATGATTTTCTTCCTATCATCCTCAAGTCAACTATTAAATGACTCAGAAACATTGTTGGTAACATGGTCTGACTTACAAGTAGGATTAACAATATGCCTTACCCACATCTCTTTGGGTCTATCTACAGCTAACAACCAGTCTACAGCATCATTCTACATTTTTTTCATTTGAGTCATAGCTTTGTCAAATATGTATTCATTATTGGCCTTCGCAACTACTCAGAATTAAGTTGTAAGGACCAAATTCTTATAATTTAGCTTGAAGTTATTCGGCAAATAATAGCAATGATTATGGAAATTAAAACACAACTAATCACTAATATATAATCACTAAGCAATTATTGAGCACAAGAACAAAATTTCAATAAGCAATTAGTAACCAAACCTTAAGTACAATAACAAAATTTTAGAAAACAATCACTGAGCATATTAGACATAGACAAAATTTTAGTAATCAATCAATAAGAAATCACTAAGCAATTGCTAAGTACAAGAACAAATCAATGCATAATTACTAAGAACTTATCATTTGTGGTTAGTAACTAGGAAAATTTCAACAACACCACCATATAATCCCTAGGACAGAACAAGAACAAGATTATCAACTCTCTAGTAATGAATTTAGCTAAATCAAACTACACTAAAATATTAGACTTATACCTTTTGCATAACGAACATGATGGTCAGTGGTTGTTCTTGAAATTTGGGTATAGATTCCAATGCATCATGCAACAAACTCAAGAAAAACTTCCAAGAAGATACACATTCAACCTCCATCACAACAAATGCAATCGAATACTGTCCTTTGTTGGCGTCAATGGCTACAATAACTAATAACACTCCTCCATATGGTCCCATCGAGTGACAGTCATCAGTGCTAAACCAAGGCTTGCAACTTCTCACAAAGCCTTTTTTCAAAGCATTTAAATAAACAAATAGTCTTTTAACTAAAGGATTCTGATTTATTCTTCCTTTTACCTATAGTTTTACTAAACTTCTTAGGTGTTTTCCTAGTCAGTTATATTTTTGTGTGAAAAGAATATTAAATTAAATTATATGTGATTGTAATATTTTTTATAAAATATAATATAAATTTAAAAATAAAATAAAAAAATTAAAATAATTGTTGTGGACGTAAATGTAAGACAAGGCTGCCAAAGTCAACAGACGGAAAGCTTGACATTTTGCTTCCTTCCTCATGTGATATAGATGAGATAAAGAAGATACGTGCCAGACTTTGCTGTCCTGCGATGTTTACCACTCACCACCTATCACTTTCCATTTCAGAAAACTCTTTTTTTTTTTTTTTTGTGTGGGGTGAAGTTCAGATAACTCAAATTAATTATTAATACAAGAGAAAGGTGATTTTTCACATCTGGTAAGTGGGTCTTCTACACACCGTAACCGGTAAGACCCTGGTAAGTTGAAATTTTTAATTTTTTATGAATAATAAGATTACTCTCTCACATTTTTATATATACATTACTTCATAATTAATTTAACATATGTAGTTCCCGTCAAAATAAAAAATAACATATGTAGTTTATGATTTAAATATTTTTTTATGAAAATGATTTAAATATGTTTGATAGTTAGTTGATCAATTAAGCACCGCAACGTTATTGGGCCCAAATTTAGTCACTTAATTTGAAATGTAGAAAAAATTAGTTGGGATATCATATAAATTTGAAATAAGCAAATTGTGGATACCTTATAAATTTGTAATAAGAACCCCCCCAACGTTATTGCCTATATATATCTTCTCTCTATTCTCTTTACAAAGCATTAGTAGCACCCCCCCGACATGCTATCTATCTATCTTCATAGTTTGAGTTGAATGATCCCTGTATCCTCCACGAAACGTAAAAAGGTTGATAAAGAGTCACTTTTCAATTCCAATTTGCACTAATGGGCAATGGTCGAGAAGCCAATTGTTTACCCCAATGCTATGCTTTTATGCTGTTAAAAATCCAAGAGTGATGTTTTTGTCAAGTGAAAAGCATTTACGGCTGAGCTTGAACAACTCTAGCAGCACCTAAATTGGCTTGAGTTTTATCTGCCATTCACATGCAATTTGAAGAAGTCAATATAATCCTATATTCCACTTTGAACTAAACCATTTTTTCCAGGTAGCAGCTACATAGATATATGATGTCTATATGCATAGCAGCAAGTGCCAACTCACATGGTGTTTCAGTGATCATTTTAGAAAGCACTGCCAAAACTAATCATGCCGAGCTTTAAAAGATCATCTTTAAAGAGAATTAACCAAAAAAAAAAGTAACTCAAAATTCAATCTCTTTATACTAATATTAATACATACCTATAAAATCAAATTATACTTGAAAATAATGAAGATACCTAAAGAAGACCTTTCAACCAGAAGGTAAGATCGGAGTGCGGAAAAGAAAAGAAGATAAAATACAGAGAACAGAAAATTTAGAACCTTAGATCACAGGAAAATTGAAAAGAAAGAACATTAACATAGTGTAATTAAAGATGATGAGTACCAAGTTCATTGGCTAAGGATTAGACTGGTTAATGATGATAATAAGCTCAATCTCCTCTTTTCCAAGAACATACAATCAATTTACCTCTCATCATGCGCACAGGAGAAAACAACATAAAATGTCCAAATAAAACAAAAATTCGTTTCTTCTTGACATCATGAAATAAAAGATTCAGCACACAGTAACCTAGGATTAAGAAGTAAGGACAAATAAGAACATGTCATACAGATTGAAATATCTAAGCAGCTGCAGCAAATCATTATGGCAGTCAAAATACAACAGCTACTGCTATAGTAACTTTACTTCCATGTCACGTGCTTTTGCTTTCCAATAAGGATAATAAAGAAGGAAACAATTCCACATTGGTGGACGATACATTAACCCCTACTTAACAGCAACTAAACCAAATAATATGTTGAATAAATAAGAAGCCCTGATACTCATTTTTCTTAGAAATTGGCGTTAGAATTTTTTTATGGAATAGTATAAATTATATTATAATTTTATAAAATTTAAATTAATTACCTGTAAAAATTATTAGAATATTTTATTTAGTATAAATTATAATTAGTATTATTAATGGATTTATTATTGATAAAGCACTAATCATATGTGGATTTTATTTTATAGGTCATATATATGAGTTTTTTATAATGGGTAGGTTTAACTCATTTTAATTATTTTATATATATAGGGAGAAATTCTTATTTCTAATTACTCTAATGCTGCATACTGTTAATGCCGTTGATATTGACGCGAAATGGCTACTATATAGGATAGGAATAATATCTCTCCCTTATCAAGATTAGATTTTAAGAGTTTCAACAATGACTTTCTCATTAACGTATTTTCAAGGTAATCCTAAAACTTTTTATATATTTTGATATGTTATAAATTTTGGGATTAATAGATCTCAAAAATTTTAACAATTGGTATAATAGCGATTTTAATCCTAATTATAACTGTCAATTTTTTATTTTACCTAAAAAATCGTATGAGATTTAAAATTGAAGTAACTCTAATGTATGTGGTGTTTAATTAAAAAAATTATGATTAATTTTTGAAAATTAGGTGAGAGCTTTTGTAGATCATGTCATCCTGAGTCTAAATATATGTATATTGCATTATAATGTTGTGAATTCACAAATAAATTAGCTCAAATTCATGGAATCCTAAAAAGTTTAAATTTTATTATTCGTTTTTTTATTATCAATTCAAGAAATTGATTTAGGGTTGTTGAAGATCTCTAAATTTCGTTTTCATAGACACAAGAATTGTGTCAAATGGTTGAGAAATCATTGAGAATTTCTCTTTTTTCTTACCATGGACATGGCCATGTTTTGATCCAGAAAACCCAATTTTTTTGTTGTTACTTTCAAGAAATTAACTTACCGGAAATGTACAGCTCGTTTTCTAAATCCGTAGACACTAAGATCATGGATTTTGGTGAGGAATTGAAGAAGAAATTGCGCATGACCCATTCCACCATGAATCGGGTCGCGACCTGTTATCAGGAAAATGGTTGAGGAAGATGAATTATTCCTCCCACACCCAGTCGTGACCCAAGTGCGTGATAGCTTGTGAACCCTTAAAAAATATTTTTTTAATTTTTTTTTAGTAAACTCCACGTGCCCTGATTTAATTTTTGGTGAATTTATTTATTTTTTTATGACCATTTATTATTTATTCCAAAAATTTTAGAGATTAAAATTGTTAAAAATATATGGTACTCTCCTCTTTTATCTATGAAGTTTTTTATGTATTATTGTAATACTTTTGGGCATGATATATATTATGCACTCTTAGAGTTGATGTTGTTTGATCACTGAAATAATTTTCAGTATTATTTTGTGCATAAATTAATATATAATATTTTGAAAACTATTTATTTTGTTATTATTTATACGATTTGATTCTGAGAGTTACTGTTTAAAGTATTGTGGTACTATTTTGGGACATTTTGCATGATTGTGAGCTCGCCTTTATAGGACTAATTATGTTGAGGTATCATTTTGTTGATATTTTGTTAATAATGTTGCATTGGGGATTGTGTTTATGATGCACTTACCCTATCAGTTCCTGATGATTTATTAAAGGCATTAAGGTTGTGCACTTAGAGTTCTCAGTATCTTCTCGGTACTAGCTTTAGGGATATAATTTTGATATCCGTGAGAGTCTACTCATGTGTTGTAATTCGGGACCCTTAGGCGGGATTGCAATTGCATGAGGAAGCTTCATTATGGTTATTTACTAATCTTGTTATTGAGATACTTGATAAGAAAATCTCCTTTTAAAATAAAGATTCAATTTTTTGCTTATGAAAATAAATGTTTTGATAAAGTTGTGTGAGACTAATTATGAGGATTGGGTTGAACTAATGAGTTTATTTCTAGTCATCTCTGTTATTGATGTTGCTCTCGCTGTGGATGAACCCCGAAGCCTCTAAATATGTCTTCCGTTGTGATTAGAGTGAAATATGAAAGGTGAGATCATTCAAATAAAGTTTGTCTCTTGACCATAAAGTATAGCATGGACAAAGCCATTAAGGAAAGTTTTCATGAAGTGGGTAATGTCAACCAATTTTGTAAGGCTATTGACGAATCTAGAAGGGCGTATGACCTCTCTGTGTTGACAAAGACTAAGCATGATGGTGTGAATGGTGATTGTGAACGTGCCACGAAATTTGTAGATTGGCTCAAACGAGTTAATTGTATAGAGTTTAATAATTGAATTAAGGAGAAGGAAGTTGAACCCCTGCCTCTAATGTATTTTGAATCAAATATTGTTAATGTTCCTTTTAACACTTGTTGGTTAGATATTGATGTAACTACTCATGTTATAAGCTCATTATTGGAATTCAAAAAATAGGCGAAAGCCAAGTAAAGAAGAGTTGATGACCACAGTAGGAAATAGAGTTAATGTCAACGTAGAGTATATATGTGTTATTTCTTTAAAGTTGTGTACTGGACATGTTTTAGTTTTGAAAGATATAGTTTGTGTGCCTTCTATAAGAAGGAACTTGTTTCCAGTTTCTATTTTGGATAGTCGCACTATCATGTCTATTTAGTGATAAAGGAGTTTCCCTACCTTATGATTCCATTCTGGTTATTTCTGGAGTTGCGTCTAATGACCTTTATATGTTAAATATTGACCATTTCTGTTGATCTAACGACGTTTAGATATCAATAATGTTGTTGGGAACAAGTATGGTAGAGTTGCTAAAAACTCTTCTATGTTGTGGTACAAATGTTTAGGAAACATCTCTAGGGAGAGAATGGAGAAGTTGATCAAGGAGAATATTATTCATGATCTAGACTTCTCTGATTTTGATACTTATATTGATTGTATAAAAGGGAAACTTACATCTGGAGTCAAGAGAAATGGGTTTACTAGGAGTAAAGGAATACTACAGTTAATTTATACAGATATTTGTAGGCTCATTACTCCTATTGCTATAAGTGATTTTAGATACTTTATCACCTTCATTGATTATTTCTCTAGATACGGGTGGATTGATTTGGTGCATGAGAAATTTGACTCTTTAGATGCCTTTAAAGCATGCAAAGCCGTTGTTGATTAAAATTTAGTAAGCTGATCAAATGTGTGAGGTCCGATAGGGTGGTGAGTACTATGACATGTATGATGAAACTGGTAGAAATCCTAGACCTTTTGCTAGGTTCTTACAAGACTGTGGTATTGATGCACAATACATCATACCTTTATTGATGACTTCTCTACATACGAGTGGATTGATTTGGTGAGTGAGAAATATGACACTTTAGATGCCTTTAAAGCATTCAAAGCCGCTGTTAAATTGAAATTTAGTAAGCAGATCAAATGTGCGAGGTTTGATAGGGGTGGTGAGTACTATGATAGGTATGATGAAAATGGTAGAAATCTTGGACCTTTGCCTAGGTTCTTACAAGACTGTGGTATTGGGCATGATACACCATGTTTGGCACTCCGCAACAAAATAGAATTGTAGAAAGGTGAAATTGTACTCTTATGCATATGGTGAGATGTATGCTTAGTCATTCTATTCTTCCATAATTCTTGTGGAGAGGTGCCTTGAATACTGTTGCTTATATATTAAATCATGTGTCAAGTAAATTTGTGTTGAAGACTTCATATGAACTTATGACAAGCAAATGATTTACTTTGAGGCATTTTCGTCTTTGGGGTTGTATGGCAGAGGTGAGCTCTTATAACTCACATTTAAATAAGCTTGATCTCAAAACCATTAGTGGTCTATTCATTGGTTATTATATTGGCTCAAGGGGTTCTATGTTCTATTGTCCTTCTCTTACTACTAGAGTTATTGAATCCGATCGGGCTGTCTATTTTGAAGGGGATTTAGAACATGGTGGAACTCTGAAACCTTTTATTGTTGATTTTTTAGAGGAACATGTTGTTGTTTCTATTCCTGTTGTTTCCTTTCTAAGGATAATGTCATCTTCTTTGATCCATAATGATGATGTTGTTGATCCTGTTGATAATGTCGATGTCCCTCAACAAGTCAAAGATAATGTACAGAATCTAGATGTTGTTATGACTCTACTGAAAAGATCTGAGTGAGTTCCTATATCCACTGAGTCTACTAGATTCAGGAATTATGTTGTGTACTTGCTATAGCATGAGTTTAATTTAGTTAAGGATTCTGATCCTATTTCCTTTCAAGAGCTCATGGTTAGTCTTGATAATGCACAATGACTGGTGACTATGGAGGATAAGTTGACTTCTATAAGAAAGAATAATGTTTGGGAATTAGTGGAGTTACCCACTAGTTGTAAAACTATTGGTTACAAATGGATCTTTAAGACCAAACGTGATATTAGAGGTGAAATTAAGAGATATAAAGTCAGGCTTGTTGTTATGATATATAACCAGATGGAAGGCATTGATTATAAGGATACTTTCTCACTGGTCTCCACTAAAGATTTTTTTTTGTGTTGTGGTAGCATTGGTTGCTCATTTTGATTTTGAGCTTCATTAAATGAGTGTTAAGATTGTCTTCCTAAATGGTGATTTGTATAATGATGTGTATATGGATCAACTTGATGGTTTATTGAAGATGGTTGGTACTTGAAATTTGATTATATTGTTGACTCTCTTAGCTTTAGAAAAAATACTGTTGACCAATATATTTATCTAAAGTTTAGTTGGAGCAGATACATCATTCTTATTTTATATATTGATGATATATTATTGGTTAGTAATGATACTGATTTTCTGAATGAGATTAAGCAGATGTTGACAGCACACTTTGATATGAAAGATCTTGGTGATTCCTCTTTAGTATTGTGCATTGAGATTCACTGTGACAAATATTGTGTTATTCTTGGCTTGTCTCAGAAAGTTTATATTAAAAGGATTCTAAATAGATTTAATATGAAATCTTGTAAATCCTTGTACTGCAACTATTCAAAAGTGTGATAATCTCTATAATACTTAGTGTCCTCAAAATGATAAAGATGTTACTGAAATGGAGAAAATCTTATATGCTTTTGCTATTGGCAGCCTTAAGTATGCTCAAGTTTGTATATGTCTTGATATTTTTTCGTTGTTAGTGTACTTGAGAGATACTCGAGTAAACCTGGTGTGACTCATTGGTAGACTACAAAGCGAGTTATGAGGTATCTACAGGGTGCCAAAGATTATATGCTTACCTATAGGAGATCAGATCACCTTGAGGTAATAGGCTATTTTGAGTCTGATTATAGTAGTTGTCTGGATGACCATAAGCTCATATCAGGGTATATCTTTAAGTTAGCAGGAGGAGCTGTTTCTTAGAAGAGTGTTAAACAAATACTTACAGCTACTTCCACTATAGAGGCAAACTATATAGCTTGTTATGAGGTTACGCATCAAGTGGTATGGTTGAAAATTTTGATTATTGAATTTCGTATTGTGAAGAGTATTTTCAGGCCTTTTACTATCTATTGTGATAACTCTATCGTAGTATGTGTTAGGGTCAAAACGTGTTGCCCATTTGCTAATTGCAAGTGCACGGGTCGCACAAGTAATACAGATTCAGAGTAAAAGTTCATTCCCACGAGGATATTCGATTATAAAGTTAAGTACCAACCAATAGCTTAATCAATTCTAGACAAAGACATAAAAATAAGAAAATAATAAACTAATCTAATCTATAAAAATAATAAACCTAAAAGCGGTTAGGTTTCAAGAAATCCTCCTTCACCCCTACATCTATCAACAACATGCAATTCCCCTCATAAACACAAATGCATTGATTAGGTTAGCTTGAGAATCTTCATTAGTCAAAAGCCTATGTCTAGGTCAATCAACCCTGGTTTCTACTTGCCTAACTCACTAAGTTTCCTTGAGAGCCAGAGCAACTTCCACTCATGAACGATCTATTCTCAATCACACACTATACATGGTCAATAGGTATATTTCTATCCTATTAACGAATCAACTCATCCAAGCCAATTGAACTCGCCGAACATGCATCAATCATACCATATCCATATCAACAAATCCCTATGTCTAGTTCATTTGCCAATAGTAGGATCATGCAATCGAGGTCAACCAAGAACAAGCATTAAACACAGATAATGATTGAACCATAATCAAATATCTACACAAATTTAGAGAAGAACACATCATTAATATAAATAAAAGGATCCAAAATATTCCTAAACAAAGCTTAGCTATACAAAAGATAAGGAAGAGAAGAGAGAAAGGGAAAAGAGAGAAAGAAGCTCATTGATTTGTCTCTGAAGCTTGAATCCTCCTTCAATCCTTTGATCATTGACTCCAATCCATCAGCAATGAAGATCTAACCAAGCTATCTAACCTAAAACTAACCTAAACTAAACTAAAAGAGAGAAACTAGAAATGGAAATGGCCAAAACGGTCAGAACCCTGAAAAACTAAGATAACCTCAGAAAAAAACGCATAAAAATCTATTTATAGGCTCAGCAGCTGCCTCAGCGCCGCGGCGCCCATATACTCACGCCGCGGCGCACAATGGGTCGGTCTATTTACGTTGCGGCGCCCACTTCACTAGGTCGCAGTGCTCTTGCCTCAGGTCCAAGTATGACCAGGCTGAAAATCCTCTAAGCGCCGCGGCGTGCTCTGCCTTGCGCCGCGACATTACTTGCTGGAATGCCAATTTGGCTTCCTCTTCCTCTTTAAGCTCAATTGCTCCATATTTAACCTTATTTGGAGCCACTCCTATCATAGAGAAAACACCAAATCAATAACATATATAAATCTACTCAATCCATGATCATTAAAGCTCAGTTTTGCACAATAACATATCAGAAAGGCTTAGATTTAGAATATATCAAATATAAGCACAAAATCCTCCAAATATGCATTTAAACAAGGACCAAACATTCATTCTAGCACAAGGATAGGGCACAAATAACTGCATTCTATGTAGCTATCACACCCCTAAACCTACATTTTGCTAGTCCTCGAGCAAAACAAAATAGAACTAAGTAAATCACTTAAACATTAAAATCAATTTTTCATTCAGCAAATATATTTCAATCTTCTTATTTTCAATTAAAAACAAATACTAGTGTGTACTGACTGCATCAATCCTCAAAAAGTGCAAATGCCCCGTAAATAGTTCCACACATATACAATCCTTGACATGCTAACAAGCCAGAAAACTCTCCATGCAATTCACATTTATCACAAACATGCAAGATAAACTTCTCCTAATCAAGACATACACATTCAGATAAGTTTACAAACATGCATGCATATGATTCACAGAATCTACAAAATTGTAAATCAACTCTCTCTCCACCAATATAAATCACACAAGATTGAGGATCAAAAGGGACTTATCAGCTTATAATGTTAGGCCAATGGTATAGGCGAAAGAAATGAATGGGAAAGATACAATACAAATATTAAAACATATAATATACTACTTCAAGACATGAGCCACAACTGACATTAGCAGGGTATTCAATAGTGAGATCATAAAACTTACCAGAACCATTTTTGATGCTTTTTGAACTTTACTTTTCTTAAGCTTTTGTTTTTCTTTTCATTTTTCATTTTTCTTTTTATTTTCTCTTTCTTTTCTCTTCTATTTTTGCAAAGCAATGCTTTTTCTTTTCTTTGTTTTGCATCTGGTTCCTTCAGGCTCATTTTGAAGTGAATATTCATACCCCTAATCATCAGACTCATTTCAAGAAATAACACATCATATACTCAACAAACAATAAGGGTAGGAAGAAAATGACATGCTTTCACATGCATTAGAACGGCTAACAAGTTAACGAACACAATGGTTATGAAAAACAAATAAGGCCAAATAGTTTAAGGCTTTAAAAAGGGACCTAGAGATATCATCATATCAGGGTAAGCTTTTTAAGGCTCAATCGGTCCAAACAATGCCCTAATCATTTCCTCAATCATGCACAACTTAGGATTTCGCCTCAAGAGAGTTCAAAAACAATTTCTAGGATAATCAAAACTCTACATGTACATCTATAAACATTCTCAAAATATGCACTTTTATCATTTTCAAAGTTACACTTGCATCTAAGTGAGATGTAAATCATGCATCAAAAGTAACTAAATTGTTTCACATGCATCAAATTATATAAGGTTTCACTGAAAATGGGGCAAATAGCAACCTTTCACATCATGAAAAACCAAAAGCAACACCAGCATTCTTGCAACATGTCATGCATTCAAATAGATTCAACTTTCTTAGTTCAAGCATGCATAACATCTTTTGCAAAAACTGAAAATTGAAAAATCGGTCATCAACACATCAGTGATAGTCAAAACAGAATATAATCATGAAAATATGATGACTAAAATACTACATACTCAAAATACCAATACATGTTAACATTAAGTACAAAAGTAATAGAACATGTAAAGATATTCCCTCAAACCTAAAATGAATTGTATCATTAATGAGCATGGTCTATAGGGAACCTGAGACTAGTACTGAGCATTATTAAATACTAAAAAATAGAAAAAATAACAAAAATAAAAATAAAAAATAGTAAAAACAGAGGATCAAGTACGCCATGCTTCTATGCTTGTCGCGGCGCTCATAAAAGCTGCATTCTGCAGAAACGCCTTTGCTTGTGCATTGCGACAGCACTACACTAAACTACCTAAGTGCTAAATTTAGCAAAAATACGCTTTATCTTGAGTTTGGCTCTTATGGTTCTCTAGTCAAGCAACAAAACTTGTTCAAAAAGCTAAACTACAAAAATATACAATTCACATAATAAAACACAAAAACAACATAATAACCTATATACAAACCTAAACAAACTAAAAACAAAAACTAACATAACCAATATAACTAACATATTAACCTATATAAAAACTAACACAAACAACACTTAAAACCATAAACTACAAACACTCACATATCTAAACATAACTAACAAATAATAAAACTAACTAAACTAACATACTAATAACTAACACAGATTAACAAAACATATTATCGCAACTAACATGCTAATATGCTAACATATTTAACCTAAACTTATTAATATACTACCTATTTATACACAAAGTAAAAGCATTAATTAAACATAAACATGGGGTACCCTCCCACGAAGGGCCTGAGTTATAGTCCCAGCAGGACTTTGTCACCAAAATTGAAGTATTGCGGATGAGTAGTCTTCAAGAACTTGATCCAATGGTATCATTTCCAGGAGTCGCGAATTCCCTCAAGGGCCTCGTATGAATGAAATCACCCGGCTTCTTATTTGAAACAGAAACAAAACATAGATTATATACAACTTATATACAACTTGAATTAGAACTAATCAAACTCATTGTTGATATTAGCAATATAAAAACTATCCCCGGCAACGGCGCCAAAAACTTGCTAGGGTCAAAACGTATTGCCCATTTGCTAACCGCAAGTGCATGGGTCACACAAGTAATACAGATTCAGAGTAAAAGTTCATTCCCACGAGAATATTCGATTATAAAGTTAAGTATCAACCAATAGCTTAATCAATTCTAGACAAGGACATAAAAATAAGAAAATAATAAACTAATCTAATCTATAAAAATAATAAACCTAAAAGCGGTTAGGTTTCAGGAAATCCTCCTTCACCCCCTACATCTATCAACAACATGCAATCTCCCTTATAAACATAAATACATTGATTAGGTTAGCTTGAGAATCTTCATTAGTCAAAAGCCTATGTCTAGGTCAATCAACCCTGGTTTCTACTTGCCTAACTCACTAAGTTTCCTTGAGAGTCAGAGCAACTTTCACTCATGAACGATCTATTCTCAATCACACACTATGCATGGTCAATAGGTATATTTCTATCCTATTAATGAATCAACTCATCCAAGCCAATTGAACTCGTCGAACATGTATCAATCATACTATATCCATATCAATAAATTTCTATGTCTAGTTCATTTGTCAATATTAAGATCGTGCAATCGAGGCCAACTAAGAACAAGCATTAAACACAGATAATGATTGAACCATAATCAAACATCCACACAAACTTAGAGAAGAACACATCATTAATATAAATAAAAGGATCCAAAATATTCCTAAACAAAGCTTAGCTATACAAAAGATAAGGAAGAGAAGAGAGAAAGAAGCGCATTGATTTGTCTCTGAAGCTTGAATCCTCCTTCAATCCTTTGATCCTTGACTCCAATCCACCAGCAATGAAGATCTAGCCAAGCTATCTAACCTAAAACTAACCTAAACTAAACTAAAAGAGAGAAACTAGAAATGGAAATGGCCAAAACGGCCAGAACCCTGAAAAACTAAGATAACCTCAGAGAAAAATGCATAAAATTCTATTTATAGGCTCAGCAGCCGCCTCAGCCCCGCGGTGCCCACATACTCACGCCGCGGCGCACAATGGGTCTGTCTATTTACGTTGCGGCGCCTACTTCACTAGGTCGCGGTGCTCTTGCCTCGAGTCCAAGTATGACCAGGCTGAAAATCCTCTAAGCGCCGCGGCGTGCTCTGCCTTGCGCCGTGGCGTTACTTGCTGGAATGCCAATTTGGCTTCCTCTTCCTCTTTAAGCTCAATTGCTCCGTATTTAACCTTGTTTGGAGCCCCTCCTATCATAGAGAAAATACCAAATCAATAACATATATAAATCTACTCAATCCATGATCATTAAAGCTCAGTTTTGCACAATAACATATCAGAAAGGTTTAGATTCAGAATATATCAAATATAAGCACGAAACCCTCCAAATATGTATTTAAACAAGGACCAAGCATTCATTCTAGCACAAGGATAGGGCACAAATAACTGCATTCTATGTAGCTATCAGTATGCTTCTCTCAAATTAATAAAAGCTCTAAGCACTCAAAGCATTTTATACAAAATACATGTTTGTTAGATAGAAGATTTAGGGGTTTCAAACTCTTGTTAAGTATATCCCTATATAACTTATGGTTACAGATCCACTAACCAAAGGTTTAACTGTCAAAGTTTTGTTGATCATGTGACTCATATAAGAATAGTGAGGTCTTTTGATGTTTTGAGTTAATGGGAGTTTATTTTTTGTAATTTTGTTGTGACATCATTTTATTATTATGTCTCGAGACCTTAAATAATAATATTGTTATTATTATTGTTGCCATATAATATTGTTATTATTATTATCTGTGCAGTTTTGTTTGTTTATGTTATGGCATGTTGTGGAAGACATTTTGGACCCAGGATTTATTTTGTTATTGTGTTGAGATGTTTATTAAATATCAGAAAACATTTTGGGCAGATGCTTGAGGTCATTTTGTTGGGAAATACACTTTGATGACAAATTGGCATACAATTTTGATGTGTTTTCCCATTACCCATATATTATATTTTGTTGGATCACCGGGATATAAGTATCTTTTATGTAAGATATCAGTACTCCTTTGAATATGATTTTCTGCATTGTTGAGATGCTTGTAGTCTCATTTTGGACCAATTATTAAGAGTGCTAGCTCGATTTTGACATCATGTTGTGGTCATATATTGTTTGATTAATCTAGAGAATTGTTTACTTATTGAAATAATGTAATATGACTTATGTCATCCAAGTGGGAGAATGTTATAATTTTTTTATGAACTAGCATAAATCATATTATAATTTATAAAACCTAGATTAATTAGATGTCAAAATTATTAGAACATTTTGTTTAGCCTAAATTGTGATCAGTATTGTTAATGAGCCTGTTGTTATTAAAGCACTACTCATATGTAAGTTTTGTGTTATGGTTCCTATATATGAGTTTACCATAGTAGGTAAGTTTAACCTATTTTAGTTATTCTATATGTACAGGGAGAGACTCTTATTCGTAGCCACTCTAGTGCATATAGTTGACCCATTGATATTGATGCATGAGCGATTACTGTGGGATAGAAATAATATCTCTCCATCATCAAGATTGAATTTTAAGGATTTCAATAATGACTTCTTCATCGACTTCTTTTCAAGATAACCCTAAAATACTTTATATGTTTTGATATATCATAAATTTTGAGATTAATAGATCGAGAAATTTTAACAAGGCTTACTGCTGGGACCAAAAATGCTTATAGGCAATGAACTGAAGTTAAAGTAAGAAAACTATAAATTTAAATTACCTCTTTGTATCTCGTGAGGTAAATCTTTAGGGATCAACATTGTCCTATTAACCAAGAGTAAATCATCATCGTTAATGGCCTTCCTTTTCTCTCCCTCATAAGTATTCCTGTATGGTGTTTTTGCCATCCTAGCATTTTTTTCCCATTAGAAAGAAGTGCCTTCTTCATAATCATCCTAATATTGGCGATCCTGTCAACAGAGACCATTAATTATGACCTAACAAAATCACTTCCTATCCTAAGGAAAAGGCAATATCTTAAAAGTATCCTTCTCTTTCTCTAGTTATAGTATAATATGTAACATTGGCTTCATGAAATCACAGTTGAGACATAAAATTCACAAAGGAAAGATAAAATTCATAAAATACATCATATTGCAATCATAAAACATAATATAATGCTAGGTAGTCGTATATATGTGCATGGAAGACGTGGTAGTAGTATAGATAGCAGAGTTACCACAACAACAATAATAGAAACATTTATAAGTTCATGAACTTATCCTGATTTATATGAATCATAAATCATATTTTAGAACTTTCATGAAACTTTTAAGAGTCCCACATCGTCTGCTTCAATATTTTAGGTGTAATTTATATATCTGTTGGGTCACTCCACTTAATGCCAATTGATTTTGGGTTAGAATCTCACATGATATTAGAGCCAAGATTTCATATTTGTCACTTACTTTGTTAGGCTTATTCCCGCCTATTTCGATAGGCTCGCATGTTCCATCCAAGCATATGTAGAGGGAGGTTTTAAGAGTCCCACATCACCTTAATATCAGTAATAACAAAAATAGACATAGAAAAATGAACTGTTAAGAAGCAAGTGCAATACCTTGAAGAAAAAAGTACGTGCACATGTATTTGTACCCATGCGATGCATAAATAATAAAAGTAGTAAAAATTTTATGAATAATTAAAGTTATTTAATTAATTTTAAATAAGTATTTTAATAATTTCACATTAAAAGATGATTGATAAATACATCTAATACAAATATTAAGTATTTATTAATGTTAATTACAATTATAAAATTAGTTAAACATATATAAAACATAAAAATATTAATACACAATAAAAAGCGTGATAAATAGTTTTTCATTTAAATATAGTAGTGTGTCACTAATTTCACCTATCATAGAATACTTTAATGATACATTAGTTCTCTTTTTTTTTTCTAATTAAGCAATTTTTGCATGAAATTTGCAATTATCCTAACACCTATGACACTCCCCTATGAATAATTGAGGATCAAAGGACTTGAATCTAAATTATGTTTGCAAACCATTGACTTAATGTATTATAAGGTTCTATTTCAATGTGGGGAGTTCGAATGAGGAATAGAGGTGGGACGCTTCTGTTTGAGTAGGTGAAGGCTTGTGATATTGGTGCTTTTGAGTTGGATACACTAGTTCTCTATTTTTTTTTTCTAATTAAGCAACTTTTGCAAGAAATTCACAGTTATCCTAACACCCGTGACACTCCCCTTTGAATAATTGAGGATCAAATGACTTGAATCTAAATTATGCTTGCAAACCATTGACTTAGGCAATCTTGAACTTGTCTAATATGAATTTTCTTTCTTTGTACTTGTATTTCTTCATGAGCTGTTAGGCATTTCTAACTTTATTTCTCTCTACAATCAAAGTAATATACATCAGTAATTGTATGAAAAACTCTGTCATTACTTGACTATTAATCCTTGAAAATTGAAATGTAAGTTAAATATCTCCTCAAACTTCTTATGTTATAGATTTCTTATTACGATATAGTATTTCTTTTTCTTTTGAAATATTTCTCCCTCCCATAACTAATGTCAATATCTTTATTGCTTAGCTCCTTAAACTCTTCCATGGATGCATTGTATGAAATCTATTGCAATCACATAATCATCTAGTAGAATTTGTCCATATGAAGGCCAACACCCTTTATATAATTGAAGACGTGAAGAATCTTCCCCACCTATTAATAGATCAAGGAGTAAAAATGCAAAAGAAATCTTCTATAAGTATTTGATCATGTATATAATCTCATTGCAACAAAGTAAACATGTTACAAACTTTAGATATTATAAGACCACACGACTTCCTTATTTCCTTTTCTTGTTCCCCCTTATCCTATGTAAGTCAAATAAGTGATGAATGATGCACATGGATCCTGCAGGACTATAAATCATGCCCAACTTCAAATTCATTTGACATCCTCTTATTGTTGACTAATATACTTGTCCAACCTTTTCCATCAAATCCCTAAGGATCTAATGACCATCACTTTGATTCATAGTTTTTTTTTCTCCTTTGCAAATTTTGTTGGCAAGCTCTATAAAAAAAATAAACAATACATTTTTAAAAAAAATTACGTTTGAAAGAGAAAAGAAAAATATTACTAATTTAAACATGTTACTATTTGACATTGTATTTTGTTAGAATAGTAGAAAATCCATTTGGATCATCCCTATCAATTGCAAAGGAAAAAACCAAGATATCATCATGTGAATGGGAACTATAAAATTACACAAGCACAAAATAAGATCATGTTGGTTACATAAAACGTATACAAGCATCTTTCATCCTTAGGACTAACAACCCTATAAACAAAGGACAAGAGGGGAGATGTTGATCTTGATGTTCAAATTGCAACTAAAAAGCTAAATGTCACGACCATATTAATCGCGGTGAAATAGCAACTTAAACTAAAATATATTTAATTAGGAGTCGCCACCAATTTTATTTTTTTATTAGGAAAAATTGAAAAACCTAAGAAAAATAGTCTTTGAAACCAAATTGAATTCAAGTCTATGTGTAGAAAGCTTAATCCCACAAAGACTCAACACACCCGTCCTAAAAACACCTTAAATTAATTATGCAAATTCTTAATAATCCTTGAAAATATTTGTTTTACCCTTTTGTAAAAAATATGAAATAAACAAATAAATTATGAAAATTTAATTTTTGATTTGACAATATGAGTCCAGCCTACGTTTCCTCAAATAGGAATTCAAAGTCACGTAGGTTCTTTAGAAAATATTGTGGGTTGGTTGATTTTATAAAAACTTTAAAAATTTGAATTAACAAACCGTCAAAAATTCAAATTAAGAATTGAATAGGTGAAGCTTCAAGTTACGCTAAAACGTCACGCACTAATTATCAAATTTGTTACAAAATTTTTATTTAAAATTATCTAAAAAAATGATTTGGTTTATTTTATTTTGTATTTTTTAAAAGAAACAAATTAATATATTTTTTTTAAAAAATTGAATTAATAAGTCGTCGCGACTACATTAATCAAATTAAGAATTGAATAAATGAAGCTTTCACGCTAAACATCACCCACCGATTATTGAATTTATTGCAATTAAATAAAATTTTAATGAATAATTTTTTTTAAAAATGTACAAAAAATGAATAAATAAATAAATAAGCAAATCAAACTAACAAATGAATAAGCTAAAATGAACAACACGTATATATAAAAAATAATAAAATAAAAAATAAATAGAATAAGCAAGCTTACCTCTAAGGCGTAAAAAAAAAAAAATGTTATGCTTATCTCAAAGAAGTTATTGCACAGAGCCTCATGCGTTCTCTTCAAATCAAGCATTGAAAAGTAACTTACTTGCAAGAAAAAAAAATTACTAAAGTCTCGGGCTCTTATACTTAGTATTAAATTCAAGTAAAAAATTTACTAAAATTCTTGGGCTCTTATACTTAGTATTAAGCCTAAGTGTAAAATTTTTTGGATGTCTAAAACAATTGAGAACCACCTCTATATATAGGAGAAGGGGGGAAAGAAGGAGCAAGACTTCTCCAATGTGGGACTTAGTGATACAATTAGTTTTTTTTTAATTTTTCTCTTTTTTTATTTTTTTAGATTTTCATTTTTTTTAACATAATGCCCCGAACAAAATTAAGTGTTCACACTAAACAAAAAAGAAAAACAAAAATTTATTACCAATGTCTAACATGTGCAATTCCATCCAACGCAATAGCATTGGTTAGCCCCTGCCAAGTAAAATCAGCAACTTTGTAAACGTAAATATTGAACAAATAACCAAAAATGTGAACCTCAATATCATT
This sequence comes from Ormosia semicastrata, assembly GCA_029884595.1. Classification (NCBI taxonomy): domain Eukaryota; kingdom Viridiplantae; phylum Streptophyta; class Magnoliopsida; order Fabales; family Fabaceae; genus Ormosia; species Ormosia semicastrata. Next base: position 55,730,685 of record JAQQTO010000057.1, on the reverse strand, counting down.
ATATTAATTGCAAGGCTAAGTTTTTACACTATTGTAGATGCAATGACATTGTAATAGGTCACTGATTCATCAAATGCATATCCATTTTTTTTTTATCAATAACTATACATAGAGCTTTCACAACACTCTATGCAGATTTTAATAAACATTTGAACAATAAAACATACTACAAATATGAGTTCATTTTAGGTGATATGGTAAAAAAAAATATTTGTGTGTACATTGAGGTTTCTGACACGGCATCAAAACACTAACATATTCAATCACGTGGATACAATTTAGACAATATGTTAGGCATGAAAGAAAAGATCAAACTTTTGAAGAAGCTTTAGAGAATTTACCTGAATGTATGAACTTGAAAGGAGAAAAGAATGAAAACTTTTTCAATGGAATCTTGCCCTTTATCTTTCTCTAGTATCTATCTGAAGAGAAATGATTGATGAGGATAAATTTTCTACTCTCTATATGCAAATCTCGGTCTTTTATTTTCTCTAACCCTCCCCCTCTCCATTTTCATGTGCCTTTGTTAAAGTGCTTTTCCTATCACGACTCTTTTAATGTGTGCGAAAAACCATTAAAACATTGTGTGTCTTTCAAATTGATTCCCAATCCTTCTTTTTCTGCCTGTTGTAACGTCCCGAGGCTACTTGTAGGATCGATGAGTGTCCCCACAAACTAACACGGGTCTTTTCAGCGTGCTTTGTCCTTACTCACACGCATCCTAAGAAACTTCTCAGGATGTCACCCATCCCACAAGTGCTCCAAGTCAAGCACGCTTAACTATGAAGTACTTATGCTCTTAGCTCCCGAAAAAAAGATGCATCTTGATAATATGTGTAGTGCTAATCAATTCCTTTAAGTCATATTTAACTATGCAGTCTCATACCTTTACAGTCTCTAGATCCCTCTCATTCCGGTGTGTATTCAGTTCATTCATGTGTCATTCTGCCTAGAAGCCTGCCAGGAGCCGCTCCTTGTCTGTGCTTCATTTTTTCCACCAGCTACCACTCTCCGCCCTAAGATTCATTAAAAATATTGTCTCATCATTTTTACATTTTTTCATATCTGCTGGTAGTCAATCCGGCATTAAAACACACAATGCTTAAAAATGTCAAACTAACTCCGATTAATCTCAAACTTTAACTATAGCACAGTTCCCACATTTGCGACCTAGAAACAAACTTTTCGCATTTATTTCCATTTACTAAACAGTTTAAGTTACTTTCAAAACAAATAACAACTATATTTCTCAAATAATGTTATAGCAAGGTGCCTAAATATGCTCAGAAAATCACAAAATTATACATACATGTTAAGTAAGTATTAGACTACCTTTGTAACCATATACAAGCCTAAAATATTTTTCAGAGTGTTACACCTGTAGGTTGTGCTCTACTATAAATTAGTGTCAGATCTCCTTTTTAGTAAGAATTTCTCATTTAAGTTTTCTTGGCTTTCTTGTATTATTGAAATTTGGAATTGGCTAAAATTTTAAATTGTATATATTTCTTTGTAATATGTTCATATTTGAAATTTGAACTATAAATAAGTTATTGTGCAAATGAAAGTAAAAATTTGTTTCAAGTTCTTTGTAATCTAAAATATTAAAAAGCAATAATGACGTTTAATAAATACAATAGTTAATTTTTCTAATCAGCTTATAGCCTTGAAATTTTTTTGGAATCATTATTATTATTATTATCATTATTGTCAACTTATTATTACAGAAACATGCTTGAAATATGTTTGAGGGAGAAAAAAACATGAAATTTTGGGAGAAAACTATTTTTTATAGATAAAAATATTATAATTTGAAGAGACTATGAATAAAAAAGATTTGATATAATATAATTTTACATGAAAATTTGTATAGTGCAATGCTGAATTTTTAAAATGTATTGCTAGAGAATTTTAATTTGGGTGCTTGAAGTAAATGAACTTTAATTCTTTTTCATAAATAATATAAACTTAATTAATTTTCATAAATAATATATTAATAAATAAAAATTCAAACTTTGATGAATTTATTACAATAATTAATTGTGTCAATTAAATGTGTAACTATGTCAACAACTCTTTTACTAATATAATTAATAGATGACACATGACAATAATATAAAAAGTATAGATGTCACATGATAGAATTTGAGAGCATGTGATGACAATATAAATTGACACATGATGGAATTTTAATTCATGTACTTTACTTTTATATATTATTATATTATATGATATTATGATAATGATGATTAGCATATACTCAACTATTTATGAAAATATGTGAATCATATATTGAATTTATAGAATTGAAATAAAATAATTTACATAATGAGATATGTCACAGAATTAAAAATCATATCATAACTTTTCATATTTAAAATAGATGAAAAATAATTTAATTTTTTAAAATCATTCTAGTAAAAATTGGTTTTGGATTGGAAGGATTTACAGTTCAAATCTTAAAATATATCAATTATTATTGCCTTTTGATATTTAAAATAGATATAATTTAATTCATTTTTTTTAATTAACTGCAAGTATAGGTTATCTGGCTGAGAAAAAAGAAAAGAAAAGAATAAGTATGAGTCCCACTCTGATGGACCCAGTCATGTAATGGAGCCCATTTATTTTTTATAACTTCCGGGCTGTCCATGAATTAACTTCTCCAGGCGATGTTGCAAATGCAAACCTCCCAAAACAAAGGGTGAAAGTCAGCCTTTATTCGTTTATTATTACTAGTTTATTTGTTTGCTTTTGTGAATGAGCTTGTTGCGAGCCCGAAAATTTCTTACCATGAAGTAGGCTTGGCGGCTACGAGGCAAGCCGGCTCATGATTCGGTTAGTATTTTAATTTGCTAACAACTTAATAAGTTAAAAATGTTGGCTTATTTATTAAATAAGTTAAATTTGAACTTTCATATATTCAGTTCATTAACTTATGAACTAACTTGATACGTGTATATAGTTATTTTTTAAGAATAATAATAGTAATAAATAATGATTTAATATATTATAAGTTAATAATTGATTTTATTTTTTGTCTAATTGAATTACATTGTAACTAAATATATGTAAAATGATTATATTTTTTTGAATTACAAATTTGAATCCAATTCATTGAGTCTAAAAAGTTCAATTAATATAAGACTTGATATTATTTTATTGAGCTAAAAAAATTCATAATCTTTAAGATGAGCTAAACTTGAATATAAAAAATAAGTTCAATTTTTTAGTGAATTGAGCTTGAACTAGCCAAATTCAATTCAGTGTGATTTACTGTACTTTATCATGATCAAGTTCAGTACTATCAAACAAAACATGGATAATACTATTTATATATAAAACTTTTTTTATATAATTTACATAATTCTTATTATTATTTGGTGAAAAAATTTGACTAAGTAATTGTTACATAATTTCAAACTAAAAATGTTAATTAGATAAAATCTTCTTCAAATTGACAAATTTAGCATTCAAACTCTTAATATTGCCGGATGACTGTCCCTCGTCAATGTCAATGATATACATTTCCTTATTGAGACTATGCGCACAAGATTTAAGTGTAACTAATATTTTTCATAAAATAATTTGAAAGAAAAAGAAGTTGGCATTAATTAGGGTGCACAACCCGACTTGCCGACTCGACAACCCAATCGACCTGACTCGGGCCGATCACATATATCCGGATCCGATTTGAGTCAAATTTAATAAATTCATTTGAATATTTGTTCAGATAGCAAGTTTAGTGAATTAACTCGATAACCCGACTCGATGACCCGATGACCTAATAAAACGATGTCATTTTACTTATATTCAAGTTTTTTTTTATTTTTTTTTTACAACTCGATTTGGTGACTCGACTAACCCGATTAACCAACTCGATTCTAATCGGGTTGATTCGATTCAAATTACTCAAATGTTTTTATTTAAACCCAACCTGACCTAACCTAAACTTGATTGGTTTGAATTTTTTTTCTTCTAAATCCAACCCATGATTTCGCTTAGCGTGATCACCCCTAGCATTAACAATGGGGTTAAAAGTTGACTTTGTTATAGTGCATTGGAATTTGAATTTGTGAACAAATTTTCTTAATCAGCAAATTTTCTAAACCATAAGATGTTATGGCACAAGAGCACCCGTTATCGTTGTGTTGACTGAGTCTGTTAGACTGTTATATGCATTAATAATGGTGGAATGTAATAATCAAGTGAGTAGTAAGATTAGAGTTTTGTTATATCATTTTACAAGTTTTTTAAATAATTTTTTTAATATTAAATTAAAAAATTATTTAATAAAATAAGTATTTAATATTTTAAAAATATAAAAAATATTTAATATTTTCTTTATTTAATAATTAAAAAAATTAATAAAAAAATTATAAAAGAGAATTTAAAATTATTCATAATATTATAAGAGACGACATCAAGTGCGTTGCAATCATAAGCATGCCGGGTTTTATGCTAGAAGCTCTAAACAGGTATGAATTCCCTTTATGGCGAGTATGTGTTGCTATAATAGCGACCCACGATTTTGAAGTATTAATGAATACTTTCTGATACTTAATTTTTTTCCTTTTTATCTGTATTCAAATATTGATTATTGATTTTATTTAATTATAATTTAATAAACTTTTAATTATTTATTATAAAATTAAAAGTTAATAAATATCTATATCCAAATCTAAATTTATAAGAGATGACTCAAATGATAAGTAAACTTGAGTTTAATAATTAAAAAGAATATATTGTAAGATTAAAAAACTCAAATAATAAAAAAAAGTCGTAATTAGGATGATTATAGTTACATGTAAATGCAATAACTTAATAAAAAATAAAACTTCTAAATTTTCTTAATAAATTAGCCTCCTTATACTCTTAATTATTTAAAAAATTAAATATTTTGTAAATTATTTTTGAGATAGAAAGAAATTTGATTAATTAATAATGTAAACTAATGTTTTAACAATTGAGTAGGAATGTTCAAAATCCGATCATTCTTAATAACTCGTCTCAACCTAAAGCTAATTGAATTGATTCGGGTTTTAAAAATTGAATTCGGTGTATTTTTAAGTTGAGTTCAGGTCACATTTCGAGTTATTTCAATCTTACTCAATATTGCATAATACTTTAGAACTTATAGTTTTTTTGACAATAAATGTTAAATAATAAAATTTCTTGACTTGAAATAACGCTTTTTGCATAACACCATATTATATTTATGTTGATATAAACTGTTTTAAAATATATATTATAAAATATTTTTTACTTTTAGTCTCATACTTCTATACTTTTATGAACTAGCTATATATAATGTTTATGTTTGTATAATTTATTTAATTCAACCCAGTACTAACTCAATAATTTGTTAAATCATTTTTGAGCCGAATCAAGGTTTAAGTGACTCAATCAAAATATCAAGTTGAATTCGAGTCAAGATAAACTCGACTCATGAAGACCGACAATCAAGTAATAAACTTTAGTGGATCATCTAACCAAACTCTATTATCACAAGTTAAAGCATGATTAATTAGGGAATTAACCACCTTATTATAAGTTTTTAAGATATTTAATATTTTTTCATTTAATATTTCAGTTTTACGTAATTGAAAAAGGCTTCATTTGGAAGATAGGAGATGGCATCAACACCAGAATTTGGAATGATCCATGGCTTCTCAATCAGGACGATTTCAAACCTCAAAGCCAACCTGTTGAAGCTCTCTGTGCATTGAATTTGTGTCCCAGCTGATTGATAATAATCCCAGGTTTTGAAATACAACTCTTATCAGCAGCATGTTCAGTCCTGAGGAAGCTACTGTCATTACAACCATTCTCCTAAGCACCTTCCCAAGACCAAATGTCCCATGTTGGCTACCGGATCTTAGAGGCCAATTTTCAGTAAAAAGCTCATACAAAGTTGAATGGAGCAGATGTTTAGATTTCAGGGTCCAAAACATTGGTGGTGGCTACCATATGTTCCCCATCCTCGAGCAGAAGGAAGCATTATGGAAAGCTATATTCAGTTAAAAAAAAAGTAAAGAGGATTTGTTAAAAAAAGTAACATTATTCTATAAAAATAGCAGTGGTTAAAATTTCTATGCTAAAAACTAAAATGTACAAACGATGCTTTTTGCAAAATTTTCCCTGAGCTGATAGGTGGGTGTTGCAAAAATAAAAATATTACGATGAGTCTTTTTTAATCCGTTAAAATGTGAGCAAAAAATTCCCTGAGCTGATAGGTGGGTGTTGCAAAAATAAAAATAAAAATGGTAAAGATGTATATTATCCGCTTCAGGGGCATAAAGGCTCCTATTTTTCAGTCAAGCTATTCAGAAACAAAAATGTCAAACCTATACTTTATTTTCTACACATTTGCTCTATACCTTCTTTTTTTTTAAAAAATGGAAGAAAGAGAACTAAAAAAAAAAATCTCTCTTTCTTTTTTCTGGTATAGAATAAAAGTGTAAAAATAAGGTATAAAAATAACATTATTTTTCAGAAACTGGGATTTGGGAACGAAGAACACCATTTTATTATAGTGCATAATGTGTACATAGCTAGTCACATTCTTAAGGAACCTTAGCCATTTGGTTTGGATGTTTTGGTTTTGTAACTAACTGAAGCAACCCACCACCATTAGCACCAAACCGTTTCGCTCTTGCGTAATATTCCAAAAGGTTTCGGATATATTTATGAAAAAATTATTTATTTTAAAGTTTTTTTCAAAAGAATTTATTTTCTAAAAAAATTATTTTACATTTGAATTTAATATTTGAAAAGTGCTTAAATTAACAACTACTAATACTAAAATTACTTATTCTTTCACTTATTTTAAAAGTTCAAAAATGTTAGTTTATAAAATAAGTGATTGAATCATTTTTTTTAATTTATACTTGAATTTTAAGATAACATCTAAACATATTTAAAAATATTTATAAACAGATATTTTAAAAATTAAGTGTTTCCAGATTGGCTCCACATGGGTACTGCTAGTCCCATATAAATTATTGGGCTTTGTTTCCTTTATTTCCCCAATGTCCAAAGTGAAAATCTCGTGCCATTTGCAGCAAATAATTTAATATACCACCAAAACTTGATAGCTGGTGATGATGCGTGACTTAGGGTGTGTTTGGGATAGCTGTAAAAATTTGATTATGCTTAGTAATTAATTATTGTATAAAAGCTTTTTGTTATAATCGATTATAATTGATTCATCTTTATGTTTGGATGCAATCAGATTCGTTTGGATTATAAAAAAGAATCGCTTTTATGCATTAAATTACTAAAATAGGTATAAAATGATTAAAAAAATTATTTGATTGAGGACAAAATGGTATTTACATATCAAAATGTAAGTAATCTATAAAGTAAAATTATAAGGTTATAAAAATCAACTTTAAAAAGCTTTTATTTTACATTGAATTTCGTGTAAAAATTTGAAGCTAATTTTACCAAACATATTAAACATGAAATACACAATGACTTTTTTTCCAAAAAAGTTAATCAAAAGCCATACCAAACATGCACTTAAACCTGCCATCGAAATCGATTTGGATTCGCTATTTGAAACAAAAAAAAGGACCAGTTTTCTCAGTGTTGTGGTTTTTACTCTTTTTTTCCTCTAAAAAATAAAATGAAATATGGATTACCAAAATAGATAAGACTCCCTCATTTAAAGAGTGTACAACTACATACTCACACAAATTGATTTATATTTGTATAGATTTTACTAAGGGTGTTTATGCCTTGGTCTAATATAATAACTTAATCTAATCCGAAATTAATTTAGTACGGTTAAGTTCTTAAAAGTTAAGGGTCGATATTTTTTTGAGTAGAGTTCAAGTCATATTTTAGGTGACCAAACTTGGTCTATATTATATAATATATTAAAACAATTTTATAAAAAATAATAATAAATTATAAGACTTTTAATATTAATATAATTTGTTTCAAAATATATATTGTAAAACATCTTATAGTGTTTGTTTCATACTTTTTAAATTGAGTAAATTACACCCTCCTTCCTTAAAAGATGCTTAAATTACACTACACTCACATTTATTTTGAAAAATTACACTCCTCTCTTTTAGGAGATGAAAATGAGTTGTACTTTTGTCTATTTTTATGTTTTATGTTAAAACCCTCACAAGGTCGAAGACTCAAAGTCACAGCGGCCAGCAGCCAACAACTAGCAACCAGCAGCCAACAGGGTTGAAGGTCGTAGTTGTAGGTCATTGGGCACGATATTTGTATTGTCGACGTAAGTCAAGGACGATTAAGAATATTTTAAGAAATATTACAAATAATGTTTAGTTAACTAGACTAAACTGCACCAGTAATTCCGTCGTTGTGCCTAATGGCCAACACTTGTGACTTCGACATTACTGACTAGTGGTTGCTGCAACTTCGAGTTTTCATTCCTATAGGAGTTTTAGCAACAAACATAAAAATGGGCTGAAGTGTAAGACATTTTCATCTCTTAGGAGAATGAAGTGTAATTTCTCAAAATAGATAATATGACAATGTAATTTAAGTATCTTTTAAGAGAGACGAGTATAATTTACTCCTTAAAATTTTATAACTTAACTTAGCTATATATAATATTTAAATTTATGCATTTTATCTAAATGTTGAGTCAGCTTGATTTGGTCCAGTCACTAATCGAGACATGATCGAGTTGAGTCTGAGTTTAAAATTTTAACCTGATCAAAATATCAAGTTAGGATGAGTTAGATTAAACATAACCTAACCTAACCCATAAACACTCATAATTTTCATCATCTGATTATAGTGGATCCCAATTGAATTACTATATGCATGCATTCTCATTTTGATGCTGCCATCTATGCAAGGATGTGGGAGATGTGCATCAAAGTATATGTAACAAGCATTTTTCATTTAAAGAAAGAAAAATATATAATTTTAGAACATACAAGAAGGCTAATTAAGAGGAGAAAATTTTTATAATAAATTAATTAAGAAATTAAACTTTTATTATTATTGATAAAGAAACTTAAATTTATTGAAAATCATTTTTATTAATAAAAATACTAAAAAATAAAAATATTTGACTTAATAATTTAAAATAATTTATAACATATCATAAACAAAATTCATAACATATATTTGAATTAATATATTTATTTTATTAATGAATATTATTTTCTATTATTTGAACTCCTTAATTAATTAATTACTATAGAAGATTATCTTAATCAATTATCGCATTAAAGTATGAGGTTCTGTCAAATATTTTCTACTAGTGGTTGACCAATTGCCTATTAATTAATTTTCTGTTGAGTATTTGTTAATTTTAATTTTAAGTGTTTTTTATATTACTATAAGATAATATTTTATTTGAAATAACCTTTAATTAATCATATTTTATTTTTTATTTGTATCAAATAGTTAATAGTTAATAGGAAGTATAGATGGAAAAATAGTAGACTTGATTAGACCCTTAACTCTCGTTGATCTTAATTGTCATCCTCAATTATTGAATGTTTCCAAAGTATTATGTAGAATAATGCTTATATTATTTAAATTTTGACATTTTAATATTTTTTAATAATAGGATTCATTATTACTTATATATTTATTATCTTAATTTTATTTATTTATTTTTTAAATAATAAATATGTAAATTAATTATGAGTCTTATTATTAATAAATGTTAAAATATTAATATTTAAATGCTGTAAGCATATTATTACGTTGCGTTACACAGACATGCAATAATTTCTCTTCTATTGGGGATTCTGATCCACTGCCGTTTTTTTTCGGGTAATGTAATAAATGAGTCTAACGCACTTTAACTTAGCAGTAAACGGCAATTACCAAAACCTTAATCTCTCTACCCCCAAAGGTTGGGACACGTGTACCTCTCTATTTTCGCTTTTAATTTTAGAGTTTTATTATATCCTCTTAATACATTTTCTTAATAATCTTTTTATTATTTAATAAAAAATATATTAAATAAAAAAATAAATATAATTAATATATTAAAAAATAAAAAATATTTAATATTTTTTTCATTTAATAATTAGGAGGATTATTAAGAAAATGTATTAAGAGGAAGGATCATTTTCCTTAATTTTAATCCGAATGGTCAACCCCTTAATTACCTTACTTTTGTGTCTGAACGAGGAAATTGTTAGAACAAAGAAGAAGATTTGCCCATAAACCCAAACAAAACATCGGACAATTAAAGTTCAACTAATTTCAACTAAAATCATAACCACCATCTCCCACCTCGTGTTCTTCTTCTACCTTCAAAGCAACTCAACATATAACAAAACACACATAGTTGCATCACCATCTTCTATAGTCTTCACTTTCTCTCTCTTTGACTCACTGAGAGAGAAAATGAAGCTCTCGGCGTTGCAGCAGAGCTACCTCAACCGCCGGAGCAACAGCTTCAGAGGCTCGCCACCATTGGATTCCTCCGGCGATGCCTCTGGAAAGTCACCGGCGGCCGTCTTCTGGCTCCTCCTCCAAGCTGCCTGCTGCCTCATCAGCTTCCTCCTGGGCTTTCGCTTCTCTCGCCTCGTCTTCTTCCTCTTCTCCCTTTCCTCCACCACCAGCCTCCACACCAGCGTTCCATTATACGGCGGCGCCGGAAAAGCAATGTCCGGTCCGCTCCGCGTTCATTCCTCCCTCGCCTCGAATCCGATCATCACAAACGTCGAGAATCCGGCGAATCGGACCGCCGGCAGCAGGGTTGTGGTCGGGCGGCACGGGATCCTAATCCGGCCGTGGCCGCATCCGGATCCGAACGAGGTGATGAAGGCTCACCGGATAATTGAAAGAGTTCAGAGGGAGCAGAGGGTGCTGTTCGGAGTGAAGAACCCTAGGACGGTGATTGCGGTTACGCCGACCTACGTGCGAACGTTCCAGAAGCTTCACTTGACCGGCGTGATGCACTCGCTGATGCTGGTGCCGTACGATGTGGTGTGGATCGTGGTGGAGGCCGGAGGAGTCACCAATGAGACTGCTTCTATATTTGCCAAGTCAGGGCTCAGAACCATCCACGTTGGGTTCGATCACCGGATGCCGAATTCGTGGGACGCTAGGCATAAATTGGAGGCTCGGATGCGGTTTCATGCTTTGAGGTAAAATTTTCTGCTCCTTTGTTTTCCTTTGATCAAAATTTTCAAATGCTTCTTTTAAGTTACTTGAGTTTTTTTTTTTGTTATTAAAGATTAACTTTAAGGAGTATCAATTTGGGAGTTACTGTTTTCCCTACTAATTGGTGCATAAGAAATCATTACTCCACGCACAAGGTTGGCCGCATTGGTAAGCAAATTGCGCTCGAAGTGGAGGACAAAGGTTTAAGCCTTGAAAACGTCACTTATGGGAAGGGCCTAACTATATGGTTACGTGCATGAGAGGATTAGTCTCACACACCCAGAAATAATTACTCCACTTAAAAACCAAACCAAGCAATTGCAGGCACTTCATTAGACTAAACTGTTCATTGTGCTTGATACAATGAAAATACATGATAATGCTTTCTTATTTCCTTTCTGGTAGTAACTGTTCTTGCATGATCTGAAGATTTAGTTTGTTGATAAGTAAAACATTTGATTGATTTTCCGTGTGGTGGAACAGAATTGTGAGAAAAGAGAAGCTGGATGGAGTTGTGATGTTTGCAGATGATAGCAATATGCATAGTATGGAGCTATTTGATGAAATTCAAAGTGTGAAATGGATCAGCGCTGTTTCAGTTGGACTACTTGTTCATTCAGCTGAATCTTCATCCTTACAGGGTGATGAGGAGGCCCCACCAATGCCAGTGCAAAGTCCTGCTTGTAATGCGACCAACAATTTGATTGGGTGGCATACCTTCAATTCGTTACGATATACAGGAAGAAGTGCAGTCTACATTGATGACCCGGCACCTGTGCTGCCTAGAAAGCTTGAATGGTCTGGGTTTGTGTTGAATTCGAGGTTGCTTTGGAAGGATCTTGATGATAAGCCAGACTGGATTAAGGATCTTGAAGCGTTAGATGGGGTTGATGAGTACATAGACAGTCCACTGTCTCTGCTCAGGGACAACTCTGTGGTAGAACCACTTGGGAGTTGTGGACGCCAAGTTTTGCTTTGGTGGCTGCGGGTTGAAGCTCGGACAGACAGCAAATTCCCTGCTCAGTGAGTTCTCTCCTCTTGATTTATAATATAGTGCTTACCTATGTTTTACTATAATAAAGTTACCCTTTGAAACATATTACTTAATAAGTATGAACAAAGGTGCTTCAAAACATAGTTATTGGATTCGCTTAATAACTCTGCATACCGCATTCTAGATTCGCCGTACCACGTACTGAGTACTAGATTCCACGTAAAGAAAGTCTTCTAATCATAATTGCAAGAAGTGACAAACCTCATACCTGTACGGCTGTACCTATCACGTTTCTGGTAACTATGCTTAAAAATTTATGATTCTTTTTAGTCATATTAACACATGTGGGTTTTTTCTCATATTAATGTGGAAAACTTCATGGAATATGGTGGAAATTTGATTTTCTGAACTGATAAGAATTTCGATGGAAACGTCATACTACTTTCTTTGCTTATAGTATGATGAAGCAAGATATCTATGACTTGTGGATGCATAATTTTTTTCACTATCGAGTTGATATTTGAATAAAGGGGTTCAATCAAATAATGTTCGAAACTGATTCATGCTGCCAGCATTTACATAATTCTTTGAACCTTTCTTTCCATAAGTCAATGCTCTGCCTCAGTTTTAGAAATTTTAGTTTATGACACTATCTTTTGTTTGCTAAGTTGCTTTATCCAACTGATGTCTAACTTTTCTATAAGTCATAGAAAATTGACACACTATTTTGCAAACCTAGATTCTGTAAGTCTTCCCCCCAAGTGCAAAAAATAAAATAAAAAATAAAAGAGAAACAAAAAACAGAAGTTTCATTGTTAACCAGTTTACAGTAAATTTTTTTAGTAGGAAAACATGTATTTGAATTGTTGTGGAACTAGTTTTGTGATGCTGTTGGTGCGACAGATGAAAGGTAGAAGCCAAAAGCTAATGCCTGAAAATTGGAACGTTAACAATTTAGAATATATGTGAGGGATTTGGATGTGCTTGGTACTGTGGTAAACCAGTGGGATACTAAGCAATTGGCATTTCTATGGTTAATGTGAATCTAGCTGTATTACTTGCTTTGGCTATTGGGCATCATGTGGTATAGCCATCATGTGGTATAAGATTCACGTGCCTAGGATGGTTCATAGTTTTCCAGTTTAAGTAGTTCTTTTGAAGCACTACTTTTGAAGCACTATCTAATATGATCTAGGTCAGACTGGGCCAAGCAGAACTTTTTGTTTTTCGGTAGCTGACAAAGAGAACTGCTGCTAAATTGGGCTGAATCATTATTGACATAAGATATTATTGCATTTTCTGACCATCTAGTGACACTATCTTTGGAACAACTCTCACATTTATACATTCTGTATGGAATAACTACTCTCAATAGGGAGAAACTGAAAGACTATATGAGGACAAAGCATGCTTCCCTTCGCACTAGTGATTAGCTTATATAGAGCGATTATTTGTTTGATAGTAACTGCATGATCATAATGATGATGTAATAGAGAGATATATATATACTAGTTAATAAGGAAGAACTTGCTGATAGAGAGCCCATCTTATCTGCAAGTGGTTGCGCTTGGCGGTTACTAAATATAAATGTTGATATAGCAATGTGGTTGAGGGAGGGTTTACTGATATATGCACCTTGGTTTAATTATCTGCAGTTCTGGACTATTTTTGGTCTTTTGGGTGTAGATTGCAGGCTTTCGGGGCTGGCAGGGGCTACCCACCCAAACATCAAAACATACCTTTTTAAAATTTTCGGTATAACTATATATTTAACCCCCTAAAAAAAATCAAAATTAGTCTATTGCTCGTTGGCCCCCTTGAGTTAAAATTTATGGCTTTGCTCCTTTATTATTGTGATAGTGTAGTTGGTGCCAGAGACTCCACTAGCACCAACAACAACAACAAAACCCTTTTCCACTAGTTGGAGACGACTATATGGATCAAACGACAAAATACTGTGTTTTGTCAAAAACTAAGTTTTCAAAAAAGATCATTTAGTTTTTAATGGTTTCATTCGAGATCTTTTTTGGTCTTCCCCTGCCTCTAATTATTGGGCAGACTCCACTAGCACCAAACTGAAAAAAAATAGGACTTATTTAAGTCCTTGCATCACATCTTAAATCAATATTAATAATTTAATAATAAAATAATAGATTTGTGCGATAGCTCCTCTACAACAGAATTGGAGATTTCCATTTGCCATAAAATATCAGAAATTACAACAACAACAACAACAACAACAACCAGCCTTTTTTCACTAAGTGGGGTCGACTACATGGATCAGACGACGCCGCTGTGCCCTATTATAAATCAAGTCTTCAGAAATGTCATACAAATCTAAATCATTTTTAATCGTTTCACTTATAATTTTTTTTGGTCTCCTTTTACCTCTAGTTATTGGGCTATCCTCTACCTGATCTACTCTTCTTACAGGGGCTTCTAAGGGTCTTCTCCTTACATGTCCAAACCACCTAAGGCGAGATTCTCCCATCTTTTCCACAATAGGTGCTACCCTTACTTTCTCTCTAATGCATTCATTCTTAATCCTATCTTGTCTTGTATGGCCACACATCCAGGGCAACATCCTCATCTCAACAGCACTAATCTTATGCTCTTGTTGGATTTTTACTGCCCAACATTTAATATCATACAACATCGCAAGTCTTATAGCTGTGCGGTAAAATTTACCCTTAAGCTTGAGAGGCACTTTTCTTTCACAAATAACTCTTGAAACACTCCTCCATTTCATCCATCTAGCTTGAATCCTATGGTTTACATCTCTCTCTATCTCTCCGTTATTTTGTATGATAGATCCAAGATACCTAAACCGTATGACTTGTGGTATGGTATGGTCTCCAATTTTCACTGCTAAACTAGTATTAGCATGCTTCTTACTAAACTTACATTCCATATACTCCGTCTTACTCCTGCTTAGACGGAAGTCATGTTCTTCCAAAGCTCGTCTCCATAGATCTAGCTTTCCATTTGTTTCCTCTTTCGACTATCCAATTAAGACTATATCATCTGCAAAAAGCATGCATTGTGGCACCAGCTCTTGGATATGCGCAGTAAGCACATCCAAGACCAAGGTAAAAAGATAAGGACTCAAAGTTGACTCTTGATACAGTCCTATACTTATAGCAAAATCTTCTGTGACCCCATCCTATGTTTTCACACTAGTTTTAGCTCCATCATACATATCTTGGATTGCTTGAATATAAGCGATACAAACTCATTTATTCTCTAGGGCCTTCCACAAGACCTCTCTCGGTACCTTATTGTAGGCTTTTTCCAGATCAATGAAAACCATGTGTAGGTCTTTTTGCTTCCTCCAATACCTCTCGATCAATCTTCGTAGAAGATAAATTGTTTCTATGGTTGACTTCCTAGGTATAAAACTAAATTGATTATCTGAAATATGAGTTTATTGTCTTAATCTCCGTTCAATTACTCTTTCCCATAACTTCACGGTATGACTCATGAACTTAATTCTTCTATAATTTGCACAGTTTTGTATATCTCCATTTTTTTTATAAATAGGGATTAAAGTGCTTCTCCTCCATTCATTTGGCATTTTCTTAGACCTCATTATCTCGTTAAACAACTTTGTGAGCCAGCTTATACCTTTCTCTCCTAGGCACTTCCATACCTCAATAGGTATATTATCTGGTCCGACCGCTTTTCCATCATCCATTCTCTTCAATGTTTCTTTTACCTCAAACTCCTGAATTCTACAGTAAATGTTTTATTTTGGTTCTCCTCTCTAGTGTTTAGAAAGTTCGAGTCCTCTAATGTCACATGTTCCTCATTAAATAACTTGTGAAAATAACTCTTCTATTGATCCTTGATGTCTTGTTCCGTAACCAAGACTTTACCATCTTCATCCTTGATGCATTTCACTTGATCCAAGTCTCTTGTCTTCCTTTCCCTGCTTTTAGTTAGTCTGTAAATATTCCTTTCTCCGTCTTTGGTGCCCTAAGATTGATATAACCCGTTGAACGCTTTATCTTTCGCCTCGCTCAATGCCTTTTTAGTATCTTTTTTAACTGCCTTATATTTTTTCCAATTTTCATCGTTTTTACACGTGTCAAGTTTTATAACATTTCCTTTTAACCTTAACCTTATCTTGTATACTTGCGTCCCACCACCAAGATTCTTTATCCTTCAGTCCAAAGCCTCTTGATTCACTGAGTGTCTCTTTTGCTACCTTCCTAATCCCTTTAGCCATCTCGTCCCATATATCATTAGCACTCCCTTGTACCTCCCAAATCTCTTCCTCCATAATCTTCCTCTAAAAAAACATTTGTTTTCCTCCCTGTAGTTGCCACCATTTGATCTTTGGAACTCTATCTCGACAATTTTTCCTTACTCTTATCTTAACCCGTACATTCATAACCAAAATCTTGTGATGGGTAGTCAAGCTCTCTCTAGGGATGACTTTGCAACCCATGCAAAGCTTTCTATTAGATTTCCTTATTAGAAAAAAAATCAATTTGAAAGCAAGAACTCCCGTTTTTGTATGTGATAAGATGCTCTTCCTACTTCCTAAAACAAGTGTTAGCTATTGTAAAATCAGAAGTTACCGAAAAATCTTAAATCGCTTTGCCCTCTGCATTAGCTACTCTTAGACCATACCCCCCATGCAAACCCTCATACTCTCTAGATTCGCTCCTCATATGACCATTTAGGTCTCCTCCTAAAAAAATCTTCTCTCCTAATGGTATTTCTTGAACTAAATCTTGTAAATTCTCCCAAAATTTTATCTTGTAGTGTTCGTCTAACCCTACTTGGGGTGCATAAGCACTGTTAACATTAAAAGTTTCGTGTTCCACAACAAATTTCAAAGCTATGATCCTATCTCCGAACCTTCTCACATCCACAACATTATTTTTCCAATTCCTATCTACTATTATGCCTACCTCATTTCTATATTTTACCTTGCTAGTGTACCAAAGCTTAAAACCCGAAGTGTAGAGTTCCTTTACCTTTTCTCCAACCCACTTAGTTTCTTGTAGGTACATAAATTAATCCTCCTCCTAATCATGGTGTTAACTATTTCCATTGACTTACCTGTAAGTGTGCTAATATTCCAAGTTCCAAAACGCATTCTACTCTGTGAACTAACTTCTTTACTTACACCTGTTCACGAAAATATGAGAACTCTTACTTATTTTTCACTACACCCAGTCAGCGATGCAACGACTCTTGCTCATTTGACACTGTACTCGAACCATACAGCGCGTTGCTTAGGGGCAATAACCTAGCATTAACACAATCACATCGTTTGTCCATGTCATAGAGATTCGACAACGTTTTACGTTAGCTGTCGACTGCCTAACACAACTCTCACTTTTTTATTCAGGCTTGGTACCGGTTATGTAGGGATTTGCATCAAGGCTCAACATAGGCAGAGTTGTCAAATATCAGAAATTACGTGACAAATAAGTCATGTTTGTTTCTGCACTTAGCTGGACATGCGAGAAGAAAGACCAAATAACATCAAACTGTACATCCCAGTGATGTTAGATGGAAATTGTTGGTTAATGTTTAAGAGAGCATAAACTTCAATCCGAACACTTGTTCATGCTGACATCATCAAAAAACCAACAGTAATTAAAACACAATGTATAAATGAAATTGTAAGGTCCTTGAGACTGAAAAACTGTCAAGCTGGTTTTTCATTTGTCTTCTATTAAAACAAGATTTTTCCAGCCAATTTTCTCTTTTAAGTAGTGAGTCCAGTAATTATGATGAGCACATGCTTGCATGTTCATAAAATGCACTCCAGAAGTCTGATGATCGTTATGAATAACTAAATACAGTATAAGTCCATCCAAACAAGGTTCAGTTGAAAATAATTCTTGCTGGATTTGTCCCACTGAGAAAAGACAAAAAGCTTGTGCTAAATAACGTGTATAAGTAGATGCATTTTTGCACTTGGGGGGAGCGGGTGTGGGGGAGGGATATTTCAATTTTCTGATATGTTTGATTAGGCTTGTTGATTTTTCTTATTCATATATAAAGTAGTCTGCTACAACTTGCAAAATTAGGAAGATGCCAGAGATGAAGTTTAAGGCTGGGGAAGGGCTGTTGGGACCCCACTTCCACCATTAATGCAATTTCAGAATTTCTGCTTGTCAGGACATCGCATGCGAGTCTATAGTGCATATTTATTTTTTGCTACCTCGTGTTTCTTAGCTTTCGTTCTTCATAGAGTCTTTTGTTGTTTCTTCCGCCTTCTGAAGTTTGTCTCTACCAGCTACTTCCCTCAGAAACTAAATAATCTGTCAAATGTGTCGTATCTCTTTTTTTCTTCCCTAAAATTTCCTCTGAAAGTCATGAAGTTAATTTCATTAAAGATGCTGAGCATCATTCCCTCCCTAAAGGATCATATTTCAGGGCTCATATTAGTCAGAGTCTTATGCTTGTAAATTGTAATGTGTCATCCAGCAAATAGAACACGGGTTTATATCTTCTCAAAACTTTGAGAATAGTATTTATTAGCATGTTTTCTGTGTATATCCCTGATCATTTGATGCAATTTCATGCAGATGGATAATTGACCCTTCTCTGGACATCACCGTCCCATCAAAACGCACTCCATGGCCAGATGCTCCTCCTGAGCTCCCAATTAAGGAAGAAGTGCTAATTGGCACACAAGAAAAGACGACCAAGCATTCTACAAAGACTAGAACATCTAGATCCAGGCGCAGTCGAAATAAGAGAAAGCACGACACCAAAGTGATAGGTGTGCAAGTCTCTACACATTCTGAACAAAACTGAGATTTTAATAAGTGCATTTTATGAATTTACTGCCTTGTGGATACGATACTGCTGGTCCTCAGCGACAAAAATCTGGATTTACCAAATGGAAAAGCTGATGTTCTTCTTACTGGATATATACATTGGGGGTTAACTTCTACGGTGGGCCAGCATATGTACATTCGAGTCTGATTTTACCAAAAAAATTTACATTGAATTTTTTTTTCCTCATATTTTTGTTGGGGTGATATATATTCCGTTCGCATGAAACTTGAAAGGCAATGTCAACTTTGTCTGCAGCATTTCCTTCCTTGCAGGAAGCTTGTATCCATTTTTCTTCAATGTAACACATGTTCTTCTCAATAGGAATATACAGCTGTCTCTTCTTTTTCTTCCCCTCTTTTTGTTTTGTCCGACTGGCAGATTTCATTTTTGTTTTTTTATTTTGACTGGGACAGGCAGATTTCATTACGTTAGTAATAGAATAACAAAGTCCATGAGTCATGCAGATAAAAAAAAAATGTCCATGAGTCATGATCCACAAAGCTGCCACACGTATAGCGCTTATAGGGTATCCGCGAAAACTAAGATAGAACAATAATTGAACACCATAGCACATGACATGAAGATTCGAAGTTCAAACAAATCCAGATTCTATCTTTCCCGGGACTAGGGTGTTTGACATGGCAGCATACTAACACAAAAAGGTCATGCTGGCCTGGCCACAATTTTACCCTTTATGCAGTTTACAGCCATTAAAGAATGAGTAAATATACAATTAGATCCATAAAAGATGTATCTTGTGTGGTCAGTTCTCGAAAGTGTCAATTTGTTAATTTAGTCCCTAAAGTATCAAATTACTAATAAGTTCACCCATGCGTCAATTGGTATTCATGAGTCATAATAGAGAAGCTAGTGATGTCTCATGTTAAATGCACATATGTAATGATATTTGCCCATTAGCAAAATATGGGAGAGGGCTATTCCCATAGAACATCATCATTTCCCCCCTAATTTTGCCCAAAGCGTTGCCGTATAATACCCAAACTCTAACAAAAGAAGTTTTTCTTCCATTTTTGCCCCAGAACCATTTCTCTCTCCCATTTCCCTTCTTTTAAACAAAAGGGGAGGTGAGGGTTTCAGGATGAGAGAGAGCATTCTAGTGAAAGAGTGAGAAGTTGATGAAATAAGGTATTCAAGAATAAGAGATTGGGAAGGAAGAAAAGCGTGATCGTTGTGAGAGAGGAAGGATGTGCAGTGACAATGACTTTGGAAATTATGGCAACAAGATTTTGGGGGTTTCTGATGGTTGATAAGATTTCTTGGCCTTGCACTTTGTGCTCGCGGTGATTCTTCTGGTGGAAATGTTTTTGTCGGTAACAGCCATGCTAGTAGAAGTGTTGCTGATTGCAGTGCCAAGATTTGGAGTGCAGAGTAGAGTAGAGTGGTGAAAAACAAATAAATAGTTTTTCTTTCGCTTTTTTTTTTATGTCATTTCATAGTCTTTTGTTTAAAATATTTGATTTTTTTTTTATGTGAATGACACTCTCCCACAGTCCCACATTTTGCCATTCTACATTGGCAATCTAACAAGTAATAAGCAAATAATGTTACACATATGCATTTAACGTGATACATCATAATCTCCATTAAGGCTCATGAGCACCAATAGATGAAAGAGTGAAGTTGTTAGCAATTTAACAAATTTCGAGACTAAGTTGTACACACAGATACTTTCGTGAACTAAAGATAATGTACATCTTTCAAGACCAAATTATATATTTACTCTTAAAGAATCAATTCACCTTGAGTACATTTAATTTTTAAGGATTAGAATGAAATGGATTAAAATGAAACGATTCTATTTTAGTGTTTAGTAAGTTTAGGAATACTATATTATATTCTATTTGGGTTTTATATTTGATAGATGCAATTATCTTAAAATAAAATTAATTATAACAAAAAAATATGTAAAGAATAAGTATTAATTGATTTTATCCAATAAACTAGAACAATCATTTTATATTTTAGTTAAAGTAAGTATATCTAAAAGAAAATGCTCTTCTAAAAAATAAAAATATATTCACCTTTAATTTTTTCTTTTGGTACAAAGGAGTGCCTAAGCCCAAAACAAAAGATGAACAAACTAAGGCAAACAAAGCATCAGCAAACAACTGGTAACAAACACCAGTTGGGGGGCTTCCCAAACCTTGTACCCGAATTCATGAGTGAGGCTCTAATTGGCTAACCAATCCGCACATTGGTTGCCTTCTAGCATGGTGTGATTAAACACAATAGTCCAATCACGGCTACACCGCAGTAGGATATGGTTAATGAGTTTTGAATGGATAGAAGATATTGGAAATGGCTTTTGTATGTTGGAAATGACGTCCTGAGAATCGCTCTCAACAATAAGTGTTCTACACCCACAATTCCAAGTAGTTTGGAGGCCTTTTAGTTCTCCCCAAAGCTCAGCCACATAAGCATGACAAATACCAACTTGAAAAGTGAAGCCTGAGATCCATTCACCTTTATCACCTCTTATAAGACCACCGCAATTTGCTGGACCGGGGTTCCCCATAGAAGCCCCGTCAGTGTTAAGCTTGGACCAGGTGGGTTCCATTTAATATTAATCCATTGCCTGTTCTGTACATATGGCCTCAGTGGAGTGGGTAGTTTGCTAAGGTGAATTGTACTGACATAGTCAAGGATAATTCTATGGGCATTATGTGGACGATGGTAATGGTTATCAAATCTCTCTAGGTTTCTCCATCTCCACATGAACCAAATGGCCACCATAAAGATATCTTTCCACTGGAAATTGGTATAAAATCCCAGGCTAGATGATATGTTCATAGAAATTCATTCTTTTATATTACCATCGAAAAACTAAGAAATACTGACTGAGTTGGGTAAATAAATCCAAGTTCGAGAGGCCAGGGGACAATCTCTTAAAGCATGAAGAGAAGATTCTATGTAGTTAACATAGTGTAAACAACATTTGCTGCACCTTAAAGGCCGTAGGTAATCGGTCATGGGCAGCCTACCATACAAACGTTTTCATTCTTTGGGGCTCTTTCCAATGCCAAACCTTCATCCAATATTCATTATCAGGGATTGGTAATTCAGCAAGAACTGCATATGCACTTTTAACCGTAAAAGTACCTGTACGAGTTCTAGACCACCCAAAAAGGTCCTCAGCATCATTTATAAAAAGGGGAATACAGGCCCTGATCTTATCTATGATAGTGTATGAGGAAGGAAACTGAGGAGTTTCTCATAGTCCCAATCTCCTTGGGGCGTAGTATAAGCAGAGACAGGGAGATTCATTTCCTCATCTGGAACACGTGTTATGGCAGCTGAGTGTAAATTGCACGCGTCAGGAAACCAATTATAAAGTTAGAAACGGGTTGACTGGCCATTGCCTAAGATGGCAAAGGTGTTACTCATTAACATTGGCCATATGGAGCTTAATTCCTTCCAGAGAACAGAATCTGAATTTTTGGAGATGATAAGCATCTTTTGTTATATTTTTATTTTTAGTTATATTATATTATAATTATATTTCAAAGTTTTCATTTCATTCTTATCCCTATCAAAACTATTTTCCCATTTCCCAAACTTAACTCCATTCATTTTGTGCTGTTACATTAAGTTGAAGAGATCTTTTTTTCCTTAAAATTCTATGATCAGTTTTGCACGTTGGACAATGGTTATTCCTTCATTTTTGCTTGCACGTTCTAGTGTGGGAATTGTTATCTTTCAGCACTTTGAAATATCTTTATCCAATTGTTTTACAAGTCACTAACAAACGATCATATTTTATCTCATTTATAAATATCACAGTCTAGTATTTTAGATAAAGACACATATAAAAAAAAGACTCTTCAATATTTTACTTAATATTTATTTTATTTTTGATTTTTGTTCTCGTGAGTAATCCTAAAAGTTGTTCTTGTACCCTTACTATTTCGTGCAGAACTAATAAAAAATGGTTGTTGTATCTTAGGGAGTATTTGTTATATGAGACCATCTACACCGAGTAATCTACTCATGGTGGCGAAATACTCTTAAGCCCAGTGCATTTGCACACCTCGGCCACTATCTCTAATAAGTTATTTATTTATGCTATTTTAATTTTAGTTATCTATTTATCTTATTTTCTATTATTTTTACAACAATTTTAAGAGTAATTTCGTGATGGTTACTGATTTGATATAACTTATTTTAAATATGAAGTTTTTATGAGGAAATGGGAAACTACGTTGGAGCCCTGCTACAGCGTCGCTAACATCTCCTGGGACTTTGCACTTTCAAGGAGAGTCTACGATAATGACTCTTTGAGGGCTTCTTATCACACATCAAACAAGATGTTGGGGTTGGAGTGGCCATGGAACTTGAAGCTCAATGG
This sequence comes from Ormosia semicastrata, assembly GCA_029884595.1. Taxonomy (NCBI): domain Eukaryota; kingdom Viridiplantae; phylum Streptophyta; class Magnoliopsida; order Fabales; family Fabaceae; genus Ormosia; species Ormosia semicastrata. The sequence continues at coordinate 55,707,394 of JAQQTO010000057.1, read as the reverse complement.
GTGCTTCAATGTACTTTCAAATTTATAAGTAAATGTATCAAATGTGAAGGTTTTTTGGGGACAAAACGCTACTTTGGTGACCTAGGAAAAACTTTGTGATCAACAGGTTCCAATATAGGAATTTAGTCTTTTGGTTAATTATTTTACAAGTTCATGTGCTGATATAGCTAATGTTGGAGAAGAAATCTAATTCTTATAGATTATATATAAGCTAATTGTGATATAATGACATTAAATAAATAAGAGGTAATTAAATTCTTAATGCAAAAATTAGAATTTTAGTTTGTAATTCAGTTGTGAAACTTGATGAAGTAGGTGTGAACTTGTTGCTAAATGGGAACATGTATGATAAGAATGTATACTGGTATACATGGTCGATCTTTTGATGCTTTCATGTTGGATTTGTTATGTGAGTTTGAATCAATTGTATTGATTCCTTACTATCTTGTTGTACTAAACTCCTACTATTTAATATGCTTGGATGGTACAAAACTTTGTTTGAACTCTTGGGAATAAGTACTTTCCTGTTATAGTCAGACATAGCACAAATATGAGCCTTAAATATTGTTAATTTGAGTGTAAATGTGCCTCTACATGAAAGTTTAAAGTCATATGTATGCCTTATTTAAATGTGAATGTGTGTTAATATAATTTCGGTCATTTAAGTGATGTTGATTGACTCATAATTTTTCTTACATAGAGAAATTATGAATACTATGCTAATAAGTGCTGAGCCTCCTCCGTATTTGTGGGAGAAGCTATTCTTTCTATTTGTTACACATGTTGTAAATTGATTGAGTAATACACATATAATCCTTATAATGATTTATATAGAGTTTGAAAATTAAAATAGTGCATTGAGTACTTCATATAATGTCTTACATTGTATCTCATATACCCTTATTGTCTTTGAGTTACTATTAACTTGGTTATGTGAAACATATAATTATATATGTATAGAGTATGATAACCATGCAAGATGTTCATGATTTTGATATGCCTATGAATGATTTTTTTTTAACTATGGTCTAGATGTACATGATCAAGTATTTGATGATGCTTACATGAATGAATTCCATGTCCCTATTATACTATGAGATTAATTGAGATTGATAAGACTATGTGCCAAGAGCCCTGATGTTGAGTTTGAGACATGATGATCATGATGCTAAATAAATCTTTGATTTAAATGAGACTAAATCCACAAGTGGATTTATTTTTGGCCTCGATAGAGGTGTTGTCGCTTGAAATTCACCCAAGTAGACTTGTATAGCCTGATCGTCTATGGAGGCCGAGTTTATTGCTCTTGACTTGACAGGATTGGAAGCTGAATAAATGGCTAAGAAATCTCTTACTAAATATTTCTTTATGGAAGAAACTTGAAGAATCTGTGTCTTTAGAGTTTGTAATTGCTAAGCGACAATAGCAAGAGCAAATAATAATGTGTTTAATGAAAAATAATGACATATACGTACGTGTAACAAGTTTGTGAAGTAGATATTAAAAGATGGAATTAAATCCATTGATTATGTGAAGTCAAAAGAAAATTTGGTCAATCATTTGATAAAGTCTTTGGGTAGGAAATTAACAAATGAAACATCGAAAGGAATGGAACTTGAGCCACTTTGAAAATTAACAGTGATGGTAACTCAACCTTTGTGATTAGAGATCCCATGAATAAGGTTTATATAGGTAATAACAAGTCACTCGTTAATTCTGTTAGCACTATTAATTTGTGTCCATTCCAATAATGTGAGAAGTGCTAGACTGCATTAAATGAAAAGATAAACTAAAAGTTTTTAATGAATTTCATATCCCATTATGGGTGGTGTATTAAATGCAGTATACACTTGATGAAATCACCTATATGAGTGAGGAGTGGGGCCGCTCCTATGAGACTATGACATAATCTCGAGAGCACTCATGAACTACTAAGCACGCACATGGCCTATTAGCGCAAAACTGCGTTGAACAACTTTGGATGATAAACCAGTGTGAGTGATAAGATCACTGATTCACAAGTGGAATGGGGTTCATAGAGGTACTAATCTCACCAGCGTTCCTGTGAGTCATATCTTATTTACTCTATGTGTTAATTCATAGTCCAAAAGACACTAGTGCTTATGCATTAAATTCTTACGCTTATGGGAACTTCCTTTCTTGATTTTGAAATATGTAGGGGATTGTTATATTTTTATTATTAGTTATATTATATTATAATTATATTTCAAAGTCAATAACAATTTTCATTTCATCCTTATCCTTATCAAAACTATTTTACCATTTCCCAAACTTAACTCCATTCATTTTGTGCTATTACATTACATTGGAGAGATCTTTCTTTCCTTAAAATTCTATAGCCGGTTTTGCACATTGGACAAAATGGTTGTTCCTTCAGTTTTGCTTGCACGTTCCAATGTGGGAGTTGCTATCTTTCAGCACTTTGAGGATATCTTTATCCAATCATTTTACAAGCCAATAATAAACGATCATATTTTACCTCCTCTATAAATATCACAGCCTGATATTTCAAATAAAGACACATATAAAAAAAGGCTCTTCAATATTTTACTTAATATTTATTCTATTCTTGATTTTTGTTCTCGTGAGCAATCCTACGAGTAGTTCTTGTGCCCTTTCTATTTCGTGCAGAGTTAGAAAGAAATGGTTATTGTATCTTTGAAGTATTTGCTATATGAGACCATCTACACTGAGTAATATACTCGTGGTGGCGAAATACTCTTAAACCCAGTACATTTGCACGCCTCAGCCAATATCTCTAATAAGTTATTTATTTATGCTATTTTAATTTTAGTTATCCATCTATCTTATTTTTTATTATTTTTACAACATCTTTAACATTACAGTGCCTGCCATATCTCCCTATAAGGACTTTCACCCATAAGGCACTTGGTTTATTAATAATATTCTATCTGATCTTCAGTAAGAAAGCATTATTCATTAAGGACAAATCACTAAAATCAAGACCTCCATTTGCTTTGGGTAAGCAAAGAATATTCCATCCTATATAATGAGTTTTCCTCCTAGCCTCAGTACCACCCCATATAAATCTTCTTTGGGCTTGTTCCACTTCCTATAAAATCCCCTTAGGAACTCTACTGTGTTGCATCTGAAATATGGGTAATGAACCCAAAACTGAATGTGCATGGGTAATATGACTTGCTAGAGATAAGCAAGTAGCTGTCCAACCACTTAATTTTGCTTGTATTTGATAAGTGAATCTTGTGAAGGGCTATTTTATGGCTCTACCTTGTGTGAGATTAGCTCCAAGGTACCTCCCAATCTCATGAGTTACATTAAAGCCACTAGCTTGCACAATGGCCTCCTTGGTCATTCTATTCACATTTTTAGAAAAAAACAGATAGTGGTATTTTGGTGATTAATTTTCTGTCCTAAGGCTGTGCTGGAGGTATTTAAGCATTGGAGGATGCATTCCATCTGATCAAGGCTAGCTTTGGCAAAAAGGAGAAGATCATTAGCAAATAATAGGTGAGATATCTTAGGGCCTCATCTTCCTACCACCAAAGGTTTCCAAATATTATGCTCCACTTTCTCCTTTATAATATGAGTTAAAATTTCCATACACAACACAAATAGGTAAGGTGACAAGGGGGTCACCCTGTCTAATGCCCTGAGAATGACTGAAATCTTGAGTGAGTTCACTATTCTAAAGCACATTGAGGGATAAGGTAGACATACAACACCCAATAAGATAAATAAGCTCTGCAGGGAAGTAGAGTTCCTCCAAAGTGTAGCGAATAAATTTCTAATTAAGCTTGTTATAAGCTTTTTCAAAATCAATCTTAATAGCCATATAGCTTTTCTTTCCATAGATCCTTTTTATAGAATGCACCATTTCCTGAGCCACAATTATGTTATCATGTATATTTCGTCCCAGCACAAAATTGGTATGGTAAGGGGAGATTATGCTGGATAGGAAAGGCTTTATTTTGTTCACCAAACTTTTTGTGATGACCTTATAAATTACATTGCAAAGCTCGATTGGTTGAAACTGACTTAGAAACTTTGGAGACTCAATTTTTGGAATAAGTACTGTTGTAGACAAAGGCACCGAACGACCAAGGACCGTTGATGGCTCACAATAAGCTTGTGATGAATGGTTTGCTTCTAGTTTGGGTTTAGTCCGGTCAGGTCTTGGAGCTTGACGTGTCGAGTTGATCCGGACCATCCTAGGCTTATCGTTCAGGAATGAGCATAATGCACAGATGTTGGGCTTGCGTGGTTGGCCCACTAAGATTTGCTTCAATCATGGCAGGCCTACTATAATGTTCATGACAGTCCACTATAATGTTCATGACGGCCCACAGTCTCCCAGCTCGGTCATATCCATGATGATGAACTGAGCTTATGAACGTTCAGACAGCAATGAGGTCTGGACGGTCCAAGTACCAACATGGTTTTGTTGACATCTCTAATCAGCAAAGGATTCCTCCAGACCTCCACAATAAAATTGTACACATTATCTTGAACTACCTCCCAATTTTCCTAGAAAAAGAGAGTAGGGAGGCCATTATATCCTAGGGCTTTTAGGGCACTGATACCACAGATAGCAGTTTTAATTTCATCCCTCGAGATAGGAGTGGAAAGTCTCCTCAACTCAACAAGGTTGATCTTAGGGAAACCAATAAGAGTATGAAGGCGATTTCTATTATGGTTTTCCTCTGTGTACAACTCCTTGTAAAACTGAATGGTCATGTCCTTTAAAGTGTCTTGGCCTTCAACCTGAACCCCACCATGATTTCTCAAGCTGAGAACCTTGTTTTTCCTCCTGCGAATTATGACACTGGTATGATAGAATCTTGTGTTGTGGTCTCCGTCTTGAATCCATTATGTTCTGGATTTGAGCCCAAAAAAGCTCCCCATGCAACAAAATATCGTCCAGCACTTTCTGCAAGTTGGATTCTAAATGGTCATGGCTAGGATTCCTACCATAACTCTGAGCATTTTGGATGTCATTCAAGCACGCTAGGATTCTCTTCTTGCACTTGAAAATATCACCAAATGCATTGTAGTTCCAATCTCTGATTTTTTTTACTAAATTGCTCTGTGGTCTTAGAGAAAGACTCACATTCAACCCAGGCTAAATGGAGAAAAGACTTAAATTCATCATATAACACTCATGCAACTTTGAAACAAAATGGTTTGTTGTGGTAAGAGAAAGGTCTACCTTCCAAATTGACTAGGAGGGGGTGATGGTCTGAGTGAGATCTAGGAAGATTAGAAATAAAGGCTTCATGAAATCGCACTCTCCAGGTTGCATTGTATAAACCTCTATCAAGCATTTTGAAGTCCCTACCCAGCCCCTGCCACCAAGGTCCTTTCCAGTGTATTTGGATCCGTTCATTTCCATACCAATAAGGTTGCACCTTCAAATCTGGTCAGCAAACTGGGCACACTTCCTCGGGTCCATTGGAGCTTATCCCTTCTTTTCATGATGGTTGTTAAGAGTCCAACATTGTCGGTCTCAATATTTCGAATGCGATTTATATATCTGTTGAGCCACTCTACTTAGTGTCAACTGGTTTTAAGTTAAAATCTCATATAATATTAGAGTCAATATCTTATTTTCGCCACGTAACATAGATCACAAAAAGTATCCAAGGGTCTTTGTGTGGTTCTGAGACTTCAACACCCAAAAATTGGGTGTGCTGGGTAAGGATCTTAATTTTCAACTAATTGCAATTCTAAAGAAGCCAAAATACCTCCTATAAATCCTCTACCTTCAACTATAGCTGAAAAATTAAAGCCAAGCTTTTGAATGGTTTTAGAAGCATTTTGACCACTACATCTAGTTTCTTGTAATGCCACAAGGGTAAGCTTATGAATATTAACAAAAATTTTTAGGGCTCAACGAAACTCACTACCTGAATCCCCTCTACAATTCCATGAAAGTAAAATCATAAGGATAAAAGGGGAAAAAAGAGGGCCCAAGATTAGGCCTAATACATATCGTCTCCACCAACACGGGGAGTACCTAGTGTCCCATTGGCCGAGAGAGAATTCTGAGGGGTAAGGGATTCTACAACCTCTATGTGCTTCATATTGCTCATCAACGGCCCAATTGGGTTGCACGTTCCTACCTTGGTGGGTGTAGCATTGCTTTTTGAGCTATGCCCAAGAATACTACCATCCCAATCATCCCAATTTAATGACCTTGGAGCTTTCCCTCATCATGTCTGACCACCTGTTAGGAATTCTCTTTCGTTGTTAAGATAATTCTGTTATGTGGTTATGCTTTCGTATCCACCTTTAATTTAATAAAGTGTATTGTGATAAATACATGTATTTATTTTAAAAATAAACTCATTTTAGAATAGTCTTTTCCATTCTAGGAACCAAAAAGAGACTTGAAAGTTGAAACATGTCCACTGAGAGTGTTGATTGGGCCAACCCAAGTGGGGCCCAGTCATTATATTAAAAAAAAAGAAAGAGAGGTTTTAAAGAAAAGGAAGTCACGAACTTCCTTAACTGTTTCCGTTTTTTGTTTTCGGAGACAGAGCAGCACTGAGAGAAGAAGAAGAATTTTCATATTTGTGTGCTGAGATCGAGTGATCATTTGTGGTCTGATCTTGATGATTTTTTAGTATGTTGTTCCTTGCATCGTGAACTTCTACTTGTACGGTCAGAATTTTATTTCTCTATCTCTATTTATTGGGCTGTTTATACCCTTTTGTGGGTTTTGAACTTTGTTGCTTTGTTAATTTCTACTTTGTTAGTGGTGAGTAAGAGTCGTTGTGATATCCTTATTTATTGGAGAAATTTTACTGTACTCATTAATCTGTTATAGTGGAAATTTTTCTGGACTAGGTCCCGTGGTTTTTATCTCTCACATTGAGGGAGTTTTTTACGTTAAAATTGTGTGTTTTCTCTTTGCCTATTTATTTTTGTACATTCTTGGATATATCAATTGGTGGATATTTTTGGTTGACTGTATATTTTGCTCCTCACAGGTTCTTTCAAGTGCGAAAGATTTTATTATATATTTGTGTGTTGTTACTTCTGCTGTGCACAGCCCCTTTTTCTTTCCCAACAGCTGGTATCAGATAAATTTATTGGTTTGTTTACTTGATTGAATGATGGAGCCAAATTACAGTAGAATGATTAGTTTGAATGACACAAATTACCACAAGTGGAAAGGAAAAATGAAAGACTTACTATTTGTGAGAAAATTACATTTACCGGTGTTTGCTTGTGAGAAGCCTGAGGCTAAATCTGATGAAGATTGAGCTTTTGAACATGAGATGGTTTGTGGCTTTATTTGGCAATGGGTAGATGATAATGTTTTGAATCATATTACTAGTGATTCACATGCCAAATCTTTGTGAGAGAAGCTTGAGACCTTGTATGCCTCTAAGTCTGGGAACAATAAATTATTTTTGTTGAAGCAGGCTATGAACTTGAGTTACAAGGATGGTAATTCTATTTCTGATCACTTGAGTGATTTTCAGGGATGCTTTGACCAGTTGTTCGGCATGGGTGTGAAATTTGAAGATGAAATTTTGGGACTTTAGTTGCTTAATACTCTACCTGATTCTTGGAAAAATCTCAGAGTCAAAAGACTAATGGAACTCTGAGGTGTTGTGATATGAATTATGTAAAGAACTCAACCTTTGTTTTAAATGAAGAAGTCAGGTACGAACTCAGTCAGGAAGGCGTCCTCTTCACAATCGAGGTTTTGTTCCAAAAACAGGGGAAGAAGCATTGAGAGGGATCAGGGACAAGACAATAGAGGTAAAAGCAAGAGTAGAAGCAAATCAAGGTCTAAATACAAAAATCTTGAGTGTGATTATTGTGGTAAAAAGGGACATCTCCAAAGGTTCTACTACCGATGAAAAAAGGAGAACAATGGTAACAAAGGCAAACAACAAAAGAATGATAATGATAATGATGATCGTGTTACCACCACTATTGGAAGAGATCTTGTGATTATCTGCAATGAGAATTTGATTAATGTTGCTTGTGATGAGACCAGCTGGGTTATTGACAGTGGTACCTGTTTTCATGTGACATCTAGGAAGAATTTCTTCTCATCTTATACTCCTGGTGATTATGGGGTTTTGAAGATGGGTAATAATGGTATGTCAAAGGTGATTGGCATTGGCAATGTTTGTTTAGTAACCAGTAATGGGACAAAGTTGATTTTGAAGAATGTCAGACACGCACCAGACATCCGTTTACATCTGATTTCTGCTAGTGTTCTTGATGATGATGACTATTTTAGTACCTTTGGTGGTGGATAATGGAAACTCTCTAAGGGGTCTTTGGTTGTGGCACATGAAAAGAAATGTTCAGGTTTGTACTGGACCAAGGCTTTGATTCTTTATCGTTGATGCCAATAATATAGTCAGTGTGATAATCATCTATAGTTATCAGCACTGAGAGACTTAGCCACATTAGTGAGAAGGGACTTGATACTTTGGCCAAAAAGAATCTACTTTCAGGTTTGAAGGGTGCAAGTTTGGAAAAGTGTACTCATTGTTTGGCTGGGAAACAGAATAGAGTCTCTTTCAAAAGTCATCCTCCTTCTAGGAAATCAGAGGTGCTTAAGTTGGTACATTCAGATCTTTATAGTCCAATGAGGACTAAAACATTTGGTGGTACACTTTACTTTGTGACTTTTATTGATGATCATTCAAGAAAACTTTGGGTTTATGCCTTGAAGACTAAGGACCAGGTGCTCAGTGTCTTTAAGTAGTTTCAGGCTTCTGTTGAGAGAGAAACATGGAAGAAACTGAAATGTGTTTGCACTGATAATGGTGGTGAATATTGTGGACCATTTGATGAGTATTGCAGGCGGCAGGGTATTAGACACCAGAAGACGCCTCCTAAGACTCCTCGGAATTCTATGGCTGGCGAAAGGATGAACAAGACGTTGATGGAGAGAGTTAGATGTTTGCTTTCTGAAGCAAAGTTACCTGGATCTTTTTGGGGTGAGGCTTTGTATACTGCTGCACATGTTATTAATTTATCACCTACTATTGCTTTACAGGCTGATGTTCCCGATAGAGTGTGGTATGGAAAGGATGTTTCCTATGACCACCTACGTGTCTTTGGGTGTAGAGCATTTGTACATATACCCAAAGATGAGAGGTCCAAGTTGGATGTAAAGACTAGGCAGTGCATCTTCATTGGCTATGGTCATGATGAGTTTGGCTATAGGTTGTATGATCCAGTTGAGAAGAAACTTATTAGAAGCCGTGATGTTATTTTCATGGAGGATCAGACCATTGAAGATATTGACAAGGCAAAGAAGTCAGAATCTCCGAATACTGATGATTTAGTTGATATTGATCTAGTTCCTGAGTCTCATATGCTTAATGTAGCTAACTTTGGCAATCATAATGATGTGCATAATCATATTCAGGGTGATCAGGTTGAGGATGTTGTTGATAATGTTGCTGATGAGGTAGATGCTCCTGCTCGTGAGATTGTTGATGAACCTGTTGTTTCACTTAGGAGGTCATCCAGACATCTTATTCCCTCTACCCATTATTCATCTGATGAATATGTGCTCCTCACTAACGGGGGAGAACCTGAGTGCTACGAAGAGGCTATGGAGAGTGAGCAGAAGACAGAATGGGTTGCAGCAATGAATGATGAAATGAAATCTTTGCTTGACAACCATACTTTTGAGCTGGTCAAGTTGCCTAAGGACAAGAAAGCTTTTCAAAATCGATGGATTTACAGGTTGAAGAATGATGAGAATACTTCCACTCCAAAATACAAAGCTAGATTAGTTATCAAAGGCTACCGTTAGAAAAGAGGGGATTGATTTTGAGGAAATCTTCTCACCCGTTGTTAAAATGTCATCCATCCAAGTTGTTCTTAGTTTGGCAGCAAGTCTTGATTTAGAGGTTGAACAGATGGATGTGAAAACTACTTTCCTTCATGGTGATTTGGAGGAGGAGATTTACATGGAGCAACCTGAGGGTTTTGTGATGAAGGGTAAAGAAAATTATGTCTACAAGTTGAAGAAAAGTTTGTATGGCTTGAAACAAGCCCCGAGGCAATGATACAAGAAGTTTGAGTCTGTTATGATTCAGTAGGGATTCAAGAAGACTACTTCTGATCATTGTGTGTTTGTGCAGAAATTTTCTGATAATGAATTCATCATTTTATTGCTCTATGTTGATGATATGTTGATTGTTGGTCATAATTCTTCTAGAATTGACAGGTTGAAAAAAGAGCTTAGTAAGTCTTTTGCAATGAAAGACTTAGGACCAGCAAGACATATTCTTGGCATGCAGATTACTCGTGATAGAGTGGCCAAGAAGTTGTGGTTATCAGAAGAGAAGTACATTGAGAAAGTGCTTCAACGGTTTCACTTAGATAAAGCTAAAGTTGTAAGTACACTTCTTGCTTTACACTTTAAGCTTAGCACTAGACAAGCTCCTTCTAGCGATGAAGAGAAACAAGACATGCAACGTGTTCCTTATGCATCTGCAGTAGGAAGTTTGATGTATGCAATGGTTTGCACAAGGCCTGATATAGCTCATGCAGTTGGTGTGGTTAGTCATTTTCTTTCTAATCCTAGTAGAGAGCATTGGAAAGCTATGAAGTGGATATTGAGATATCTTCGGGACACTTCTAGTTTGAAACTCTGTTTTGGAATTGGGAAACCTATTCTTTGTGGTTATACAGATTCAGACTTGGCAGGGGATGTTGATTCTAGAAAGTCTACTTTTGGACTTCTGGCTATTTGATTACCTTTGTAGGGGGAGCTGTGGCTTGACAATCTAGGTTGCAAAAATGTGTTGCTTTGTCTACTACTGAGGCTGAGTTTATTGCTATTATCGAAGCTTGTAAGGAGTTGCTTTGGATGAAAAATTTTGTGCATGAACTTGGTTTTACTCAGGAGAGGTATGTTTTGTTTTATGATAGTCAGAGTGCTATTCATCTTGGTAAGAATCCTATGTTCCATGGTAGATCTAAGCATATTGATGTGAGGTATCATTGGATACGTGATGTTCTGGACTCTAAGTTGTTGGAACTTGAAAAGATCCATACCGATGATAATAGTTTAGCATCTTGTTCTCTCCGAGGGAAAAATTTGAAGATTGCCAAAATTTGGTTGGCCTTGGCATTTGCCTCCACTTGAGTTGGCGGGAGAGTTTGTTGACTGGGCCAATCCAAGTGGGGCCCAACCATTATATTAAAAAAAGAAAGAAAGAGAGGTTTTAAAGAAAAGGAAGTCATAGACTTCCTTCATAACTTAAAGACAAAGCATCTTGAGGTGAAGAATTTTCAGATTTGTGTGATCGATCGGGTGATCATTTGTGGTCCGATCTTGATTTTTCATATGTTGTTCCTTGCATGTGAACTTACTTGTACGGTTAAATTTTATTTCTCCATCTCTATACATATCGTCTTTATACCCACGGGGGTTTGAGTTTTGTTGTTTTGTTAATTTCTACTTTGTTAGTGGTGAGTAGGGAATTGTGATATTCTTATTTATCAAGAAACTTTGTTGCGTTTCATTGATCTGGGTATAGTGGAAATTTTTCTTAATTAGGTCCCGTGATTTTTATCTCTCATATTGAGAGAGTTTTCCACGTTAAAATTGTGTGTGTTCTCTTTGTCTTTTTAATTTTGTGCATTCTTAGATATATCAGTCGGTGGATATTTTTGATTAGCTGTATATTTTGCTCCTCATAAATTTTTTCAAGTGAAATTTTTATTATTATATATTTGTGTGTTATTACTTTCGTTGTGCATAATTTCTATTTCTTTCCCAACAGAAAGATGTTATTACTCATTTCTTTCAACATGCTGCCCACACCTGGTAGGCTGGTACATATTAAAGATTAGATGATTTGCATTGGGCTACAGACAAGTTATAACCTTGGTTATCAATGGAGGCTAACAATTACTAAATTGTTCAATGGAAGTTAGGGGTGGAAGCTACGTAGTGCTGTTTTCAAAGAAAGAATATTGTAAACGGATTTACAGTGAACTGACCAGTAGTCCAGTACCGGAACTTGAAGGTTCAAGGTTGTGTACAAGGGAAAGTAGGGGTTTATCAAGACATCAAATGTCCTTCAAAAAATTTACACTGCAACCAGATTCAATCAGTAAACCATACAACGAGCCAAAATTTGGGCAATTCTATGAATGAGATGCTGTTGAAGGGCTACGTGGACCAATAATTTTTTTTAAAAAATCATCTCTAACTTTATATATATATTTTTATATAAATTAAAATTTGTGACATCTTGCAAATATTTATATGATATAAATCCATATGACATATCAGTATTATTTCTTTTGAAGATAAGGGTGGTATTTTTTTTCCAAAGTCAGTTGAGCCATACCCTTGGGTGACTTCCCAAGTGCTTGCAATTAAGTTAGGCAGTTATATATGTCTTATTATATAAGTTCCACGCCATACTTGCGAGTTGCGGCTGTCAGATGCAATAAAACTCCATGACGGACCTCTGCAACTTGTGGATATGAAAATGAGTTATGCCCATTGCGCAGGAATCACAAGTTTCTTTTGAAATGTTTCAGCTTATCTGCCCCTACGAGAACTGAATTCACTCAACCTATATATGCTCTCCAAGAATCTTCCCGTTCTTTAGTTTAGCCTATCCATAAAAGATTAAAGAGCACTTTATGTACCCAACCGAAAGTAAAAGGTTAAAAAGGCTTTTATTTTCTTTTATTAAGCTTAATTTTGAAGATAAAAAGAGAGGAAGGGATTCATTCCCTTCATTGCTAAGGCCCTGCTATCACATTGCAATATCCAATATTTCTCTACATCTGTTGTAAAAGCAAAACAGAATCCCTCTTCTCGAAGAAATTTGTGAACCACTGCCACATTATATACATGGCAATGTCTGGTTGGCTACAAGAGAAACTTGGCCGCCCACTTCCACCCTCTAAAATAATGGAAAATGATAAATTGTTGTAAGAAAAGTTCTTTATTATGCAACATTTAATATGTATCATCACATTAACGATAATATTAAAAAAAATATAGTTAAATTAAAAAATATTAATAAGTCAGTTATATAATTGAAGTGATATATATATATATATAAATAAAATCAATTTTAACTATTAAATTTTACATAAATAATAAAATATTTTTTTATAATATATAAGAATTTCTTAAATAATTGTCTCTATTTACCAAAATAACTACTACGCCATCAGTGAAAGGATTAGGTTCATTTCAATAATTCTAGATTTCAATTATTCATCATAGGCCACATGGTGTAGCAGTTCCCATTAATTATGTTATTTTTCCCTCCCAATGTATTCACCACTTGCCTAAGTTATTTAATTTTGCTTGCATTCATTAATCCTCTTCGAATAATAAACCATTTTCTTCCCTCTATATAAACTCACACTCCCCTCTTTTCTTCACCAACAACCTTTCCAACTTCAAATTCCAACCTTGTTAAAGCCTAGCACCCCCTTCTCTCTTCTGCCAACCACCAATCATGGCTGCAATGCTTATATCCACCTTGCTCTTCCTTTCCTTCACTTTGTCATTAGCTTTGGACATGTCCATCATCAACTACACCCACGACCATGACCAATCCAAGTGGCGCAGCAACGAGGAGATCATGGCCATGTACGAGGAATGGTTGGTGAAGCACCAAAAAGTGTATAATGGGTTGGGAGAGAAAGACAAGAGGTTTCAAGTTTTTAAGGACAACTTGGGATTCATTGATGAGCATAACGCTCAAAATCACACATACAAACTTGGGTTGAACAGGTTTGCTGATTTAACTAATGAGGAATACCGTGTCATGTATTTGGGCACGAGGAGTGATGCGAAGCGCTGGGTCATGAAAGCCAAGAAAACTGGTCACCGGTATGCTTATAACCCCGGTGACAAGTTGCCGTTGCATGTGGATTGGAGGTTGAAAGGTGCCGTTGCTCCCATCAAAGATCAGGGAAGTTGCGGTAAGTTTTTTCCTATAATTTTGCCTTTTTCTTTTGTTAAAGATAACATTTGTTGACAAAGATTACTTCTGAGATAAGGACTTGTTTTAAATTCAAGTACAACAAACTTTATCTGATGAAAGTTACTTGCACTTTATCCAATTAGGAAGAAAGCATTTTAGACACCTTTTTATATAGGAATATTTTTTAATAACTTTGTAAGTAATATATTTATAAATTTAATTTTGATATATTATCTTTGTAAAAAAAATATTATTATTTAAAGACATATTGTTATATTATTTTGAATAAAAATTTATATGAGACATTAAATTTATTAAATAATATGATAATATATTATTTGTAAAACTTTTACATTAATAATGTATATATTATTATAGCTAAGCTAATTTAACAATACAAATATCACGTAAAAAAAAACAATACAAATATGAGTCAACCAAAAAAATACAAACATAATTTTTCTATCATTATTTTTGAGTGACTTGTCTTAGGCGAGTATCTGAGAATTTCTTGGAAAAAAAAAAACATACAAAAAAAGTTATAAAAATTTAATTATATTTAATAATTAATTATTGTATAATTTTTCTATAATCATTATTTTTTTATTTAGATGATATAAAAAATTATTTTTATACATTAAATTATTAAAATAAGATATAATTAAAAAAATTATTTAATTGAAGACAAAATAATATTTACATATCAAAATGTAAAAAACAATCTATAAACTAATCATAAACTCTCAATCTTGAAAGATTATAAAAATGTTTTAAAATTTTTTTATTTTACATTGAATTTCATGAAAGATTTTACAAAAATTAAATCATTACAATTTTTTTTCTCATTAACTATATTATTATTAACTATTTATACTTTTCTTCCATTTGAACTTATTTCAGTTAAGCAATTAATTATTGTAAAAGTTGGTAGATAATGGTAGGTTTGATTGAACTTTGAAGGGTAGAGTTGGACTTTCTGCTGGAAATTGGATTGTTGGATTGTATTTATTTATTTATTCTACTGAAGCAGGAAGTTGTTGGGCGTTCTCAACAGTGGCCGCAGTGGAAGCCATAAATAAGATAGTCACAGGGAAGCTTGTCTCTTTGTCAGAACAAGAACTTGTAGACTGTGACAAAACCTACAATAATGGGTGCAATGGTGGTCTCATGGACTATGCCTTCGAGTTCATCATTGGAAATGGTGGCATAGACACAGAGGAAGACTATCCATACCTGGGTGTTGATGGCATATGTGATCCAACCAAGGTGAGTATACCAATCTTTGGAAAAAAAAAATAGAGCTCGTTTTAAACACTTTAAACTTAATAACTGATTTGTTTCTAATGATTTTGGTGGCTTGTACTACTGCAGAAGAATGCTAAGGTAGTGAACATTGATGGATATGAGGATGTTCCACCATATAATGAGAAAGCCTTAAAGAAAGCTGTGGCTCATCAGCCTGTGAGTGTTGCTATTGAAGCCTCTGGCAGGGCTTTGCAACTCTATCAGTCGGTAAGCTTACACATACACCTTGTCAATTTATTAGTTGGACTTAAAATGTCACGCAATGGAGTCCTACATTGATTTGATTTGAGACTTTTTGTTCCTAAGCTAGTATTTGTAATGGAAGAATGTGGTAAGCACTATGCAAACCCCAAATTTTATAAAGAATATAATGCTAATTAGTAATTACACACATGTTAGCTCACATCTTCACAATTTTTACCATTTAATTACAGATGTTCCCACATTGTTTTTTTTGTACACTTACACTCTAATTCTATCACATACCCCAATATGTGAGTGATGTGAGGAGATGTGATGTGCACCTAGCATTTTTCTTTTATAGAAGCTTGAGAACAGGAACTATTATACATCATGCAACAGCATATGGCTGCCTTATACTTATAAATTTCTTATTTTTTTCAGGGTGTATTTACTGGTAAATGTGGGACAAACTTAGACCATGGTGTGGTTGTTGTTGGATATGGCACTGAAAATGGTGTGGATTATTGGCTGGTGAGGAACTCATGGGGCAGTGGCTGGGGTGAGGATGGCTACTTCAAGATACAGCGTAATGTGATAAGCACCTTCACGGGGAAGTGTGGAATCGCAATGGTGGCCTCATACCCAGTGAAGAATGGCCAAAAGTCAATCCCTAATTCAGCTTATGAAAGCGGTGGAATGTATATCAGCAGTGCTTGAACACCTTCATCATTGCTTTGGGACCGGGAAGAGGAACTAGTGCTAAAGTTGCAAGAAATTGATGTTTCTGTTACCTAAAATAAGCCCAAGATATGCATATTGGGCTACTCTTGTACATAGATTTCTTCAAGTGAAAACTGCACCTGAATATCAATTTGTACTGGTTTTCACTCATTGTTATTTAATTTGGATCTGTAATTTGAGTACTAATTATATTTCTGCATATACATATCGACTGTTTGTCAAGACCCTGCACCTCATTTGTTCTTCAATATGAAAAAATGGGTCCACTATTATAAGTTCTCTAAATCAGAAATTCATGGTACATGCTTGATACCAAGAGCACCTGGAAAATATCATGGCGCTACTTTCTAATTGCTTATTCATTGTGCCACCCAAAATTTCAGTTGGGATGTAGGAAAATGGTAAGCTTTTACACTTGGTGCAACATTTCATATCGAGTTGAATAATTGAAACTAAAGTTTCTTGAGGAGACAGTGCTCTACAATCAATCTAACAGCGGTGTATGAAGTTTATTATAGTTTGAAGTTGCTACCACTTTAAAATTCCCTGCTGCTGATGTTCTCTTTCCGTGATAACACTGGAAAGTATAATAAACAAGACCAAAGACTAATCATTAGCATAGAAGATGTAACACTACTAAGACTACTAAATGAAGAACATAAACATCTGTGACAGTAATCATGAAAAAGAAAAACCTGCACAAAATGAGTATTGACTGCCACACTGGTGGATCAAGGGGACGAAAGAAAGTGACCGCAAGCACAATGCAAAAAGCCAGTATCATTACAGTGTCAACCAGCATATCGATTGCAGCAACTTCTCTGTTTCTCAACCTCATTGCCTTAGCAGTGTCATATGGATTGCAGCAATGACATCATATCCTATGTGATCATCATGGACTACTTGATTAACACTAAAGCGGATGTGGGGTTACCTTCCTTACTGTGGGATAACTGAGCATTAGCTTGGCAGTGATGCAGAAGTTGCAAGAGGTTGTATTTGACATTACTAACAGTTACCTTTCCCCATTGTCAGAGGCTGTGAATCAGCAGTACAACCACAAATGGAATGCCTAGTGCGCATGCTTAAGACATAACTACTTCAGTAATCCTTGGGCCATTATCTCTTTGGTTGGTGCCATCGTCTTGTTGCTATGTATATTACGGACAAGTGGGGTATGTTGCTACTTCATTTGCTACGGTCATTATTCATTACTATTTTCTAGTGTCGCCCCCTTTATTTTAGATTAATAAACTGATGTATTTGCTTTAGCTTTAAGCCTAGAAAAGAACTTGAAAGGGTTGGCCCAACTAGTTAAAGGGATTCAAATACGACTATTCTCTCATGTTCATACATTCAAATTTATGGAACTTTGACTAGGAGTCTCATCTCGCGGTCGAAGAATTAGTTAATTAGCCTCTTTTCAAGGATTAAAAAAAAAAAAGACAAGTGAGGTAAGTTTCTCTGCCACGTCCTTCATTTGCTGATCATTATTCATTACAATTTTCTAATCTCGCCCCCTTTATTTTAGATTAGTAAATTGATGTGTTTGCTTTAGCTTTAAGCCTCAGAATGAACTTGAAAGGATTGGTGCAACTAGTTAAAGGGATTCACATACGACTATTCTCTCCTCATGTGTATACATTCAAATTTCTAGAGCTTTGACTAGGAGTCTCATTTCGCGGATGAGGAATTAATTGAATAGCCTTTTTTCAAGGAAAAAAAATAAATAAATAAGTAGGGTAAGTTTCTCTGTGGCGTCCTTCATTTGATATGAAGATTACATTTTCTGATTTCTCCTCCCCCCCCCCCCCCCCCCCCCCGCCACCCCTTCCCGCCCCCAGCTCAAGACACAAACAATTTTAGATTAAGAAATTGATGCGTGTACAAAGCTTTAAGCTTAGCACAGTGGCTATAACTGATAATGTACTACAACTTCCATTGTGATTCAAATAGCTACAACTTGCGCGGAATTGCCCGAACAAGCTTTTATTTTGCATGAGCTAGCCATCCATATATGCAACTATCTTTTCATTCTTTTAATTTACAAACCGCTGATAACCAAGCCTTTGAGTTTATGAATGAACTCCTAAACCAAACATCAACGGTATGACTAAAAATATACCGATCGATGGCCGAGACGGGACCAAATCTACACTAGGAACCTTTTATTATTTCTTAGAAGAGAGATGCACGTCAAGCTCAACAAGTAAATTTCCTAAGCAAAATGGTCTACCAACAGAACCAGTTGCAAAAGACAAGTCCCATGACCAACTGACTGGACCAAGAGATCATTTCATCAAAATCAAAAAAGAATTTTCATATATTGTATGAAGGATTATTGTAAGAATCGTGCCCGGTCAAAGAAAAGTAATAAAGGTACATTGTTAATACCTTAAATAAAGGGAAAAGTTATATCGTTTGGGCTAGTTTCTAGAAAAATGAGTTCCTGAAAATAAGACGAATTTAAACCCCCCCCCCCTCCCCAAACAAAATAAAAGCAACAACAAAGGCACATGTAAAAATTAAATCAGTATAGCCGCATTGCAAATAATGAAGGGAATTCATTGATTTTGTTTTACACAAGCTACCTAAAAATTTGGTTATTTGATTAAGAATTCAACAACAAGATGCATTTGCCCACCTATATAGAAATAGAAAATAAAGGAAAAGGATTTGAGGTAAAGAAAGGGCCCTCAGAAACCCCAACATCTCCCCAAAGTTAAATCTTTTACTAGGGCGTAAAAATATCCAAGATGTCCAAACAATTGCTCAACTGGGAATTGAACATCCAGTTGTCAACACTAGATCTCAAAGCGACCTTCTTCAGCCGCCATCACATCCTCAGATTGCTCCAGCTGTTAAAATATACTGCAAATGATATCAAGCCACATGTGGGTTTGTGACTAAAATGAAGCAAATAAAGTTCAATTAACCTGAAAATTTCAGTCCTCCGAAAGGCTTGTGCTTTCTGCTGATGCTCTCTTTCCATTATATCGCTAAAAGTAAAACAAACAAAACCAAAGCTTTATCATTAGCAACGAAAATGTAATCATTCTAAAAACACCACTTAATGGACTAATAGCCATACAAAATCTATGACAACAATTTTGACTGAATGAAAATTTAAATTTACCTGTTTTCCAAATGAGAATGGTACATATTTGTATTTGATCATGTGAGATATCTGTCTCCTCATAGTAAGTGTGAATAGGACCACCCAGTAGAAGAGGAGTATTGGCCAGAACACTGGAACATCAAACGCACTAGAGAAAGTCATCAAAAATGCAATGCAAAATGCCTTCGTGATTGAGTACCTGTTCACAAAGGAAAATTACGCAGCTTCAGTAGATGCAACATCTGCATGTCAATGTCCTAAAGGTAAAGGTGAAAGTATGAAGAGATAACATCTTTCCTAAGTAAACAAGGATCTGCATGTCAAAATAGTACTTTTTATGTTGAAAAATGACATTAGCTTCATGTAATGAAGTGAATACAACATTATCAAACCCCCTAATTTCAAAGTTGCAAAGCAAGTAGAAGGGAGAGACATTGACAACGAGCATAAGAAACCTAGAAGAAAATGTTTGACAAACAAGATCTCTTTTCAGAGCTCATAATTGTCAAAGATAACACGTAAAGCCATTTTGTACAATGGACATTTTGAACAATTCATAATTTGCATGAATGAAAATCTAGATTCTTGTTAGGATAGAACTGACAGATCAAATCTATTTGCCCATTTCACATGCCTATCCTTTTAGTTTCACACATGATTACAATCTCTTTCACATAACCCTACAATTTTTTACAGAACACACAATCCTGTAAGTAACACAACATTAGTAACTTCACAAATAACAATTCCAACAGAGCGAAATATCAAATTCTGCTCTGATCTTTTCCATATTATGCAGATTAATCTCCTCTGAGGCTAAATCTAACAGATTACGCAGCATTGCAGTTCAGTTATGTTGTATTTGTACAGAGTCATTTCAGAATTCCAAAGAATTTGAAATGCAAGGGAATTGAATTACATCTATTTAATTTCCTTCATTTTCAAAATTCTCTCTTTGCATGACTATTTGTTTGAAACTAAGAGAAATTTTCACATGATGGGCACATAATTGTCCCAAGTCCCAACAAATGTGAGAGAGTAATTGGAGGGCGAGCTCAATACCCTTAGCTGAACCACCAAAAGAAGAGGGTCAGTGTTGTTGCCCTGAGCTCACTTGGTTAACACCAAGACAGAACCACTATAAGAGAGCAATGTGATTACCTCCCGAGACAAATAAAGACAGGAAATCTGTGTAATTATTAGGAAAATTGGAATTTTGCTTGAGTGCCAGCATGGCATCGTCAACCTTTGGAGCTGCAGATTTGGCAGGGAGGATTCCGGCAACAAACATGCCATGGAATTAGGGTTTGGATTTGGGTTCTCTGGTAACTCTGGTTCATCTGAATCACCATTGTTTACTACCTTCCCATTTTCCACCTCCTCAAAAACAAGCAAACCCTTAGACTCAGATGAACCACGTCGATTCAACCAACAACTAACTCATCACAAACTAATAGCATATTTGGATATGATTATTTAGGAGGAAATAATCTTTCCTTCTTTTTTTTTTTTTTCAAAGACTCTCTCGAGAAGACTTTGATTATAATTTATTTCGAATACAAAAGAAGCTAATCCAAACATACAATAATTATTATTTCATCCACGATTCACCCACAAAACATGTCCATTCTCAATTCAAACCAAAATTCCATTTCCAAACGAAACCCTAGAAGTTAGAACGGTCAAACACGAAAGTCAAACAAACAAGAAAGGGAAAAGGGAAAGGAAGGGGGGGTATTGGTACCAGAACTTGAACTCGGGGAGGCGGCGAACGAATGGGCGGAACTCATCGGAACCCCTGGTGGGTAGTGTGGGGCCCTCGGAAAGTTCCTGATTTTCGGGATCCACCTGAGGGGATAAGAACCCGATCAGAAGGTTCAGGATGTAGATGCCGAGTCCGTACGATACGATGTAGAACCCTTGCACGAAGTACACGCGGATAACGTAGATGAACGCCAAAAACAAGCACCCGATCCAGCGTTGGAGCACGTGCGGCGTCGTTTTGTCCAGGAGGTGCTGGTATTGCCGCGACACCGCGAACTTCCACCGCGATATCGCCGCCGTCGGGGATAGATCGTCGGCGGTGGCGGTGGCGGTGGATGATGCTGCCGCGTCCATTGGTGGGACCTACTGGCGGTTTCTTAAAAAAAATGCAAGTGCTTCTCTCCCTCTGTGCGCTTCGCGAGGACGCCTCTGTTTGCGACTTTGCGGGTCGAGTTTCGTCGTTATTGTTTTATTTCCTCAACCATTTCGCTCCGGCTCGGGTTTTGAACCGGGTTAACCCAGTTCTTCTTGGTCTTTTGAAAAGTCCACCAATCTGTTGACACCATTATGTTACTTATTTTATACTATTATTACTACTAATAAAGGAGATTTTCCCTGTTTTGGTCTAACATTTTAGTTTTCATATAATACCATCAATATTTATTTATTTTAAGTCTTAAACATAAATTAAAGAAATAAAAATGTAACTTAATCATATTTTCCTCTACATGACTATCAGTTACAATTGCAACAAAATCACAAAACTTCTACTACTATTTAGTTGACTGTTTATGTACGTGCATTTTTTATTTTTGTCCAGGAACGTTAGTGCCATCAATCTGCTAGTATACAATAATGTTATTTTTACACTTAAATCTTTATACTTATCTCTTACATTTTAGAAAAAAAAAATTAAACTAATTCTATTTTCTTCTTTTTTTTTTCTTTTCTAGAAGTAGTAAGTATACAGGTGGATGTAGAGATTTGGGTGTATAAATAGTATTATTTATTATATATTGGAATAAGGCTAATTTAAAGTAAATTTATTTTTAAAATAAACAAGTAAATATATATTTATCATTAAATTTTAATTAATTAAGATTATAATACATTTTAAATTAAATCAATAGTATATACAACTTTATTTATTCACATTAGAGGTAAATTTATTTTAGAAGAATTTTTTCTTATATATTGATCTTACTCGTTAAATTTCGTAAAATTTAAACAATTACAAGTATATTGTTTTGAAAATTATATTTTAGGCTAACTGTAATTATGATAGAATGAGATTAGATCAAAATATACTATTATATTAATGTGAGACGTTTAAAGTAAACTTTAAATGGAATGGTAGTTTTGTTATGGCTTATGTTTCTACGTGCTAGACGCAAGTTCTTTGCAATGGAAAGAAAACAACCTCTTTTCAACCTACTAGGAAATTAAGCAAGGAAATCCTTTATCTCCTTAATTATGTGTCTTGTGTATGGAGAGATTAGCTCACTATATTGATTTAGCGGTGCATGAAGGATTGTGGAAACCAGTGAAGCTTGTCAAGAATGAGCCGGGCCTCGTATCTCATTTGTTTTCTGCAGATGATCTGGTTTTATTTGGAGAAGCTTCTATGGATGAAATAGAGATTATAATGAAGTGCTTGAATTGTTTTGTGAAGCCTCAGGACAAAAAAGTGAACAAGGAAAAAACTCCTATGTTTACTTCTAGAAATGTTAGTCATGTTAGAGCTTATGACTTTAGCAATTTTTCGGGGTTTGCTCTCACTAGCGACCTTGGAAAATATCTTGGCGTTCAGTTGCATCATAAGCAGGTGGGCTGAGTGACTTATCATGGTATCATTGAGAAAACTCAACAGCGACTAAGTACCTAGAAGGCTAGCTATTTATTCTTTGCAGGGAGGTTAACCCTTAATCAATTCTGGCTATTATTCCCATGTATTCTACGGAAAGCCCTCCTTCGTAAGGGAGTGTGTAACCGGCTTGAAAGCTTGAGCAGGTCATTCATTTGGGGGTCTTTTGATGGTCATAGAAAAAGGTCATAATATGGCTTGGAATAAATTATGTCTTCCTAAGGGTCATGGAGGTGTGGGGTTAAAGGATTTGAGGTCTTTTAATGAAGCTTTGATCACTAAGATAGGTTGGGGTTTAATCAATATGCCTAATGCTTTATGTGTCAAGATGCTTCGATCTAAATACAAGTGTGAAAATGAGGTTATCCCATGGTTAATGCGCACATATATAGAACAATCTGAGCTATGGAAGAGTGTGTGCTCTAGTTGGAAGCATGTCCAGCAAGGGGTCCGCGGTATTCTCGGGAATGGTAAACTCACTAGGTTCTGACTTGATCCATGGCTGTACTTAGGTATAGTGTTGCATGAGGTGACTATTTCTGTAATTTCAAATGATATCTTGGATCTTCCTGCTGCAGCTTATGTCATAAATGACACAAGTTAGAGGTTAGAGGATGTTTTTATTACCAAGTCTCTGCCTATAATGCTATTACCAACATTCAAAATGTGCCAATTAGTTCAACTTGGAAAGAAGTTTTGGAAGTTGCAGGGGCCTCGAAGGATTGCATGCTTTCTCTGGCTTGTTCTGAAAAATGGTATTTTAACAAACCAAATGAAGTTTGATAGGCATTTTGCACCTTAAGCAATCTGCCCTCGCTGTAACCTTCATACAGAAACCATTATTCATGCTTTTAGAGACTGTTTTAGGATAAGAGACGTGTGGTGTCGTATTGTCTAAACCTTGATTTTGGCCAGAGTTTTTTGCTTCTGATACTCAAGCATGGGTTGCCATCAACCTTAAGAAGCAGCTGGGTCGAGATTCTCATCCATCTTGGAACTTGCACTTTGGTTTCATGGTATGGATGATTTGGCTGAATCGTAAATCATTAGTATTCCATGGTACGAGTCTAGCTCGTTGGATAGTATGATCTTTCTGTTTAAAATAATAGAAAATAAGATAAATGGATAGTTAAAATTAAAATAGTATAAATAAATAACTTATTAAATATTAACTGAGGCGTATAAATGCATTAAGTACAAGTTAATAATTTAGTACAGATTATCTCATAGTTAGTACTTTTTAAGATATAACAGTTACTTCTTTTTGTTAGCTCTGTACTTAAAATAGTAAGAGCACAAAAATAATTGGTAGGATAGTTAATGAGAATTCAGGATAAAAGAATAAAAGAGAAGAAATGGTGTCTTTGACATCTCTATAAAAATCCACCAATATTGGTATTTATAATGGTAAAGAAGACCGTTATTTACTGATAAGTAAAGTATAAGATATATCAATAACGTGCAACCAAAAAGATCAGAAGAAAGGTAACAAAAAGATAGAAACAGAAGTTGTTATAACCTTCACCAAAAAGTTGTTAAAAACTAGATAGAGAAAAAGATAAGATCAACAATTAACTTTGACTTTGAAATATAATATAAAAAATACAACACTTTCAAGCTAAATTCAAAGCTTTGGAGATAGAGAATCCTGCTTTTTCTCCTTTGCATGCCCATATTGTTGGAAATCGGTATCAGATAGCTGCCATTGGTTGGAATTTTCCTACTCAAGGGTGGATTAAATGTAATGTGGATGGTTCTTGAGGAAGAGGTGGTTTACAAGCTGCCTGTGGGGGTCTATTTAGAGATGACTCAGGTACGTGGATTCTAGGCTTTGCTCGCAATCTTAGAGCCACTAGTGTGCTTATGGCGGAGCTGTGGGGTATATACATTGCCTTAATCATAGCTTGGGAGAATTCTATAACTCCTATTTGTGTTGAATCCGACTCAGCTAATGCTGTAAACTTCATAAATAGGGGTTGTGAATACCCCCCCACCCGTGTGCTCCTCTTGTATTTTCCCTAAAGGAGATGTTGGCTAGACGTTGGCAAACAATGGTGACTCATAGTTTGAGAGAGGGAAACTGTGCAGCAGATTGGATGGTAAACTATACTCACTCTTTGCAGTTTGGCTTGTATGTTTTGGATTCTCCTCCAAATGGTTGTGGTTCACTCCTGTTAGAGGATTTGGCAGGCATTTCCTTTTTTTTTGTAGTATAGTTGTTTCTTAGGGGCTTTGCCCCTCCATGTAACCAAAAAAAAAAAAAAAAGAATTAAAAATGAAACGGTAGCTATGTAAAATTGTTTATTTGTGTAAAAATGAATTTGATTTAAGTTGGTGTGAAGAGACGCTAAATATACGGATCATGAAATAGTGGTATGTTATGTTTACCAATGTTTTTAAAACCGAAATGGTTATTGCATCAGTAAAGATATTGATTTTGAGTATGATTGAATCGGTGATAATTAGATATATAATTTTAATATTATTAATATATTAAGTAATAAATTAATATATTAATATCATATATTATGTTTTTAGTATTTCAAAATCTCAAATTATACAATGAGTAAGTATTTAAGCATACAACATATATAAAAGTTAAGAAGATATCAAATTTATAAGTCTCACTACTAGAAATTTCGGAATCAGAGACGGAAAAAATTCGTCTCTAAATGTGAAATTTTTCGTCTCTAAATATTTAGAGACGAAATTAGAGATGAAAATTAATTCGTCTCTAAAAGTGGCGTCTCTGATTGTTAGAGACGGAAAAGTTAATTCCGTCTCTAAATTAGAGACAAAAAAATGTCCGTCTCTAAATAAAAAAATTATGTCTCTAATTAGAGACGGATATTGTCTTTAAAATATAATAATGTTTAAATTAGAGACAACATTGTTCCGTCTCTAATTCCATCTCTAAAATTAGAGACGGATTTTTTCATCTCTAAATCCGTCTCTAATATCTTAAAAAATATTTTAAAAAATAGGCATCTAGTTGGGCAAACCCAACTAGATGCCTTCATTTTATTAGAAAAAATTCTATTTTCTTATGCATATAATTATCCAAAATCAAAATTTATCAAAAATCACAATAAATCATTAATCATTATAATTATCCAAGTAACTATAAAAGATATCAAAATAGTTGAAAGTATATGAAATAGTTACAATATCTTATGCATACCAGTAATTGTTATTACATTTTGTAAGTAGACTTCTCTCTAACTTATACAATTACAAGTAATGCAACTCAAAGTTAAAAAAAGTAATAAAAAAATACATGTTACCATTTAAGTGGAACTTAATGCAAGTAGCAGTAGTTAGCAATGTACATTGCTACAAAAAACTAACTACCTAATTACCTAATTTCAAGGCAGTTATCTTTCTATCAGCTTTAATCATAACTTCTACATTAGTTACTAAAGCAGTAATGACTTCTTCTTTCCCAGCATCATTTGGGGGAATAGGCACAACCCCTACAATTGTTTGAGGTCACTTTGAACTTGTGGTCACAGTGCAAGGAAGTAAATGGTCCAAAATCTTTGAATGCAACATATACAAAAATCCCAAAATAAAATGAAGTACTATCAGTTGAAGAAAAATTGATAAAAATAAACATGATAAATTACTTAGAAGGATGATTAAGAGAAAGTCCTTTAATCAATACTTGGAAGCAAGGATGACACTATTTAATCAAATGCTTAAGTGACTTCAGCTTTGGACAAGACCAATACCTCCTGATGATGGAGACACCACACAACCTCTTACTCCACACCACTGTATACAGACCCTGCATTGAAGCACAAGAATCAGATGTTACCATAAAAATGTTCAAACATGAAAAAAAACTAATTCTGTTTGTAATTAGCTGAACAAGAATTTGGTCCCTTAGGATCTTATGCAGGAAGAGAACAAGCTTGTTGGTCTGAGGCTTCTAATTTTTTATAAGGGAATTCTTTTTGCCCTTCATTCTTTACATAGCAAGTGTCTTTCTTTTCCTTTTGTTTACTTTTGTACGATGATTAACTTTTATTCTTCTTTCCTTTTTTATATTTGCATTTGCATTTGCCTTTGCATGCATGGTCCATCTTTGTAATAACATTGCTAAAACTCATATTGCCACACAAATCATCCTAGGAACATGAAGAAGGGAGGAGCAGTAATGGAAAGGGAAGATGTCCAACAATTGAATAAAGCCCTATGAATGAAGGTATACCTTGAGCTCACAACTAGAAGCTATTTGTGAGCTTGCTGCTCAATTGAGAAAGGAGAAAGTCGAGCTAAAGAAGGAGGTTCACAATTCACGCTTGGTTTATGGGAGGAAGTACCAAGAAGTACTACTAAATGTAGACAACTTGATTTCTAAAATCAAGAAAGTGACCAAAAGAGCCAAGAAGAAGGCAAGAGAAGCACACTAACTTGAAGCCAAGCTGCCACCCGAAAACACCCAAAAGTTCCTGTTTGACATCAAGAAGGACCTTAAAGACATTGGCAAATTTCATGAGATCTTTAGTGAAATTTTTCGATGAGGTCAAGGTCCTTCTTGATGTCAAATAAGAACTTTTGCGTGTCTCCATGTGGCAGCTCTCCATATAGCAGCTTCGCTTCAAACTATTGTGCTTTTCTCGCCCTCCTCTTAGTTCTTTTGGTCATTTTCTTGATTTCAGAAATCAAGTTGTCTGCATTTAGTAGCACTTCTTGGTACGTCCTCTCATAAACCAAGTGCGAATGGCGAACCTCCTCCTCTAGCTCGACTTTCTCTTTTCTCAATTGAGCAACCAACTCACGAAAGCTATGAGCTCAGGGTATGTACCTTCATTCGTAGGGCTTCATTCAATTGTTGGACATCCTCCCTTTCCATTGTTGCTCCTCCCCTCTTCATGTTACTAGGATGATTTGTGTGGCAATCTGAATTTTAGCGATGTCATTACAAAGATTGACCATGCATGCAAATGCAAATGCAATTGCAAAAAAGGAAAGGAAAATATAAGTTACTCATCATACAAAAGTAAACAAAAGGAAAAGAAAGAAACTTGCTATGTAAAGAGTGAAGGGTAGAAAGAGTTCCTTCATGTGTCCTATGAGAAAAAGGTATCTATGTTTGACACCCTATCCTAAATGATAGGCTCTATTGACCATGGCAGCTCCAAGGTCATTCCAATTCCAATAAGTGAAAGTTTGAGTTCTATGACTCCTATTGGACAAAAGGTTCCCAAATTGCCCCTGTTGTTGCCAACACTTTGACTAGCAAAGGTCTCCAATCCTCACTCATCGTAGGCTACAAATGGAAAAATGTCAATTTGAGTGAAGGGGTTTCATGGGCCCATATGAAGACCAAAAATCTCTCAAGGCAATACTACTTAACCCTCTATCTAAGTCTACAAGGTATCGAGTCCAGGTATAGGACTTGTGTGTGTAACTGTAATGTGTGTGTGTGAGGGGACATACAAACCATTGGATAGGGGTGTAAATTGGTTCGGTTCGACCCGACAAATCCAAAAAATCAAATTGATTTGGTTAGGTTCGGTTGATCAGCTTCCATGATTTGGAACCCAAACCAACTTGATTATAGTTTTTTTTTTTTTAAATTTCCTTATGAACCTGACCCGACCTAACCTTATTTTCATGATTTTTTGTCTAGTTTTTTTCCCTTTTTATTTTTTTTGTAATTTTTACAAAAATGCCCTAACTTGTGGATCCGACCTAAATCAACTTGCATCTCATCGGTTTGGTTCGGTTTAGGTTTCTCGGCCAAAAAATGTGAAACTCGAACCAAACCGATCACTTTTGATTAGTTTGGATTCTTTTACACCTCAAACCAAAACTAAACCAACTCGATTACATCCCTATTGGAAACACAAATACAAGTATATAGCAATCCAAAATAAGAACATAATAAGTAAAGCAAATAAAATAATGAAGGACCAAAATGAAATAGACAATTAAGCAGATAACATATGGTAAAAAAAATTATGGCTTAACTCTCTAATGTCTCAAGTGGAGTCATCGACTGTCACAACCATTTCGAAGGACACTGCGAAAAATAGAAGATTTGAGAGTCACTATCAATCACTTTTTCTATTAAAATAGAAAAGAGCAATTGGACACCTTAAAAGTGGTCTATGTTTCAAAATTTGAATTCGGGGGTTGATTATGATTAGAGAAGATATGAGCACCATACACAATTTGTTCTAAGAATGGTTACCTATCTAATCAAATGTAATTGCTAAATTAATTATATTGATCCTTTATCATTTATTTGAAAAAAAGGTGTTTCGTTTTTGTTTTCTTCATGTCTTAATTTTTTAGCATATTATCAAGAATGATAAAATGACTATGACAGAAAATGTATGACTAAATAGCCTTTATTATATGGAACAAATTTAAACCCTATAACACATGATATGAAAGTGGTAAATCAAAATTTTAATTTTCGAAGAGAATATTGTATAAAGTAAATGGCTAGATAAAGAAGATTTATTTCAAGAAAATATATCTTTTTTTTAAAGTAAATGACCAAATAAAATATTATTTCAAGAAAATAAAATTTTAATCTAAGAAAATAATTTTAGGAAGAACAAAGTTTTTGAAGTGATTTTTGAAAAAAGTTTTCGTAAAAATAAAATTTTAATTAACCTCAATAAAAAAGTTGAGAATATGTGAATTTGCTCACATTTTTTTTAGATTTTTGTGAAAAGGTTTTTTAATTTCTTTTAATTGTAAAAATTAGACCTTGCCGTGCGTCTGGCAAAATTCAATGAAATTGCTTCAAGAGTATTAAATAAAGTTTTATTAATTACACTCTAAGTCTCTCTCAATTTTTCTTTTGTCAAGTCAGTTTTAAAGTTTTTGTTAGCCTTGTAATAAGATTTTATTAAAAAAGATTAATGTTTAGAATAAGATTTTTATTAAAAATTGTCAAAGGTCTCACCTACTTCTGACAAAACTTAAGAGATGTTCATCACTCACAGAAAATCAAAATTTTGTCATCACTTCAACTAATTTCGAATATTCCTTCATCCATTCTTTATCCATAAGAAACACATGTTCATATATTGAATGACAGATTAATTGACAGATTAATGACACAACATGTAATTAAAATATGTAAAAATATGGAAAATACAAGAACAGAAAGATAAAAGAAAAAAAAAAGCCTAATTACCTGTCATGTCAAAATTGAGCTTCCTATGATTTGCAGTTAACGTGAAGATCACCAATAACAATTCTATAGGAATTAGAATAAAGAGAACTAAAAAGGATAACTTGGCAGCAAGTTTTCAATTGGAATTTATTAGAAAAAAAAAGGACGAACAATTACTGTGTTGCGCAGCTTAACCTCATATGTGTCAAAAGAAACCAATTACAATTACAATTACAATAAATGAAAAAGATAGGATACTCACAGTCAAACAACGAATTTTAAAAAAGAATGGAGGCCCTAAAGATAGTACGCTTCTCGTGAAGCTTCAGCTTTTGATTCAAAAAAATATGAAGGGTGGAGGAAAGATTCTTCTACGTGTGTTGCCAAACAGAATTCCAGTTACAAGGTAAATGATCTTGGGTGCTCAAACACCAAGTGTGTATTTAGATTATAGTTGATAAATTTAAGTTTGAGTCAATTTGATT
Source organism: Ormosia semicastrata (assembly GCA_029884595.1). NCBI lineage: Eukaryota > Viridiplantae > Streptophyta > Magnoliopsida > Fabales > Fabaceae > Ormosia > Ormosia semicastrata. The sequence continues at coordinate 55,676,835 of JAQQTO010000057.1, read as the reverse complement.
TTACAAACTTAGATTTAATTAAAAGTGAGCTTATAATAAGATCAGATAATATTAAATTTAATAGTATAATATTTAATAATATAAGACTTATAGTATAAGGCTAATACGTAAAAGTTAAAAATATCAAAATATTTAAAATTATAATGAAAAGAGTATGATGGATAAGCTTATATAGAATATTTAGATATTATAATTATATTTAGAAGCTTATACATCAAAATTCAATTAGCCCTAATTTTACTTCTCAAAACTTTTAAGTTTTTTATTATTTTAATGTATAAGAAGAGTTTGATGATAAGCTTATATAATACAACATTTGTACTAAACAATTGATAAGATCATAATGTATTATATTACTTTATCCTATCAAATTTAATATAACATGCTTAAGAGGCCCTTATATTTGAAAACTTTTATTTCAAAAATAAATTTGACAAAATAAATATTATTTAGATAAAAAATTAAAATGACTTTTGAAGCAATATTGAAAGAAAAAGTACTTTCTAATAGATTTTTACCCAATAAAAAAATAAAAAATTTGTGTCTCTATTATAACTGAGTTTGAGACTATTTTTCATTGAAGTTAATGAAAATGAAAAATACCCAAACAAGATTGACCCTTTGTTTGTTTTAAAAGAAAATGAGTAGAAAGAAAATGAGAGGAGAGAAAACAACCAGAATATTCCTTTTCATGTGGTTTGAATGTGCAGAGAAAATAGAGAGGAGAGAAAAAAATTGTGTGGGACTCGCATAAAAAATTTTCTCCTCTCTTCTGCGAAGAAAATGAAGGAGACTGAAGGCTGATTTGTCAAAATGACGATCATACCCTCCTGATTCTTGTCTGAAAATGACACAGCCGTAGGCTGTCTTGCTTCTGTTCCTTGTTGCTAGTAAATCCACCTTCTTCCCTGGCGTCTCCGGTGTCCCTGGCGTGCGACCGCAACAGAGTCCCTCTTCCGTCCAGACGTGACACGCCATCCACCGCGGGTCATCTTCTCCATTCGTGCGGCATCCTTGCTCCGTCGTCAAGGATCTGCTCAGATCTACCTGCTCCGGTCAGATCCAGTCCCGCCGATCAGCTCCAACCGTGCGACGCCGCGACGTCCTTGCTCCTTCGTCATTGCTCCGCTCGGATTCAATCGCGGAGCTCAGATCCAGCCGTGCGAGGCCACCTCCGCATCTCTCCTTTGTTTCTCTCTGCCACCGCCGGTCAGATCCCTTTTATTTTTTTTCTTTCCATTTTCTCTTGATCCAAACAATAAGAGAGAAAATGCAATTTTCTCTCTATTTTCTATCTTCTCTATTTTCTCTCTTCATCCAAACAAAGCATGAACGTCCGTTTTGGAACATGAGAAATACGTTTGGACGTCAGCCAAATGTGAATCTACAGGACCTTGTATTTTTTGACCTTCTTGTATTTTTTCTTTAGGCTCCCTTCCTTATTATGTCCTGTACTTTTGATGTCTTCTTATTTATAGGTTAAGTAACACCTCAATTACTTAATGTGGAACAATCAATCACGCCATCAAATCTTTCTTAAATTTTCCTCATTTATTTCTTTTAATTTTGTTTGTGATCATACACCTAATTTATTTGCTTGATATTTCCTTTTGTTTCATATTCTTTCCTTTTCCAGCATAATCAACTTGATTTATTGAATTTGATTGAGATTATTTTTATTCTTCAACCTTTCCCTATTACTTGTTTTCCAGATTTTTAATATTTTGGAAGGTCAAAGATTTCAAGTTGTTTCCCCTTTTTAATGATTGCAAATTTTGTATTGATTTAATGAAGAATAAATTAGTAATTTGAAAACATAATACTGCTAAAAAAATTAGCACGCATCTAACCTAAAATTTGCCAACTATTTTGTTACCTCTTTTCAATTTCATTATTGTCAAAACCCCAAATTGATTCTTATTTATTATCTTGAGATTTGATTGAAATTTCCTTCAATATCCCCATAAAAAATCATGATCAAATATTTTATTTATTATTTTATTTTTGACGATTTAAATTAATTTAATTTTCTAATCCCGAATTGGGCTTAGACTTTTTTAAAAAAAACTTTTAATTGATTGGGCTTACGCTTGACTTGACTCAAAAATAAGATCTAAAATTTACCTGGAAAATTTTGGGTATCACGGACAGGCAAATTGTGAAGGGCCAAATTCTAATTCCAGTGCTCGTGGGAGTGCAGGCCAACATGGAATTAAATTGTTCTTAGTCATCAATTGAAACCATGGAACTACTTCCTCTTCTATATGAATAGCAACTATGGTCAAATGTTGATTATCAGGGATTTCATAGCAATTATAAAATCAATAAGCCTTAAAAGTCCAGTTCGTAGGGTCAGTACCATGGGGAAAATCAACTTTGACATTCCGATCTTGGAATGGGTTTGGATTGGAAGCTGCCCCCGAACCTGAGTTATTTCCATCTGCTATTGACTGGGTGCACAGATGATCCATTTTTAGTTGAATTGCTTCAATGGACTTGGAAATGAAGTCTATCGATGAATCAATGTGTTCTTGATCGAGTTATGGATTAGTGATTCAGGAATAATCAATCTATCAGAATAATATCTAGATATTTATGTGCATTATTTAAATAAGTATATCTATTTATTTATGAGACACAAATTTTTTATAAAATCTCTCATATATTTAAACACTAATTAACAATCTCTTATATTTTAGTCTTAAATAATAACAATCAATTTAGATTGAATTATAATTCTTATCACTTAAGACGCTCCTATAAATATCCTTTATGATTTCAGAGGTATCCAATCTAATTTTATATACTATTATCCTTGTGCACAGTCTAACTTGAGTGTCAGAATATTTTTTACAATTTTTCACCCCCTTGCATCATTGTTGTTGCTATCATGCTACAAAAGTTTTCACCTTCAACTACCTACTCACTCTGTTCAACAAGTACTCACTCTATTCATAACACAATGCAATCCAGTCAAGCGATATGGAACTTTTTGGTAACCTTGAAGTTTTTATTTCATATCTATAGCTAAATCCTTCATTCGTGTGTTCTCAACCATTGATGGTCAATGAAAGCACGAATGTAATGATAACTTCAAATCAACAGAGTGAAGATGTAGAAAATTAACAATCAAGTAAGCAACATAATCTTAAATGAGGAATTTATGGAGCTTTTATTAATGATACAGAATGGATAAGAGGAAAATACACACTTTGATTCGGTTACAAGCTCTCAATAGTAGGTATAAATTAATTCGAATAATCCGACCAACTCGAATCAAACCAATTAGATTAGTTTGGTTTGGTTCGGGTATGTTGATTGATTCAGGTAAAATCTAAACTAAATTAGGCTTAATTAGTTTGGTTCTCAGATTGAAAGTTTCAAACCCGAAAACAGAACCGAATCAAACTATATATATATATATATATAGTCTTTCTAACACAATGCATTTGAGCAACAAATTAGAATATATGACATCCAATTTATATAAATATAATGATTAAACTAAGTGTAGAAGTAACAAAAAAGATTAAAGAGAGTACAACCTAATTTATTTCATGTCATAAGTCAAGAGCTTTTAAACTTTGACCACAATATATTAACAAGACAACTTGACCCCAAAAAAAGTTTTATAATACAAAACAAACAACAAGTCCAGAAATATAAGAAAAAAGCTCATTCAACTTGAAAATAACCTTCTAAAAGCTAGATTACATGTAGGTTGTTGTTATGAAGCAACTTAACACAAAAAATTTTTATAATACATTACAAATAGCAAGTTCAGAAGCATATATCATAATCCACCATGAAAGTCATACAAATTAACCAACTTATGCCCTTATTTATATAGGGACTAAACACTCTACTGAAGATTCTAAAATAAACAGAGTACTATACATAAAATGCACTGACTAGGTGTTTTATCAGTAGATTAGGACAACGTCCTGAACGTATAATTTTAGAATTTGTTCTTTGTAGTGTGCTTATTGAGATAAGTAGGTTTGATTCCATTTTAAGAAAAAAATTTTTATATTTATTATGTATTTTTTTTTTGTTATGGAAAGTTAATTATTTAATTAATTTTTGTATAAAAAAATAAATAGCCAATTCGATCATCCGAATCAAACCAATTTGTAAATATTCGATTCGGTTTAATTCAAGTTTGATTATCAAAAAATAAGAAAATCGAATTAAATCGAACCAGTTGATTTTGATTAATTCAAATTTATTTTTTTCTCAAGAATCAAACCAAATCGACTCAATTATACCCCTACACAATAAAAAGAGGAGAATAAGAGGGGAAAATGAGGGACTGGACAAAGTGATCAAATGAAAATTGCAGATACAACTTGCCTACCCATGCTTCCGTTTCCTCTCTAATTAAACTACTCCTTATTTCACGAAATCTTTCAACCTTGGGTTGGTTATTTTGAGCCTTACTCCTCTGCCTATAGCATCTTCCTTTTTTTTTCTACACCAGCTGACAGCTCATCATTGGCTCTAGCCACTTTGTCTGACTTGGCTAATTGGTTCTGACTAGCATTTTATTACCAGGTGGATTAATTATCAGCTCAGGACTCGTTACAGTAGCTTTCTTGCTTTGTGTATCTCGGGTCTCCTCCTCATCATTGTCCTTAAATACATCATCATCTCCATTTGTAGGGACTAGGGACCTTACTCTTACTAGAATTATAGATACAACTTACAAGCCTTGAACCTAAGGCTTGTAGGTCATTTTACTTGTGCTGCCATCAGATTTTTGTTGTTGTTGTCTATGATCAAGTATTCCTTCACGCATTGCTTGAACCTTGATCCTCTCCGTAGGAATATGACTCGCTTACCATTATACTCAATCTCTGTATTGGTACTGCCATCAAATTCTTTGCAGGCGGGATTGGCTTTTCTCCTTGTGGGCAGGGTGCCGTTTTAGTCTACCATCACAACTTCAACCTAGAATACTGAGTAGGAGCAGGCATTTTTCTCTTAAGGCCACAAATAACAGCTCATCATTAATTAGGCTTAAATAATCACCAAGTATAGAGAATTAACCAATAGATGAACATCGAGGCAAAAGATAGTATGAGCTGCTTATGGCATAGAAAATAACATTAAAAAAATGTATACTATGTTAGATAGAGTAATATACATTTTAGTTATTGAATATTTTGTGAAATAACACTTTAATCTTTAAAAAAAATTTAATAAACACATTAGTCCTTTAAAATTTGTCGATACTATCACATTAATCCTTCTTGGATACTAAAATGTTATATTACTTTAAACTGTAAAAGATTAATGTGTTTATCAAATTTTTTTAAAAGACTAAAGTATTATATTATAAAATATTCAAAAGCTAAAGTGTATATTTATTTTAGATATAATTTTGTCATTTGGGATTTTTTCACCATTTTGGGAGTCTGCTGAAGAAGAAGAAGCATGTTGAGATGATAAGTCAGCAGATGCTGGTTCCATGAGTCACCCTAATGTAGCTCTGAAAAGTGAAAACCAATAGCGGCTAAGCAAGTAACAACAAATTAACTAGCCAAATACTAAAGAAAAAACTAGATGATAAATTTTATATGTAAAGGAAGAATTTTATTTATACATCAAATTAATTCATAATTTTTTTTGGCGCTGATTAATTATTTGAAACATACTGAAACCAAAGAAACTAGGACCACCTACTGCAAATTTATTAATGTTGTATCTAAATTCGAGATTCACCTAATTTTTTTTTTCGCCAACAACATATGCGGGCTTCTCAAGACTCTGGCCGTTATTAACACTTCACGACTCACAAGCTAATTAAATGAATTCGCTTCACTCATAAATTGAAATTATAAAAAAAATATTTTACTCACATGTGATTGAGATTTATTAAGGATTTAAAAATAGAAAATATTAAATAAAAATATTTTTTAAAAATTTCTAATGTATTAAATATTCCTTCTATTTTTAAATAATAATCATTTAAAGTTTAATTACACAAATTAAGAAATTCATTAAATAACTTAAATTTTAGGAAGAAAAGTTAATATTTAACAAAATTACCCTTAACTTTCTCTTGACAAAAATATTTAATGTGTTAATGGTAATAACAATTAATAAAGGTGAAATTGAAAATAAAGTATAAATATATATTAATTTTTTAAAAATGTGTTAATGGTAATAACAATTAATAAAGGTGAAATTGAAAATAAGGTATAAATATATATTAATTTTTTAAAAGTGACAAATAAATTGAAACAAAATAACTTTTGAAAAGTGACAACTAAAAGGAACGGAGGAAGTATTTTACTTTTTATTTAATAATTTCTATTCTTTAACAAATACATTTAAGACACTTGTTAAACACATCCTTAAAAAATTATATAATATCATATATCCTATGTATTTGTAAATGGAGGCCTATCCCTCAAGCCCATGGAGGCCTAAATAAACATGCTTGCACACCACATGGCACAAGCGATAGTTGTAAACCATGACCAACCATATATAATGCAGGATAGCAGGAGCATATTTTGGGCAATGCAGGATCAGTGGTTCACTTACCAATCACGATAGGGTGTTCATTGGATTGGTTAAAAACCCAATGAACTCGAAAATTCAAACTGATCTAATTTAATTAGTTCGATTTGGTTTGAGAATTTGGGCTACTTTGATTCAAACTCAATTGAACCTGATTTCTAGTAGTTTGGGTATCGAATTTGGTGTTTTCAAACTCGAGACCTAACCACTCGACTTGTCTACCTTATCAAGTTTTTTTTTTTAATAATGCAACATGTTGTGCATTTTGGCCAAGAGACCTTTCCTTTAGGTCATCCTTCATTTGCTCTTTTCCTCATTCTACACAGTCTCAGCCTCATGCCTCAGTAGACACTACCCCCCAAAACCCCAACCCCAAGTGCCATCGTGAGTGAGTGCATAGCTAAGTGTGTGTGCCACCATTGACCATCGTGCAACTGTTGATGCCGTGAGAGGTTGTGAAGTGCCATGTGACCGCTAATGCTGTGAAAGGTTGGTGTGACGACTTCGATTCCATCCGTCTGTTCAGCAGTCCATCTATCCGTTAGCCTACCATTTAAGTGCAGTCACTTGTTTCTCCATGGACCTGCTATTGTTTCTCCAAATATTGAGAATGACATAGCTGATAAAGCAACATCGATTTATGTTGGTGTTAGGGATTTCATTTTGTTGTTTTGATTTTTGTAGATAACAAATATGTGTTGGTGTTAGTAGATTTGTGTTGTTTTTTTCAATTGGTATTAGTTTTTATTTTGTTTTCTAGTTTGATTTGTGTTGGGGTTGGATTGTTGTGGATTTTTTCAATTTCATTTTAGGGTTCTTTGATCTTTGATTTTGGTACTGCTTTACTAATTTCCAATTTTGTGATAGACCCAATGACCCGAATCGAACCAACCCAATCTTGGTTCGGTTGGTTTGGTTCAAGTTTACTGAAAAAAAATTCAAAATCAAACCAATTCAACCTGATCAAAATTGATTGATTTGGAGTTTTTTTTCTCCCTAAATCCGAACTAAATCGACCTGTGAACACCCCTAGGTCACGATAATGGGAGACAGGAACTTCATGGCCAATAGAAAATAGAAATTGTGTTGTAAACAACAGTGTTGAAAAAATCAGATGAACCAGCCAATTTGACCGGAAAACCAATGGATCCATCTTAGGCCCAGTCCATTTAACCCATAGAATTAGCCTGTAAGAGAATCGGCCAAGAACTGACCAAACCAGTCAAAAGCTAGTAAAATCGATAGTAAACTGGCTTGAACTAGTGATTTTTTTTTTATAAAAATCAAACTCTTTTTTTTGTCAACATATTTTTAACTTATTCAAAAATAATTTTTGAGTCAAATAAAGACTCAATACCAAGTTACAAAGACCCATATATAATGCTAGAGCTGGCAAAACGGACTAACCCGCCTCGACCCGCCTCAACCTGCCAAAATACGGGGCAAGGTGGGTTAGCTGGTTTTGAGAAATGGGTTAGAAGAGCCAACCCACCCCGTTTTAAGGTGGGTTGGCGGTTAGCGGGTTGGCCCGCATAAAAGATAAAATGGGAAAAGTAGACGGGTTGGCAGGTTAACCCGCTTAACTCTCCTAAAAAATAAATAAAAATTATATAAAAAACCAAAAAATACTATAAATTTTTTTAAAAAATAATAAACAATAATGGTAAAAAATTACAAACCACATATCTAAAAAATAATTTTTAAAATAGCCTAATTAAATATTCAAACATAAATTATATAACATCAAAGAACTTTTCATTTATGGTGTCACTTGTCACTTTTTTTTAAAAAAGAAAACAGTCAACCCGACGGGCCAACCCGACCCCGACCCGCTTAACACGTGGGTTAAGCGAAGCGGGTTGAAAAAAAAATGAGTTTAATCCTTAAACCCAACCAGCCAAAAAATGGTTGGTTGACGAGTTGGCAGGTTAATCCAATGAGTTGAACCCATTGTGCCAGCTCTATATAATACCCAAGAAATGCATAAGAAAATTTGCCTCTTCTTAGCTTTTATATAAGTTGTATGCTTGAATGTTTCACTTATCACTATTTTATGTGAGACACTACTAGAAATTTCTGATTTAGAGACGGAATTTAAAGACAGAAAATTTTTGTCTCTATTAGAGACAGAAACAAAGACAGATTTTATGAATTAGAGAGGGAAAATAAAATTTAGAATTTAGAGACAGAATTTAGAGATGAAAATTATCCGTCGCAGAATTTTTCGTCTCTAATTTCATCTCTATTTGGTCAATTTAAAGTCAAATATACTTAGAGACGGATTTTAGAGACGAAATTTAACCGTCTCAGAATTTTTCGTCTCTAATTCTGTTTCTATTCGATCAATTTAAAGTCAAATAAACTTAGAAACGGATTTTAGAGACGGAATTTATCCATCTCAGAATTTTTCGTCTCTAATTCCATCTCTATTTGTCAAATAAGTAATTAAAAAAGTCAAAATATATTAGAGGTGGATGTATTCCGTCTCTAAATTATATATATATATTATTTAATTAATAAATTTTAAAAAATTAGAGACGGAATGTTGTTTACTGTAATATTTCTACCTAAAATCCCTAATTCTAACTTAGAATCCCAATCTCCCGATCCTCATCTCTCGACCTCCATCTCTCAATCCCACCGTACCTCCGTCATCCCTCATCTCTCGACCTCCCTCATCTCCTTTCTTCGTACCTCCCTCATCCCTCATCTCTCTCGACCTCCCTCATCTCTCGCCGTACCTCCCTCATCCCTCATCCCTCATCTTCACCGTACCTCCCTCATCCCTCATCTCTCGACCTCCCTCAATCCCATCCACCGTAACTCACTCCATCAATCAATCCATTCTCCTCGTAACCCTTCCACCGTAACCCCTTCCTCAACCCATCCACCGTAATCCCTCCACCCACATCCTTACAACCACCGTGCCTACCCACCCCTTTCCTTTTTCCTCACCGTAACCTACCCTTTCTTCATAACCCCTGTATCCACAACCACTGTAAGCTCTCTCTCTAACCACCGTATCTCCTCTCTCTCTACACACCAGGTTCTCCATTCTTCCCCAATTTTTATTTTCTTTTTATTTTTATTTTTGTTTTACTATTTTTTATTCCTCTTGTTGAGGAAGTCACGATAGTGCTATAAGTAGTTTGGAACATTGGAAATTGGGATGGTAAAACTATTTAATTTGTCCTGCTCTGATGTCTGACACAAATATTATTGACTTTCAACAATTCTGTGCATTTGCCACAACCATTGATTTTCTCTAAGAGAACAGTTGTATGTTATTTGTTTTTGCTTTGTTTAAAACATTGGGTTCAATATATTTCAATCCCATATGTGCTCACTGGACCTTCAGTCAGGCTTTTATACTTGTTTTGTGATATAATTTTCGTTGTTTTTCTTGACACGTGTTGGTCCTGTATTGGCCTCTGTTTTCAATTATTATAGGTACAACAATTAGCAGCAATTTATAATTTGTGAAGTAGCAGCCAAGGTTATGGGAAAAAAAGGTGATAATGATCTTCCCATATTGTTTAGATTTGAATGTTAGCCTCTGCAAATTTAATCAAACAAGTCTGGATCTGTGGTTTCAGATTTGTGACAGTGATGCTAACACGGTCCACATCTATGCCATCTTCAAGTGGTAGACAGCGCCTGGAAAAGGTTCTGTAGTTTCACTAATTACATCTTGAAATTTACATATGCATTGCATATCCCAAAGTAGCATTTATGCTTTTCCTCTTGTTTTCATCCTTCTTTGAGATACAGAGTGGCCCATCCTCCTCTCATTTTTTTTCTCCATTCTCCCAGCCCAATGGGATTGAAACTTTGAAATATTAATTTGAAACTTTTGATCTTTCAATCATTGGACATTTCGTTCAAAACTTGAGATTTGTTTACTCATACATCACATACATGATGTTACATTTGGAATTATCTATAAGTTGCTATAGTTGAGACTTGAGACTGACTATTATATGAACTTCAGCTGATGGGAGTTGTTGATGATGAGGATGCTGATTTTTTTAGTCCTGTTAGAAGAACCAAAAATTTAATTACCTCTAATTGCAAAGACTTCTTCTCTTTCTTTAGAGACTCAAACTGAGATGCTAAGTTGTCATATTCATCTCTGAGATAGTGTGCCTCCAGGGGAAATAGATAGTTGGACTTCTATGGATCAACAGCGTAGTCAGGCTCTTGAAGCACATGCTGCCTCATTTGCTAAGTTTAGAGTATTTTTTTCTCCTTTATGATTAATCTATATGAATATCAAGCGTGCGCTTTTAGTTTTGCTGCCAATTCAATGCTGTTTGATATTTTAATTTATGTGATATGTAGGTTGCTGGGAATGATAAGGATTCTACTCTTATTTGTTTTGCATCAAAGAGTATGAATTCTGGACAGGTTATATTAAAGATGCATGCCATTGAACTTGGTGCCCAGTCAGGTATAAGCATTGTTTCTTTATTCTTTAGTAAGGTGAAAGTGGGGTCTTAAATTTTTTACAAATGTATGATATTTATGTAAAGAATTTCCTTGGTCATTGCATCTGCAATTCTGCATTGTGTCAAGCAATATGGTACTTTTCTATTAAGGTCCATTTCAATTGATGATGATTTTCTTAAAAATTACTAGAGCATATGATTATTATTGGAGTATGGATTTTATAAGTTTGCTAATCAATCATAAGAATGCTAATCATACTGCTACTTTTAAATGATAATTGTTGTGGATAAATATTTTGTAGTTGGCAAATGTTGGAACAAAATGCTTGTTTTATATTTTGTCATCGGTTTATCAATCTTTCCTCTATCTTTTCTTCTCTCAAGGTAAAGTACAACCTTATATGTGCATGTGATTAGTAGCTCATATATATCAATTAGGGAGTTGGGATTCTTATCAGCAATTGTGTAGGCCTAGTTTATTTCTGCATGTGATTTTTGGTTTGCTTTTCTTTTTGGCGAAGGAGTAATAGAGTGATGCAGGTGGAAAGTAGAAGAGACAAGGTCCTTATGCTGGTGGTAGTTTTGTGACATCCTCGGAGCCCTGCTTTCTTCTTCTTTGTATTTAAATAACATTTCTTTGTTATTGTTACTGCAAATGGTATTATCACATTTGATCATTTAATATTTTCCTCAAATTGTCAAATTAGTATCAGTGTTATCATATATGTAATAGGAAGATATAAGCAAATTTAACATTCTTTCCTTCTATGTAAGTTTTAACAAATACAGATTTGGTCTGTGTGTTATGTCTCTCTTTTGTGTGTTGCTCACATTCGGGTGCATGTGTATACCTTGAGGCAGTATATGTCATAGTTTAGCAAATTGAAGAGCTATTAACTGATCCGATATCTTCACCGAAAGATGTTATCTTATTCTTACTGCTTGTCTCCTTTTTGTTTTCTGCACTACTACTGGGCTGTTGTGTAGTAATATTATTTCATAATGTCATACAGTAATGATTTTTTAATCTCTATGAGGAACAAAGGGGAGAGTTATTAATGGGCATAAAATTGGAGGTTTTCCTTGTCTCCTTTCCTTCTTCATGTTGTGGGTGTTAGAAGGACACAATATGACTTGTTTGTTGAAATGGCTGAAATATGTTATAGACTTATTACTTAAGTTCTGTGCTGGCGATTCTTTCTTATGTTCCATGTGGTACATATATCAGGTTGGGCTCATTACTTCTTCCTATAATAAGGCTTCTATGGAATTATCAAGCATCCTTATTTTACTTTCTGATGGTTTTGATATACTTATCAGGGCAGTGACTTCTGCTGGTTCATCAGAACTAATGAAGTGGGGTGCTGGTTTCACTATTTTGATAGTTATACTATGGCCTATTCTCTCCTTCCCATCAGGTAATTTTGATTTACATTAGGAGATATATGACCATTAGCAGGCCAGTGTCCTATGAGAAAAGGCATCTAGGTTTGACATATTGTCCTAAAGGATAGGCTCTATGGACCATGGCAGCTCTAGGGTCATTCCAATAAGTTTGAGTTTGAGTTCTACAACTCCTATTAGATAAAAAGTCTCTAAATTGTCCTTGCTATTGCAAACACTTTGTCTAGCAAAGGTCCTCAATCCTTGCCCATCATAGGCTACAAACCGAAAAAAAATTCAATTTGAGTGATGAGGTTTCATAGGCCTATACAGAGACTAAAACTACCACAAAGCAACACTACTTAACATTCTATTTAAGCCTACAAGGTATCGAGCCCAGGTATAGACTTGTGTGTGTGTGTGTGAGGGAACATGCAAATTGTTGGAAAGACAAAGACAAGCATATAGCAATCCAAAATAAGAACATAATATGTAAAACAAACAAAATAATGAAGGAAAAAAAAAAGAAATAGACAATTAACCACATAACATATGATTAAAAATTACAACTTAACCCTCTAATATCTCCAATGGAGTTGCCAACGGTCACACTTGACCTGAAGGACGCCGCAAAAATTAAAAGATTTGGGAGGTGCCACCAATCGCTTTTTCTATTAAAATGGAATGACACAATTGGACACTTTAAAAGTGATTTATGTTTTAGAGTTTGAATTTGGAGGTTGATTACGAATATAAAAGGTATTAAAACCCTACGCCATCCATTCTAAGAACGGTTATTTATTTAATTTAATGTATCTACTGAATTAATTAAATTGATCCTTTATAATTTATTTGAGAAAAGGTATTTTATTTTTATTGTTTTACATGTCTCATTTTATCGATATATTATCAAGAATAATAAAAGACTATGATAGGGAATGGGTAGCTATATAGGTTTTATTATATGGAACAAATTTAAATCATACAACATGTGGTATAAAAAGTGATGAATCAAAATTTTAATTTTTAAAGAGAATATTGTTGTAAAATAAATGGCCAAATAAAAAGATTTATTTCAAGAAAATATTTCTTTTTTCAAAAGTGAATAGCTAAATAAAATCTTACTTTAAGAAAATAGAATTATAATCCAACAAAATATTTATTAAGAAGAACGAAGTTTTTGAAGTGATTTTTGAAAAAATATTTTCATAAAAATAAAAATTTAATTTATCACTATCAAAAGTTGAGAATATGTGAACTTGCTCATATTTATTTTATTTATCATGAAAATATTTTTATTTTAAGTGTGAAAATTAAATCTCATCAATACTTCTAATAAAATTTAATGAAATGACTTCAAAAGTATTAAGTAGAATTTTATTTATCTCATTTCAATCCTCTCCAAATTTTTTTATTGTCGACCAAGTTTTAAAGTTTTGATTTGTTGAATGCATAGTTGTTAAAATCAGATCCGACCGAATGATTCGACTGGTGAACTGGCCAAGTTATGAGTTCGAGCTGCTGTTTGAATCAGAGATGCACTTAGGTCAATGGAAACCAGCTAACCAAGTCAAGTTTCATATGAACCGGTGACTCGTTTGATTTTCAAAAACTCGGCCGGTTCATGAATCCAGTCAATCTACAGTAAAATACAAAGAGAAAAATGAAAATCATCTTGACTTGAGTTTTGAATCTGATAGCAAGGAGATAACGTACATGTGGAAGAGGGTTGTGCAACGTGGGATAATCTGTATCTTTCCACTATCTTGAAATAAAAAATAAAAAATAAAATAACAAACAAAATAGAAAGCATGATGGATTTGGGCTTTGGGTTTTCTACATTTCAAGGAGAAGATGAACCTCTATTGCCTCAAAAGCACATATATATAAAATTAACTATTAGATGAAAATAAAATTAATAATTAAAAATAAATATAAGAAAAAAAAATTATATTAATATAAGTTAATATTCTCTCTCTATATATATATATGTATATATAAGAGTAAATTTATTTATATCTAATATAAGTAAAAAGACTTATATTTAATTTTTTATTTTTAATTTAATTATTCTAAATTATCTAATTAAATGATGAGAGAGAATAATAAATATTCATATTAAAAAGGAGAGAGAATTAATAAATATGATTTTAATGAAAAAAAATTTAGTTATTAAATCTATTTATTAACTTAAAAATAATATAATATTGAATATAATTTATAATATTTTTGTTTTTATTTAAAATAAGTTATTATTATTTAGTATAAAAAGTTGATAGTTTATTTTTATTAACTTATTTTAAAATATAATAAATTAATACATTATATAAAAACAAAAATATAACAAATAGTTAATTATTTAATATAATTTATAATATTTTTGTTTTTATTTAGTTATAAGTTAATAAAGTATAACTAATTTTTAAAATTATATTTTAAGAATCTTTGGAGTCATTACCTTCTTATATTAATATGTCAGATAATTTTATAAGTACATGTCTAAACTCATCCATCACTTGCATAACTCCGCTGTCACCAATAAACAAATGGCTTGGATGCTTTTCTTTTTTAATTTGGTCATTTTTATATTTTGCTAATAAAAAAATATATTAGACATAATTTGCTTTGTTTTTAGGTGTTAGCGAAAGATCTGAGTCAAACATAACATTTAGTAAAAAGGTTAATTCTTTGTCATTTATTCATGATTGAGGGGAAAAAAAGCATAATGCTCTCTAAATAAATTAGTTTGAATCTTTTTATTTACTAAAATTCTTCATTTTTTTAATTCTCTATCTTTTTTAATGTGAGTATTTATTATTCTCTCTCATTATTTAATTAGATGATTTAGAACCATTAAATTAAAATAAATTAAATGAATTTAATGATAAAAAATTAGGTATAAGTCTTTTTATTTACACTAAATGTAAATAAATTCCCTCCTTGTATATGTATATATATATATATATAAAACATATTAGTTTATGTAATTTTTATTAAATATTTATATATTTATTTTATTTTAAACAATTCAACCATTTATCCATTGATTAAATCAGTGACTCATTGAGCAATGTCTCAATTGAGTCAATGATCGGTACTAATAGAATTTTTATATTCGTTGTGATTGGTCAATTTTAAATAATTTATGATATATAATTTAATTATATTTTTAATTTTATTAATTTTATTATATATAAATATTAAATTTATGTTTTAATATAATTATTTATTTATTTATTTGGTACTTCGTTAATTATACTTTTAATAATCATAGTTGTGGTTCACTGGTTGAACCAATAACCTATTAATTCAATATCTTGATTGAGTCGATGATCGATCCAAATTTAATAGCTATAGTTGCATATAAGACAAAATAATGTGCATAAAAAAAATAAAAATTAATGCTTGAAATAAATTATTTTATTAGAGATTGTTCAAAGCTTTGCCAGCACTTCTAAAAAAATTAAAAAATACTCCTATTTTTTAAAAGTTAAAATTTTATCGTCATTTTGACTAATTTAAACAATATATGATTATGCAATAAAAAGAAGCAAATTAAACAAATAATAATAACAATAACAAATAAAACGGGTAATGTCACACGTCAATCGAACTTCCTCTTTTCAACTATCGATTCATATTGGGATATAAGCATCACCAGGTTCAACAATCAACATAGTTAGCAAAAGGACAAAACATGGTTGCAAGATTCGACCAATTAATTGAATTCCTCTCAAGTTGAACACGGGAAAGTTTAAAATCGACCCTAAATTTTTGAGTTTATGGATCAATCATTGATTTTAAGTTATTAATTTATTATTAAAATAAATCAATGACTTAGATTAAAAATTAAATTTTTATAAATTTTAATTAATAACACTTAAATTTACACAAAAATTAAATTTTTTTTATGAATAATTATAAATATAAAAAATTTATATATTTTAACTAATAATTTTTATATACACTTAAATTTTTATATAGATATTATCAAATAAAGTTTATTGATGAATCCAAACTTATTAGGTCCATATTAGCATCCTCCTTGGACACATGAAAAGTCTAGAATGGATATAAAATTTTTGAGTTTATGGATAGACCATTGATTTTAAGTCATTGATTTACTATTAAAATAAATCAATGATTCAGATTAAAAATTAAATTTTTATAGATTTTAACTATTAATATTTAAATTCGTATAAAAATTTAATTAAATTACTTTCTTTTTTACAAATGACTATAATTTTTATTTACACATAGATCTGTATATAAATATTGTCAAATAAAATCAATTGATAAACCTAAACTTGTTGGGTCCATATTAACATCCTCCTTGTTCACATGTGGTAGTAGCGCATAAAAATAATGAGCCTTCTATCATAGATCCAAATCGTTTGGGTCCATAGATTGATCATTTTTTTTTAATTTGATAGTATTTATATATATATTTAAGTGTATAAAAAATTATTAATTAAAATTTATAAATTTTTTATATGTACAATTAATAGTAAAAAAGAATGATTTAACTAAATTTCTGTGCAAATTTGAATAATATTAATTAAAATCTATAAAGATCTAATATTTTAATATCAACAATTAATTTATTTTAATAAAAAATTAATGGCAAAAAATGTCATAATCCATTCATGAATACCTTTTTGCTGATTCATTTTAGACTTTTCCTAAAAGCAAAAGAGGAGAAGGAATGTACATACTAGTAGCATTATCATTAACGCAAACACAATAAAAAAAAAAAGGAGTTTTTTTTCTTCTTACAGGTGAAAAGTTTTAAACTTTGTGAATCGAAACCTTCTATCATAGACTCAAAATATTTGGATCCATGGATTGATTATTTCTTTTTTAATTTGATAATATTTATATATAGATTTAAATGTATAAAAAAATTATTAATTAAAATTTATAAATTTTTATATATGTATAATTATTTGTAAAAAGAAAAGTAATATGACTAAATTTTTATACAAATCTAAATATTATTAATAAAAATCAAGATCTAATATTTTAATTGCAATCATTGATTTATTTTAATAATAAATCAATGACAAAAGATGTCATCGTCCATCCGTGGACCACCTTTTGGGTGGTCATGTTAGACTTTTCCTTGTGAACCATACCCAAAAAGTTGGAGCTTTTTATCATGGACCAAAATGCTTGGGTTCATGGATGAACTACTTATTTTTTAATTTAATAGTATTTGTATATAAATTTAGATATATAAAAAAATTACTAATTGAAATTAATAAATATTTTATATGTATAATTATTCATAAAAAAAATGATCTGATTAAATTTTTATGTAAATATAAGTATTATTAACTAAAATTTATAAAAATATAATATTTTAATTTTAATCATTAATTTATTTTAATAATAAATTAATAACCAAAAAAATCATGATCCATCTTTGGTCCATGTTAGACTTTTCTCCAAAGTTATATCTTGGTGGCTTTTAAGGTGTATCATTGGTTATATTTTGGTGGCTTTTAAGGTGGATCATTTTTTACGGTGGTCCGTTGATGAATCACCTATTTTACCTACAATAGTAAGTTTTATCTTATTTGCAAAATGGTTCTCAACTTTAATTTATTTATTTTGGTGGTATAGCTGTTTTTACTTACTTATTATTTATTGAGGAGTGTCATAACATTAACATTGGATCTGCACTGTTCAAATGATTAATCTCATTCGAATAAAGCAGAGCTGATTGAAGGCTTCTTAGAATTTACAGAGGGAGGGAGTTCGTTTATGTTCGAAGAGTATGGTTGGTTAAGAGTTTTTGTTGGGACAGCCATGGAGGCGTCAAGGCAGCAGCTTCGTGCCTTCAGATCAAATCAAGGCACAAGGCCTATTCTCGAAGAATTCATGCCTATAAAGCATCCAAACTCTCAAGAAAGCTCTGAGAAGGCATCAAACATATCTCATAGGAATGGTGGAGCCTTCCTACCATTCCTTTGTTTATTCAATCCCGCATCATGATACCAGAGCATCGCTCTCACCCTTGATGGTGAGTTACTAGGCTTAAAGATAACGGATATTGGCTTTAACTTAATCCCATTCTGACTTAACGATAATTAGTTTGGTCTCACCCTTTGAAACTTTTTTTATTTATACAACCAAGTAACTTCTTAATTATTTAGTGAAGAAACAATGAACCACCAATTTTTTTTCTAATTTTCGCTCAATTATTTCTTTTAATTTTGTTTGTGATCATCGACCTAATTTATTTGCTTGATATTCCCTTTTGTTTCAAATTCTTTTCTTTTCTAGCATAATCAACTTGATTTATGCACTGATTGAAATTATTTATATTTCAACCTTTTTCCTATTATTTGTTTTTCAAATTTTGTATCTTGGAAGGTCAAAGATTTCAAGTTGTTTCCCCTTTTTAATGATTAAAGATTTTGTATTGATTTAATGTAGAATAAATTAGTGATTTGAAGACATGATACTAAAAAATTTAATACATATCTGATTTAAAATTTGTTAACTATTCTTATTACCCCTTTTAGTTATATTTAAAATCCCAAATTGAATCTTATTTATTATATTTGAGATTTGATTGAAATTTTGCTCTTTCCACTTTCTTTCAATAAAGTCATAAAAAATAAAATTCAAATATTTTATTTATTATTTTATTTTTTTACAGTGCAAATTAATTTGTTTCTTCTTTTCTTTTCCTTTTTCAGTATTGGACTTAGACTCTCCTATTTTCTTTTTTTTTCTAACCAATTAAATTTAGATTTGACTAATCTTAAAAAAAAAATACAAAATTTAAAAATCACTTACACAAATTTAAATATAAACACTTATCCTAAATTAAAAGAGAGAGTGACTAGTTAAATGAGATAGACTATGACCCGATTTCACCTCACCACAAAATCCAAAAGATTGTTAAAGTTATTTATCTTAATAAGTATTTATAAAATATTAATAACAAGTATATATAATTATCAACGGGCTCTATTTTTGTGCACAAAGTAAGAAAACCATTTCATTGTAAAAATATGTTAAACATTTTTAAGTGTTAAAGTTTATTTTAAATTTTTTTTTTTTGTAATAGTGAAAGACTGAATTTTTTATTATTTTATATAATGAATTATGAAAAAAAATGTCTTTATTTCTATTTTTAATTCATTTTTTATTATAAAGATGTATACTAATTATTAGCTTAATAAATTTAAAAAAATAAAAATATTTTAAAGAGAAATTTGATAAAAAAATAATTAAATCATAAACTAGTTGAACTCAAGTTTTCATATTTTTAAACAAATTGAGTTCAAGCTTTAAGTTTGACTCAATTAAATAAATGAGTCAAACTTGAGTAGTCTATTTTTTTCATAAATCAAACCTGAGTTTTAAGTGTTTAATTTGGTTCGATTCATTTACACCCTTAGAGCTTGTTTGAGAATAATTAATTCTTTCTCATTCAACTATTTTTTTGAAAAAAAGTTATTTTATAAAAAATTAGTTATGTTTGGGTATCTAAATTAATTTGTAAAAAAAAAATTATTTTCATAAAAAAACTATTTTAGCACAAGCTCATAGTATGGACTGTTTTTATAAAAAACTTTTATTTTTAGATAAATTTTTTTAACTATAGTTTAATGAGAGAAGCATTTCCCATAATGACCCCAATAATTCTCCACCAAATATTATAAACAAAATAATTTTATATATTTTTTCATAATTTATTATGTAAAAATAATTTTTTTCACACCATTCAAACAAAATAAATTATCTTAAAATTACTTTTCAGTAAACATACCCAAATAAAAATAGATTTTGATTATAATCGATTTTTATAATAATCAATTATACATATAATCAATTATCAACGTAATCTATTTTTTTTAACTTTCCCAAGCACACTCCTAACCTTTGGCATGGAGTCTGTAGGGCATGTGAAATCAAGGCAATAGCAACAGATGCTTCCTTTTTCTTTTTAGGAGATGATGAAGATTTTAAAATTGGGCGACAGGATGCGAGATTAACTTTTCGTGATGTGAAGGCATTAGCCATTGTGGAGTTCATTGCACTTCCCCTATTCTTTGTCAAATGAGTTTTTGTGTATTTTATTATTTCAATGATGTATATTTTAAAGGTTACGTGATTCTTCCAAATTGCCATGTGATATCCTTACCATCCAAGAGGTTAGTGAATTCCAACATCTAAAACAGAATAAAGTGAGATGAGTTGCTAATTGCATTTACTTGTTCAACTCATGAGTCACTTGAGGTGAATAAATGAAAATTCAAACTCGACTCATCTAATTAACGAGTCAAACTTTTTTACTAGTCAAGTTATTTACAAACGAAGCCGTGAACAAGTTCGAAAGCTAACTCAACTTATTGTAAACCCCAGCACCAAGGGTAACCAATTTTAAAATTTTCCAAAAATGTATACTTCGTTTCCAGAAAAATGATAATAAAAATAACCAGCTAAACATATTTTCTCTTATTTTCCGTTTTTATATAAACATAAAAAAATTATGAAACCAAAGAAATTCTAATAAAGCCCACGTAATTGAAAGAATCTCTTCCGAAGGAAATATTAGATCTACAAAAAAAAAGGAAGTAAATATTACTCTTTTTTTTAACTTAAGGATATATTCGTTAAATACTTTCCGTTTCTTTTCAAAATTACTTTATTTGACAAAAATGTAACAAATATTGCCAGTTGCAAATAAAAAGTAATTTGTAAAATTATATCCAACACTACAAAATAGTTATTGAATCGTTTGTTCTCCATATATATATATATATAAAACCTACAAAAACAGATATTATAAACTTATATAAATACATATTTGAATTAGAGAAAGATAAACCTAAAACTCAACATCAAGCCAAAAAAATTTGATATTCTATATTTTTCATAATCACATGAATTTTGCAAAGCATCCCTGTGGTGATTATTCAAAACACGAGGCTTTTGACAAGCACGTGAAGAAACATCATCAAAAAACTTTTTATCAAACACAAATTTACAACTTTTACTGCTAAAAACCGCCATAACCGAAAGCTATAGCATTCTCAAATAAAGCCCAAGTCCATAAAATGGGCTTAATCCCATATAAACTTAATTAATGTTTTAGGAAATGTTCCAAACAATGGCAAAGTACCATATAACGGAATCGAACACAATTGCAGTATGACTAAAGTTACTAAGGTAAAAGGTTCATTGTTGACAAATAACATTTAAATTATATAAAGTTTTGGAATTGGCAGAACAGAACATGTAAAGTTTTGGAACCCAAACTCAGCAGTTCCCATGACAATTATATATGCATGTATCAACGCTGTTGGTTTCTCCCAAACCTCTTTTAAGTAATTGCCATAACGTTATCAGAATCACCTGAGATGGAGCATGTCCTTGAACTCAGTGATCAAACAATTCAACACCATTCCAATGCCATGGCTACACCGTTTTGCTATTTCGCTTTTTCAAGGAGGCTACCATTTTATGCAACATGGAGATTTGAAAATCCTTTTGTCTCAACTGTTCCCTCAATGATTCAATCTCCAAATCACTTTGCTTCAATCGTTGATTCAGTGCTTCAATCTCATTCAAGTGGGTGTCAGTGTCACACTTACTTGAGCCTGTCAGGGTATCCACTTCTATTTTAGGATCCGCCTTTGCTTTCTTGGAAACATCAACTGCCTCGTCCACTTGTAAAGCTCTCTTAGATGGAATCAGGTCACGGGGCTCATCAGTTGCCATTTTCCGAACAAATAGATTGGCAGTCGTGCCTGTACTAAGCTGAAATGAGACCAGTTTCTGTGGACGTCCATTTGAATCCTAACATAAAGTAACATACATCAGTAGTATGAGATTGATCAAATGGGGACAAAGCATTCCCAAAAGTACATAAATATACTTCAGTGACATGCAAACAGCAATTGCACAATCAATTTATCAAGAGAATTGTCCAGAAAAATGTCTTGATTTTCTTGAACAAGCATTAAAGGATAAGTTATTTACTCCATCAGATCTTGGGAGGAGAATTAAATACGTGTCTAACATTAAACATCTCTATTGGAACAAATGGATTCATGTATTATGGTAGAGCATGCAAACCACAATTGAGTATTTCTTTCCCTCGGCTAATCAACAAGCAAATTTAGGGATATCTAGTAGCATCAAAGATATAAGTACCTTTAACTGGCTGCCCTGGACATTTTCATAGGCATCGTGTGCCTCTTGTGGGTTCTTAAAGATAGCTAAGGCAGAATAGTTTCCTCCTTGACCTTTCCTGGAAGGCTGCAGCAAATTTTACAATGCATCAGAACTCAAGAGGAAAATAATCCAGTGGCAGAATGCCAACAAGAGTACCATATGACAAATCTAAGTGTCCTCAAATTAAAGACATTCGTGCTATATTCCAATAATTACTAATGAACCTCTTCATCAAAAAGTCAAGATGCTTATAGTACATATTCTACCTTCAGTTCTAATGTGAAGTCTCCAGGAACAACATTATGTAGTGTTTCACTGTTCACAGTGGTTGGTATCCTGTGAAGAAGAAGCTTCGCCATCTCACTTTCAGAAACCTAAAATGAGAGAACAGTAATAGCAATGACCTTAAATTACCAACAACCATGAGTACAATGTAGAACCAGAGATATATATGTGGGCTTACATGCTCTTCAACCAATGAAAATGCTTTATCAACACCGTGCTTGATCTTTGCAAGAACAAGTTTCATAGCTGCACATGCATCATCTAGACAATTATGCGGAGCACCCTTTTCCCGAACTTCATATCCTAACACAGCCTGTCACAACAATTGGTGGTAAACTACGAATCCAAGATCAATATTTAGTTTTTTTTTCTTGGGCCATAATTTGCTCATGTGAGTTCATATGGTGCAATGTCTTAAATTTCAAAGCATCGATAAGCACAACAAAGAGACTTCCATTAAAATTACAGGTGTGTCTAAAGGAATTCCTTCAAAGTAGGAGTGACTATCTGGTCATAATAATGCTTCATAAATTAGATGGCATGCAATATAAAACCTTAATCTTTGCAGGTAAATAATTTGCTACTTGCCTTACATAAACTATTCAAAGAAGGTCTCCTGTGAATAGATCCGTCCATCGATTGGAAGATATATGAAGTGTCAACCACTCTAACATAATCTAGCTTCATCACTGCAAGTGACAACAATTAGTAAATAAAATAGAACCAAGAAAAATAATTTCAACAGAAGTAATCCCCTTCATATACTCAAAAACTAACAGTAGGTTCACAGACACAGCCAAACAAGCTAAAATGTTTATGACACTTACCACGTAGATCATTATGTAAACTGTGTCCCACTAATATGGTTCCGTTGGATAACAACTTCTTCATGGATTTCTATGAAAGAGCAACACATACCTTCATTAAGCACTTGAAAGGATGATACAGGAAAACCACAAAGTGAACCACAAAATACCTGTATATCAGCCAAGGAGCAAGTCACTGCTTCTAGATCTTGAGAAGAGACACCAGTAATCTCTGTTCTATAGTCTGCAATTGCTTTGTTGGGATTTACAAGTTCATTTAGTTTGACCTGAAAAGTTTTGAAAATTATCTGTCTACACCCGAAAAGGAGAAGTCATTTTAAAGACAATTATGTGTACTCAATAACTTTTTTTTTATTGGAGGAAGGGGGACAGGCGCCAAATAAAAAGGACATGCAAAACTTACCTCTAAATTGTGGTCTACCACACAGATTTTCACTAATGCTTCAGTCCCATCTTCACAGAGAACCATTTCACAATCAACAGCAAGCATTGCAGTAGATCTCATCACCTTTCGCTTTTTTTTAATGTTTATAATTACCCACCCCTTCATTTCCACACCAAAAAAGCAAAATAGATAATCGATAAGTAATTGCCTTGTTTGACTAAGAACTCAGAACCCAGATGTTTATAAACTGAAGCAGATCATAGTAAAGGTTGGTTAGTATGAAGGATATGATAAGACTTGATAGTATTTGACCTAATAGGATAAGACTAGATAATATAAAACTTAATACATAATGGTTAGGGATATTAGAGTGTTTAGAATTGTAATGGAAAAGTCTTTATAAGAGTTATACATCAAAACCCAATCAGGCCTAATCTCACTCCCAAGGCTTGATTAAGTTATCTATCATTTTAATGTATAAGAGGAGTTTGATGGATAAACTTATACAATACAGTATTTGTACCAACAACTAATAAGGTCATAATGTATTGTATTAGCTTATCCTACAAAGTCTAATACAGCATGCCAAACTAGCCCTAAATAAATAAATTGATTCATTGATGCAAATCAATTAGTAAAAAGGTGCAAGGATATTAAAAATCTTGATTTTAAATATGATTTAGACTGAAATCAAGGTCAAGGACAGTAATATGTTATATTGCAAGATAAAAGGCTCGTTTGTTTGGGTTTTTTTTAAGAAAAAATACTTTTTTCTAATCAACCAAAAAAAAATACAGCTAAAAAATATTAAGATATTTGAATAAGCTGTTAAAAAAAAAACAGATTTAGTGCTTTTCACCAGCCAGAAAGAGTAGCTTCTGAAAAAAGCTCCAAAAAAACACTTCTTTTCAAAGTTTATCCAAATGCACCCAAAATCCCATTCATGGCCTACACACACAATAAACTAAGAGACAGCACCAAAAAAGTTTTCTCGAAGATTTCCCAGGTTTCTTCAGTTTCTTCTAAAGACAATGGAAGGTGCTTAGATATTGGCATTGCCACCTAACAGGTGCATATTAAATTGTTTAAGAAATTTTATTGCACATTTCTTCATGTTTCTTCTTATCCATATGCAACTATTCATTCAAAACGTTAACAAAAGCATATTTGAATCATTCAAATATTGACATGTTAATGCATGCATGTGAACAAATAATTTCAACTTTTTGTACCCAATTTTTTTTCAATTTTCAAGAAATGAAAAGATGACAATCCAAAGTGCATGTAAAATGCTTATTGTTGAATTAGAGCGTTTTAAGTAAGGAAGGAGAAAAAGAGAGAATAGAGACTCAGAATAATATAAGTGATATTGATTTGATGTGACGATAATGTGATACAAAAACAAACCCAATAGTTCTATTTATACTAATACTAGGCTCTTAATCCTAATTAATAAGAAAACAAATAAGAAAATATAATAGGAAATAAATCCTAAAAAATCCTATGAGATACTCTAAAATATTTCAAGATACAATAAAAATATTTTGGGATATTTTTCAAATATTTTAACACTCCACCTCAAGTTAAAGCTTATTAAGTTTTAAGCTTGTTACAATTAGACACACTAAAAGAAAATAGACAAATATATATATATATATAAAATGCGCTAAATAGTGTGATGGTGGCAAGCGACTACATCTGGGACAGTGAGACGAGGCCAGTGCATCTAGGATAAACACGGGCTAGTGCATTTGAGACATAGCCAACATAAATCGCCATCGAAATGATTGACGACAGGAAGAGAAGTCACTACTAATATGATTCATCTATGGAAACTGGGAAAGAAGTCACCACCGGAATGATTCATGATGAGAAGAGAGATCACCACCAGTATAAGTCACGGTGGGTAGAGATATCACCATCGGTATGAGTCATGATGGGTTGAGAAATCACGACCGATATGAGTCATGATGGGCTGAGAAATCACGACCGGTATAAGTCACAATGGATAGAGAGATCACCACCGGTATGATTCACAGTAGAGAGAGAAAGTGGAGAGAGAAAGTGACATTGGTAAAAGAAGATATAGAGAAAGGTACCAAAAGGAGAACATACAGTGGCACGAGAGACGACGAATCGGAGTTCCAAATTTTAGGGAACTCGGTAGCAAAATAGTGACAGGACAGATCATGGAGGATGGTACCTCTCTAATACCATGTTGAATTGGAGGGTTTTAGGTAAAGAAGGAGAAAAAGAGAGAATAGAAACTTAGAATAATATGATATTGATATTGATTTGATGTGACAATAATATGATACAAAAACAAACTCAATAGTCTTATTTATAATAATACTAGGCTCTTAATCCTAATTAATAAGGAAACAAATCAGAAAATATAATAAATAGGAAATAAATCCTAAGAAATCTTATGAGATACTCTAAAATTATTCAAGACACAATAAAGATATTTTGAAATATTTTTCAGATATTCTAACACTTATAATATAAAAGAAATAAGGCCATGATTTTTCAAGGTCAACTTTCTTCTGTGTGTGTTATGACCTGAAGCATTTTGTTAAATTAACAAAAAAGAACTTCTCACACTAAATTTCTCTAGGCACTTCTTTGATGGCTTATTCAACTATACCAGAATAGAAAGACCAATGCACGTATTTATGTATTTTTTCACATGCAGACCAGTTTCACATTTAAGCAGTGCACACATTCAACAACAGTTCATTAGAATTTGGAATGCACATTGGTTAACCAGAAAAATCGAGTACAGATAGTCACAACAAACCTCATCAATTGATGAAAATGAATAATCCAATGGATATAATGGGTGCTGGAGAGTTACTTGGACTAGCCTCTGTGCTGCCAACAACAGAAGGTTACAAAAATTAAAGTAGAATCATCAAGAAATATAGAAGGCATCAATGAAATTAACACCATTAAACTGTATACCAGCCATATTACCAACAGAAAATTTGTTGTTGAACTTGAAAAACATGTACATTCCATCATCAATCACAAAACACAGTAAGAAGAATAAAAAATAATTAACAGCATTAAGTAAATATCAGAAGTCGTCTTGCTAAATCTTATAGAATATGCAGTATGCCATTATCAGTTAAGGACCTCTTGAAATTTACGCTCTACATTCAAATTTTATTGTAGCAACAAGACATATTTAACATTTAAGCCAACTTTAAAATGGTATGATGCTTTAGATGATATAACTCAGGAAAGCAACAATTCATCAAATTATAACTATGTAACTAGTAGTTTTAAAAATAAAGCATAAGGTACACGTAAATAGAAATTAGAACAATGACTGCCCATATGAAATTCAATAAAAAAATTGAATCACTTAAGGAAACAATAGTGAAAGGTTCGCAGAAAACCAATAACACATGCAGCGAATATGATTTTTAGAGGAAGGAAATCAAGTCCTCAATAGAAAACTTTAAAAAAAATGCATATCAATATTTGAGTCATAATTGGCTTTAGACCAATCTAGCATGTCAAGTACAATAACGTTATTAGTAGTAGTACAATCTAGAAAAGAAGGTTGAACTGCAAAAATTAGCCTGATTTCCAGCAGAACAATCACTATGAAAACGTACCTGCTCAGGGGAATCATGAGATTTATCTTTTAGTTTCTCCAGTATGTCTTGATTTGATTGATGTCGCATGATGTTATCAAAAAACTGAGCACAGGGGGGAAATGGGTAGAAGTTAAAACTCATAGCTTGTAGGCTATTAACTCCCCCTCACACCAGAAGAAGGGAAAATAAAAGGCAAGGAGGATTTACATAGGGCGCTCAAGTTCTTTACCTTCAGATCATCCTCCTTTGAAAATGTCTTTAGAAATGCAGCCAATATCTCAGGGGACCTCTTTGCTGGGTCACTCAAACCATCCCCAAACTTTTTATCATAACTGTTCAGGAATTCTTTCCAGCCTCCCAGTTTTCCCTTCAGACCTCTTTTTTGTGCCAATTTTATAATATCAACCAGCACCTACCCACATGGAAGTATTAGTTATCTTGCTGGGGAAGAGGGGAACAAAGAAAGAGAAGGAAAACAAAAAAACTAACAAACATGTGTGTGAGATTTTGCCCATTTAAACCAACATATGTATAGATCTAAAAGGCCCACAATGCATCAGAATTTATATTTATAACTGATGACATGTTTGATCCTCATCATTCCCAAACAAACAACAAAGTTAGAAAGATCTATTGCAAACATATGAATCTTATTAGTTAAGTTCAAGGCAAATGTAGTCTTTTGTCTAGTGAATAAATATTCAACCATAGGTATTCAATTTAATCCGATGATGATTAATTTTTCCATATTGCCCTCGAAACTATAAGGGGAAACAAATAACTAGACAGAATAAAATATTTTCTTTTATCAAAACAAAAAAAAATGAAATAGATACAGGGTATTTCTTTCGAAGCTTCTTCTTAGCTAAACTAAGAGTGTATAATACAATTATTAAATCCTTATTAACATTTATTGCACTCTGGTTACAGCTAGAAAGTGTTAAATCTTGACCTAAGATTCACCACCTAAAATGTTCAAATGATTCCACAGCGTCCAATAGTTAACCTATGCGTTAAAGGATTCACATACCGTTTTTTTTTTTGAAATATATATTATTTAACTTACTCTTCATTTACAATGTAAGGGTTCATAACGAAAATGAGTTAGAGGAAATCATGTTCATCTTGCAATAGTTTTGGCTCAAGTTCAATAGAAAATCTTAACTACTGATTTTGTTTCTTGTCATTAAAAATTAAAAATCAACAACATTTGAAGATATTTAACAACGAAACTGTACAAATTGAATTCTTTCTTCAAAGGCGTTGAGGGAAATGAAGCTGAGTTACAGAATCTTCTATTCCACCGTACAATAAATATTTCGTTTGCTGAGAAAAAGAGTTACCAATACAATGTTTGGCAAGCAAACAGAAAAAAGAAGGAAGCGATGAAAAGCGAAGCACGTAGTGAGCGAAGAGAAGTTACCTTTTTGTCAGCAGCGTCTATCTTCTCGTCCATATTCGGTTCGTTGCTGTAAGAGTAGATACCGAAACAGAAGCTGAGGTAAGAAGGTAGGAGTAGAAGAGAGCTAGTGCGTGCTGCTTCGTTGCAATGGTCGCTGAGCTGGTAAGCGTGGTGCTGGCGTTGGTGGTATGGATGTGACCATGTGAGTATGTGAGGATGGAGCAGCGCTGCTGCTTACTGCTGCTTGCTGTTCTAAAGGAAAGGGAGTTAGGGTTCTTTTAATTTAGTGTTACTGAATTAGTATTAAAATATAAACATTGAATTAAAAATTAAATATTTATTATAATTATCTTATATTATTATTATTATTATATTCTAAAATATTAATAATTATAATTATTATAATAATATATTATATAATATTATATATATATATTATATATATTATCGAATTAGGGTTTTAGGGAGAAAAAAGTCAAATCAATCATGTGAGTTAAACAAATTTCGGGTCGGGTAGAGAAAAAAATTGAGTGATTCATCGAACCAACTCGATTAAAATCGGATTAGTTCGGGTTAAATAATTAGGTTAATCGGGTTGGTGGCCACCGAGATCGGGTTGTAAGAAAAAATAAAAAAAAATTACTTTAAATATAAGTAAAACGACATCGTTTTATTTATTTTGTTAAAAGGGTTGGTTCAATAAATAATCGATATTAAGTTAAGAAATTTATATTTGATATCAAGATATAAACCAACCCGGATATATGTGATCGGTAATTGTCGAGTCGGGTCAATCGGGTCATTTGGTGGGTCTTGTTCCTATATATATATATATATATATATATATATATAATATATAAACATTTCAACTTATCAAGCTTAGATTTTTTTTTAATAAAGTTATCATTCTATTATTTAGGAAGTAGAAAAAATAACATAATTTATTTAGTAAATAAATTAAGTCAAGTAAATCAAGATATAAACTCCTTATAGGCGAGATTCATTTCTATTCCTAACACCGAAGTACATCCAAGTAATGCTCCTCTAGCTTATCAAGGAATGTTTGGTGATGTTTCATCCCTTTAAAAAAATTTAAAAAAAAACTACCGTAGTACAAAATAGTTTTAACAATTAATAAGTATATTGTGAATTGCATTGGTTTTTTTAAAAATTAAAAGAGAAAAGATATTTAAAACTAAAAGTGAGAAAATGTGTAATTAAAGTGAAAGAGAATTTATATTTGATATTTTAAAGATAAGAGAAGTTAAAAATGATAAATACCAAAAAGATAATCACTCTTAGAGAAAGTAATTGTTGAGAGGACTTTCTTATTGTGATAGTGTCTAAGACTATGTTTGAATATTTAATAATTGATGGAATGGAATGGAATAAGATAAAATAGAATGAGATGAGATGAAATGGAATGAGACAAAAATATCATTCTATTGTTTAGATATTTTAGAATGAAATGGAGTAAAGTTATCATTCTATTATTTAGAAAGTGAATAGAATGGTAAGAGTTATAACTTTATTTTTTCTAAACTACCCTTATTTCAAACATACCAATTTTAGGGTATGAGGTTAATGTAGTAAAATCACAATTATAATTATAATAAAAAACATGATTCCATCCCATACCCCCCAAATTAAAGGAGAAGAAAATTGATGATTTTTTGTGAGATGGGATAGGATGGATCCCATCCCACACACTTCCATCTCATTCCATCATTTTTTTAATATAACTAAATAATGGAACCTATCTCCATTTCATTCCATTTCACTTAATCCCACCAATCTAAACATAGCCTAAGGGGTTTGTCTCATAGCAAGCTTATGAGAATATCTCAATTAAAGATTAAAAAATAATAATAATATGATTCTTTGAAGGAGAGTAAAAAAATAAGTCCCTCTTAACTAAAAATAAACGAATAGAGAAGGATAAATTGCTTAACATGATTTAAAGCAAAATTCCTTTTCATTTTGTTCTACTTTATGTAGTGCAACATTATCTCAAAAGTTTGATATTTTAATTTCTTATTATTTTAATTACGTGAATTCAAATTCCCTTATGACTAATTGGTCACACATGATATTTATCAACCTCTTTAACATGACGCTTAGGGTTACAGGTGAGGCCAGTGCTATTATGCACCCCTCAATGATACGGTGCATGATGCACCCTTATTTTTGACTTGTTATAACCAATTTTGTACCTATTTTAAAAGTAATGCTTTAAATAATGCTATTTGCATTCTAGTTCCTAAAAAGATTCATCTTTTCTAACAAGGTCATTGCATCTAACTCATTGATTATCATTATTTCATAGGAATGGCAAAAATCCCTAGGGCTCAAGGATCCCCGTAGGAACTACCCCGAATAGGGCTCCAAAGGCAAGGTTTTTCTCCCCCGGGGACGGTGGTGGAGGAAAGAAATTTCCCTATCGTATATTTGGGGATGAGGACCATACCTCCCGCCCAGCGGGTTCCCCATCCCCGTTAAAATTATTATAATAGCCTTCATTATATATATATTATAAATATATACATTTTAGTATTTTTATCTTTTATTAATTTTTATATTTATTTAAAATTAAAAAATTAAAAAAATAAATGATGTTATTTTACCAAATTAACCTCCCTTACCTAATTACCCTACGGTCCTAGACTGAGACTCCAAGTCCAACCGAGTAACCCCTGTCCCTGTGTCAGCACTTAGCTCAGCAGAGTAGCAAGCCCCTGCCCCTTTTCCCAAATTTTTCTCAATCAATCTTATTTTGAATTCACAATCTCTCTCTTACAGTCTCACTCAATCCCTCATTCCCCCTACCCTAGCACGTAGCCACCGTCCAGTCCACTGAGCCTCGCATGTCTGCCGCAAGCCCGCAACGCCACTCCTCTCCGTTGTATAGCGTCGTTCCATCGTGTCGTGCCATCGCTCCATCTTAGAATCCAAATTTGACATCTCAGCTGTCATCGTGGCACCAATCCATCGCCGTACAGCCGTCGCTCGTGCGCATGACTACTCCGACTGTACTCCATTGTCGCTCGCACCACCACCGATGTCAACCACAACAGCGTCCAATGCAGCAGCGTCCACCCAATCCCAAATGAGTTAGGGTTTATTTTTTGTCTTTTTCTCTCTGATCTGCTACCATTTTGAAATTTGTTCTCATTCTTTATTTCTCTTTCTTGGAGTTTCGATTTATGATCCTGTCCTGGTGATGTCCATTTCCATTTTTGTACTTTTTTGTGTGTAAAGAATTGATTTTCAGGCAAATGAGTGTTTTTTGTGATTTGGGGGTTTCTCCTTTTTGATAGATTTGTGATTGTGAATTTGTGAAGATGATGTTTTTCTCTGTTCATGTTCTTGTGCTTGATTTCCACTAACATTTTAACTGATGCTTGGAAAAGATAAAAATCAGTTTTGCGTTGGATTTACAATATTGGGTTCTTACTCATGCTTGAATTTGTTCAGTGTGTTAAGTTATGTGAAAAAATCTATTGCATTTGGTAGTGTTTGTGAGCAATTTTAGCATTATCTTCAAGTTTTTTTGTTATGTTTTTTGTAATCTGTTGTTTTTTTTTTCTTCATAGATGTTGAAGAGTGGACTTCTTTCCAGTAGTTCATTGATGAATAATGTAACCTTTTGTTTGTTTTTACATGTTAACTAATTGATGTGTTTTGCTGCCATCCTAAACTCCAGTCCATGTAATTGGTGCAATCCATGTTAACCTTTTGTTTGCTTTTACATGTTAATCTTTTGTTTATTTTTATGACATTTTGTACTTATTTTATATGTAGAATGACTGGGGGTGATAAATTATCTAACACCCATGATGGGAGCAATCAAGCTCCTAATAAGACACAAAAAAATTTGGTGGAAGAGAATGAACAAAATTAACAGGCTGAGGCTCCTTCTCCTAATGAAACATATGAAACAAATTTGCAAACACAATATGTCAATGAGCGGTCAAGTCCTAATAAAAGAGGACTAACTTCAGGAGCTTGTGCATACTTTAGAAGGGAGAAAATAGATGACAAGTGGAAGGCAATAT
Organism: Ormosia semicastrata; assembly: GCA_029884595.1. Classification (NCBI taxonomy): domain Eukaryota; kingdom Viridiplantae; phylum Streptophyta; class Magnoliopsida; order Fabales; family Fabaceae; genus Ormosia; species Ormosia semicastrata. The sequence goes on along the minus strand of JAQQTO010000057.1, from coordinate 55,643,717 downwards.
GCAAATATTGTGAGAAGAAGCTTGGTGGTGACACTAGACAAGGTACTAAACACTTACATGACCACATTAGGACTTGTAAGCTTCGGACTGTGAGGGGCCCAAAGCAAGCAATGCTTAAAACTTTGGCACAATCATCAAGTTCAATAAGAGATAGGGTTGAATCACGTATAGTTGGTAACTACTCATTTAATTAAGATGTTGCAAGAACCGAACTTGAAAGAATGATTGTATTGCATGAGTATCTTCTCACTATGGTTGATCATATTGGTTTTAGAAAGTTTTGTGGTGCTTTTCAACCTTTGTTCAAAGTAGTTTCTAGTAATACAATGAAGAATGATATACTGAAGATGTATGAGAGCGAGAAAGGTGAGACTATGAAGCTACTTGAAAAAAATTCAAGTTGCATTGCAATAACTATTGATATGTAGACTGCAACCAATAAAAAAAAGGTACATGTCTATTACAACTCATTTCATTGATGACAATTGGACTATGCAAAGTCGGATTGTGAGGTAACAACCTAATTACTTTGTTTTAAATCTGTCTTTTTGTCTTTTTCTTTTAGGTTTCATGTTTGTTACTTGATAGTTGTATGTGATATTTATAATTACTTGTTTTAGGTTCATTTATGTGCCTGCACCACATACAGCTGAGGTTCATTGTGATGTTTTGGCTGACTGTTTGTTTGATTGGAATTTGGATAGAAAGCTGTCAACTTTAATTGTTGACAATTGTAGCACTAATGATGTAATGGTTGAGTGTATTTTTTATAAGATTTCAACTTCTTCTTTTGTTTTGCGAGGGAACTTGTTCCATATGCGTTGTTGTGCTCATGTGCTAAATTTAATTATGAAAAAGGGGATGCTAACAATCTATAGTTCTATTGAAAAGATTAGGGATAGTGTTGCTTATTGGGTTGCAACACCAAAGAGGGAGGAGAAATTTGTTGACACTTGCCGACAATTGAACATTGCTTATTCAAAGAAGCTTGCACTTGATTGTAGAATTAAATGGAACTCCACATTTTTAATGCTTGCTTCTGCATTACCATACCAAGAAGTTTTTAAACGTTTAAAACAACATGAGTCTCAATTTAAGTGTTTGCCAAGTGGTGATGACTGGGAAATGGCATATGAAATTTGTGAAAAGTTAGAAATATTTTATAGTATGACTGAGTTGTTCTTCGGTACTCAATATCTAACTTTAAATGTCTATTTTTGAGAAGTGTGTGAAATTATATTATCTTTGAATGAGTGGCTGCATTCTTCTAGTGACATTATCCAAATGATGGCTTCAAGTATATATGACAAGTTTGAGAAGTATTGGGGCATGATTGATGATCACATATTTGATACATTAATAAGCTTTCATTCTTAGTCATTTACACTCTCTATGTACTTAATTGATTGAGTTTTATTATGTTTTGTAAGTTTGGACTCAAATTGAACTTAATTGAATTTTTCAGCATGATTCATATCTTATACGGTTTCTGTATTTGGGTCATATCTTGGGCTGTAGGTGGTCTTTGGAGGTGATTCTAGTGGCATTTGAAAGATAAGAGAGAGTTCTATAACTTTAACTCCCCCATACTTAGCTTTTTGCACTCCTGAGCAAAACACATAAGATCACTCACAAAAAAAAACGAAACAGACTCAAAAGCTAAACACTCTAAAAGACTCAATTTTTAATAATATTTAAAAATGAAGAGCAATCATTCAAGTAATCAAAACATTCATGAGGTAACATATCTTCACTTCTCAAATCAACAAGTAAGGATATTTGAATTGAAAAGCATGAGTCAATAATGATAGATTTTCACAAGATTCACTCTCAATCCCTCAAGTGTTTAAAAGGTAGGTATTTCACTCAATTCAACCTATGAAAATTGCACTACCATAAGCTTGCTTATCTTCTACTTCTCCACTACTCAGAACACATGCACACACAAATCATGAGGACTTTATTCAAGGTTGTAATGGGGTCAAGGTAAAGGAGGAGGTAATATAGATATGACAAGTTAAACACTAGAGAATAAAAGAACATGAGAGCTGAGTTCAATTAACAAGCATGAAAATTCATCCCAACTCCACCTAATACAAATTCCCTTTACATATTCTTTTCCTTTCCTTTATTACCTTGTTGACCCTCTTCTTTTTACAATTTTTTTTGATTGATTTTTTTTTTTTTTTTTTATTTTTTTGATTTTTTTTTTGCAAAAAGAACATCATATATATATATTTTTTAACCATTCTGCACACACACCCCTACACTTGTTCAAGAACTCATCGAATGACAAAACTAATGTTCTCTTATTCCCTAAGGTCAAGTAAGAACATGATTTTTCATTTAAGGCACATAATGAGTTCGAAATAAAGAATAGTCAAATAAGCTCAAAGGGGTAAAGCAAGGGGAAATAGGTCATTTCTAATGCTTTATGTTGCCAGGAATTAGAGAATTTTCAAGAAGTCATAAGAGTGCTTGATATCATATTGAGACAACATGCTGCTAAACAAGGCTGGCTATTTAATTAAAGTAGCTATTTGAAGAAAAATGCATCAATCATATTTATGTATGCATATGAAAATGTAGTCTCAAAAAGAATCAAAGCAAGTTCTAGAGTAACAATTTCATGAGTGAGATTCACACAAGAAAGAAAAGAATGGTACAAATGTTCAATCCATTCATCAATAGGCTCAAAATCTCACAAGGCATAATTCTATCATTCTTAGTCCACCAATTCAACATCCATAACCAAGCATGTGAATTTTAAGAAAGAAGACAATTTACTCAATCATGCAAATTTCCCTGAATTTGAATTGCTACTTCCACATAAACTAGTTACTACCCTAATTACTCCTTACTCTGCCACCAATTTTTGATGCGTCTCAAGAGTAAATAATTTACTCTTTACTCTGTCATCCCTAATTACTTTTGTTGTTAATAAATTGATGACAAACACAACAAACATATTCACAAACAAACTTTTGAATTTTTTTTTTTGGTTTTTTTTAATGATAAACATAATAAACATATTAACAAACACACTTCCTAATTTATTTATTTTTGGGTTTTTTGGGTTTTTTTTTTACAACCATCCTTCCCCCAACCAGATTACAACATTGTCCTCAATGTCAAAACATAGATAGGTAAAGGATAGAATATATTACTGTTCTTTTGAATTCTTGAAAAAAAAAATCTCACACAAATTTAAATAGAAACAAAGTACGATAAATAAAACTAAAGCTTGTAATTATTTAAATAGTTGGAGTGTCTTGGCTGGCTTTCTTTTCATTTTGCTTCCTTCACCACTTCCTTCACCGCTTCCTTCGGACCAATCTATCTGAGCTGTTACTGGATCAGGTTCATAAATAAATGCTTCTAATTTATCAATCAATTCATCAACAGCAGAAATGCAGAGATAAGGAGTTGTCTTCTTTGAAGGTGTGACAAATTTATGTTCCACGATGGTCAACAAAAGATAACAAATTATCAAAGAAATTATTAACATTCAACAAACCTATGGGTTTATGGTGGATGTTCAATTGGGCCCAAGAGACAACTTGAAAGACTTCTTCCAAAGTACCAAAACCACCAGGTAAGACAATGAATGCATCAGAGTTTTCAAGCATTGCTTTCATTCGTCCATGCATAGATGATACTTGAATTTCCACAATTGTCTTTCCAACGATGTTCCTTCGAGTTAAAGGTTCGGGAATGACACCTAAAACTTGACCACCTCTTACAAATGCAGAAAGTGATACAAATGCCCCCATTAACCCAATGCAACCTCCCCATATACTACACGAATGTTCCTCGCAGCAAGTGTTCTACCAATGCTGCTTGCGCAAACTCTAAACCATTCCCATAACTTGTCCCACAAAATACACCAATCGAGAAATCTACGAACGAAGAAGAAGCTCCTCCATTTCTACACTCACTTTCTTTGAATGATTAAGAGTTGTAGAAAAGTAAAGAAAATGGAGTGTTTAAATAGGGAAGAGAATAGAAAAAGTAATAATAGCTCCTATACAGGTAGGTTGACTGGTGTCAGAAAAGTTTGAAATTTAAAAATAAATTTTTTTGTTTTTTTTGTTTTTTTTGTTTTTTTTGTTTTTTTGTTTTTTTGTTTTTTTTTTACTTCAAGAAAATCATCAAGGTAAAGAAGTCTAAAAACCCCCGAAGGATCCTATCCAAAGGATCGTCTGTCCAAAACCAAAATTCAACAAAATCATACAAAGATAAAATAATAATAACAAATGATTACATACCTTTATGTACAGGTTTCATGACAGATCTTTATATTGCGCGTCATGAGTGCAGTAATACCAAGACGGCTCAGCCAATCTGGGCATTCTTCTCTCTCCCGCTTGTGGGATATTTTGGATTGAGCTACGACGCCACTAATTAAAGTGCGTAAATCGACGGCTACCACCAACGACCATAGCCGATGAGGTCGGTTGAAGAGCCCGTGGCATAAAATCACGGGATCCAATGCAAACACGGGACGCTTCTTTCGTCCATCAACAAGCGAGCCTTTGGTTAAAACACAGGAATACTTGCGCGGCTCTCTGCAGAGTAGTATGGCACATGAACCTTATTCTGACCGGCGTGCAAAGGTCCACCCGAGTCAATGACGGGTCTGCCACTCCACCTCAGCGGGGGCTCCTAATCTAATTAAAGACCAAGTACAACCGAAGTTTTGTCCTTTTTTATTTTTTATTTTTTTTTATTTTTTTCAGTTTTTTTTTTTTTTTTTTCTTTTTTCTTTTTTTTTTCTTTTTTTTTTTTTTTTTTTTTTTGAAAATATACAAGATAATATATACATGTTGTTGTGATTGTGGCTCACATCTTCCTCTTTTTCACGTCCAAAAACGGCTTTTCTATGAGTCGAGGATAAGCTTCCCATCCAATTTTCTTATAAATTGGCAAACAGTGTCTTTTTGAGTCAGATTCCCAAGACTATAACGCTCTTGTTCATCCTTGAAGAGATTCCACAAACTAAGAAATTCACGCTGCACAACTCCACAAGAATGCGTCTCAAGAGTTAATAAGATATTATCTAATGACTCTTACTTCGATCCATTCTTAATGAAGAATATTTTATCTTCTCTATTCTGAAACCATCCCCAAAGTGACATCGCGTGTTGCAATTCCATCGTGCACACTTGTAACAAACTTTCATTCTTTTTGCTCTTCTCCTTTTTGAAAATGAACTTTTACCGAGACCAGGCATGTATGGGACAAATGAATCGAAGATTCACCACTAAACGAACCTTTGCTTCGATTATCCAGCGTATATCTTACTGGGATGCCTTATACATTAACAATCTCGATCTTTCACACCTAACTTCATAGACTTTTGTTAGAGCATTTAGAGGGAGAGAAGGAAAATGTTTTCTTAGATTTGAGAGAATGACATCCATTTTGAAAGGAGAAGAAATCAGTTATTATGGGAAACTGAAAAACAAACCAACTTGAGAGTCACGAATCAGTTATCCGCCATTTAACCGGGAATACAAAGAACTGCAAAAAGAAAGAAACAATATTAAAATAAATTCTACTCATAACAAGGATTAGAAAGAGAAATGGATTCTACCTCAACAACTTGATGTTCAAGAAATGGTTTGAGTGTTTGTCCATTAACCTTAAATACAATATCATTCCTAGGATTCTCAATGTCTATGGCCCCATAAGAATACACATGTTTGACAATATAAGGACTAATCCACCTAGATCTCAATTTTCCAGGGAATAGGTGAAGGCGAGAATTATAAAGCAGAACTTTTTGACCAATTTCAAAAGTTTTTCTGAAAATTGATTTGTCATGAAAAGCTTTTGTTCTAACTTTATAAATCTTTGAGTTTTCATATGCATCATTTCTTAATTCCTCAAGTTCATTCAATTACAATTTGCGTAACTTGGAAGCATCATCAAGACTTAAGTTGAAAGCTTTAATGGCCCAAAATGCTTTATGCTCCAATTCTACAGGCAAATGACAAGATTTTTCATAAACTAACCGATAGGGAGACATGCCCAAAGATGTTTTAAAAGCAGTACGGTAAGCCCAAAGTGCATCGTTTAGTCTTAAAGACCAATCTTTACGATTTTGATTAACCGTTTTTTCCAAAATTTGTTTAATCTCCCTATTTGCTAATTCAACTTGTCCACTTGTCTGAGGATGATAAGGGGTTGCAATTTTGTGGGTAATGTAATATTTCTTCATTAAAGATTCAAATGATTTATTGCAAAAATGTGTTCCCCCATCACTGATGATAGCTCGAGGAATTCCAAATCGACTCAAAACATTTTCTTTAAAAATTTTAGAACAGTTTTATGATCATTGTGCCGACATGGAATTGCCTCAATCCATTTTGAGACATAATCAACTGCAACCAAAATGTACACAATCCAAAAGATGATGGAAATGGACCCATGAAATCAATTCCCAATAATCAAAAATTTCAATGACAAGGATAGGGTTCAAAGGCATCATATTTCTTTTAGAAATAGACCCCAATTTTTGACAACTTTCACAACTTTTGCAAAAAGTATAAGTGTCCTTGAATAAAGTAGGCCAATAAAATCCACACTTTGCAAAGATTTTCAAACTATTTTCTTTGAAGAAAAATGACCTCCACATGCTTCAATGACAAAATTTAATGACACTACTTACCTCATTGTCGAGTACACATCTCCGAAAGATTTGATCAGACAATATTTGAACAAATATGGGTCATCCCAAAAGAAATTTTTCACCTCAATCAAAAACTTTTTTTCGTCTTGGTGTGTCCACTTGAGGACATCTTACATGTTACAAGAAAATTGACAATGTTAGCAAATCAAGGCATAGAATTGACGAGAAAATAAAAATTCATCGGGAAAAGAATCATTGATAAGTGTGCTATCAAAAGATGAGCACTGTTGTTAGCCTTGACAAATGATCTGCAGACAACATTTTCGGCTCCTTTCTTGTCTTTTATTGTGATGTTAAATTCTTGAAGCAACAAGATCCACCGTATCAACCTAGGTTTAGCATCTGTTTAGACATTAAATATCTAACAGCAGCATGATCAGTGAAAATAACAGTGGATGAACCAATTAAATAAGCTCGAAATTTGTCCAATGCAAAAATTACAGCAAGTAGTTCTTTTTCAGTAGTGGTGTAATTCATTTGTGCACTATTCAAAGTTCGACTTGCGTAATAAATTACATGAGGCTTACCTTCCTTTCTTTGGCCTAAAACAGCACCAACAGCAAAATCACTAGCATCACACATCAACTCAAAAGGCAACGACCAGTCAGGAGATTGCATAATAGGAGCAGAAGTCAAAAGACTAATTGATTTTTCAAAAGATTTTTGACAATCTTGAGTCCAAACAAATAGTGTATCTTTTGTTAGAAGATTACATAAAGGTCTAGATATGGCACTAAAGTCCTTTACAAATCTTCTGTAAAATTCTGCATGTCCTAAAAAGGAACGAACTTCTCTGACTGTTTTTGGGAAAGGCAAATGAACAATTAATTCAACTTTGACCTTATCAACTTCAATTCCTTTAGAAGATATCACATGACCTAACACTATTCCTGAGATAATCATGTAATGACATTTTTCCCAATTTAACACAAATCCTTTTTCTTCGCATCTTTTAAGAACTTTTTCCAAATTATCAAGATAATTTTCAAAAGAATTTCCAAAAACTGTCAGATCATCCATGAAAACTTCTAAATAATGCTCAATCATATCACTGAAAATACTTAGCATGCATCTTTGAAAAGTTGCCGGAGCATTACAAAGACCAAAAGACATTCTTCTATATGCAAAAGTGTCAAAGGGACAAGTAAAAGTGGTCTTTTCTTGGTCCTCTAATGCAATTGATATTTGATTATACCCTGAATAACCATCAAGAAAACAATAGTAGGGATGTCCTGCTACTCTTTCTAGAATCGATCAAGAAATGGCAATGAAAAATGGTCTTTCCTAGTGGTACATTCAATTTTCAAATCAATACACATACGCCAACTAGATGAGACTCGGGTAGGTATTAATTCTCCTTTTTCATTTCAACCACTTTGTTATTCCGATTTCTTAAGCACAACTTGTGTAGGGCTTACCCACTTGCTATCGAGAGATAGGATAGATAATTCCAACATCAAGTAATTTAAGAACTTCAGCTCTAACTACCTCTTTCATGTGTGGATTTAATCTTCTTTGAGGTTGTTGAGATGTTTTAGCATTATCCTCTAAATGTATTCTATGTGTACAGATTAATGGATTAATGCCTTTTATATCCTTTAATGTCCATCCAATTGTACTTTTATGCCTTTTAAGTACTTTTATCAACTTACCTTCTTGTTCTTTGGTCAAGGATGAGGAAATTACCACTGGAGAGCTTTGTTCTTCTCCCAAAAATGTGTACTTCAACCCATCAGGTAATGGCTTTAGTTCCAGTGTGGGTACTTCTTCATTTGCATCATCAGTCATGGATTTTAACTCTTCGAATCTTGGCTTCCATCCTTTGTATTCCATTTCCTGTGTACAGTCAAGCAAAGAGCATATTTCGAAATATCATCATCTAATTGTGTAGTTTGAATCAAATGAATTAATTAAACAGATTTCTAATGGGTCGAAGAACTCCCCGATTTGAAGATGATCATCTATAATGGCCTCAATCCCTTCAATCTCTTCATTGTCATCATAAACTTCATGTGGTTGCTTGCACATGTTGAAAACATTAAGCTCCAGTGTCATATTTCCAAAAGTTAGCTTCACCACTCCATTTCTGTAATTTATCAAAGCATTAGATGTTGCTAAAAATGGGCGACCCAAAATAACAAGAACTGACTTAGAACTATCAACCATAGGTTCGAAAAGACAATAAAATCCACCGGATATATGAATTTATCAACTTGTACCAACACATCTTCTACTATTCCTTTTGGAATTTTAATTGATCTATCAGCAAGTAGAAGAGTTACAGAAGTTGGTTTTAACTCACCAAGATTGAGTTGCTGATAAACTGAATATAGAAGCAAATTAACACTAGCACCAAGATCAAGTAAAGCTCGTTCAATTTTATGTTCACCAATAATGCATGAAACTGTAGGACAACCAGGGTCTTTATATTTCAACTCATTATTATTTTGAATAATGGAGCTTACCTGTTCAGTCAAAAAGGCATTCTTTTTGATATTATGTTTTCTTTTAACAGTGCACAAGTCTTTCAAATATTTGGCATAAGAAGGAATCTGTTTGATAGCATCTAACAGAGAAATATTGACCTTCACTTGTTTAAAGATTTCAAAAATGTCACTGTTATGATTCACTTTACTTGAATTATTTAATGCTTGAGGAAATGGGGGTGAAGACGAGGGTTTGATCTTCTTTTGGCTAGGTGGCTTATCAACTCTTTCCTCATCTTTGGGAATTGACTCATCATCTTTCTCAAAAAGTTCAGGAATTTGTTTTTCAACAATCTTTCCACTCCTAAGAGTTATCACTGAGTTGACTTGATCTATTTTTTGACTTTCTGAACTACCCTCATTTAGGCTAAACTGACCCTTAGGATTTGGTTGAGGTTGAGAGGGAAACTTTCCTTTCTCATGAATGGCAAGTGCAGAAGAAAGTTTAGTAAGAGTGTCTTTTATGTCAATCATGGCTTGAGTGTTTTGACTATTGATGGCCTCTTGTTTTTCCATGAATGTATGCAATGTTCCTTCAAGGTTTTTTCTATATGGTGGGACATAGGGTGCATATCCTTGAGGATTTTGAGAATCTTGTTGTGCCTGAGGAGGTGGTGGTTACATGAATTGTGGCTGGTTGCTATTCCTCCAACTGAAATTCGGGTGATTTCTCCATCCCGGATTGTATGTATCTGAAAAAGAAGAAGTAAATGGCTTTTTAAAATTATTCATTGCATTTACTTGCTCATGCACAACTTCTTTAAAAACAGGAATTTTTGGACATTCATTTGTTGAGTGTCCTAATTCATCACAAATGCCACAAATTTCTTCATTTTGCACAGATTTGATTTCTTTTACTTTCCCGGATTCCATGGCTTCAACCTTTCTAGCCAAACTAGCAAACCTTGCATTTAGATCTTCTTCTTGACTAAGATGATGTTTTTCTTTATTAGCATTTGCAAGGTTAAATCTAATTGAATTTTCAGAAGGATTAGTACCATGCCAAGATTGAGAATTTTCAGCCAAATAGTCTAAATAGTCTAAAGCTTCATCAGGTTATTTATCAAGAAATTCACCATTGCACATTGTTTCCACAAATTGCTTGGTTTCAGGTGTTAACCCTTCATAAAAGAAACTTAAAGTGCGCCATTTTTCAAAACCATGATGTGGGCAAGAATTCAACAAATCTTTAAAATGTTCCCAACTTTGAAAATATGCTTCATTTGAATTTTGGGAAAAATTTTGGATTTGTCTTTTTCAAAGCATTGGTTTTATGTGTTGAAAAAATTTCTTCAAAAACTCACATTGCATTTCTTGCCAGTGCCAATTGATCTTGGTTTCAAAGTGTTAAGCCAAGATTTTGCTTTATCTTTCAAAGAAAAAGGAAACAATTTAAGCTTAACAACCTCTTCATTAAGTTTGATCATGAAAAGCAAGACATACTTCTTCAAATTCTTTTAGATGTAAATATGGGCTTTGATTCTAAACCATGGAAATTAGGAAGTAAAGAAATCATACTTGGCTTGAATCTAAAATTGTTGGCATTGACTGGAAAGATAAAACATGATGGACTAGAATTTCGGGATGGTTGCAAATACTCACGCATGGTTCACAACAGTTGATTTTCATGTTCATCATGCACACTTTCGTTTTCAGCCATTGTGCTTAATGTGTGTGATTGTGATTCAAACAAATCAATATGTAAAGTATCTAGATTAACTCTAACCAAACGATCAGAATTTAAATCACGATACCAATTAAGCATAAACAAGTAACTTACAGTATAAAATAAAATGTACAAGATAGCAATATAAACTATCCATTAAATATTAACAAAGGTGTGGTATAAACCAACTACCAAATAAGTTAATAAGCATAAAAATTAAAAAGTTAGTATATAGATAAATTAAAATGTTAGAAGCAGAAAAAGTAAAAAGTTAGATAGCTGATAAAGTAAAAAGTTAGATAGTTAATAAGAGAATTAGTAAGTTAGTAAACAAAAAAAAATGACAAAAAATAAATAACAAAAAAAATGACAGAAAATAAATACGAGAAGTAAAGTATAAAAAAAAAATAAAAGGAGAGTTACCCCACTAAGTTAAAATGTACAAGAAAATAAAATGGAGAATTACCCCAATCATACGAAATTAAAATGCAAAAAAAAAAAAAAGTGTGGAAAGTAAATTTAAAGAAAAAAAAAGTAAAAGGGAGAAGTTCCCCCACTAAGTTAGAATGCACAGAAATTAAAAAGGGAGAGGTTCCCCCACTAGTTAGTATGTTAGTATATATACAAATTTTTTTTTTTACACCAGAAATTCAGTCTTCAAATCAAGTTCCCGGCAACGGCACCAAAAACTTGATGCACAATTTTTAGTTTCAAACAAGTCTACAAACTTGATGCGGGATTAATTGTTGCATTGCGAACCCAGAATGCGGGTTGTCTCAGTAATAAAATTTTAGTCAGGATCCACAAGGAATTGTTGAAGATTAATTAAGGTGAAGTGAATATTTTGTTACTATAATTAAAATTATTTATTTGGGTAAAAAGATTCACTCTTGGTAAATAAAATAAAGGTAAGATTAATTCCTTTTATAACTTGAATTAGAATCCTGCATGACATGGAGGTTCCAATCGGAAAAATACAATATTAAAAGTCCAATTAAAATAATATACGTAATTATATTATGTTTCCTAAAAAGATTACCACCACTTATAAATGGGTTAAAGCATTCATTGTGCCAATATTTTGTCTACAATAAATCAAGAACTCCTTTTTACAAAGATGGTTTCTAAATTATAAGAAACAAATTATAATACGTATAATGGCTACTTTATAAATCATTTAAGCACAAGAGAAGAATAAATCTAACTTTACTTTATTACCAAGAGCTTCACCCTTTCACCCAAGTAAAATGAAACTCAGTTACTCATAGATAAGAAGAAAGAAAGAGAGAAGAAGAAGAAGAAGAAGAAGAACATGACTTTAATTTAGAACAAAGGAAAATTACTACAAGAAAACCTAGTAACAAAATGGCATCATTTTGGCAACTAACACCTAACACCCTTAATGATCTGCCAAGGCCCCCTTTTATAGAGGATTAGAGATACAAAATGACAAGGGGGCTGAGTCATTAGTGGTTGGATGAGTGGAAAATGCCAAATGACTTTAGGTGAGTGGGAAATTATGGAGATTCCTTGTCTCCGAAATCATACAGCTCTGAAGTCATTACATTCGTCATTTTTGAACCAAGTGGTCTTCATGAAAGTTGTAGGCCTGGATCTTAGCTTTCAAATGGCTTTGTTTTGGGTCCAATATCATTTCTCTAACTTCAAATACGTTCAATTTACTTGAACACTTTGCCAGGCTTGTCACAGCTCATACATTCTGACTTCCAAGCCCAATATCACCTTCAAGGAGTCTGATTCTGGAAAAGTGTTCAACATGAAAGTTGTAGATATTGGTCTTAACTATTCAACATCCAAATTTCAGCCCATTTTACAACTTCTATCCCAAAATATGTGATGAACAGTACCCATAGGTTAAGCTGTCAGGAAAAACACTCTAGTTCTTGCTTCAATCCCAATTTGAGTTATCTACTCGTGTGATTGGGCCTTTGAGGTCTTCATGAAAGTTATAGAACTCTCTCTTATCTTTCATGAAGACCTCAAAGGCCCAATCACACGAGTAGATAACTCAAATTGGGGTTGAAGCAAGAACAGTTATTTTTCCCGATAATATATTAATCACATATTTCGGGATAGAAGTTGTAAAATGGGCTGAAATTTGGATGTTGAATAGTTAAGACCAATATCTACAACTTTTATGTTGAACACTTTTCCAGAATCAGACTCCTTGAAGGTGATATTGGGCTTGGAAGTCAGAAGAGGAGAATAGACTGGCCTGGGCATGTTCAAGATTGAACGTATCTGAAGTTAGAGAAATGATATTGGACTCAAACTAAAGCCATTTGAAAGCTAAGATCTAGGCCTACAACTTTCATGAAGACCACTTGGTTCAAAAATGACGAATGCAATGACTTCAGAGCTGTATGATTTCGGAGACAAGGAATCTCCATAATTTCCTACTCACCTAAAGTCATTTGGCATTTTCCACTCATTTTTCACTCATCCAACCACTAATGACTCAGCCCCCTTATCATTTTGTATCTCTAATCCTCTATAAAAGGGGGCATTAGCAGATCATTAAAGGTGTTAGGTGTTAGTTACCAAAATGATGTCATTTTGTTACTAGGTTTTCTTGTCGTAATTTTCCTTTGTTCTAAATTAAAGTCATGTTCTTCTTCTTATTCTTCTTCTCTCTTTCTTTCTTCTTATCTATGAGTAACTAAGTTTCATTTTACTTGGGTGAAAGGGTGAAGCTCTTGGTAATAAAGTAAGGTTAGATTTATTCTTCTCTTGTGCTTAAATGATTTATATTTTCTAGTAACCATTATACGTATTATAATTTGTTTCTTATAATTTAAAAATCATCTTTGTAAAGAGGAGTTCTTGATTTGTTGTAGACAAAATATTAGTACAATGAATGCTTTAACCCATTTATAAGTGGTGGTAATATTTTTAGGAAACATAATATAATTACGTATATTATTTTAATTGACTTTTAATGTTGTATTTTCCGATTGAACTTCCATGTTGAGCTAATTGAGTTATAAAAAGAATTAATCTTACCTTTATTTTATTTACTAAGAGTGAATCTTTTTACCCAAGTAAATAATTTTAATTGTAGTAACAAAATATTCACTTCACCTAATTAATCTTCAACAATTCCTCATGGATCGACCTCGATTCCCGAGAATTTTATTACTTGAGACAACCTGCACTTGGGTTCGCAATGCAACAATTAATCCCGCATCAAGTTTGTAGACTTGTTTGAAACCAAAAATTGTGCATCAATGATTAATGCGGTGATGACAATAGGGGCTGTTTTGGACCCTAGATATAAAATGAAGTTGTTGTATTATTTCTTCCCTCTTATGTATGAAAATGAAAGCACTAATGAATTGCACAAGGTGAAAAAATTACTTGAAGATTTGGTTGATGAATATCAAGCTAAGGATAGGAGGAGTGCTCCTACTAGTAATGATTCTACTATATCTTCAACTTTGACGGAAGTTGGTCCTCTTGTAAAGAAAGCAAAGTGGAGAAGTAATTATTTTCAATATGTGCAAGAAGCTGCTTCAGATAGCACTTTCAAGTTAGAATTAGATTGCTACTTAGAGGAGCTTGTCTTACTTGATAAATCAAATGAAGATGTGTTTGACATATTGGGTTATTGGAAAAATATTAGAGTGAAATATCCAACTTTGCAAAGAATTGCAAGATAATTTTTAGCCATTCATATCTCGACAGTTGCATCAGAGTCTGCCTTTAGCACCAGTGGTCGCTTTCTTAGTCTTCATCGGAGTAGGCTAACTGTGGAAACAATAGAGGCATTAATGTGGTCTCAAGATTGGTTACACAATGCAATGGAAGTTAATATAATTTTATATCCATCTATTTTTTGTTTAATTTTTCTTCTTTACATAGTTAATTTGATTTTGTAATTGTTAGGTTCTACCAAAAAAATGAGTGAATGTTATACATTCAATGAAGACAAAGATGTTGATGAATGATGATATTGATGGATGAAAAGAATGAAGACTTGTTGATGGATGACACAAGTAAGAGTTGAAGAAGTTGTAAACATGTTTTTTGAACTTGTATGATTTTGGGGTGTAGCTTGAAGTTGCAATGTAGTTTGATTGTGCAAACTTATGTTTAGGACTTTAGGTTCTTATGTTTAGGCTTTGTATTATGTACTTATGCTTTTTTATTTATATTAATATATTTTTTTAATTAAATTTTAATATATACCAATAATTAAAACTTATTTTATATTATGTACTTATGCTTTTTTTATTTTAGAATATTGAACATGTTGAACACTTGAATTTGATGTTGTAGATGTAATATAGTGATTTAGCTTCCTTTTCCCCATTTTTTTATTTTTTTTTTTATTTTTTTTTAATTTTTTTTATATTGTGGGGAATCCCCGAGAGTATTTGCAAGGATTCGGGGAACGGGAATAGGAGAAAAAATTCGCCCGTGGCAGAGATCAGGGATGGGGACGGGGACGAGGACAAGGGGTTAGTCAGTTGGCAGAGACGGGGAGCGAGGAAGTACTCCCCGCCCCGTGCAGGTGCCATCCCTATTCTTTCATACTCCACCAAATCTCTGAAAATAGAGTTAAGGAACTCTCACTCAATCTTTAAATGTAGCTCAAGTGCGAGGATTTTGACTATATTTTGGTACTATGTCTTCGTCATCAACCTTCGACTTCGAATTGCAGGTAGTAGAGGACAGATTATTCGAAGCTTTTGGATTTAGTGCAAATTTCAGCAAAGTTCGCTTCATCTAGCGGAAGATGTCGTCTTCCCATTTACGATGAGTAATAGATTTGTGTATTTCTACTGATTTTTGGTGATTATATTAGTTTTAGGAGAAGAAGCACAAAGAGTGCAGTTGATTTGATTCTTATTATTGTAATTTTATTCTCATTTTGAAATATAAAGTTTCACATTCAGCATGTGCATATGCTCAAATACTCAAGAGTAGGATCTTTCTGTCAAGAACCATTTAACCTCCAAGGCTCCAAAGCTTAAGCTAGAAGGATCTTTCTGCCATAAATGCTACCTGAAAGAATCCAATAGATTTTTGAATTGGTATATAAAATACCTCTCAATAATGTTCATCAACCATAGAATATTTTGAGCAGAGAGAAAGAAACTATCTTGGATCATTGAGTTAAGAGGTGAGAGACAAAGGACCTTTATGTAATTTTAGATAACCTGCTTAGCAAGTTTCCAATTGGGAGTTTTAGCCCTTGTTCTCATTTATTTCATAATGAATGGTTGAGATTGAAGGGTGCACAATACACCCTATGGCAAAGGGTGCATGATAGATGCCACCTACAAGTGATAAGTAACTTCCTTGTAAAAAAATTCTTTGAGTAAATATGCTAGAGACAATCCTCTCCGAAGGATTTGGAGAAAAATGAAAATGATGGTAAGTTTTCTATTTCTATATTGAAAGAACTATAAAATGTTTATAAAAATAAATAAGAGATAATTCGAATGTTACATGATACTCTCTCAAATTATTCATTTCATTGTACTAAAAAAATATTCTTTTCATTTTAAAAAATATTAAATAAGGGAAATGTTTACTTAAAATGAAAATTTTCACCTCCTTTTCCTTCCCCTCCAAATTTCTCCATCCAAGTATACCCTAGTTAGACATCTACTTGCTCATCAAGACCTCTGGCATGTCATTGGCACTTCTACAGAAAATATTAAAGTAACCTATTTGTACCTTCATTTTTTTATAAGAAAAATTTTCATAACAAGATAATATATGATTACATGATAGTGTTAGAAAATTATATGAACAATAAATAAAACTAAACATATTTTCTTAACAAGAAGATGTAAGAGATAACACATGTGTTGTTATATCTTATATTGAGTAAAGATAGAGGTTTAATTTGATATTTAAGCATAATTAAGGCTCTCCCCCCTTAACAAGTTAGTCTTTCGGGATAAGCTTTTCTTAGGAGTTAGCCGAAGCAGAAAAGACGACTTAGAAAAGAACTATCAGGAAAAGGACTACCCTGTGTCAAAAAACTCAAAGTGAAAGCAACCTTTAATAAGCACCAATAGTGGATGGCCACAGATGCCAACTTTTAAAGGAGTGTGCAATATTAATTACATCTCACATCTCACATTGAGTAAAAATATAGAAGTTCAATGTGATACTTAAATCATGAGGCATCTTTTAGGATGAGCTCTCCTAGTAGACTTAATTTGTAACAATTTGACTGAAGATATGATTAATGAGTACAACTAATGATTATTAAATTAACCTTTTAAAAATATAATATATATATATATATATATTAAATAATTTTATAATTTTAAGTTAATAGTATACTCCTCTACCTTTAAACTTATACAAAATTAATATTGATGTAGCTTATCATCGAATAGTCTCGAGTAAGAGTGGCTTGGGTGTAGTTAAGTCACCGAGGGAGTTTATATGTGATAGCCTCTAAATTTTTCCTTGTTTTGTGCTCTACTCTCCATTAATCATGAAGATGTAGGTTCAGTGAGAATTAATGTTAAGAATAAAATTTAAGTAAAATTCTGTATTTATAGTATTATTCTTTAATAAAAATATGACACATATTATTATATATATTTCATCGATAACAAATTTTGAAAACAAGATGTGACGGTTAAAAAATAATACATATATTATATTTTCATTAAAAAATAACACTCCAAACACCTAAGTAAAAGTTTTTTCTTAATGTTAAAAGGTTTGACAAGAAGACATGCCACCTCATATTTTCCCCCCTTGTTAGAGAGAGAGCGAGAGAGAGAGATTTATTCATAACTCTTGCATATTATAAGACAATCATTACCTTCTCCTTACTTCAAAATTTCTTTCCAAATTATCCAGGTCTCATGCGGAGCTTGAGACTAATAATGCATACCAGATTATGTGTGTAAAAGGCGCAAAGGAGTTTGCTGTCCTAACTGCCTTCGGTCTCTGTCTTAGGTGCAACTTGTCAAAACCTAATAGTTGTTGGATTGGGAAGAGGCTGAAGGGCATCATGTAGTTGTCGGATTTCACAAGCATAGAACATTTAAGCGAGCAAGGAACAGAGTGATACACGAGAACTATGAATGGGATGACAAAAAAGATACTGTTGGATACCAGAAGAATGAAAACTGCTAGTTTTACAACTGTAAACTAAATATAAAGATAACAAAGAAAAACACAATTTAATTTGCACGGTCATGTTTGTGCAATGTCAAATCGGTGCAGTACAAGAGAACGGTTTAGTAGTAGAGATATTAGGAGTATTAATTTTGCTAAGAAATTATGTGTGTAGTATTACCCGATAAGAATATGAGCATATTGCAAGCCAACTAACTTTAACTGCTTCTGCCTTATCAACAGTTTCTGAATTTCACGGCAAATTTAACACTCTAATACATTTTCATTTTGAAGTTATTGCAGAAGCTGATTGGAGGGATGATTATTGTGAGGCTGCTGCAAATTGGGGTTGTTCAAAAAGCATGGGAAGATTTGGGCCAACAAAAGAACTTCAGTGCAGGATATGGAGTATCATTTTATACTCTCTTATGGTTGAGAATTAACTTCAGTTCAGAAGATACTCGTCTCTTGTTTATAGACACGATGTGGTTATGCCGTTATGGTTTCAGCTACCTTTTGGTTTAAGGAAAGGCAACTCTGATAACTCTCGGTTCTATATTTGAAATTAAGGACTTCAATATTTCCCTGATTTTATTAAATCTGTTATTGAGTATCAAGATTTTTATCAGTTTCCAATATGACTTTTTGGTCTGATTCTGATGCATAAGAAGTTAACTAAGGTATTTTTATGAGTAAAAAGACTTTGATCGCATTAGGTAAACGCGCTAAATTTTTTGTAAGTATATTTCACACATAGGACAGTGACAAGCACACGAAACAGAAAAGTCTAGGGCTGAAATTTATAAAAACATGCCGTTGACAATGAAATGATCCTGCTAAACAATCTCCTATGCAACTTCCACGCCAAAACAGGAAACCAAAAGGTAGTATCACCATTAAAACAAAAAATTGAATAAGACGAGTCAATGAAGGTAATTGGCTACAAGTAGTTAACATGATAACTACTGCAATTAGCAACCCATAGGAAAACAAGATTCAGTGAGCAACACTTGAGGGAACATGCAATTAAACATTCGAGAACTCATCTAAACATATGTGTGAGATTTTGCCCTTCTAAACCAACATATGTATAGATCTAAAAGGCCCAGAATGCATCAGAATTTATATGTATAACTGACGACATGTTTGATCATCATCATTCCCAAACAAACAACAAAGTTAGAAAGGTTTATTGCAAACATATGAATCTTGTTAGTTAAGTTCAAGGCAAATGTAGTCTTTTGTCTAGTAAATAAATATTCAACTATAGGCATTCAATTTAATTGGACGATGATTAATTTTTCCATGTTGACCTTGAAACTATAAGGGGTAACAAATAACTAGACAGAATAAAATATTTTCTTTTATCAAAACAAAAAAATGAAATAGATACAGGGTAGTTCTTTCGAAGCTTCTTCTTAGCTAAACTAAGAGTGTATAATACAATTATTAAATCCTTATTAACATTTATTGCACTCTGGTTACAGCTAGAAAGTGTTAAATCTTGACCTAAGATTCACCACTACCACCTAAAATGTTCAAATGATTCCACAGCGTCCATTAGTTAACCTATGCGTTAAAGGATTCACATAACTTTTTTTTTTTAGAAATACATATTATTTAACTTACTCTTCATTTACAATGTCAAGGATTCATAACCAAAATGAGTTAGAGGAAATCATGTTCATCTTGCAATAGTCTTGGCTCAAGTTCAATAGGAAATCTTAACTACTCATTTTGTTTCTTGTCATTCAAAATCAAAAACATCTGAAGACATTTAACAACAAAACTGTACAAATTGAATTCTTTCTTCGAAGGCATTGAGGGAAATGAAGCTGAGTTACAGAATCTTCTATTCCATCGTACAATAAATATTTCGTTTGCTGAGAAAAAGAGATACCAATACAATGCTTGGCAAGCAAACAGAGAAAAGAAGGAAGCAATAAAAAGCGAAGCACGTAGTGGGCGAAGAGAAGTTACCATTTTGTCAGCAGCGTCTATCTTCTCGTCCATATTGGGTTCGTTGCTGTAAGAGTAGCTACCGAAACAGAAGCTAAGGTAAGAAGGCAGGAGCAGGAGTGGGCTACTGCTTGCTGCTTGGTTGGGAACGGAAAAGCGTCCAAGTAATGCTCCTCCAAGTTTTCAAGGACTGATTGGTGATGTTTCATCCCTTTTAAAAAATAAAATGAAAACTATTGTAATAAAAAATAGTTTTAACAATTAATAAGTATCTTGTGAATTGCATTGCTTTTTTAAATTTTAGCTAGAATTTTTTTAAAGATTAAAAGAGAAAATATATTTAAAACTAAAAGGAAAAAATGTGTAATTAGAGTGAAAGAGAATTTATATTTGATATTTTAAAGATAAGAGAAGTTAAAAATGATAAATACTAAGAAGAGGATCTATCTTAGAGAAACAATTGTTGATAGAACTTCTTTATCGCGATAATGCCTAAGGGTTTTGTCTCATAGCAAGCATATGAGGATATCCTAATTAAAGAAAAAAATGATAAATATGATTCTTTGAGAGAGAATATTATAAAATTAAGTCACTCTTAACTAAAAATAAACGAATACAGATGGATTAATTGCTTAACATGATTTAAAACAAAATTTCTTTTTATTTTGTTCTACTTTACATAGTGTCACATTATCTCAAAAGTTTTATATTTTTAATTTGTTAATATTTTAATTACGTAAATTTGAATACCTTTGTGGCTAATTGGTCACACTTGATAGTTATCGGCCTCTTTAATGTAATGCTTAGGGTTATAGGTGAGGCCAGTGCTATTATGCACCCTTCAATGATAAGATGCATGATGCACCCTTGTTTTTTATTTGCTATAACTAGTTTGGTACCCATTTTAAAAGCAATCCTTTAAATAATGTTATTTGCATTCTAGTCCCTAGAAAAATTCATTTTTTCTAACAGGGTCATTACATTTAACTCATTGATTATCACTCTTTCATATTCCTCCAACTCTCTGAAAATAGAGTTAAGGAACTCACTCGATCTCTGAATGTTGCCCAAGTGCAAGGATTTTGACTCCATTTTGGTACCCAGTCGTTGTTGTCAACCCTCAACTTCAACTTGTAAGTAGCAAAGGACGACTTTGAGGAATTAGTCGAAGCTTTTGGATTTAGTGCAAATTCTAGCGAGGTTCGCATTGTCTAGCAGAAGACTATAGCTGTCAAAATGGGCTGGGCCAAATCGGACTATATGAGTTTCAAGCTGACATTTTGTTAGCTCAATCCGTCTCTATGTAATGTCAACGAGCTGGGCTGACCTAACCCATTGCAGGCCGGCCCATTCAAGGCCGGGCTAATTTAGACTATTTTTAATTTTGTATTCACTTTTGTTAGCTCAGCTCGCCAATTTTGTCGGGCTATTCAGGCCAACCCATCGGGTTTGACCCATTTTGATGGCTCTACGGAAGACATTGTCTACCCATTTACAATGAGTAATAAATTTGTGTATTTCTACCAATTTCTAGTGATTATAGCAGTTTTAGGAGAGGAAAGACAGAGGTTCTGGGTGATTTGATTCCAGTTACTGTAATTTTCTTCTCATTTTGAAGTATAGAGTTTCACATTTAGCATGTGGATAGGTTCAGATACTCAGAGTAGGATCATTCTGTCAAGAACCATTTAACCTCCTAGGCTCCAAAGCTTAAGCTAGTAGGATCTTTCTACTACAAATGCAACATGAAAGAATCCAACAAATTTTTGAATTGGTATATAAAAGACCTCTCAACAATGTTCATCAACCATAGAATATTTCGAGGAGAGAGAAAGAAACTATCTCGGATCATTGAGTTGAGAGGAGAGACACAAAGGACCTTTTTGCAATTTTAGATAACCTGCTTAATAGGTTTCTAGTTAGGAATTTTAGCCCCTGATCTCATTTATTTCATAATGAATGGTTGAGATTGAAGGGTGTATGATATATGTCACATACAGGTGATAAGTAACTTCCTTGTGAGAAAATTCTTTGAGTAAATATGCTAGAGACAATCCTTTCTGATATATTTAGATGGAAGGATTTGGATAAAAATGAAAAGGAGGGTGAGTTTTCTATTTCTAAATTGAAAGAATTATAAAAATTTTATAAAAATAAATAAGAGATAATTGGAATATTACATGATACTCTCTCAAATTATTCATTTCATTATACCAAAAAAATATTCTTTTCATTTTTAAAAAATTATTAAATAAGGGTAATGTTTACTTAAAATGAAAAATTTCACCTCCTTTTCCTTCGCCTCCGAATTTCTCCATCCAAATATACCCTAGTTATTGCTCATCAAAACCTCAGGCATGTCATTGGCACTTCTACAGATAATATTAAACTAACCTATTCGTACCTTCATTTTTTTTATAAGAAGATTTTTCATAACAAGATAACATATGATTAAATGATAGTGTTATAAAATTATATAAGCAATAAATAAAACTAAACATATTTTCTTAACAAGAAGATGTAAGAGATAACACACGTATTGTTATATCTTATATTGAGTAAAGATAGAGGTTTAATTTGATACTTAAGCATAAGGTTCTCCCCCTTTAATAGGTTAGTCTTTTGAGATAGGCTTTTCTTTGGAGTTAGCCAAAGCAGAAAGGATGACTTAGAAAGGAGCTATCAAGAAAAGGGTTACCATGTATTAGAAAACTCAAAGTGAAAGCCACTTTAATAAGCACCAAGCGTGGATGGCCACAGATGCTGACTTTCAAAGGAGTGTGCAATATTAATTATATCTCACATCTCACATTGAGTAAAAATATAGAAGTTCAATGTGATACTTAAATCATGAGGCATCTTTTGAGATGAGCTTTCCTAATAAACTTAATTTGTAACAATTCCACTAAAGATATAATTAATGAGTACCACTAATTATTAAGGTTACACACGGGTCGGGTTAGTTCAGGTTTAAGGGAAAAAATGTCAAACCAATTAATTGAGGTCGGGTCGATTTTAGAAAAAAAATTAGGGTAACCCAAACCGAACCAACCCGATTACAATCGAGTTGGTTCAGGTTGAGTAGTTGGGTAACATATGCATCATGAGATAATATCAAATCATACATATAGACCATATAAGTAATCAACTTGTTTTATAAATGGATATTTTTCTCCTCATGAATGTTAACACAAATACCCTTGCTCTTGCATAGTATACATAAAACAGATAAAGTTAAAGATTAAACTGACAAGTGCAGCACCTTTACAAAATCATCAGCCTGAATTATAAATTAAAATCCTTAATCACCCTATGAAATTGAAAACCCTTGTAACCATTGTGTCAAATCCTAATAGGACTGTAGCATTACGTCTCTGAAATTTTATCCATATTGCAGAACTACTAAAGAGAAAGATATGAAAAACACATAAAAGGTTCAATTCATAAAATTTTTGTGGTACATTAGGTACCTGGACAAAAGAGTTGCTTAAGGAGTGAGTAGGGTCACTTGAGACCACTATAGTGAGGTGCCCGTGATTTGCAAACTTGACTGCAAGGGAGGTAGGCAAGCAGCACAACTTGTTTTCCCAACACCTCCCTCCCACCAAGCATGCAATACTTACGCTAGTTCCATGCCACCATTTCATCAAAACTACAAACACCTTCTGCAGCAGTTCCCAGCAACCTCACTACATAAAACAAAAAAATTGAATTCACTTTCATTTTGACTTCTTCTGAATTTGAAGTCAGTACAATATCTAAATGAAAGATGCATGCATCAACAATAACACCCCTCGAAAGTAAAACAGGCTTTAGCTCTACCAAATGCTATCATTTTAGCCAAAAACAAATACCATATCTCAAAGTATCTGCAGAGCTTAACAAAGAATTCTAGCTATTCCTATCTCAAAAATGACAGAAAAACTTCAAAGAGCAAACATGGCCTTCAAATACAACTGATAATTCTTTCAGGAACAGATTTGAGGGTAGCAACTTAACAAGATATGCACAGACTTTAACAACCAATGAATACAAGGACAACCCCAAGTGTATGATTAATCACATGATTTCAACATCTCAAATCTTTACACAACTTATTTTTTTTCTTAGCACACAAAAGACTAAAATAATAATTCAAATCTCCATATCAGTTTAATCACATAATAAGGTAGATCCATACAATATCTTACACTCATCCGTTTTTAGGTTGCAAACAAAATAAGGCAGCATAGGAACCAAAGACGTATAAGAAATTTCCAGCAAAATTCACACAGGTAAGTCACAAAAGCATGCTATCAAAGACCTTTTTTATAACTAAGATCACTATTCTCATGATGGACAATGCAAAGCCTTATTCCTTAGTTCTTAGCAAACATAGATACATCTTAATGAGTTAGCAGATAGTTAGCAGACATAACACTTTCAACAACCCAATACTAAAAATGTGACACAAAAGAACCGACAGAAAGCTAGAAATAGGAACCTGCAATAACATTTTTGCCATTGGTACCTTATATATGATAAAAGTTGACAAGTACATTGAAGGAGAATGGGAATAGGTGAGAATGAAGAAAGAAACAAAAAAAAAATTTAGAGGCACACATGAAGGGAAAGAGGAGTGGGAACTGAGAAGGATAGATAAGAAGAATGCGAAAGGAAAGTGAGAAACATTAATGACTATCCTCTAATGTTGCGTCATGGTTGTGTGAACACGAAATGAGAGCTGCAATGGTGATCTGGTCACGTAATCGTTGTCACCGGTGGTGGTTGTGCCGCGAGGAGAGGAGGATTCTAGTGAGAAAGGGCTGAGAGCCTGAGATTGAGTTACGGCAGCGAGCAGAGGTGCGCTTAGGGTTTGAGAATTTGGGAGAGAAATTGAGAAAGGAGATGAGAAGAAATTGCGAAAATGAGGGCTCATGTAAGGAAGAAGTGAAGAAGTGAAGGAAATAATTAGGCAAAATGACATCGTCTCTCGTCTCTCGGGTTATCGAATTAATTTTTTAAACTCGTCACCTGAACTAATGAATGGACGGGTTGTTCGGGTTTAACCTGAATTGACCCGATGACTCGAACTAACTCGAATATTTTATATCGAGTCAGGTCAAGTTAGTTGGGTTCGTGGGCCATCAGATCAGGTTATGCAACCCTACTAATTCTTATTAAATTCACTTTATATATATAATAATAATAATATTATTATTATTATTATTATTATTTTATAATTTTAAGTTAATGATACACTACTCTATCTTTAAACTTATACAAAATTAATATTGATCTAGTTGTTATCAAATAGTCTCGAGTTAGAGTGGCTTTGGTATAGCTATTTAAGTCACCAAGGAGTTTATATGTGGCAGCCTCTAAACACTTCCTTGTTTTGTGCTTTGCTCTCCATCAATCATTGAAATGTAGGCTCCATGAGAATCAATGTTAAGGACAAAAAAATAGATGAAGTTTATTATGTATTTGTAGTATTATTCTTTAAAAAAATATGATATATATATTATTTTATAC
Organism: Ormosia semicastrata; assembly: GCA_029884595.1. NCBI lineage: Eukaryota > Viridiplantae > Streptophyta > Magnoliopsida > Fabales > Fabaceae > Ormosia > Ormosia semicastrata. The sequence continues at coordinate 55,618,282 of JAQQTO010000057.1, read as the reverse complement.
ATCTCATTTATGACAACATTTAAAAAGAGGATAATATTTTTTAAAAATAATACATATATTATATTTTTATTAAAAAAAAAACATTTCAAGCACATAAGTAACTTTTCCAAAGTTTTTTCTTAAGGTTTGACAAGAAAACATGCCACCTCATATATTTACCCCCTTTGTTAGAGAGAGAGAGAGAGAGAGATTTATTCATAACTCTCGCATATTATAAGACAATCATTACCCTCTCCATACTTCAAAAATTTCTTTCCAAATTAGCCAGGTCTCATGCGGAGCTTGAGACTAATAATGCATTACCAGATTATGCGTGTAAAAGGCGCAAAGGAGTTTGCAGTCCTAACTGCCTTCGGTCTCTGTCTTAGATGCAACTTGTCAAAACCTAATAGTTGTTGGAGTGGGAAGAGGGCAAAAGGCATCATGCAGTTGTCGGATTTCACAAGCATGGAACATTTAAGAGAGCATGGAACAGACTGATACACGAGAACTATCAATGGGATGACAAAAAGATATTGTTGGATACCAGAATAGAATGGAAACTGCTAGTTTTACAACTGTAAACTAAATATAAAGATAACAAAGAAAAACACAACTTAATTTGCACGGTCTTGTTTGTACAATGTCAAATCAGTTCAGTACAAGAGAACGGTTTAGTAGTAGAGATATTAGGTGTATTAATTTTGCTAAGAAAATATGTGTGCAGTATTACCCGAGAAGAATATGAGCATATTGCAAGCCAACTAACTTTAACTGCTTCTGCCTTATCAGCAGTTTCTGAATTTTACTGCAAATTCAACACTCTACAGATTTTCATTATGAAGTTATTGCAAAAGCAGATTGGAGGGATGATTATTGTGAGGCTGCTGCAAGTTGGAGTTGTTCAAAAAGCATGGGAAGATTTGGGCCAATAAAAGAACTTCAGTGCAGGATATGGAGTATCATTTTATACTCTCTTACGGTTGAGAATTAACTTCAGTTCAGAAGATGCTCGTCTTTTGTTTATAGACACGATGTGGTTATGCCGTTATGGTTTCAGCGACCTTTTGGTTTAAGGAAAGGCAACTCTGATAACTCTCGGTTCTGCATTTGAAATTAAGGACTTAAATATTTCCTTGATAGTATTAAATCTGTTATTGACTATCAAGATTTTTATCAGTTGCCAATGTTGACTTTTTGGTCTGATTCTAATGCATAAGAAGTTAAGGTATTTTTATGTTTTTTCAGTGAAAAGACTTTGATCACATTAGGTAAACGCGCAAAAATTTTTGTTAAGTATATTCACACGTAGGATAGTGACAAGCACAGGAAATAGAAAAGTAAAAGGCTGAAATTTTATAAAAACATGCCGTTGACAGTGAAATGATCCTGCTAAACAATCTTCCATGCAACTTCCACGCCAAAACAGGAAACCAAAAAAGTAGTATCACCATTACAACAAAAAATTGAATAGGACGAGTCAATGAAGGTAATTAATTGGCTACAAGTAGTAACATGATAACTACTGCTATTAGGAACCCATAAGAAAACAAGATTCAGTGAGCAAGACTTGAAGGAACACGCAATTAAACATTCGAGAACTCATCTAACATATTGTAAAAATGGCAAGAATGTATTAGCATTCTTACTAAAGATCACGAAAAGCTACCACCGGAAATATCATCAATGTTTGCCCACCTTCTGAAGGCACAGGGCACAAAATTCCTACCAGCCAAAAATCCAAACTTTGTCTTCAACATTGACAATCGGTTGTTACCGTTATTACTGCTTGATGGAGCATCATCAATCAGGGTTGTTACTTGGGTGACTATTGGAGGAGGAAACGCTATTGTACTTTCCTGTGCTCCACCATCACTACCATTGCCATCCAAAGCTTCACCTTCAACTTCACTAAAATCAAAATTAAACGCCAAAGAACCCCTTCTTTCACGCAGCCACTCCACAACTTCACTACTAACCTTTCTGCACTTCCTTACCTTAAGCTTAACCAAATTGGGACAACCCAAAGCAAAAGCTGCAATCCCAGCATTAGACACAGGGCACCCCTTAATGCAGAGCTTCTTGAGTGCCACACACTTTGTAGCAATGCACTCAATATCTACATCACCAACAGTTCCAATCCCACAAAGAGCCAACCTTTCCAAACTTTGACAATTAGAAGCAATTGCTGCTAAGCTCGAAGAACTAGGATACATAGCAATCAACACAAGTTCTTGTAAATTAGGACATTGTTTAGCAATAGCAATCAAGCCATCATCACCGATCCTATTAGTCCTCCATCCATCAATGTGAAGCTTCTTCAAATTCTTACATCGTTCGGCAACATCAGAAAGCCCAACGTCGGAGCATTCAGGAATTTTCACAACGTGCAACGTCTCCAATTTCAAACATTTTGATATACCAGCAAGACCTATGTCACTAACCTGAACCTTCTCGAGATGAATTTCAACTAATCCAGGGTTCAATTTTCCCATCGCCTCGAGAGTCACATCCCAATCGCCCAAACATCGAATCAGCTTCAAACTCTGAAGCTTCTTCGAACCAATTATAAGTGGCTCGAAGCTTTTTCCATAAACAAGCTCCTTAAGACAAATAGATTTCAACGAAGAAGAAACAGCAGAAGCAGCACCAGCACCATGACCAATCAATTCGGTGCTTTCATCATCATCACCTCGAAGCCTCTTCACAGAGAGTTCTTCGAGGAAATTGCAATGTTCGATTACGGCGTAAACGCCTTTTGATCCGAACATGCACGAACCGCACGAGAGCTTCTTCAGATTCTTACAGTTTCTGGCGAGACCGGCCATTCCGGTTTCCGTGATCTCTCTGCAACCGCGGAGCTTGAGGCGCGTGAGGTTCGTGCACCGGAGCGAGATCAGGATCAAAGCGTCGTCGTTTATGCTCGTGGACCTGCGGTCGCAGCGCAGGGCGAGCTTCGTGACCGAGTTGAACCGGGAGAACAGGGAAGGAACGAAGTCCAGCAATTCCGCCTGGGCGTTCATGGAAAGCCGGTGGCGGCTCTCTCCGTCAACACGCAGCCACCGCCGGCACACACCGGAGCAGCGTTTCCGGTCGGTGGAGCCGAGGAATTGAAAGATTACGGCTAAGCACTCGTCGGGGATGTCGGCGGTGTAGTCGCAGCCTCCTCCGATCGAATCATCGGAAGAAAAATCAGAATCGACGTAACGGAATCGGTTGCTGTTATAAATTTCCCGGCGATGAAGCTCCGGCGAAGCCACGGCGGTGGACGGTGACTGTCCCATTAAAAAAAGAGGATGTGGTGTGTTGTTTTGTGTTTGTGAGTGTGAGGAATCAAAAGCATATAAATTACAAGAGCATGGAATGGAACATCAATGCAAATTGCAGAGTGCAGAGACATCAGACATATACATAGGTTTCATTTTCTTTTCTTTTTTTATTTTATTTGATAAACCCGTCAAAGGGTGAAGCGCGTGTCGTGCCTGCAACCACACGATGAGGTTATCGTGAAATATTCTTTCATAATTAATCTAATGTATCTAATTTAAATACTTTATATTTATGCTAGAATTTATCGGTTACCGTATGGTTTCGTGCACCGTAGTCAGGTACGCGCTAAAGGGGGTTGCTTGCGTGTGATATTGGGCATTCTGTTCATTGGGAGTTTCAGAGTTTGGGACCGTTGAGAGGTTTGAGAATGATGACTTTGATCGATTGGACCCAGCTAACCTAATTGGATGCATATATATAATTTTTTTTGTTTTTTTTTAGTGTGGAAGATGTTTCTTACTTTTTCTTGTTCTAGAAAATTCTTACTTAAAAAAATGTTACCAACACATTTTAGATATTTTTTAATGTTTATTTTATTATTAATTAAAAATAAAAAATTATATTTTTTAATATTTATTTTAAATATATAAAATAAATTAATAATAAAATAAATATTAAAAGAGTTATTTAAAAAATATATTATTGACATTTCTCTTCTTACTTATGTTATGTTATTTTTTAGTTATTTAAAATTATTATTTAATATATATAAAAATATTTTTAAAATTATTATATTTCTATATGATTTTATAATTATATATATATATATTAAGTAATATTTGAATTTTGTTAAATAGTATTTTAAGGATTTTTTAAGAATAAAATATAAAAAAAATTCTTTAAAAATATAGTATTTTTCATAAAATTATAAAATTTATTATAAAAAATACTTTTATATATATCAAATAATAATTTTAAATAACTAAAAAATAATACTTGAGTTTTGTTAAATAGTGTTTCAAAGATATTTGTTAAGAATAAAAATAAAAAATTATAAAAAATAGAGCATTTAATATATTGAGATTAAAAAAATTTACTTTTTATAATTTTTTGAATTTTTAAAAAATATCTTAATAATACTTATTAAAAATTTTATAATAATTTAAATATTTATAATAAATAATACTTACTTAAAAATTACTTCTTATTTTGTGAAAGCTTAGAATTAAGAGAAATTATTAAATAAATATAAAGTATCTAAGTTAAATGTATAAAGTTAATTATATCATTCATTAATAAATAATTATTATAAATTATTATAATTAATTTAATATATTTAACTTAAATATTTCAAATTTATACAAAAATATCTCTGAAATTGAAACTTCTTTGGATGGAGTGTGAGGACCATGTGGCCTCTGGAATTGAAACTTCTCTGGGTGGGGTGTGGGGACCACGTGGCTTTGTGGAAGTCCTTCGAAGTTCGAATCTGTCTGAACAATAATGATGGCTTGTTCCAAGAACGATGTGTTACGACTTTAAGATGATGATGAGGATGACAATGTAAGTGGAAACTTTTGACTTGGACCCGGTCCCTGAGCCTGAGGTGCTTTGCTTTTAGATTGTTCTCATTTTAGACATTTAGCTTGATTTTTATTTTTCAGACTTTGAAAAAGAAAAAGTTTGAGATAATTTTAATATTTTAATTTTATACTCTTTCTTTTCTTTTATCTTTTTCATTTTTAAATTACTATTTTTCAGATGTGAGACGTGGTTATTCGGCGTGTATATGTGCCTCAATTCTTGGAGAAATTCTTAAAGTAGCTTTTTCCTATGTTTGAATAATTTTTTATTATAAAAATAAAATAAAATAAATGAGAATAGAATAAAAAAAAAATAAAATATAATTTTATTTTTTATTTAAAAATTTTATTAACAAAATGAATAGAATAAAATTATTTATGTATTTTTTTATTTCATCTTAATTTTAAGAGAAAGAAAAGTTAGGTATTTAAAAAAAGAGAAAAAATGATTTTTCATGTGTTTAACTCATTCATGTATTTTAAAACTCACATCTTTATTTTTTTATTTTTTTTATTTTTTTTTTTTTTATTACTTATTATCCAAATATAGTATTAAAAAAATTTCATAAATAAACTGAGATTATTCCTGAGTAATTCGGGTTTAACTCATCAAACTCGCAAACATCTTAGTTATTAAAGTTCAAACTCAACATCAACATATATTATTAATTAAATAAACTAAAACATAATAATATTCACTTTAGTGCAATTCGATCATATATCCCTTAAAACATTGACCGTGGGAACCAGAACTAAAGAACCCCTTTGCAGTCTTGCAGCACCTTGTGATTACTTTATTTTTTTTGGTCCAATATGAAGTATTTTCTTTAAAAAAACACCAGACATATATTATTTGAGAAATTAGTGATACTTACATTATTAAAACTAGCATTTTGACATTACGTGGTTCTCAATCGGTATATTTTATTTTTAGTTAAGATTTTAAAAAACAAAAGCAGTAATAAACAGTCTATCATAACTATAAGATTTTAAAATAAATAAAAAATTGTAGTTCTCATGTGAGAAGTTAATAAGTGTTTGAAAGATAAACAAAACTGTGATTAAATAAAAAAATTCTTTTTATAATAGTATAGATAAATTATAAATAAAATAAATTATCGGCTTTGCCAACCTTTGATTCAATAAGTAATTAATCATTTTGTCGCATAAAATTACTTATATTTTTAAATAATTCAATTGTGTATGTACTGAAAAAAGATTTAATAGTTTAGTGTCATTATTTATATTATATATATATATATTCATTTATTTATTTTAAAAACAGTAAGGTATCATAGCATTATTATTAATCATGTACCTTCTTATTCTACCTAACTAATTAACCTATAATGTAATAATCTATAATATAACCTATATTGTTACATTATAGGCTCACTAGTTAAGTAGAATAAGAAAATATGTGATCAGGGTGCAAAAATATCTTATTGTTTAAGAAACAAACAAATTCCACTTTCTCTTTAGTAGAGATTCCTCAATTGCATGATAAGGCTAAAATTCAAAACAGTAGCCATTAAGATTAAAAATTAAAAAAACAAAATTTCAGAGGGCAAAAAAGATAAAAGCATGCTAATTTCTTATTAGGAACCCCAAAAACTGAATATTTGAGTCTTGATTTCGCACTGCAGAATTCATCTTGGGAAAGGGGATATAGGCCAAGAAAAACGAGGATAAGCATAAAGGTGCCCTATATTGTGCTTTTCTAATTACACGAGATTCATGATTCTATGTTTTGAACAGTTTCCTCTTTCAAACACATGGTCCTCGTAATCTCTGGGTGGCTTTTTCTTCCTGTGTTGTTGTCTTGTGCAATACAATTTTTGATGAGTTTGTAGCTAATAGCACAATTGCCGTTGAAGTTGAACAAAGAAAGTTGCTAGTAGGGCCTAGGAATGTAAGGCGGGTTCTGTCAATAAGTGAATTGGCACGTGTTAAACCAACCCAACTTACACGATGTAGATTGGTTTCCGTCCATCGATTCGTTCGAACTGGAAAATAATCCAATCCATAATATATGAGTCATAATTTGTGTTTGAAAAATATTAAATAATAATTATAAAAATTTAATTATTTTAATAATTAATATTATATAATTTTTTTATATTATAATCGATTATAATAAAATTAGTTTTATATTTAGATATATTTAATTAAAAAATAATTTTAAATTAATTAATTTTATTTATATAACATAAAAAATTATTTTTATATATTAAATTATTAAAATATATATAAAATAATTAAAAAATAATATAATTGATTAAACAATTTATTTAATTAAAAATAAAATAATATTTACATATTAAAATATAAAATAATTTTAACAACTTTTTTTACAAAATACTCACCTATTCACTTTTGCTCCAACAACTTTTTACAAAAAAAAATTGATTTTTTTTTATCTTGCAACCCTAACATAATTCAAAAGTATCTAACAGCTTTTTTAGCAAAAAAACTGTTGGATGGCTCATATAATTTGAACCAAACGCACGTTAATTTGCACAAATTTAACTTATTAAATATTTTATTATTATTTTAAATAAAAGTACTTTTTGCTATAATGGTATTTTAGTTTTTTTCTAAAATATCAATTAAATTTAAGTGTAATTATTGTGATTATATTAAAAATATGTTCATTGAAAATAGAAATAAAAAATTTATGAAATATTTAATGGATTATTGTAATAAAAATTTAATATATTACTTGGATGACAAAAAATATATTCAAAAAATAGAGAATTGAGTAAATAATTATATTAATTCATATGTTATATGTGATAATATTAAATTTAATTGATTGATGTGATTTGTTGTTTATGACTTTTGAAAGTGTTAATATACTTTAGTTTATTTTATACTTATATTAATTTAATTAAACTTGTTATGTTTAGTTAATTTATTTAAGACTTATCATATTTATGTAAGATTGATTATGTAATTTTTTAGTTTATTTAAGATATATTATACATGGCATATGTTGTTTTTAATTAGAGTTTAATTTTTATGTATTATTAGTGTAAAATATTTTATATTATCAATTAATCATATATTATTATATATGTAATTTTTGATATAGTTATTAAAAGAGTTAAATATTTTTAATTATATAATAATATATAATTAATGATAGTGTAAAAAACTTTTATACTGATAATATATTTAAGTTAAATCTTTTTAATTAAAGTATGTTATATATAACAAATAGCCAAATAGGGATAACAAAAAATCCCTGCCATCAGAGATCCCTGCAGGAATTGCGACATTCGAGGATCCAAATTTGAAGATTTTTCCCTGCAAAGAGGGGTAGAAATTTTTCCGAGGCCAATTCGAGAATGGAGACAAGGATCATATCCTCCATCCTGCGAGTCCCTGTCCCTGTCCCTGTCAAATTACACAGATAGCCTTAATGATATTATATATATATAAAGTAACCTTTGTCCATTTTGGACATTTCACTCTTAATTAATATTTATATTAATTTAAAACATAAAGGTAAAAGTTTATAACACATTAGTTCACATCCTAACCTAACTCTAATATTTCATCTCATTTCGGGAATTCCCACTTAACCTGTGAGGAGGCAGGAAACAGGACAAGGATATAATATACTCTATGGCAAGGATCAAGGATGAGGACTGGGACAAGGACTGGAAAATCATAGGGTGGCAATGACAAGAAGCTGAGAGGGATTCTCCACCACTGCTCCGCACACTAGTATTATCCTTAAAGATGGTTCTCCAATTCAGCATTTTGATGTTTATTTTAACATGGAAATTTTTTTTTGTCATATTTGTTTGCAGGGATTCCATAAATCCATGTCCATTTTATTGCAAGAAATTGTACTGAGCATTGTAGATTTTAAAACATAAATTCTCAATTTTTGGGTGAAGTTGACTCCTATCTAACAAATCCGAATAAAGCCATTTTGATAGATGAATCGCATGTAGTTTATATCCTCTCGATTTATTTGAATCCAAGAGTTAATATCTATGTTAAACCGCCTTGTCCATATGATATGATCCAAAAATGGAACAAAAGATTTTTCGGATCTATCCTTGAGTGACCAACCACAATTCGAAGAAGAAGAAAATAATCAAATGGACAAGATAAGGAATAATGGTATTCTATAAGCCAAGGTGAGGATCGCCACAAGGGTCTTGGATGATAAGATCAAAGGTTGATCAACCTAAGAGAGGCTTCACGGATTCCAAATTGAACATCAGTTGATCTTTCATTCATCATAGATGTGTACATATATAGAGTTTAGGGAGTAGTAGTCTAACCAAAGGTCACCACAAATTAGCCTAAGGTGACTTCCTAACCCTAAATAATGTGTTGCTTACATTAATGCCTCCACTAATTGGTTGGTATTGATGTAAGCTAAATAACTATTCCTAAGTGGCTAATAAAAGCATTAACCATTCCACTAAATAGCTAAATAAATTGAACCAAAAGAAACTCTCAGAATTTGGAACATTAAAGACACCCTAGGCTTGAAAATAACAAAATATAAAAGAAACATAATAGAAAGCCCAAAATACAAGTAAAATTCCGTCCAAGAATTTGTCTTAAATTTCCATCCCATTTTTCACCATGATAGAGGCCGATTCTGGTCAAGAAGCTTGAAATATGAGTTGTAGATAATTTGCTTATCTTTCCAACGCATCAAAGAATGCACCAATCGGAGATCTGTAGCGCAGGATATAGCCAAAATAAGTCAACAGGTTTATTACTAATGAAAATAAAATTTTCATAAAAAATCAAATTGGCCTTAAATTGGACATCATTCTTGGTTTGCATCATTCCCTCCCCCTTGAAGAGAATTTTTTATTGCCTTTGGGAATGGTCTTCATCCTCCAGGTTCAAACACAACTCTTTTGAATCCATAGGACACCTAATGGCTTCTTCGACTTCTTTACTTTCCTCTTGCAATTCAAATCCAATTGATGCTTTGCATTCTTCCTTTGGAATCACATCTTCAATTTCGTTGAATTTCTTGCAAACTTCCTTTGGAATCACATCTTCAATTTCGTTGAATGTCATCCAAGCTTCTTTTGGAGGAACAAACTCAATTTCCTTGAAAAGAAATTCAACACAACTAGGCAAAGAATTAGGAATAACATCAAAACAAGCATTCAAGTTTTCATTTTTTCACAACACTTTCTTTTTTGCACTCATCTTTTTCTTTTTCCTCATTCTTTTCCATACTTTCATCTTTCTTTTCTTTCTCTTCAAATGTACTCTCAACTTTTACCTCATCCACGGAACCCTCTTCAATTTTTTTTCTCACTCATTCTTCCTTTCTCACTCTCTTTTTCAAGTGCATTTGATCTTCATACACTTGTTTTGGTGACAATGGTACAAGAGTAATTTTGCGATCATTAAATACAAATGAGTACGTATTCTTATAGGCATCATATCTCGCTATCCAAGGACGCCCAAGTAACAAGTGCCTCGATTCTATGGGCACCACATCATAACACCTCATCTTCATATCTCCCAATCTGGAACGACACTCGTACTTGTTTGTTCACCATCACGTCACCAAGATCGCTAAACTCGGGATGCACCAAAGCTTATACGGCTGTGGATGCTTTAGAGTAGGAAGTCCCAACTTTTGCACCATGATGGTACTAGCTAGGTTAATGTAACCCTTTCTATCAATGACCAAGCTACATATCTTGTCCTTCACATAGCATCTAGAATAGAAAAGATCCTCCCTTTGCTTGGCATCATTTTTCTTCATTAAAGACTCCATGGTAGGTGGCGGGAAGAAGAAATTGTCGGGAAAAAAAAAAAATGAAGAACAAGATCAAAAGTCACTCTAGGAAGGATGGCTCTGATACCAAATGATATGATCCAAAAATGGAACATAAGATTTTCGGATCTATCCTTGGGTGACCAACCAAAAATGACGCACTTGTTTAAAAATAGTAGTATCTCACGCTACGCTACTCTTGAGCGATTCCAAAACGACATGAAAGATCACGTTCTCGAAATGCAAATTAGGCTCAAGAATCACCAAAAAAAGATGAGTAAATCATAAGATACGAATCGGAGAAAACTAACAGAATTTGAGAACTAGAAAATCGCAAAACGACCAAGAAAAGGAAAAATTGATACCAAATGATATGATCCAAAAATGGAACAAAAGATTTTTCGGATCTATCCTTGAGTGACCAACCACAATTCGAAGAAGAAGAAAATAATCAAATGGACAAGATAAGGAATGGAATGGTAGGCGCCACAATTCCAAGGGGAATTGATAAGCCAAGGTGAGGATCGCCACAAGGGTCTTGGACTCTTGATAAGATCAAAGGGGTTAGTTCAATGAAGAACCTAAGAGAGGCTAAACACTGCTGAAACATCCAAGTTGATCTTTCATTCATCATAGATGTGTACATATATAGAGTTTAGGGAGTAGTAGTGCTAACCAAAGGTCACCACAAATTAGCCTAAGGTGACTCTCCTAACCCTAGCAGCCTCCACTAATTGGTATTGATGTAAGCTAAATAACTATTCCCTTAATAAAAGCATTAACCATTCCACTAAATAGCTAAATAAATTGAACCAAAAGAAACTCTCAGAATTTGGAACATTAAAGACACCCTAGGCTTGAAAATAACAAAATATAAAAGAAACATAATAGAAAGCCCAAAATACAAGTAAAATTTCGTCCAAGAATTCGTCTTAAATTTCCATCCCATTTTTCACCATGATAGAGGCCGATTCTGGTCAAGAAGCTTGAAATATGAGTTGTAGATAATTTGCTTATCTTTCCAACGCATCAAAGAATGCACCAATCGGAGATCTGTAGCGCAGGATATAGCCAAAATAAGTCAACAGGTTTATTACTAATGAAAATAAAATTTTCATAAAAAATCAAATTGGCCTTAAATTGGACATCATTCTTGGTTTGCATCACCATATTAAACACATATCATTCTCAAAATTAAATTCTATTTTGATACAGGCTCATTTCACGGATTGAGCCAGACAGACCGTGGTTCGTAGTTCATACCTAAACGAAGTGCTGTATTGGTTGATAATATGACAAATAATGTGTTCTAATTGAATTTCTAGTTAATTTGTGTAAGTATTAAATTTACACATTAGATAAAGAAATATAAAATGAAGTAATTTGCATTTGTTAAATATTAGATTAGATAGGAATTCATATTCCTCCTACTGAGGTGGGAAATTGCAATTTTTTTATAAATTAGAATAAATTATTACTTATTTTGGCTCATTATTTTTTCTTAGTTATTAATTATAATCATGATATTATTTTATTTAATAATATATACGTATTATAAAAATATAGTAAAATATAATGAATTAAATGAAGTCAATGGAATTGACTCACATGATTGACTTTTCACTCTTAACAACAGCATATTTTTAAATGAAGAGAATCTTCTCTCATTTTCAACTTTTGTTCATAAAAAAAATTGTACTAAATGAAGTATGAATTCCCATTCCAATTTTTATTTTGTTTCCTCAAAAATCAATTCCATAATTGTACCATAAATTTTGTTTTCTTTGTGCTTTATTTGTTTGTGTTACGTCATTTCCATTCTAGAAGGGTTGTTATTTGACCATATTTGGAGTTCAAACCCACAATGTGAGAGCCACCACATGGTCCACATGTTAAATGGGTATAATACATGACCTTGAACTACAAGATGTCTACGAGCTTCAGCTTTGAATACATGGAAAATGTTATTTAAAAATAATGCCATTTTTTAGTGTTGATTGAAAAAATAATGCTGAAACATGACAAACAAGGAACATTTGAGCAGGCTTGACCCCAAAAAAAGAGCCACAATTGGGCTTAAATATTTTGGGCTGCTTATAGCTATGGGTTAGGTGGTTTGACGTTTACCGGGCTTGGCAATGCTTCTAGAGAAAGAGGATAGTCTCCTATCTGAGTTGCAACGAACTGTGCCACTGTTTTGGTATTTCTGGGGTCCAATTAAAGGTTGCCTCAGGGAAGTCCTTTATCATATTTTTTATGTCATGAATGAGTGCCTCAATGGTCTTTTTACTCCATTGCAAGTTTGAATGAGTAATTGAAAAAGTAAAATCGCATTTGGTTCATGAGATGCGAGCGAGAGAGACAGAGAGCGGACGTCTGTTGTAAACCCGATTTTTGGCCCATTGCTAACTCCACTGTTTGCCCGAGCCCAAAGAAACAAGTAGTATTCTCTTTTTTTAGAAATATATGACTGTTCACACCCTTTTCAAGAGATGTGATTAAGTAAAAAAAAATAATAAAAAAATATATAATAAATAATATTAAATAAAATATAAAAAAAGAATGTATATATTATTTAATATAAGAATATAAAAATCTTTCTTTTTAAAAGATATATAGAAGTTTAGGGAGTGGAGAGATTTACACATGCCAAGATTAGGATATGCTACAAGTCTTGGAAAACTTTTAACGGTACTTATAGATGATTTATTAATGAAGTAACAAATATCGAATCAAGACTTCTTTTCTCGACATAAATGTTGTAAAGATTAAGTCTTTTTCTAAACTTACCAATGAGTTAAGTGTTGTATTGGTTGATATTATGATAAATAATGTTTTCTAATTGGATTTCTGGTTAATTTTTTTGGAAATAAAGTATTAAATTTACACATAAGATAATGGAATGGAAAATGGTAAATATTATGAAAAGTAATTGTTAGATTTATTATGAAGGTTTCGTAAGGAGTATTTCTCTTTTGCTATCTCTCTTCTACTTTTCCCCCCCTCTCTAATTACTTTATTTTTTTCTCTCGCCTGATTGATGCCACATCATTCATAGCAAGATTTGTGAAAAATCTTTCGTACCAAATAGCATTCCTTGAAAGGAATGTAAAGTAAAGCAACTAGTATATGTTGAAAATATTGGAATATTGGATAGGAACTCATTATCTTCCTATTGATTATTTTGTTTCATTATTGTTTCTTAGTTATTAATTATAATTACGATATTATTTTATTTAATAATATATACTTACTGTATAAATATAATAGAATGTAATGATGAAGTATGAATTCCCATTCTAATTTTTATTTTAATCCCTCAAAAATTGAATCCATAATTGTGTCATAAATTTTTTTTTCTTTGTACTTTGTTCTATATTTTTAAAATCAGTTCAATATGACTGGTTGAACTGTGAACCGATCATTCCACTGATTTTAATTCATTTAAAAAATAGGATGAGCGGTTGTAACAAAAAATCAGTAAAAAAATCAAGAAAATCAACGAACCAATTAATTGAACTAGTTGATTTTCAATTTAAAATTTTTAATTGGTTTTCAAAAAAGAATAAAACTTATATGACTATGATATTAGTGATTTAACTACAAGTTAAATTGATTGAACTATAAACCACTCACTTCATCAATTTACCGATTTTCAGCTGATTTTTAAAACACTAGCTTTATTTATTTGTGTTACGTCATTTCCCCTGGAGTTCAAACTCACAATGTGAGAGCCACCACATGGTCTACATGTTAAATGGGTATAATAAACGACCTTGAATTACAAGATGTCTACGAGATTCAGCTTTGAATTCATGAAAAATGTTATTTAAAAATAATGCCATTTTTCAGTGCTGATTGAAAAAACAATGCTGAAATATCACAAACAAGAAGCATTTGACTAGGGTTGACCCCCCCCAAAAAAAAGAATTGACCAGGCCAGAGTTAGGCTTAAATATTTAGGGCTACTTATAGCTTTGGGGTGTGTTTGACATTTGCCTGGCTTGGCCTTCAAAGAAATCAGAATCCTTCTAGAGGAAAAGGATAGTCTCTTATCTGAGTTGAAAGAAACTGTGCCACTGTTTGGTATTTCTTGGGTCCAATTGAAGGCTGCCCACAGGGAAGCCCTTGTCATATTTTTTTATTCATGAACGAGTGCCTCAATGAGTCAATGGTCATGTTTTCTCCATTGCAAGTTTGAATGAGTTAAAGCCAGTCTGATTAAAAAATAACTGGATGGAGTTAAAAGGATTGGGCTATCAGGACAGCCCCTTTTAGTGCAACGGCTTCTGAAACAAAGCTCGAGCTTGCAACAATTCCTCGTGCAGAATTAGCTATAGTTTTACCTGTGATCTCGTACATGATTGGATTTTATATGTAAGAGTTATTTGGGCTTGAAGTTTTGATAATATAAAGTCCTACTCTATCTTGTACTTCGTGCTGAAATTCAGATTTTATTTTGAAGAATGAAGCGACAAGAGTCGAATTCTTAACCACTTTGGTTAGAGAAACTCCAATAACATGTCAAAAGACCAATTCTATTACAAGTTTAAATTGTAAAGTGAAGAATCGTTATTTGTTTTATATCTCTAACCCTGCTGAATTTTATTTATCCTTCTGGTGGTTTTAACCATTTGTCAGGTTGGTTTTCCCTTAGTAGACTAGAGGCGGCTTATTACCTTGAAATTGGATTTGGAAAATGACCATATATACAACTTGGGTATAGCTATCATGGGAGTAGCTAAGAATTTTCGAGGTTGGCGGCAGCTGCCACCCCCATCCCTTGGAAGTTTCGCCAGTGATTTAACTCAAAATATAAATATATTTAACAACTAATGCTATTATTTGGTATAGAGTTATCAAAGTGGGTTTTGGCTCTTAAGTCAACCTGGCCTAACTAATAAGTACTAAATTCATGTCCTTGACAACAAGTGAGAAGCTTTGGTGAATGTCGTTGATTAGTCCATCAAAATTAGCTTTGCCAATTATGTGTAATATAGATGTTACTTTAGTGGTAAGAAATGGTCATTCTTACAGAAGATTGTAATTTTCTTACAAGACTTACCAAACACAAATATGAACACAAGAGGGGTTTCAATTAGCAACAAGAAAGTAAATAACATAAACTAAATAAAACTAAATAACAAGATAAACAAGTAAGATAGATAATAAAGGCAATGATCGAAGTTAGGTTAGTTAAACAATAGTGATTAGGCTGATTAAAGGATTAACCTACATCACTAGATCATCAACAGGATAAGATATACTACTTATGATTGTTTGATTTCAATATTATTCTCTACTCTCTACTTGAAACTAATAACTGTAGATAGTCGAGGTTCTAACCCATACTATTCACACCCTTCCTTAATTCATCGTTAGGCATGAGTTCTAGTCATTACCTAATCTGTGACTATAAACGCCAGTTTATCCAAACTCATTCATAGCCACATTAAGCTGAAGAAGATATAAGATTATTCTAAGCAATATTCACTAGAAAAATGAATATTTAAACTTATGTTGTGTTCCCATCAAAGATAATGAGCACCTCCTGCTATTATTGATTTGCTATTGTGGTTAGGAAAACTCATGGTTTACTGGTTAGTGAAGTCTTGAACTAGCATTAAAAACATGTAAAGATTAATTTAGTTCCAAACCTAAACAATTCAAAGCATAAATCATAAACAATACACATAGAAGAACACAAACAATCTCAAATAAGAAGGAGAAAATAACATCTACATCAAATAAACAATGTCAAGTTTAGGGCTCAGACATCACCCTTAACCAAAATTAGATCTAACCTAGCATAGTAAATGTAAACATAAATACAATGAAGAATATAATAAGAAATTCATGAGAAGAAAGGAATAGAAAGATTACCGTAATGTCTTCTTGAATCTATTTGTTTGGCTTTCGATCTTTGATACTTTGGCGATATCTTGCTCTTAGATATAGCAATGAAAATCTCAAGATGAGCACTCTTGCTCATGCCTTCTCCCTTTGTTGTTCCTCACTCGCACGCCTCTTCTTGCATACTAGGCTTGCTCTTTTTTGCCTCTCACTTCTTGCTATAATGTGCAGTTTAATAACATTTCAATAGGGAATATTTATGTCGTATTTTGGTAAAAAGTAAAACTATAAGAACCGATCCATGAATGATTTGACCTAGGATCCAACTTAAATCATGCTCTAAGACTTGGATATGGATCACACGGGCCATTTACATAGTCATGATTCTACGTGCACTCCAACAACAACATTAGTACCATCAACTTGCTTGGCAATTTTCACATCTTAAATGCACAAATTAGCAAAAGTGAAGCATGAAAGTTATAGCCATGTGTCTTATCTTTCCAATGATATTAGAATCACCTCGATTTCATATCTATACCTCAAGATACTCTCAAAATAATGCATAGAGGTCAGACAACAAAGCTACCCGAATTAGATTTGATTGAGTTTCCTATTTTCTTGATTGTCTCCCCTGTAAAATCTAATAAAATTAATGAGATATCATCCATATCAATCCTTAATAAATCTCATTAATTACAATTAAATATCAAATTAGAAAGTCATCACATTAATTACAAGATATATCATCATAATAGACACATTTATGAGTTAACAAAATAGGAATAAATTTAATCTTTGTAATTAATGGCTAAATCCAATAAAGTAAGCAATAAAATTAGCAAGCCATCTAAAATGGGTGATTATCATAATATTTATCAAAAGGGATTAATTAATTATAATTAATATTTAATATATAATTAATTAAATGCCAAAATTATACATTATTTGCAACCTATTGCCAACCCACTAAAATGGTGGATTGGGTTACTATAAAAATGGCTCATTAGACTTTAGGTCATTTTGACCCAACTTACTTAATTCGTGAGTTAAGTGGGTTCGAGTCGTGTTGGAGATATGCTTACATGAATTTTTATTAAAAAAAAAAATAGACGACACAAACGCGGGCCACTTCTAAGGAAGGGTAAGAATTATTCAAAAATGGAAACCCTAGCCACCTCTTTCATTTACTCTCTCACTTTCTCTGATTTCCGATCATCGTCATGAGCACCTCAACTGGCCACCACCAATAACAACTGCTAAGTTGCTGAAGTTGTGCACAAACCATGTATCCTCTACTAACTCAAACGCATCAATCAACCATACTGCTGAGGGGACTAGCACAAACCAACGCTACCCATTTCTTGCACAACATGGAGAGCATGTCAACTTGAGTCTCATAATCAACATAAGTGAAGAAGTCCTACTTGAGCAAACTCAGCCTTTATTAAATTTTTACCATTGCTTCACAACCTCTACGACTTCACGGTGGATGAAGCGACTGCAATGCTCGAGGTTGTCGAGCATACACTCTTACCTATACTCCACCATGTTTGCCATTACTCATAGTTAATCATTTTTTAACTCACCTTTTAAGTTGGTCAACCCAACTCAATTCACTTAGCCTCCAACCTGTGATGAGCTAACTCGCATGGTCCATTTTGACAACTTTAATTCATTAGTTAATTGTGTTTGTATTTTAGGTTAAATTATGTACTATTTAGTTAAAATAACATAGAATTAAAATTGAAAACATTTTCCCAAACTGCACCTATGTTTGGATCATTTTTTCAATTGGATTTATAGTCCTAGTGTATGTATGTTTTTGATTAATTTTTAAGAAAAAATATTTTTTTCAAAATTTCTATTAATAAGACTTTAATTATATTTGTTTTGAATACAAAATAAACTAATTCAAATACACACTAAACTTGTAAATAAAAAATTTAAAAATAAAAACATCTAGCTTAAAACTATTTAACCTTTTGACACAGGACTTGCCATTCAAGTCTATTTTTTATTGTTTTATGTTCATGTCTTCTTGTCTTGTGCCTCGTATTCCCCCCTCTGAACAATATTCGCCCACAACTCCCGTCTCAATCCTTTTGATTTTTTTTTTTGCACATGGATATCATGAAGTATCCAATAAATTGTAAAAAAATTTAACAAAATAAAAAAAATAAAATAAAAAAATGAAAAATAAAAAAAAGTATAATACTATAATTTTTTAAAATTTGTCTAACACAACTTAATTTAAAAATAATATCAAACACCTAAAATACTTTTAATTTATATAACTTTACAATATTTTAATTTATATAATTAAATTTTTTAATAATTTTATATAAAATATTTATATAAAATTTTTACGTAATGGTGTAGTGCGGAGGAGCCACCCCCGCCTTCGTCCCGTTTATTAAATGTTATATTAAACTTATTTATATCCATGCGAAATTGTGGGTATTCTTACTGTGCCTCGTAAGAACCTTTGAAAAAAAAAGGGAAAAAAGAGGATTGTCATTTGTCATTACCAAACAATTTGCAGAGAAATTGGAGGAGGGTCATTTCCTGTAGTCTCTACAAGATCGTATAGCTAAGCTACCTCTGAGTCAGTCTCAAAGAGATTGTCAACTCGATATTTGTATATGCGACTAACTAGCTCAGCTAATGCCATGCCAACGCCCATCTCAAATTCAACATTTCAAATCCCCAAGTCTTGAACTATAGCTTTCTTCATTTGAATATGTGAAAGAAAGAACGTGTGATATTCTAACATCCCCAATAAAGCAAGATAGGCTTCATATATGGCAACTGCAGCTGCAGGTGTAAGGATGAAACAATGGAGTGTGGTTGTCCCACTTGAAAATGAAACCCAATAATTTGTTAAAACATGGGACGGGCTAGTCAAACACATGGCTACTAGTCAAGTTGGGAAGTTGGGGCATGTTTTCCCCTTTCCTTTTTGGCCCTTTCCCTTAAGTCAAAGCTATGATTGAGTGTTACTTTTAATGGGTTTACAATTATATGTTGTAGCTTAGGTGGATGGCAAAAGCATGCATCCTTCACGGTGATTGTATTCTTCAATTATGTACATGTTTTATTCTTAGTGCAATACCTACAAGCAGCTATTGCGACAACACATTTGCCAGTGGAAGGAAAATAATGGCCACTTTTTGCTCTTTGGTTTGCATCCTACAGCACGAGAACTCGTGGAGCTTTTGTTTTGGGGTGCCTTAGGAAAATCATCCATTTCACATTATGATGATTTCCATTTTGGCTCATTATTCAAGGTCGAGTGAGTCATGACACCAAGCAGAAAATAATAAGTTGCTCGAGATCTTTTATCTTCATCAAATCTCATATTAATATTTTATATGGCACCAACCACTATTTATATTGTAATGCACTTGATATCATGAATTTGATCATTATTCTATTCTCTTTTCGTTTTCCTTTGCAAAAACTCCTATGTAATTGAAAAAGTAAAATGTCATTTGGTTCATGAGAAGCGATTATAGAGAGAGATTAACCCATCTCATGATCGTATAGATTTTATTTATTTCGGGTTGGACCTCAGTCTTGTAAACCCGATTTTTGGTCCATATTGCTAACTTCTTCAACTGTGCTAGCCTGAGCCCAAAGAAACAAGTATTTTTTTTTTTCTTTTTTAATGGATAGAAGTTTAGGGATGAAGAGATTGTCACATTTCAAGGTGAGGACACTCAATAAGTTTTGATGGTTTACAGTGATACTTATAGATGACTTATTAATTAAGTAACAAAAATCAAACTCAATACCTTTTTCTTGATGCAGGTATTCTTCTGTTGTTGAGATTGAGTCTTTTTTTTTTTTTTAAATTGTGGAATTATTCCATCATATATGACAAAAAGAAGGTCTAATTAATTATCCCAAAAATATATTTGAGTTCTGTCAAGTCGATTGTGAATGGGAGAATGGTGGAAATTAAATCTCACAATATCTCTAATACACCTGTTCTATGACGGTTGATAGAAATTAAATCTCATAGTACCCTTAAAACATTCATTTTATAAAAGTTATTTTAAGTTAATTGTGTAAATTAATAATAATCTCAAAAATATTTATTCTATCCTATTAAATAAATAATATCAAAAAAGAATTATATTATATATATTTACAAGTAAAAACAAAGTAAAAGAGAATTAAACAATTTACAATTTAAGAAGAATAAACAAAATACCAAGACCAATTAAATTATAAAACTTACAAGTTTGAAATAAATGAAAGAAATCAAAGACTAAAAATATTTACAAATAAAACAAAAAAAAAGATAACATATGAAGTAAAATAAAATATTTTAAAAAACAAAGAAAAATTGTAAAGCTAAATTATAAAAGAAAAAAATTTGTCTTGACTTGTACTCCTACGTATTTTCTAATATAATAGAAAATTCAAAGTCACATAATTTTTTTAAAAAATAAATGTAATTTAGTTAATTTAAATTAAAAAAATTTCAAGGAAAGAAAAAGGTATTTAATAATAAATTATTTTAAACATGCTAAGAACACACAATAAATTAAAAGACTTAAGCAAGTACAAGTCAAATGAACAAACAAAAAAATAAACTAAATTTTAATTGAGTCAAGCAAAGAAATTAAAGTTTTTTTTATCTTTTATTATTTCTTTTTATTTTTATCAACCCCA
The DNA here is from genome assembly GCA_029884595.1 of Ormosia semicastrata. Lineage (NCBI taxonomy): Eukaryota > Viridiplantae > Streptophyta > Magnoliopsida > Fabales > Fabaceae > Ormosia > Ormosia semicastrata. The sequence goes on along the minus strand of JAQQTO010000057.1, from coordinate 55,597,138 downwards.
ACTAGGAAAAAAACCTATCAAATAAAAAAATAAAAAAATTTAAAACATAAATACCTTATATTGATTAAAAAATTAATAATTAAACTAAGTTAATAAATGAATAAAATAAGTATATTAAAAAAATTAAAAGAAATTAAAAAAAAACTTACCTGAAAGATGTGAAAAAAATATTGTGCTTGAAAGTTGTGGCGGACATGATCTCACGTGCTCAACAGGCGAAAGAAGGAAAAAAAATTAAACTAAAATTCTCATACTTTATATTTAATGTTAAATTCAAGTGAATAATTTTTTAGTTGTCAAAAACTTAATTATTCATTTATGTAAGATGAGAGAAAAATAAGGAACATGTCGACTTTGATTAAAATTTAGTGGTACAATAAATTTTAGATACTTTATTTTTTAAAAAAATCTTTTTTTAATTTTTTAAATTTCAATTTCTATAAAAAAAATTAAATTGTTCTTTTTTTAATTTTTCCAAAAAATTAAATAAAAATAATAATCCAATCAAAATGGATATTCACAAGTTCAGTCCAACTGCTAATTTAAAAGAAATCAAGGATGAAATTTATAGAGCGAAAAAAATAAAAAAGGTGGAAGAATTAGTAAAATAAAAGAGAGCGAAAGTACCACAATTGCGTGTGGTCAGCTGATTTGATCCATGAATAGGAAAATGGAAATCAAATTTAGGGAAAAAGGACACTGAAAATGACAGTATACTTGACATATAGCAGGTTCATGCGCTGCTGAATCAGAAGCTCTAGGACAGAGGTTGGCCTAAAGAAAGAATAAGGAGTGTAAAGCACCCAAGTTTAACCATATTTCTGATATGAACCAGCTACTAAGCTAATAGGCTCAACTCTCTTATCTAGTTACCTCCACTTTCTTGTGGTGCGTGATTATTAATTTATTACACTTCTGTAGTTATCTATATGCTTTGCAGTGACTCATTTCATTTGAATATTGGATGACCTTCTCAACTTAATTTTAAGTGGGAAATGTTAGTAATATTTTTTAATATTTATTTAATTATTAATTATTTTATATATTTAAAAATAGTATTAAAAATATTAATAATATTCATTTTTAAATTAATACTAAAATAAATATTAAAAAATTAAAAAAATTATGTTATTAACCTTTCTCTTTTATCCGAGAGCACAACTTTCATCAACATAAATTCTCAAATTGTTCAGGCTTTGTTCCAAACCTGCCTTAAAGGATTGTCTTGAGAAAAGGCATTTTTCCCATACTCACATTCACTGTTTATGCTGTTCAATTTAGCATTCGGTGAATATTGAATTGGCCATGCCTTATTAACCTTTTCTCTTTGCAGGGAAAAAATAAATGGTCCATAATCTCAAATTAACTTTTTCTTTTTGCCTTCTTCTTATGCAGAATGAGTCACGGGTTATGGTCTAAAAAAGGTTGCATGCTATAATCAAGGGGAAGAGGAAGGAAGAATATGACAACAACTTCTCAAGGTCAATTTTACATGCTAATTGCTGTGGAGGAAATTAGCATTGAGGTCAATATCTGAAGGCTATAAATGGAATACAAGTATATACTGTTAGATCTCAGCGAGATGGATTAACACTAAACTAATATGGCGCAACAATTGATGATCTCTTAAAGATTAGTTGACTTCTAAAATGCAAACACAAGCTGGTATTTTTGTTTCTCAGTGCTTGTTTTTAGCAAATAGGGCCATGCCTTTTGACATTGATTTATTAAAGTGACAGAATTTTTTAACCAAGTTAAAACAAATGAAAAAAAGAAAAGAAGAGTCCTGAAACTTAACACTGTTCACAATGAAAAGCATACCAGAGGAACCTATACTCTCTTCTTTATTTCAAAGTTTGGTTTTGCTGGATTACACTGCTTTCTCTCTCTGTACCTCGCAGCTTGAGCCGTGAAAGTGCACAAAGAAAAGAAGAGAAAGCAAGTGGTAGAAGAAATATAGGAGCCTTACATTTAAGAAAGAAGAAAGGAAAGATGGGAAAAAAAATCTATACAGATCTCTCTCCAGGCAAAGAAATGCAAGTTTCATCTCTCTCTTTGCTGGCAATTCAGACCCTTTATCGTGCAACACAATCAAATAGTTAAAAAGGAGCGGTGGATGATTATAAAAATAAGGGTCTTTGTTCTTACCAAAAAATAATAAGGCTCTTTGTCTTTGTTTAGTGAATGTATCTTTGAATCAGAAATGATATTACAATTAAAAATTGGTCTGGGACAATGTTAAAACTTTAAAGACACTGGACACGACGAGAAAGGTGTAACAGTAACATCTGTATGTGTTAATTTTTCTTCTGAAAATAATATCATTATCGATTAAACATAGATAAAAGGAATTACTAATCTTTGTATGAAGGATAATTTCTTGCATAAGTTGTGTTATGATCTGTTAAACATAAATTATAGGCATTGCTTATGTGTATTTATAGTAAGTCTTCCAACTCATATTCTTCAGTATATTGTGTAGCTCTTATTATTATTATACGGATAATTCTTAGAGAAATTCATATATAGAAATTTTTTATTTTAAACATGTAAATCAATTTTTAATATATATAAATTTGTGTGAACTATATTAAAATTATAAATATTTCTATTAATATAACTTTATACTTATCAAAGATTGATTTTCATGTGTAAAATAAAAAGTTCTTACTCAACAATTTCTCTAATTTTTATCATAAATACTGTTTATACAAGAAAAACTCTGTCTATACAAATTACAAGCCTGCCATTTTATGGCACTGGCAGGATAAGAAATCACAGAGCCTCCTCCTTAATAACTTATATGCATAAATCTTATGGTGAATTTTTGTTTGTTAATCAGCTTCTATAGTAAAAATTGTTTAGCTATTATATTAAGAAGCTAATGTAGTTTTTGTAGGCAGGCTAATAGGTTGTATATCTTTATTTACTGATGATCTTTAACTTCAACAACTCCTTCCCCAAAAGAAAGAATTTTCAAAATGAAGCGGTGGGAAAGGGAACAAAGTAGCCCAGTGGGGCTCTTATTCATTTATACATACCTGAGATTTTATGTTAAGCACGTGGACTAATATATAGTGTGATGCCAACAGTGGGCATACATATGGCATCGGACATAGTCATCATGGTAGCCCAGTAGAGATAAATGATTGAACCAATTGAGGCGAGTTATGAAATATCCACAATTATATCCTTTGGTTCCTAGCTTGTTTTTCAGTTAATCACAACTTTTTATTACGAGTTAAGAGAGATAAAGATCATCTTGGAAGAAACAGATTGTGCTAATAATAATAAGTAAGAACCAAGAATAAGGAATGACATGTGTACGTAGAACCAGAATCTTGACCAAGGGTTTTTCTGAGAAATTCACGTGGTAACATGAACCACGATATGCCATTCCTATCAATGGTAACACTTCATTATTGGTGAGATAATTTAAATTTGCATCTACCAGTACTAAAGAAGGGCACCTATCGCCTTAAAGGAACACAGCACGAAATACATAGAGAAGTTAAAGAACTCTCCAATATTCCAGGGACAGATGTTGTTGTGGTTGATTAAAATTTAATTTAGGTACAAAGATATGTACGTAGTTGGTGGCATTTAGTAATACACGGTAGCAACTAGCAGGGTGTTTATTTAATGGTCACAACTTACAATTATAACAATTTTTTGTTTAAAGTTTAAGAATGAATAATAAATGTAAAATTTAAAGGTGCACATTTCCTCACATTATAGTGAGGTGGCCAAATTAATATGTGTAAATGTGCATAAAATAAAAATAGAACTTTGAGAATTTTTTAGGTAATTTTTTTATACACTTCATTTATTAGTTAATATGTACAAAAATATTTTTTGGAGACATATATTTTTTATTATGGACTCTATAATTTTATAGATGTTAGATATTGAATGGAGTACTTATAATAACTAGAGGGTATATTTGTGTAAATTTAAAAAAATATTATAAGATAGTATACATAATTTATTTTTTAAATTTTTTTATAAAATGTAAAAGTTATTTTAAGTTTAGATACAATTATAAAAAGTACTTTTTTTCTTTTTCTTCTATTATATCTCTCTTTATAATTAATTTTTTAAGAAATAATTCATTCATATTTTTTTAAAAACAAAAAATTAATTTTTTAAATTAATTTTTTATTAAAATCTTATCTAAAAAAATATTTATATTTTAAAATTATTTTTTAATAAAAAATATTTTTGTTATAAATAAAAAGCACAAACAACACTCAGTATGTAACTAAAAATTACTTTAGTAATCAAATAAAACTAAAAAATAAAAAATGTGTAAATATAAAAATAATATGTTTATAAAAATACGTAGACAGCATTATTTAAAATTTAAGCAGAAACAGGTGCGGAAGTAGAGAGGAATGGGAGACATAAAAGAAGACGTACGGCGTATGTTCCTCGCAGACAAGACGGCAACAATTATGAAAAAGTAACGTTGGGAGATAAAGAAAGAGAATAGGGGGGGTTGTGCCTGTTTGAGGTTCTTGTGGTTTCGATGCGTGCCTTTAATTTTCTTTTTGCTCAAATGGATACTGTTTCTGTCGTTTCCAATACTGAGGAGTGCGTCTCATCCTATGAGACTAAATAAGTTGTCGCTTTTTCGAAATTCCGCCTATCTATCGTGGCCAAATGGGCATTGCCTTTGCATTCTTCTTCGAGGGCTAATTCTTTGACATTCCTCATTAGTTTTAACATTTTGTGTGTAAAATGATTATGGAAGGGCTCAGAGATTGTAGTTGTTTGTGGGGTTGTAATTAGTAATTCAAATTAGTGCTACTGTTTGGGAAAAATAAGATCATCGTTTGCTATTTGCTAATTGGTTTCGCTCCTCAGGTTGTTAATGATTTAAATTTTAAGATTTCTACTATAGTATATAGCTTGTAATCTTAATATAAATTTTCGTTAAAATTATTGATTTATCTTAATTTTGAAATATAGAAAATCTTCTTAATATAGACTTTATTGTTAAAAAGAGAAAAAAAAATCATACTTTGATCATCAATACATTGGTTAGAGGTTTACGGCATTTGTCATTTCACACAAATAATGTAAAATAATGATATATTCACATATTTATATACATATTATTTTAATTTATATAATTTTTATTATTTAATTATAATTAATTCTATTTTATTTTTGTACACTTAAACTTTAATTCTCTTACTTATTTCAGATGTGAGATAATGTGAATTTTAGTGTTGTGCACCAAATTTTTTCTTATAATATAATGATTTGGGAGTTGATACTGTTTATTTATTTTTTCTTGAATAGCGATATTCTTATTGAATTATTAATTTTTTGGTTGATTGTTGAGTTTTTCTTTTTTGGTAAAATTTTGAGTACTGAAATATTCTCCTATTGAATAATGATATTGCTGTATTGTTCGCTTAATTATTGATCTTCAATGCTATTTAGCACGAATACACGAATTGATAACAGATTATGTGCAAAAGCAAATTATCATTTAACTACTTTCTCTGTTTCTCTCAATTAGAATATAATAAATAAAAATAAAATCATTCAAACACAATAGAAATGCTCCTAGTTAGAGCATTTTGGGACGGATGATTTACCTCCTAACATACGTTATTTTGCCAAACTTAAAGGTGTGTTTGGGATAGCTGCAAAAATTTGATTATGTTTAATAATCGATTATTGTATAAAAGTTTTTTGTTATAATCGATTATAATTGATTTATTTTTATGTTTGGATGCATTAGGCTTTGAAATTTTAAGTTAATCTAATTAGTTTGGATGATATAAAAAAGAATCACTTTTATGTATTAAATTACTAAAATAGGTATTGATTAAAAAATTATTTGATTGAGGACAAAATGATATTTACATATCAAAATGTAAGGAATAATCTATAAAATAAAATCATTTCAATATTCACCACTTTAAAAAGCTTTTATTTTACATTGAATTTTGTGTAAAAGTTAATTTTATTAAACACTATTTAAACAACTTTTTTCTCAAAAAAACTAATCGAGAATCCAAAACATGCACTTAAGAGGTTGCTTGCAACGGCAATATGTTTGGATATTTTGTAGCAATAATCAACAGCTTTTATTTGTAAAAAAAAAGTTATTGGAGTTCAATAAAAAATTTGAACTATTTTTATAAAAATTATTGAGATTATTTTCAATAGTGAGATATAAATATTATTTTATTTTTAATTAAATAATTTTTTTAATCAATTAAATAATTTTATTAATTATTTTATACTTATTTTAATAATTTAATACATAAAAATAATTTTTTATATCATTTAAATAAAATAAATTAATTTAAAATCATTTTTCAAATAACATATACAAATATAAAACTTTTTCTAATAATCCATTATAACAAAAAAAAATTATATAATAATCAATTATTAAAATAATCTAATTTTCAAAGTTATTCCTATCAAGCACTTATATTCTACATTTATATTCTTAGCTTGTTTTAACTAATTTATTTCGTAACATGTAGCATTATTCATTATTAAATCTTTGAGATAAAGTGATAAAAGTATTCGCAATTTATTTATTTCTAAAATAAAGTATTTTTTCTATTGTATATTTATTTTCTGACTCTTTACCTTAATATTTTATATTTTTATAAAAATGTTATAATTGGTTCTAAAATGTTATTAAATTTCATGATTCATTATTTATTAAAAAATTGACCTCAAAAGAGAGAAAGTTAAATATTTTTAGCCTCTCCTCCCCTAGGGTTTGCGTCGGCTAGGGGAGTGAGTGCTGCTCATTTCGTCTCAATCGGCTCCTTTAGGTTCGTGTCCTGCCTCTCTTCTCACTGCATCCCTACTCTATGATCGGACCTCATGGTTAACGTGTATCCATTGGCGATAGCCGTGCAAGTCATTGATCGGGTCTTGTCTTGCTCCTAGTTGTTGACACACTTTAGCACTCCTAGTTGTATCCATTGATGATGATGATGATAACACTAATCTCAGTCATTGACGCCATTGCATCAAGCTCTGTGAGTGCTCTCCCTCACACATTTCAACACTATAAAGCCAAAGAAATAAATGAGTGTGTGGTTCTGATCGGTTTAAAGACCAGTTGTTTGCTGGCTTCTTTAGTTTTAATTGCCTTTTCAATGTTACGTTTTGTCCTCCCAGTCAGTTTGGAAGTTACCTTGGGGATCTCCCTCGTTTTATTTTCTCCATGAAATGATGTACTCCTTTCATTTTAATTAATGATTAGTTATCTTAAAAAAAATTCGTGAGTACTTTATGATTAATTATCATTTTACCCTTTTTATTTTTTTAAAAAAGAAACTATACAAAATTTAAAAATAAGAAAAACTATTAATTTGTTCAAATTTCAAAATTTTAAAAAAACAAAATATAAATATAAATATAAATTTTACTAATGAGTGCTTAAAGAAAAATTATTAAAGAATTAAAAAATAAAAAAAAATGTCTAATATATTGAAAATTAAAAAAAAATCTTTTTTATTTAATTCTTTTATTTTTAATTTCTTAATAATTGTTTGCAAAACCTAATAAATATTTTTAAAAAAGTAGAAATTGTCAAAAAAATGCCACGTAATCTGGTTGACCACATTTTCTATTAATTGAAAATAAAAAATTATAATAAAAATAATGTTTCAAAAGGAATCTGGTTGACTTGATAGCAGATACTACGTTTTATTGGTGTATGTTTCGCAGGTGTCAGGTAAACAATGATACGCAAGTGACAGTATTAGTTTCCATCTTCGAAAATGGATTTAGCTACTCTAATGTAAGGAATGAAATTTAGATAGTAAAGTACATTATCATAATTGTCAAAAAGAAAATTAATGAAGTGGATTGTCATATCATGTATAACTTGCTATATAGGTATATATATTTTATTAAATTTTAAATCTTTAATTTTTTCATCGTGTATAACTTGTTATAGAGGTATATAGTATTTTAGTATATAATCTAAAAGATAGAATAAAATAATAAATAAATAAAAATCTTTATTATGATAATAAAAGCCAAACATAACATCCCATGAATCTATGATTTAGATTTCCATGCTGTGTATAGTGTGTAGTGCTAATTGTGTTGCCCCTCACATTTTTTCTTTTTGCAGTCGGAACATACACGTTCCGTTTGGCACAGTCAACGCTTTTATGGTTCCCCATTCCCATAGACTACCCCAACAGCTTTCACTAGCGCGTGTAAAACACCTTCCTGACATATCACATATCCGATGATGATAAATTGAAAACGCTAGGGATATCCCAGCGTGTACTTCAATCGCTTTGAAGTTGAATGGAGACCAAAATAAGTACCCCATGTAAACCAGAAGTTCTTCCCTACGTTTGGAGTATTTTATTGCTTCACAAAAATTAAAACAGTTAATACCTTATAATTATACAGATGATTATATTAAAAATTAAATATTTTTAAGTTAAATTTGAACGATTATAAAACTTGTGAAGAATATTATTATAGGAATATTTTAAAATTTTCCATGTAAATGCATGCCATGGTCCACTTCCAAACCCCGTTTACCAAATTCCAATCCATACCATTTTATTGAATTTTTATTATTTATCATTACTATTATTTTGAAAATCTAATTACAATATACTTTTATTTTAACACATTAATTATAAAGATCTATTCGACATTATATTAAGAATTTAATTTTAATACATTATAAAAAATTTACATATAAAATATTAAATTTATGAAATAACATGCCATTACATATAAATTTCTTTACATTAATAATATATCAAAATTAAATTTTTATATTAACATTTTATCAACACGACATCAAGGTACACGTGTTTTATGTCAATTATTGTTATTATATTAGTCTTTCAATAAATGGAATTAATGACAATAATTCTTATTGAAAAATGAATTGATATTTTATATAAATATAGGACTAATATGATATCAAATACACTTTTAGAAGTTTATAAAGAGTATTTTTAAATGGGTTAAATTTGACATTTAATTTTAATTTTTAAATTTTTGTTTTATTTATACTGTTATTTAATGGGAATTTCTCACTTTGTTCTTTAATTTTTGTTTTTTAAAAACTATCATTATTATTATTTTTTTGTTTGTTAGAGTATCTATTTATCGATAAGTAAGAGATTAATCTTCTGGTGCAGTCAAATGTTTAAACGAATACTCCTCTCAATAGTATTTTTTATACACATCAAATTCAAAACCACGTACTTAAGAGACTTAAATCTCTTTCACTAGAATTAACGTACATTAATTTATTAATTAATTATTTAATATTTAAAAATAATATAAAAAGAATAACATCATAAATACATCTTAATACTGATTTAAATATTTACAAATAAATATAAAAATATTATCAAAAAAATAAAACTATATTAAATTATAAATATTTTTTACTTTTCAATTGCAATTATTGTCAATTACTTCTCAACGTCTCACTGTATAATATTCACTTTAGACACTTTCTATTCTAATATAAATTATGTCGGTTCATATGTCACAAATCAAAATATATGGTAACTAGACGTTGACCCACACATTACGCGAGCAGATAAATAAAATTAAAAAGCATCACCTCTATCATATATTATTAGGAGAAATAATTTAAAAGAATCAACTTTAATTTTTTTGTTTTATGATTAAGAAGAGCCAACTTTAATGGCAGTATCACTTCTTCCCTAAACTGTAAGGTAAAAGGTTAATTTAGAACAAAAGGCCATTGATTAACGTGAGTTGAAGTAATGATTTATCAATAGTCATGCATGCTGAGAGGAAAAGTTAGTGAAGGAAACTAAAAACATAATGAAGTCAATGTAATTTATCATGGAGAGTTACTCATATGTTTTTAAAAAAGGAAAGTTGAGAAGATATAAAAGAAAAACATAGAAATACATAAATTTTGCTAGTGGCAAAAATAGATGATTGCTAACATGGCTTAAAATGATAGTTGAAGAGAAGATGAGGTGACATGAGAGGCAACGTAAAGAAAAGTTAGTGTGTGTTTAAGATAGTTGTGAAAATTTAATTATTTTAATAATTGATTATTGTATAAATTTTTTTTATTATAATCAATTATAATATAATTAATTTTATGTTTAGATGTGATAATGAAAAGTGATTTTAAACTAATATATTTCGTTTAGATAATATAGAAAAGAATCGTTTTTATATATTAAATTATCAAAATATGTATAAAATTATTAAAAAGGTTATTTGATTGAAGATAAAATAATATTTACATATCAAAATGTAATGAATAATTTATAATCTAGAATCATAAGTTTTGATTATATTTAGTAATCGATTATTGTATAAAAACTTTTTTTATAATTGATTATAATCGATTTATTTTTATGTTTGCATGCATAAAATTTGAAAAATGATTTTAAGCTAATCTAATTTATTTGGATGATATAAAAAAGAATCACTTTTATACATTAAATTACTAAAATAGGTATATAATGATTAAAAAAATTATTTAATTGATAACAAAATGATATTTATATATCAAAGTGTAATGAATAATTTATAAGTTAAAATTATAAGTTTCAGAGCATGTTTGGGAAAGATGGATTCTTTCCCAAACAACTGTTTTTTGAGGATTAAACTGTTTTATGAGATAATTATTATGTTTGGATAAAATAATTATTTTGTAAAAAAAAGTTTTTACACGAAATTCAATGTAAAATAAAATTTTTTTTAGTTAATAATCACAAGTTAAAAATTGAAACTTATGATTTTAACTTATAGATTATTTCTTACACTTTGATATGTAATTACTATTTTATTCTCAATTAAATAATTTTTTTAATCATTCTATACCCATTTTAATAATTTAATGTATAAAAGTGATTCTTTTTATATTATCCAAATGAATCATATTAAATTAAAATCACTTTACAAATAATACATTTAAATATAAAAATAATCGATTATAATCGATTATAACAATAATTGATTATAATCGATTATAACAATAATCGATTATCGATAATCTATAATTTTTAGTTTCCCCAAACAAGCCCTCGGTGTGTGTTTGGGAAAGTTTAAAAATTTAATTATCTTGTGTCGATTATTGTATAAAAACTTTTGTTATAATCGATTATAATCGATTCTTTTTTATGTTTGGATGCATTAGGCGTAAAAGCGATTTTAAATTAATCTGATTCATTTGGATAATATAAAAAAATCACTTTTATGCATTAAATTATTAAAATAAGTACAAAATGATTAAAAAAATTATTTGATTAAGGACAAAATTATATTTACATATCAAAGTGTAAAAAATAATTTATAAGCTAAAATCATAAGTACCAATCTTCAGTATGAAAATTAGCTTTAAATTTTTTTTATTTTGCATTGAATTTCGTGTAAAAACTGAAACTGATTTTGCCAAACATTATTAAACACTATTGCAACAGTTTTTTTTTCCAAAAAAGCCTAATCATAATCCAAACCAAACACACTCTCAGAACTTGTTTGGATAAGATTATGAACAACTTTTTTTTAGCTTTAAAAAAAACTATTTTAACAATATTATAACATATTTGACAAAATCAATTTTTAGTTTTTACATAAAATTCAATACATTATAATTTTTTTTTTCATAGTGTTGAAGATTAAGTGCATGTTTGGCATAGATTAGATTAGCTTTTAAAAAAAAAAACTATTGTAACATAAAGATTTAATCATATTTGAAAAAATCAACTTTAACTTTTACAAAAAATTCAATACAAAATAAAAAAATTTAAAATTAATTTTCATAAGACTAAAAATTGTGTTGATTTTATGGAATCTAATATAAGTAATATGGCAACACTACATCCTGTAATCCTATTATATATATATATATATATATATATATATATAAATAAATAGATTATATAGTTGGTGCAATAAGTTATTTTAAGCTATTTAGGCTGCGTTTAGTGTATCGTATAAAGAAAATATGATAGTATAAGCATATACTATCAAGTTTTAGCATGTATTTGGTGTTGATGCATGATAGGATAGCTAAATTTGGTCAACCATTTTTATCCTATTCCTACAGGATAACTCTATCATCTTCTTCATCCCATGATAAGACTTGATAGGATAATTATTCCAATCATACCCCTCATCTTCATCTTTATCACTCCAACCTCAAATCACGCCCAAAATCGAATCAACCAGCAAACACCACTTACATAAATCCAAACATCTCTGCCTATGTTTTCCTTCCCTTACATTATCCTTCATTTTCTTCATTTTCTTTTTTTGTCAATCTCTTATTATGCATCTTCCACTACCACCACTAATGCAACCTCCATCTACGAGGTTCTCCGTGACCATGGCCTCCCCATAGGTCTCTTCCCAAAGGGTATCACTGACTTCGGTATTGGCGATGATGGATGCTTCTGGGTGCACTTGGACTAAGCTTGCAATGCCAAGTTCGAGAGCGAGTTGCATTATGATAAAAACGTTTTTGGGTCTCTCACTTATGGCAAGATCGATGCTTTGAGTAGTTTGGAGGCTCAGGATCTGTTCCTTTGGTTCCCTGTCATGAGCATTCGTGTCGAAGTTCCAAGTTCTGGGTTGATTTACTCCAAGCCCCAAATAATGCCCTATAGAAAACGATCCCCACCACCATTGATAAACCCACTAGTCCAACTCGCCAAAAACTTTGCTCCGATACTAGAACAACCAGCCATCCACTCACTCCCTATCATCGGAACTATCCCGGGTTGCATCATTGATGTCTACCTCTGAAACAGTCCCAAGCCCTTCTTCAACCCCATCGCCAGCCACCACTTTTTCCATTGCGACGACATGGTTCACGCGGTGACCATCACCATCTTCCTCCCTCAGCCTAAATCTGGCCATGGAAGCTTAGATTTGGCCATGGTAGATTAGATCTTTGCTTGAATCTTTCCCTTATCCACGCCGCCAAGTCTTTTCGTGTCCCCAAACTCCACGACCCCGTCTTCCTCCCTCAACCTTCCAACAACATCACCATATCTATGGTTAGTCTTCCTCTCTCAGCTTGAATCTAGCCATGGAAGCTTGGATTTGGCAATGGCAAATTAGATCTTTGCTTGAATATTTCCCTCATCCACATCGCCAAGTCTATCCGCGTCCCCATCCTCCACGACCTTGTCTTCCTCCCTCAGCCTTCCAACAGCATCACCATATCTGTAGCTAGTACTCCAAGAGATCTGGCATAGAATAGGGGAAGAGATGAATAAGACACAGCAGACTGAGAGATCTGTAATTTTTTTTATACTAAAGCGTATTATAGTTATGTTAAATAATTATTATACTATCAAAATTCTTATATTATTAGACACCAAATTTCTAATTGTATAAGAGTTAATCAAATTTTTTATACTATCAATCTTTATTTTACTGTCTTATACTATTATATGTACCAAACGTAGCACATAACCTTATAGTCATGCATAACTTGTAGTTTAAATATATGTGCATATTGAAGGTAATGGTTAATTTAGTTAGTAAAGTCTTTTACATTTTTACTATTTTTTTTATAATACATGTGAGTTATTTATTGATTAAAATTTGTAGAATTTTTCAGAACAGCTATCAATAACAAAAAAAAATGTACATAATAAAGTATTAAATAATAATAATCTTAATTGTAAACAAATCTTATAGAAAAATAAATAAGCAAGTTATATGATGTGGCACTATATATCAAAATTGTGAACCAATAAGCTGTAACTCAAATAGTATTTTTTAACCTGATTAAAAGTAAAGGTATGAAGTTGAATTCTCATCTCCCTAATTTGGCGCAAATCCCGAATTATGTGTTGGAAAAAAAAAAAATAAAGATTGTGGTACCCAAGTTAAACAAAATTTTTACATCACATGTGCAAGACTCCTAGGATTTGCTCTACGCCTCATTTGTAGAAGTTTTACTAAACAAGATCCATATTATTTAGTATTTTTATAAAAAAAAAAAATTGTGGTTGCTGCCTAAATTATTGTTTTTATTCTAAAAACATATAAATAAAGGTCAAATAAAACAATTGCTCATTGTATTTTTTTTTATCTCATTGTAGTTTTCATTAATTCATTTGAATTTTGATAATTATATATATATATATATGTATGTATGTATATATATAAGGATTTGAGTCTTCACAATTTTCTTAACATTAGGATTTTTGTACATACTGTGACCTAAGGTTAGACGTTGTTAGATTTCGTCCAACGTGACAAATAATTGCCTAGTTGGATGCTTATTAGGTTAACTAATGTATAATAAATTATGATTATTTATAATTTTGATAATTTAAGATTTTATAAAAAATTATGTTATTTAGAGATTTTATCTTTTTATATTTTTAGAAATTTTATTTATTTTAGAATTTTAATTTTAATGATATTTTATCCAAATCTAAAATTTTATCATTAGTTAGTATATTAGAATTTTTAATTAAAATAAGATTAATATATTATCTATTATCTATTTTATTTATAATTAGTTTCTTTTGTAAGAAGGATATAAATACCCTCATATTAGATTTTAGAAAATGATTGTTGAATATTAATTATTAAATTTTGTAGATTATATTCTTTACTTTAAGACTGAGTCACTTAACACGAGTGTCTAGTATTGAACCTTATTGATCCTTACACTTTGAATTGTTCAAAAGCAAAGATTTTTTATAGTTAAAGTGATTCAGCTGCCTACCGCTCATTAGATCTCCGTATAATTCGCCAGTAAACAAAATCATATTGATTTTTTTATAATGCTGTCATCCGAACCTCGTCTTGACCCGAAACTACCACTATTAGAACCATGAGCTTCCGATCCACAAGAATGCAAATATTCATCCCGATCGAATGCCCACGTGCCCTCACACGCTGCCTTGAGCCTTTTCTTTTGAAGAATTATTAGCTTTCTAACTTTGAGTCCTCTTGAAGCGGGAGAATAATGTAGAAAAGATTAAGATTATTTATCATTTTGGTAATTTAAGATTATATAGATAATTATGTTATTTAAAAATTTTATCTTTTCAAATTTTTAAATTTTTTATCTATTTTGATATTTAGGTTTTAATAAGATTTTATCTAAATCTCAAATTTTATTATTAGTTAGTTATATTAAGATTTTTAATTAAAATAAAATTAATCTATTATTTATTTTATTTATGATTAATTTCTTTTGTAAAAAGACTATAAATACTCTTATATTAGATTTTAAAAAACGATTGTTAAACATTAATTATTAAATTTAGTAAATTATATTTTTTACTTTAAGATAGAATACTTAGCATCAAGTACTTTTAGAATTTTGAAAGTTCTTTATTCTTTTTTCCATCGATCTTACATCACTAATTTGGTTTCTAAAATTGCTTATATAACTTGCCACATCATAAAAACTCTTCTTCCAAGTAGGCAACTACATGAACTTGTTAGCCACATAAGCATCCAACTTATAGGAACAAAAATTAAAACTTTGGAAACTATAAGAACCAAATGTTCAATTCACCATACATAATAATAATAATAATAATAATAATAATAATAATAATAATAATAATAAAACCACAAAATGAACTTAACTTATAACTCAACTGAAAATATAATAAAATGTTTAATCCTACTAATGAAGATTAGCTTAATTAGTTGAAGGGATCTATATTTGGCTATACACAATTCAAGTGCACGATAATGTTTAATTCACCATACATAATAATAATAATAAAACCACAAAATGAACTTAACTTAAACTTGAAAATATAATAAAATGTTTAATCTCTTAATATTGAAGGGATCTATATTTGGCTATACATTCAAGTACTTAATAAAAATATGTCTAAGCCTACATATACTAATTCTAACACGTCTAGCTTAACTTATAATGAGATTTTAATTTTAGATGATAATAGTTATACCGTAAGATCTGTGCAATGAATAAATCTTATAATATCTCTTAATTGTCAATCATGATCTTATAAAATAATAACACTGTAATTGTCATACCAATATTGCGATAATATAGGGATTCTTTATAACTAAATAAGGAATATATTTTCTCCTGTAATTATAATGGGAATGTATCTCTTCATCAAGAGAATATATCGATCCAACCTCTATAAATACCATGCTAAGTTACCCTAATCAGGTATGAACTCTCTCATAGCATTGACCCAATTCGTATACATTTTGATTTGAGCGTTAGAATCCCTCTACAGGTACTCACCCCTCTAGTTCAATGCGCTCTGCAACAGTCATGCATCAAAGGAATTCATCACATACGTACCTATCTCAGGTACTTTTTAAATTTAGTTCAAATCTCCTTTTAATTAATAATCTCTCATCCCTAAACAAAATTCCTAATGTGCATAGGCAATTCAGTGTTGAACTCTCCATTAGCCTAAGTAAATCCAAGGTTAAAGAATTTTGGAATGTACTAATATATCACTAACGTCCTGACCAATAATGTAAGTAACTTACTATTACCAAGTTTAAGTATGCAATGTAAGCATCTTGAAAATCCTACGGAAGGAGTAGGTCCAAAAGATACTTACATTGTGTAAGAGTAAGATCTAACCTGCTTGGTTGAGATGTGTCTGAACACAAAGTGGCATTGAAGAAAAATAAGAGTTATTTTTTTTTTTTTATAAACGCTCGTAAGTTAGGCTCGCCAAGCTTCTAAGCTTTCCCAAAGTGATTGCTGAAATGGATTCCCTCTCTGCTGTGTAGCTGATTATGAGTTCTTATCCTATTTCGCATCACTGCTATTCACATGTTAGAGATATTAGGGAATTGCTTTCTACTGGGTGGGAAGTTGTTCTCCCGCATTCCTTTAAACATATTAAGTAAACTACACTGAAGTGAGATTCTATCCCACGTACGCTCACATCTCACCCTATGTGCATCATATTAATAAATAATTACTATTCATGAAAAAAATAATATTTGTTACGATAATTATATTCCAAAAAATATAGGATCAAATCAAACATCAAACTATGGATAAAATTCTCAAAAGACAAGCAATATAGTGATCTATCTCTCATAATAATTCGAATTCAAAATATGAGATCATATTTCTCTCTTGCCGTTACGCTCTATTTTCCTGCGCGCCAAACACAAACAGCCTGTTCCGCTCTTAAATATATATATATATATATATATATATGAACAGATGGGAAAATAAAAATTGTTAAGAATAAAGGAAAGAAAAAAAAAAGGGAAAGAAAAGGACAAGCGTGAAGTGCTTCTCAGATAAAACCCTTTGTTTGATTACTGCATTTTGTCTCTCTCTTTCTCTCTCTCTCTCACTGTGAGGAGGCTAGTGAGAGAAACGTATGCAGAGATGAAAATGGCTCTGCTTACTCTCTCTTGGGTATAATGAAGAAACGTTTCTTCCTCATCTTCTTTGAAGAAGAAGATGGCTCTCACAGAAGAATCCCAAGATGCACAACAACAACAACAACAACACTCTCCCTCATTCCTTGATGCCCTCCTCTGTGAAGAACAAGACACCTTCGAGGATGAAGATTTTGATGCAAACGTTGTTGAGGATGAGACCAACAACGATGACCCATCATTGTTTTCTTCGAGAAAGTTTCAATCTTTGCCTTTGGTTTTGTTGGACAATGACTTGTTCTGGGAACACGATGAGCTTGTGTCCTTAATCTCCAAAGAGGGAGAGACCCATTTGTGTTCTTGCAATCTGGTTGCTGATGGACCCTTAGAGGGTCCTCGTGTTGAGGCTGTGAGCTGGATTTTCAAAGTTTGTGCACACTATGGGTTCTCTGCTTTGACCACTGTTCTTGCTGTGAACTACTTTGATAGGTTCATCACAAGCCTCAGGTTTCAGAGGGACAAGCCATGGATGACACAGCTCACTGCTGTTGCTTGTTTGTCCCTTGCTGCCAAAATGGAAGAGACCCATGTGCCACTTCTGTTGGACCTGCAAGTATGTTCTTTTTGTTTCTTTAACATTGTGATGAAGTCTAGGTGTTTGTTAATATGACAATGTTGTTTTCTTTCTTGTGTTTGTGTACTAGCATTGGTGTTTAAATGTTAGGGGGGTTTTTGTGTGTTCTTTTTTGATTAGGTGGAAGAATCAAGGTTCGTGTTTGAAGCAAAGACTATACAGAGAATGGAGCTTCTGGTGTTGTCAACTCTTAAATGGAGGATGAATCCGGTGACACCAATTTCCTTCTTTGAACACATTGTCAGAAGGCTTGGTTTAAAGAGCCGCTTGCATTGGGAGTTTCTGTGGCGTTGTGAGCGAGTTCTTCTCAATGTCATTGCGGGTAAGCATTAGATGCTACAGCAAAAGTTTCTAGTTTCTATTAATGCTAATAAATAAGACACTAGATAGTAGATATTCATGTTAAACCGAATCAGAGTCATGTCACTAAGATTACTGATATATGCATTCAATGTCACAATTTATTCTAGATTCAAGGGTTATGAGTTATCTTCCTTCTACATTGGCTGCTGCTACAATGATCCATGTTATTAAAGAGATTGAACCATTTAATGCAACTGAGTACATTAATCAACTTCTGGGTTTACTCAAGATTAGTGAGGTTTGTCTCTTTGACTTCATTGATTCTGTCTCTACCTTACCCATGTTTCTTGATTTTTCAAAATTGATACTGACTAATTGGAAAACATTGGTGATGATCTATTGATCTTACAGGAACAAGTGAACCAGTGCTACAAACTCATGCTGAAACTATTAGTTTGCTACGAAGGCATTCACAATCTTCACCAGAAACGCAAGCGCCTATCTGAACAAAGTAGCCCAGGTGGTGTCATTGATGCATCTTTCAGTTGTGATAGTTCAAATGATTCATGGACCGATGCATCATCAGTCTCGCTTTCACTGGAGCCACTGTTTAAGAGGAGCAGAGCTCAGGACCAGCAGATGCGATTGCCTTCTGTTAATTGTGTGTCTATTGATGTTCTTAATAGCCCTCGTTAATAATGATCTTAGTATTTACTTCAAACATGGTAGCTTTCTTTTGCATAAGTCTGGCAGTTATGTTATTGCACTGAAACTATATTATGTTCTTAGTTATATACATTTCTGGCCATACATTTGAAAATGAATGAGGCATAGACTGAGAGTCCCTCCTCCACTTTTTCGATTGAGGTGGAGCAGGGATCTGATACTGAGTAGAAAGATGAGTTGTAAACTTGTAATTCTACCTGTGAGTTATCTTTCCAGTGCAATTTCTATTCATCTTACGCATGATATTTGTCAATAAGCACAATCAAGAGGTTTCCTTTGTTTATCATCTGCCAATCTCTCCCTGTTTGTGCAGAATAGTAACTGCACATGGAGATTGCTAACTGATAATCAAAGATAGGTGAAATGTCTTCAGTGATACATTAGATAAATGAATGAAGCTCTTGTACAATATCAAACCAGACCGAATTATAAATAATATTTGTTATCCCTCAAGGTCTAGGACATAGTCGTGGTTTCTTCTTTCATTGGATATCTGTATTACTTGCCCTGAATCCTCTTCCTTAAGGAGTGGGGGACAAGGCAGTCTCACATGGAGATGGAACCCTCTTTTACTTATATTTCTATTCTCCCAATCTGTTTATATCTGATGTACGTCTGGGCCATTTCCTTTGTCATTAAATTAGATATTAAGGTCTTTTTTGTTATACACAAGAGAATTAAAAAACTCACCTGTATCTCCAGGTCAAGGATTTGTGTGGCTTGGTTGAATTTCAATTATGTATTCATAACACTAAGCATTAAAAATGTTGTAAGTATAATTGGTTCTAAGTTACTCTAATTTATTGCTATTTTTGTCTCAAGTTCAATGTAAAAACTCAATTCTCAGTTGTTTGGTAATCTCAGTTCTGCATTCTAGGTTGTATATATATAACCCTGCACCTAATAATTTTAACGGGAAAATAAGTTTGCAATTTGAAGTGTACGGATGTTTCAGTAGTCCTCTATTCATTTCTCACATTTTTCTAGTTTGATAATAAGTATGAACATTGGACTTTAAGCAATTTGGTGTCTGTACTCTGTGGTTACAAATAATTAATTCAATGTTTGCTATCATGCCATATCTTAATTGAAGATGCATGTCTACCATGCTGCTATCTTAGCAAAAGAGGACTAACACAAATATCTTCTTTCTGTTAATCTACCTTGAAATGGGATTTCATCATTGCTTGTTTTAAGCATTTGTCATTATTATAAAGTGAATTGGTCAAAACAGAAAATGCATTTAGCACAGGATATATAAGGAAAAAAATGTTTCAAGATGAGTTTTCTAGCTGCTGTGGTACTTGGCCTCAACAAATAAAGGTGATGAGCGGTTGAGAGAACTCTTCTCTTTTGGATGGATGAATTCTCTCTGAACCCTTAGGACTCTTGTCTGAATAATATGTTTGGAAAGTGATAATTGAGCAATGTTGGCAATATAGGTTGCCATTGGGAACAAGAGAAAATGGTTTTTTTGGACTCACTAAAGACCACCCAATACGTAAGAAGTTCAAATGGTATTAGACTGGTCAGCAGTGGACGAATTTTCTGAAAATGACTGCCCAAAAATGGGTAAACCTCTGTTTTTGGGGAGGTTGCTTTGTTCCTAGTGTGGTCCTGTTGCTTTGCCTTTCCACTTTCAGTTGGTTGTGGTTCGCTATATGTTGCAGCTGCATAATGCCCTTGTTATGATGGCTTACATGAGTCCACAGCATGAGAGGGATTTTCAAAGTGACAGCTATATTCCTGCCAAACAATAATTCTGGCTGATATGATGAGTTTGCTTGAGAGTCAAATTTGTAGTTTCTTTGCAGTGCTTTTTGAAATCCTTAGGAGAAGTACTAGGAAAAGTTACGGTTGTCTTGATTAATTGGTTATAAGATTGTTTAGTGAACATTGTTCCTAGTTTTGGCATAATAAGTATTCTTCACATTTTTCACTCAAACCCAAAATATTACTAAAAAGAAGTAGACTGTAATATAGTTTTACTTTCTATAGGATAGGAGACACAGCATAACTTACTATATAGTCTCTATAGTCAATAACTTGTTTTGCATCTTAGTACGGTGTGTGTGTGTCTATAGGGATCAAAGTATGAATAATTGAATATATGACCAACAGACAGGTAATGTGCACGATGGTATCTAAGGTAGCTACCTAGAATCAAAGACATTGTCAAGCAGAACATGCTCCTCATGCAAGTACTATTATGTGCCTTGTGATTTCGGTGGAAATTGCCAAATTCATGTAAACCAATTTTGTATATACATTCATACACTTGGCAATTTAGAAGAACGCCCCTGCCTTCCTACGTAGCATGTTATTTGGTTGTACGAGCTATTCTATATTGGCTTAATTATTAGGCTCTAAAGTTTGAGTAACAGGACCAAAATACAGTTACCAATGGGGGTGCCTGCCAGTGTAGCATCCCTAACCTTCATTTTTTGTTGTTGGCTCAAATAGAACCTTAACATGAAGAGGGCAAGGTCACGTCTACAGAAAACTATTGTCTGGTTATGCCGTGACTTAACCAAACCTACATGGCTAAGATGGTACCATGTCAACCTATTGCAAAAGTTACAAACTAAAATTAGATTACCATGCCAAAAACAAGATCTTATTGATGGCATTATTCTATGATTAGATGGATCCCTTAATTATATATTGGTCTTAGTCTCCTTAGATAGGTTCTTTCTTCTTTGTCTTCAACTATTCCTAATTGACAATTTTCCTTATAGGGAAGGTCAGGGGAAAAAAGAATGGTTAAGCACAAGATTAAAACATGATGCAGTAATACACAAGTTAAAGATAGAGATTATTTAAGAGGAGCCAGAATAGTTCACATGTGAGATAACAGAGCTGAAAAGTGAGTAGTAGTTGAGCAACAGCTATAAAACTTTGTTTTTTTCTATACATTTAGAGACAAAATGTCAAAAAGACTAGTACTTCTGTTTCTGCAATGGTGTGAACAGAAACAGGGAAGTTCAGATTGTAGGAACAGCAGGAAATTTCACAAAAAAATTTCTTGGCCATCTCAATGTACTGCAGTGCAGGCTTAAAAAATCCATATAAAAAAATGGTTGTCATTTTAAGACAACCAACCCCTTTGAAAGAACAGGCGCTTCCTTGGTGAAGTTTCCTTTACAGAATTATGGAGCTCGTAATTTAGCAGAGTGGGCCCTGCCTCCCAACGTATCTCATTGCTTCCTGGTCTATTCTCCTCTTGAGTGGTCAAAATCTGTAGTCAACTAACGTAATAATTTGATGAATGATGCTTCTTGCATGTTAGAAGATGCTCCTTCGCATTTCTCATATTTACTGAAGTGAAAGAATTAAAATATAGTAATATAAACAAGGAGGTGAAACATGATATAATATTTGATCATAATTAGTCACGACTACATAGCTGTCAATTTTAAAGATCTTCCTTAAATCTTTTTATGTCAAATTTGAAATGCAATTGACAATTGTAATCGATTTTAATTTCATATTAATAACTTTATTCTTCCTTAATATATTGTTAATTTACGATTAGATATCATAGTGGTCAAAATCTCTAGTCATGGGTTTGCCAACTTTGCCTGCACATTAACTCTCTCTGAGTGGCTCAAGCAACTACGAACATATTAAGGTTTTCTCTGAGATTTACATTTACTAGGTGTAGGCAGTATTCGGATCAACTTATGCGTGTATTGATTAATTAATATATTACTTATGCAGTTTAACACTTCTTTTATGTATGTTATCAAGTAAAACAGATTAGGCAGTTGAAATTCGTGACATAAAGTGAATCCCACATAAGTCATATACTCATATTACATCATAACTCCAATGGCAACACCTATCATGGATAATGTTTGTGTAGAAAAGAAAAGAAAATCCATTGCATGTATTTGTGTGCTCTCATTATTATTAATATTATTTTTTAATTTTGTTCTATAAAGTTGAGCACATGTTCCTGACGGTGGAAAGATAATGTTAAATATTTTATTTTTTAAGAATAAAAATATATTTTTATCCATTAAATGTTAAACAGAAAGTTATGTTAATATTCCTTTTATAAATTTGTATATAATTCAATAATTTCATACACTAATTATTACTTTTCATTTTTTAAAGAATTGTCTAAGTATAATTTGTTTTCCTTACCCTATACTAAAACTGAAAATAAGTTAAATTATTTGTGAATTATTTAAATTTAATTCATTAAATATTTAATTAAATTTATTTATTTAATTAACTAAATAAACTTAAATTTAAATATAAATTTAATTAAATAAATAAGTTAAGTTTTAATGTGATGAACCAACTCAACTAGTCATTTTAGAAGAATTCAGATGGTACATTTATAAACAGGACATGGCAGGTCAGTGTTGTTCAACAAACGCATTAAAAAATAAGTGTTTTCAAGCATGAATAGAAACTGACAATAAAAGTTTAACGTTACTTGTTTAACATATTAGGAAAAAAATTATTATACGTGTTTTTAAAGAGTGTATATATTGTTAACATTCTTTTTAAAGGTATTAGATTTAATAAGAGAAATTAATAAAAAAAATAAATATGATGAATGGTATTAAAAAGAGTATGAAAAAAAATACTGTTAATAGTAAGAATATCAAAAATTAACATATTAATATACTCACCCATTTAACAGTTTAAAAAAGAAAAAAAAAACTCACTTCTTTACAAACCGTTGAATTAACCTATACAGTCATTGATGTAACATAATAAAGAAATTTAATTAGTCATGTATACTGATGTTTCTCATAAACTAGAGAAGTCTACAGTATTCATTTACAATGGGTACTGGAGCCCAACCACACATCTTACCCAAACCAATAGCATGATGCTACACATATATTTTCCTGTAAAGATGCTACGCATATATAATTGTTCGCCAACAAGTGAAGAGTTACAATTCCCCACAACTATATAGGTAAATGTACTCAAATTTATCAAGCTCAAATGCAACCACACATGCAATTGAGCAGTACATACAACTTTGTATGCATGACATCTGCTATGCTGCCATAAGCTTTTGATTAACATGCAAAGATGTCGTTTTCATTTAATGTGATTTTAAGTTTAAAAAGTAACCTTTTAAAGTTTTAACTTTTGATAGCTACTCTATCCACTTAAAACGTGAACAAGGAAACGATGTGAGTTGAGGCAAGACTTTTGTAGAGTTTAATTCAATGTGTATTTCTTGATAGACAATTTTATAATCCATTTCAAATGGAATGAATAATTTTCCAAATATCAGAAGTTTAAATGAACTAATTATAAAAATTGAAATCATTGAAAATTATTTTTGCCAAAATATCAAAATGACGTAACTTATTTATATCTCGGTCTAATTGTTTTTATGCATGCAATTGTATTGGAACTTACATATTCCATTGGCTTAGCAATCTCAGTAGAGAAAAACTCAGTAAAACTCTCACATCTAAACAACAATTCTTTATTTCTTTTATTTTGAACATTGTGATAATTTCTCATCCTTGTCTTTTACTTCAATATTAGAATAAGTGCACCTAACTCCACCTAAAAGTTAGCTCAAGAGAGGAGGATTGTTCAAGTCATTATAAAATTTTTTTTGCTCATATATCCAACTAATATGAGACTTAATAGTTAATACACTCCCCTCATACCCAGGACTAGACATTTGGAATGTGGAGTTTGTAGCACTAGATATCTGCTGATAACTCAACTAAGATAAACTCAAATACCATAATAAGAATCGAAGTCTAAAGATGAAAACTGAATTCATTAACAGAAGACTGAGTGCAAAATGAGCTTATATACATCAGTTCTATACAACTTGCTGTAACTACTCACTATAACTAACTAAAACTGAGTTAGTTAACCAACAACTATACTAAGTAAGTGACTAACTAATTACACGTCAGCTACATAACTTGATCACATTTCACAACTGATAACAGCTGATACACTAAGTTGGATCCCAGGGAACTAGATTAGTAGCAGCAACTGGACCATTATCAGTTGCAGTGGCAATATTGGACATATTGGGCCTGTTGGGCCTGGTAGCTGGTATTAAAGCGTTTAAACTAGACAAATCTACATTAACTGCTTTCTACACAAACCATGATGATTTTTATTTAATGCTGCAGTGCGATGTACATAATACCCCACAAGGGTGTAAAAATTACAAGCGTTGAACGTTTAGAAATAGAAGTCTTGATGTGCCTATGCCAGACTTGGGATTATGCCAATAAGCAAACGAGATATTGTAGCAATATTATAGAGTGTCAGCTGAAATCAAGACATCATTCTCGATCTTCTTTATACTGAGAAAGATCAGAAACACTCACAGCTTGGCTTATCTTGCCTTGCTAGATATGTTACTAGTTAGCCAATCAAGACCTTCAGAGCCCTTGGCCAGATGGGGGCACAAGTTGCCTGTATGTACCTGAACCAATCAATAACTAGAATAAGTTCATTCCACTTTGTTCACATGAATTTATAGGGATATAAAACATGTAACTGTGGTTCTCTTTAAGACCTATATTTGGATTGACATCTCGAACTTAATTCTGGATTATGATATAATTCAAGTTTGTAGCTTTTGGTCCATGACTTGGAACTTAGAAGAATGATTTATTGTGATTAAAATGTGACTTACCAGCGGCGCTGGCGGAGTGAATGTAAACCAAGTTTATCTGTAATTTCTGAAACACTCATAACATTTGGAAGGTCTTGCTTATTGGCAAATACCAGCAATGTAGCATCACGAAGTTCAAACTGTAATGCAAATTAATGCTTATCAAGATGACTGCAATGGCATTTTCCTTTTAAGTCAAAAGGCTAATCTTGCTTATCACGAAGGTTGAAATTTGGACCGCACGGAAGAAGGATATTGCATACACATGGGAAATACCAGACGGAAATAAAAAGTCGAAGTTACTAAGAAGAAATTGCTGACCTCACTTAACATCCTATGGAGCTCATCTCTGGCTTCGGAAATTCTTTCTCTATCATTGCTATCTACCACAAAAATAAGACCTTGTGTATTCTGAAAATAGTGTCTCCACAATGGTCGAATCTACATAGAATTTGGTAAATAATCAGATCAATTTAGTCTACCTGTGACTCATGCACAACATGTGTAGCCATAATTTTAGTTATGAACCTATATAATGTTTTGACATATATATCTGTAAGTACCGGACTACTAGTAGAGCTCAAACACTTAGCAAGCATACACAACAGCTACATCCCTAATATAGAGGCCCAGAAATCACAAGTTGTACCTTGTCCTGTCCTCCCACATCCCAGACAGTGAAGCTGACATTTTTGTAGTCGATAGTCTCAACATTGAAGCCTGTTTCATCAAAAGATTATAAGGTATGCTAATCTTTAAATTACTTTCATCAAGAACTAATATTTTTTGAAAAAAAAAATGGCAAGGGTGTCCTCTTTCTTGGATAAATCTGACAGGCTTCCTTTATGTTAACTTCCAATCCAAACCCTTCCCGTTAGCAATGGAGAAAGTAATAAACATTTATATTCTTGTTCTATTGGATGTAGGGCTTCGGATTTGGGGAGTTTTATAATGAGTAATGCTTCCTACATATCAGTTTGGGAGCACATTAATAACTCTATGAAATAGGGTTATTACTCAAGCATTTCCTGATGCATTCATAAGTTAAACCCTTGAGTTTTATCTTGTTTTTATTCAATCCTTGATAAAAAATGTATAAGGAATACTTGTTCATACATCGTTATAAATTTAAATATATACACTTACTTTTCCTGTAAATACTTGACTAATTTAGTATTTACTTTACTTCAAGGAGCATGCAAAGAAAGAAGGGGGTGCTTCAGGAAACAATATGAATGGAAACATAAGGATTTTCTCTTGAAAACAGGGGAGGTCGTGGCACTTCCTCACTGGAGCCGCGGCCTCCAGCTTCTAGTAGCAACATACACATTCTAGAGAGGAGAGAGCCACGACACTCCCAACCAATTGTGTCACGGCTCCTCGTAAAAGACTCAGGGCTGTGTTTTTAATCACTAAGTACTGCAGGTCCCATAAGATTTGTGCCGCGGACCTGTTCGGATGACACAACATTGATTTAACTGGAAAACTGGCTTTTGGAGAGGAGGAGAGCAGATTAGGACGAGTTCTCTGGGGTGCAACTTGGAGAGAGTAGCAAGGTGTGGATGAAGAATTAGAGAAGCTTGACGCACCACCATACATCCATCAAGACAACTAGTTCTTTCTTCCATTTTCTCTTTATTTTTCATGATGTCTTTGTTGCTCTTTCTTGAGATTGATCTTTTGGTAACCATGATGTTCTAATTCTCTTTTTTGGGGTCTAATGAATCTTATTATGTAATTTGAATTAATTGTAATCCTTTTCTACTCTTGTGATTATTTTGGTTATGATTTTCTAATTCTATGCTTAATGCTCACATTTGATTGGCCATTATCTGTGATGTCTTGGTGAACCCATTGAACTAGATATAGGGATTTGGATGTTGGACCATAGAATTAGAAAATGCATGTTCAATTAAATTCAATTGTATGGATGAGTTGATTAGTCAATAGGATAGAAATATACCTCTTGGTCATGCATAACAAGTGTTTGATGTTTGTTCTCAATGCATGGAATTTTGTCAATTCACATAGAAATATAGTATTTTGATTAAGAACCATAGGTTTACAAGGCCATCGAAGAAGGTTTGTAAATGCTTAAACACATTGGCTAACCTAACCAAATTATGATCAAGAGTAAAGAAATGATTGCATGAAGTTAAATAAAATAATAAGTGAAGTTAGACCCTAGATGCCTAAACCAGTATTTCTTCTCTGTTTATTTTTATACTGTTTTGAAATTTTTAATTTATTTTGTTCTATAATTTAATCACTTAAATCAATTCGATTGCTGTAATAGAGAGTAAGTAGTAATTGGTTAATATTTAGCCTAAATTTTAATACAGTTCTCATGGGAACGATACTTAAATACTCACTTTTATTACTTGTTGACACGTACACTTGTGTAGTCTAGCAAAATAGACAACAAATATTGTGTTGCGACTCCCAACTCTCAGGTCATAGACATTGAGAGACCAGAGAGTGAGAAGCCGTGACTCCAGTAGTTTTTATGTCGCGGCTGCACGGTCTGTCATTTAGGTCGTGGCTTCACGCACCAATAATGTCGCGACTTGCTTGAAATTTTGTGTCGTGGCTCTAAATTCAAGTTTCGTATGGCCGCGACATTCCATTTTTTTCAATTTGAATTTGAACTTCAATTTGATGTCGCGGCCCACTCCCTCCCTTAAATTGCCATTCTAACCGTACCACCCCTCTTTCCATTTTTCTCAGCTTCTCTATCTCCATCTTCCACATCTCTATTTTCTCCCCTCGTCCTCATAGGCCGCAGCTCCCTCTTCTTTCCTTCCTTGCTGTCACTCATTTTCTAGTTCTTCACTGTGAGGCTGTGGTGTGTTTGTGCTTCCATTGACAAGTTTGTCAGTGTGTTCTCATAGTGTCTTATTAATCCACTTTTGTAGTATTCTTGTAAGTGTTCTTTTCTTAGCTTTTCTTCCTAAAAGGTTGTGTTAGTTATTGAAATAATTGTTCTTCTTAGTGGTTTTCTCTCCCACACACACACACACACATACACACACTCACTCACACACACATATATATATTTGCTTGGGTATTTGTTTACTTCATTAGTCCATTCTTTGTGGTTTTCTCAAATTGTCCTTCTAGTTCTAAAAAAACAAAAAACAAAATAAAAATAAATATACAAGTGACTTGAATATGTATGTGGCATTTATTTGACTTAATTCAATTGCAACTATATACATTAATGAAATCCTGTCATTTGTCTGCTTGGGTGTTTGATTGTGCTGATTTTGACTTATTCTTAGTTATGACTGATTGTGTCCATTTTGGTTAGGCTTTTGCCTTGAAGATAACATGTTTTGTGTCTTATGAGTTCGTTTCCAGTAGAACACTTTGGCAATTATAAATGTGCTTTTAATTATGCCTTTCTTGTTAAAAAAATAAAAAAATATAGATATATAGAAAATTAAAAAATATATATATCTATTTCGTTTTGGTATTAGCATGCATCTCAAATTTGTGTAGTCACCTATTTGTTGTCCTCATGTTGTGATTCATTCATGCAAAGTGTTGTGATCTGATGAACGCATTTCACCATACCTACAATTACTTTTTGATGTTTTAATTTTCATTATTCTTATAATCTTCATTGGCACGACTAATGTCACCTAAGCGCATTCGCTTCCAAGGGTAATCCTCTTTTGATCGTCACCGGTTTGTTTTGACAGAAGCCCAAGCGCGTCATGAATAGTCTTTGGTCTCAAAGATTATAATTCTAAAGCGGGGATTTAATCTGCCTGAGCATGTCCATGCATTCCATGCTATTATAGCCCATCATCGCTAGGGGACATTCTGTGCTCGCCCTAAAGCTGGCGTAATTCCATTGGTTAGGGAGTTCAATGCTAATGCAGCGTTTCATGAGGTTAGTGTGGTATATGTCCGCGAGAAGCGAGTATCTTTTCAGCCAAATGTTATTAGACAAATCTATGCCTTGCCTGATCCCCCTGAAGTGTGTGATTGCCTGCATTTTGTCCATGGCGATATTGATATGGAGGCTTTGACCAATCGACTCCGTGTGCTGGGTACGCAATGGAAGATGATAGGTGATCATCATATCTCAATTCCTCGAGCATCTTTGCGCACTGGAGTAAAAGCTTGGTATCATTTTATCATCTGTCGCCTCCTCCCCACCACCAATTTGTTAGATGTTCCTACGGTGAGGGCTTATCTTCTGTATGCTATTATGGAACACTACTAGATTGATGTTGGTCTGTTGATCAATACCCAGATCATTATAGTTGCCAATTAACGCCAGCAGGGTCTGTGGTTTCCCTCCCTAATCACTGCTTTGTGTCGGAGGCCTGGTGTCACATGGTCCTCAATTGAGGACTTGATTCAGCCTAAAGCGGACCTAAACTTGTTAGTTTTGACTTAATTAGCCGATCTATATGAGGCACCAACTTACCCCCCTCAGTCGCGCTCCACAAGATGTGCACCTCAGTCTACATCAGATCGCCTTGACTGCATCGCACAGCAGCTTGCACAATTATCTACAATCATGCAAGCCCAATTTGATTATACGGTGTCAATGATGCGCTTTCAAGTCGAGCACAGCAAAGCACCTATGGATCAGTTTCCAATTTACATGCCCACGCCAGCCAAAGCCGATCCTGAGGATGCAACTAATTGATGTCCATTTTTAGGGGTGTTTCTATTCTTGTTCTCAATTTAATTTTAGTTGTGTCTAACATTGGGTCTAACATTAGGGACAATGTTGTCTTTAGGTTTGGGGGGTTGTTGCATATCAGTGCATGTTTTATGTGCTTTATTGAGATATTTGATATGTCACTGCTGCATGTATCTCCAATGTGCAATAAATGTTAAATGACGATGTGACTGATTTGATCTATGATATATATTCTTTTGGATTAATTGTTAATTCTGGGAAAGGATGTATGCTATTTGAAATTTAATTGAGCCTCAGTGTTTTGTTGATATGTAAATGCATTTCCCTTTACATGTTTGAAAATCCTGGGATAACAATAGTTGTGTCCATATAAAGAAGGCTGTGACTTACCTTGTTGTGATGAAGACTTAATTTCTAAAAAGTGTATAACTCTCTCTTGAGGCGAAATTATAGGCAAAGTATGTTTGATGAAATGATTAGGACGTTTTTTGGATTGGTTGAGCCTTTCAAGCCTACCTATGTATGCATGAATATCCCTAGTACCTATTTTGAGCCTTGTAAATGTGTTGGCCTTTATGTTTTGTTCTTTACCCACATCATCCTTACTTGGTAGCCCTTAATTATTGTTTATCCACCATTGTCCATGTTGGGAACATATCTTGTAAATGTTTATTTGAGTCAAAAGAAACAAGGGTGCACTATCATAGGCATGCTTTAGAACCTAGCAAATTTTGTGGTTTGAAACGAAAAAAATGATGAAAAGAATAAAAGTAAGAAATTGCAAGAAAAAGGTGAAAATGATGGAAAGTAAAAAAAAAGATGAAAAAAAAAGAGTTCCTTGTACTAATTGTGCCTTGTGTAAAAGAAATAAAATAAAATAATAATAAGTTTTTGGGGTTCTTATGCTAGAAATTACACCTTGTGTAATGGTTGTTTGGCTCATTTAGGACTTTTGCAAGATTGTGTGTCCCAATGTTTGTTTTATCCTTCCTTTCATTTCTTTACCCATTACCCTAACCTTACACAACAAGCTTGAACGACCCTGTTGATCATTAATCATGCTTGGTTCTACATTAGTGGAGACTGAGATGAAGGACATTTTTAAGGGAATCTGAGTTGGAGGGGTATCATCATGAGTTTTCTTGGATTTGCATGCTAGAGTTAGGAAAGGGTCCCATAATCATCTTTTGGGAAATCTTTTACATAAAAATTGAAGCATGATAGTATGAGCTGAAGATTAGATGGCATGTATGCTTGACAGTGAATCAATTTTGAACCATTGAATATGAGATTTAGCATGATGCCACATTATGATGAGCATTTTGGAATCAGAATTGTTGGAATTTGAATGTGAATATATAGATGCTTGATGCTGAGAATGAGAAGTTAAGGAAATCTTGTTTTATTTTGTTTGGGACTAGCAAAATTGTAGGTTTGGGGGTGTGATAACTCTGTGAAATAGAGTTATTACTCAAGCATTTCCTGATGCATTCATAGGCTGGATCCTTGAGTTTTAGCTTGTTTTTATTCAATCTTTGATAAAAAAAATGTATAGGGAATATTTGTTCATACATCATTATAAATTTAAATACATACACTTGTTTTTTCTGTAAATACTTGACTAATTTAATATTTACTTACTTCCAGGAGCATGTAAAGAAAGAAGGGGGTGCTTCAGGTAACGATATGAATGGAAGCATGAGGAATTTCTCCTAAAAACAGGGGAGGCCGTGGCACTTCCTCACTGGAGCCGTGGCCTCCAGCTTCTGGTAGCAGCATACACATTCCAGAGAGGAGGGAGCCACGACACTCCCAACCCATTGTGTCGTGGCTCCTCGTAAAAGACACAGGGCTGTGTTTTTAATCACTAAGTACCGCGACACAAATCCTATGGGAGCCGCGACACACCTGTTCCGATGACACAACGTTGATTTAAATTGGAAAATTGACTTTTGGAGAGGAGGAAAGCAGATTGAGACGAGTTCTTTGGGGAGCAACTTGGAGAGAGTAGCAAGGTGTGAATAAAGAATTATAGAAGCTTGACGCACCACTGTACATCGATCAAGACAACTAGTTCTTTCTTCCATTTTCTCTTTATTTTTCATGATGTCTTCATTGCTCTTTCTTGAGATTGATCTTTTTTGTAACCATGATGTTCTAATTCTCTTTTCTGGAGTCTAATAAATTTTATTATGTAATTTGAATTGATTGTACCAATAAGATAGAAATATACCTATTGGTCATGCATAGCAAGTGTTTGATGTTTTTTCTCAATGCATGGAATTTTGTCAATTCACATAGAAATATAGTGTTTTGATTAAGGCCCATAGGTTTACAAGGCCATCGAAAGAGGTTTATAAATGCTTAAACACGTTGGCTAACATAACCAAATTATGATCAAGAGTAATTAAAGGATTGCATGAAGTTAAATAAAATAATAAGTGAAGTTAGACCTTAAATGCCCAAATCAATATTTCTTTTCTGTTTATTTTTATCCTATTTTGAAATTGTTACTTTATTTTGTTTTATCATTTAATCACTTAAATCAATTTGATTGCTTGGAATAAAGAGTAAGTAGTAATTGATTAATACTTAGCCTAAATTTTTATACAGTTCTTGTGGGAACGATACTTAAATACTCACTTTTTTTATTTGTCGACATGTGCGCTTATGTAGTCTAGCAAAACGGATAACACACATCTCTCACATAAGGAGTATGTGTCAGAATTAAATTGTAGGTGTGAAAAAAACAAAATTAGACTGAACTGTAATCAAATAGCAAAAACTGTACAAATGTGAGGTGAACCGTATGTATGTAACATTGTTGTTTTATAATTTGACTAAAAGGATCAATAATTTGTAATCTGATTTGATGAACTAGAGTGAACCACGAAAATACACTTGGAACAACAGTGCAAATGGGCAAAACACAAAAGAGCCAGATTTCTTTTGCCAGAATTGTTGACAGAAGCACTTTGATTTATCCAACAACCACTATTGAATCTTGACAAATTCTAGCTAAATTATGTTAACTTTTTTCTAACTGTGTAGCATTACTCTTTGGGATAAAGAACCATAGTAGGGCAACTAGTAAGCACCTATCGTGGGTATGGTAGTGGCGATTTCTCCAAGTTTCAGTTTGTAGAGTATTGTTGTTTTCCCAGCTGCATCAAGACCCACCATGAGAATCCTCATTTCTTTCTTTGAATAAAGTAATCTGAATAGCCTTGATATGTCAAACCCATTGTTGCCTCTGGTTCAAGTTGAGTTTTGAATGAAATTAAGCGCAACCTAGGAAGTGAAACTGAGAAGAAAAAATTAAAAAAAAGAGTTTAATTTTAATGCATTATCACTGTTTAATTTTAATGCATTATCAATAAAGTGTAAAAAACCCATTGTTTTGGTTCATACCATCATTTAATCATCACATTTTTTTATACCATCTAAATTTTTTTATATTAACATTACATTCAAATTAAATTAAAATGGAGAATAGTAAAGTTAAACCTGTGATGACAAAGGAGGAACTATAGATTTACCCGCTCAGAAGATTGGGAAAGAAAAAAAAATTTTTTTTTCTTGAGAAGCAGGAGAAAGCAAAATGTGAATCAGTTGTTTGCAGCTCGAGTATTATATAATGTCAAGACCGGAAAATGGCACCAAACGAAATGGCAGAAATATAAAAAGAGAATAGGATTCAAATGTAGATTGCTGAAAGAATAATGGCCTCGCAAGTTGGGCATCAAAAGAGAATGTGGATTGTCCCAGCAGTGAGATTCTGATGGTGCATGATATAAAAGCATTCGAATGTCTTATCATACATCTGTTTAAGCACACCCTTTTGGTGCCACTTCATGCTGCAGAAAATTATAGGTTCCTGCAGAAGCAACCTATCACTGCTGGGCTTTTTTTTTTAAATTTGTTTATTTGTTACAGGTATCTGGATAATGCAGTTGCTGAGGATGAAAGAAGGAATCTGTTGAATTAGACCTTTTGACCCAAAAAAAAACTCTTAACTGAGCAATGATAAATATTGATTAAGCATAGAGCAAATGATAAATAAATCGCCAGAACCGCAAAAGTAAAAGCAGACATTTATGTGATCAAATCGATAAATGAATACATCATGGAGTTATGGACATTATTTTTGTCCATATTTTGGTGCTTATAATCATAGGTCAACTAGCAATAACAATAGAAGAATAAACTCACACACCACACCACCAAACCAAATTTACTTGGCTAAACAAATTGATTGAACATTGAAGGTTGCATTTTTGTATTGTGACATTCCGAAGTAACGTTACTTTTTTGATATGGCGTCCTTGGCAGACTGTAGAGTGGACGCTACGGCAGCTGCAGCACCAGAAAGAACACCACCACTGGTTTTCGAATGGGGCTGGTGAGTCACCTGTACGTTCCTCTCTTGTTGCCCTTGCCCTGCTGATGATCGACAATCCACGGTTTCCACCCTTCTTTCCATGGTATCTTGTGTATTCACAGTCTCGTTCTGATAGAAAAATTCATGCAAGTTCATTAAACATTAAAACCAAAAATAGAGGGAATAAAATGGGAGAGGAAATGGCTGCAGTTACAGTACCTCCTTAGCTTGTTCATTCATGTTAACCTAGTAAGTTAATCTTCTGAATGCTTCCCTTGAGGTGCTTTGGAATCGAATTTAGATGTCTCAGTATCAAGCTTTTTTCTGGGTTATTTTTTTTTTTCTTCCTCTTAAGCACAAAATTTTGCTATAACGGGAGTTGGAAGCTGATTACCAGGTCTACAGAGGACGAATATGTAGGCAGAGGAAGAGGGCCTCCATACGACGCACCCCCACATGTCATCAAACCACAAACTCACAATTTGGATCATTGGATCATCCAATAAAATTTTGTGATGTCTTCTGAATAATACACAAACCCATATTCCTACGTAGCGCTCGAGAAGGATCCAATAATTTCTCCTGGTAAAGAAACTCTCTATTTTTGCACCCAAAAAAAAAATGGAATTCTATATTTGTTTTGACCAGGTGACATCGGTGGTGTTTGAGTTTCTTCTTCTATGGCTATTGCTATTTAACCAAACGAGTACCATGAATCCATGTGAGATAATGACTGGAACACAAAGAATTAATTACGCTTACAGTAAAAAATTAATTACATGCTAACAAAGAACTCTAGTTCAGACACGGTGAAGAACTTAACAAGTTTTCACAGTGGCTGTTTCTGTTTCGATAGTGACTGGAACACAATACTTGCTTACAGTAAAAAATTAATTACATGCTAACAAAGAACTCTAGTTCAGACACGGTGAAGAACTTAACAAGTTTTCACAGTGGCTGTTTCTGTTTCGATAGTGACTGGAACACAATAGTTGCCATTAGCCAGTGGGTTCTACTTGCCCTTCAGATTCCAAACTCACCAGACAGCCATAAGAACTGAAGTACGCATCTATGGTCTTTGTAACCTTCAAATCTATAGTTGTGACCAGTTACAGTGCCCATTGGGAGACTGAATCAATACCTGATAAAGACTAGATTTCCGTACAGCTATAAAAGCCTATTTTAAACCATTTTTTCGTGTTTCGAAATAAGACCTCTTGCAAAAAACAAACCTCAAAATAGAATCAAACGGGACATATTCTCAAAAACAAAATATCTTAATTCTTGTTATGTCTATCTTGGCAGACTAGATATACCTGTATTCATAACAGAATAGTATCTCTAGAACAACTGAACAACCTAATCATTATAAATCCTTGTACATATTCACTCACACATGAAACAGGAATTAATAATATGTTGAATAAAAGAGTTTGAAAAAAAAAATTATGACAAGCAGAGAATTGAAGAAACAACAAAAGGCTTTTAGCAAGTCATAAGAGGTGACCCACTACAGTGAACATCAGATATGTCTGAAAGCCTTTGTCTAGGAGACAAAGTTGTGATGCCAGCCGCATCAAAGTCCAGATTCTCAATATTCTTCCTCTTCTGAGTTTCAGAACTGCTCTTCTCCTCCGAAACCTCAGCGATGGGGCTCAATCGTTCAGCTTCCTCATGGTCATGGTGAATGGAAATCATAGCTTGAGCTTCAGCCACAGCCGTTCCGTTATCATCGATAGCATATAATATCTTTTGTATTGCTGCAACAACCTGAAGCATGAATGACAATCACCAATAATAATAATCAGTATTATTACTAATCACCAATACAATAATATAATTATTGGATTAAATTTTCATTGGTCAAACCGAAGAAGTTAAAGAGTGCAGTACGGGTAAGTGTTCTATCTCTGGAGTTTGGCAGAGTATCTCAATATCCCTCAGTTTTGCGAAGTAGAAATCCCGTTCCTTCTCAAGGCTATCAATGGATAACTTCAACTCCGTGATCTGCATGCAATGGCTTCAGTTTAAGCAAGATACAATACACTTACTATCATTTGATAAGTTTTAGCTTGAAGAAAACAGTCACCTTTTCATCGTATGCAATTGCAGGGCCGCCAGCGGAAGAAGGTCTCGCGGCCTTCGCTGTTTGATTTGCAGCATTTGCAGATGATACATCATTTCTTCGAGCATTTTGGGAAGAATGAGATTTTGGTGCAGAAGAACCCTTTGTCGAGGAGTGAGATTGTGCAGATTTCTTGCTCCCTTCTCTTCCTCCCTTGCATACCTCCCTCCTTTCCAGAGGATTATAACTGTGTAACAGTCAAATTCAGAGACCATGAAACCAAATCCTAATAACCATCAAGGATCAAGTTCTAAAAATTGAAGACACGATTTCAAAGTACATAACATATTTAAAGCTCTCAATTTCCCAGATTTTAATTATTATAAGCAAACTATTTCAAGATGATATTAAAGTTGAGAACTAATAATGTACACATTATGGCTTTTTTTTATTTTATTTTGCGCACTCCTTGAAAGACACCAGCAAAATGGTTAGGCATTAGCTTTTTCAGTAAATTTCAATCTGTCAGGATCTGCAACAATCTATAAATTGCAAAACAAATCCACAATACTAACAGAAAGGAAGAAAAATCCAGAAAAAGCAAAAGAACAATCGTTAAAGATATTAGTATACATCTTGACATCAAAACAAGGACAACAAAGCCTTTTTTTTCACTAAGTGAAGTCGGATATATGCATCAAACTATGTTATTATTCTCTATTTATATTTTCAAAAATGTCATTTAAATTTAAATCATTTTTAATAGTTTTACTTATAATGGTCTACGTCCTGACTTCAAAGTGAAAAGAAAAATAGATAGAGGAATGAGGGCATAAAGAACAAAGTGGGGATTAATTGAATTACTTGTGGGCTCCGGCATTGACAGAATCACAGTATCTTTTCATCCATTGCATGAACTCCAAATTATCCAGTGGCCGTCCTTTCACGAGCTTGCTCACCTCGATGTGCTGAACAAAGAAAACCACACAGAAACAACACAACAATTCAGCAGAGGGCAAGGAAGGAATTTCATGAAAAGAAAGAGAAAGAGATATGATATGTTATGATATGATATGATTAACCTTGGTGATTTTGAGCTTGTTGAAGACATCTTGAAGGACCTTGTAGTTCTGAATCATCTCGTACTCGCTTCTCGCATCGAAATTCACCTTGTGCATGGGCACCATCCCCGGATGAGCCGCATCCATGAGCTGGCAGTGCACCGCACCCGAACATGCCTGAAAATTCAAATTCGATTACTATAAGAAATCTATTGATGGTGAAGAAATCAGATACAGAAAAAGAAAGAAACGATGTTAGGGTTTAGGTGATGTGATGGGAAACCTCTTCGACTTTGGAGAGATTGAGTTGGAGAGTAGTGTTGATCCAAGAGAGAATCTCAGATCTACCAACGAAGTAAGCCGAATCCATGATCCCAATGTTGGTCGCCATTTTCTGATGTTTCTTTCTTCTTTCTCTTCTCTGTTTTTCTTGTTGTCTCGTTTCCTCTCTGACCCTAACGGCTCTCTGGACAGAGAATGGAGAGAGTTGAAATTTAAATGTAGAGAGGAGCGGCAGTTTCCCCAATTTCAAATTTGATACTAGGCTTGGCCGTTTGGGCCTAATTGATTGGGTGGGCTTTTTGGTGTGAACGAAAATACTGAAAAGTAACGTATAATTGTCAGGAGTCATTAATGTGTACAACATAGTAAAAACTAAAAAGTGATTCAAATTTTTTGTTTCTAATTTTTTAAAACTTTGTAATAAAATATTACCAATTAAAAATATTACACATATTAATTGGTTTATTTTCTGTAAATTGACAGTTAGGCGATAAAATTTTATTAAAAAATTAAACAAAGAATTAGTCTTATAATTTTTATTCATTTGAATTTTGTTTCTTATATTTTTTTTTTTCTTTCGACAGTCCCTAAACTATACTTTCTTATTTTTTATTTTGAATAAGTATTCATTAAATTAGAGATTTTTTAAAATGAAGACATAAATTGAAAGATAATAATATAATCTCTCAAACATCTTTTATTTATTTTTATAAATATTTTATATCTTTCTCAATTTAAAAATAAAAAATAAGTTTTCCTTTTATTTTTCTTCCAAAATCTTTTATCCAAGCATATCTTAAAATAACCCATACACAAGCCTATTCAACAATAAGAGTTATTACAAATGTCAAAATCAGAATAGAAGATACATTTAAGAGCTTGTTTGGTTAAGCTTCAAATAATTTTTTGTTTGAATAGTATTCTTACATATTTGACAAAAATCAGTTTCAGTTTTTACATTATATTTAATGCATTATAATTTTTTTTTTCATAATACTGAATATTGAAATTTATGATTTTAACTTATAAATTATTTCTCACATTTTGATATATAAATATCATTTTGTTTTCAATTAAATAATTTTTTTAATTATTATATACCTATTTTAGTAATTTAATACATAAAATCGATTCTTTTTTATACAATCCAAACAAAACAGATTAATTTAAAATCACTTTTTAGCTAACATATCCAAACATAAAAATAAATCGATTATAATCGATTATAAGAAAAAGTTTTATACAATAATCGATTATTAAAATAATCAAATTTTTACAGCTATTCTAACTATACACTAAGAGTATGTTTGGAAAAGCTAAAAAAAAAAATTATGCTAATAATCGATTTTTGTATAATCAATTATTGTAATAATTGATTATAATCAGAATCTGTTTTTGTTTGGGTCTGTTTACTGAAAAACGATTTTAAGATAATTTATTTCATTTGGATGGCGCTAAAAAAAATCATTTTTACATAATAAATTACGAAAAAGGTTATAAAATTATTTGTTTATATTAATAATATTTATGTTTTCTTTTTAACATTAAAACTTGTTAAAATATTTAATTTTTTAACAAAAATTAACAAAAAAATAATGTAAATAAATAATGAATATTAATTAAATAAATAATTATATATGTTTATTAGATATGTTGCACCCAACATGTCAACCTATGAATAATTGACCATAATTTCAACAAGAACGGAAAGTTGCTAACGTTGGGGTGGGGTGGGGATGGGGGTGGGGATGGGGGTGGGGGCAAGAACGAAAAGACTGTGAATAATCGAAAGTTTTTTTTCACAAAATTGCTGGGTGGAGTAGCTGGTCACAAAACAGTTGAAATTGGTGTAAAAGCTTTTTTTAAAAATAATCTTTTTACTCAAACATAATA
The DNA here is from genome assembly GCA_029884595.1 of Ormosia semicastrata. Taxonomy (NCBI): domain Eukaryota; kingdom Viridiplantae; phylum Streptophyta; class Magnoliopsida; order Fabales; family Fabaceae; genus Ormosia; species Ormosia semicastrata. The sequence continues at coordinate 55,557,156 of JAQQTO010000057.1, read as the reverse complement.
ATTATTTCACAAAACAGCTTAATCCTCTAAAAACAACTAATGAGAAAGAATTAATCTTTTCCAAATAAGCTTTAAGAGTGTGTTTAGGAAAGCTAAAAAAATAGATTATGCTGATAATCGATTATATTATAATCGATTATTGTAAAAATTGATTATAATCAGAATCTGTTTTTGTTTGGGTATGTTTGCTGAAAAGTGATTTTAAGATAATCTAATTCGTTTGGATAATGTGAAAAAAATATTTTTACATAGTAAATTACGAAAAAAAGGTATAAAGTTATTTTGTTTATAATATTTGGTGGAGAGTCATTGGGGTCATTATGGGAAATGCTTCTCTCATTAAAGTATAGTTAAAAAAATTCATCTAAAAATAATTTTTTTTATAAAAACAGTTCATACTATGAGCTTGTGCTAAAACAACTTTTTTATAAAAATAAATTCTTTTTTACAAATTAATCTAAATACTCAAACATAACTGATTTTTTTATAAAAAATAACTTTTTTTTCAAAAAAATAACTAAATGAGAAAGAACTAATCTTTCCCAAACAAGTTCTAAGTTAAAAGATTTGTACTTAAGTTGTGCTTTTATAGCCAGGATTCAACCATTCCTCTTGCAGCCCATAATATGTGCTTGAAGATAGTTGTATAAACTTGATAGAAAGGCACCAAGAACCACACTACAACATAGGAACCGAAATTATTTGTATCTATTATTAAATGTAAAGCTCCATTTTATTTGCAGTGACTAAAAGTAACACTACATAATATACAACCTACCTTCTTAATTCGACAACTTCCTCAAAATTAGGATTGATAAATAACTTGGACCCATACATGAAGTTCGATAGGTCAATACCCTCTACAAAGTGGTGCAACAATGTTCTCAAGAATCTCAATTAAAACCATATATGAAAATAAACTATTGTTCCAATATAGTTCTAAGATGGATAAATATAAGTTATAATAAATATTACCTTTCCTATCTTTTATAGTTGCAAGATGGAGTGCAATGACTTTATTCTTTATAAGTTCCAAGCATATATCCTTTGCAAATTGTCCCCCTGGGTAGGAGTGTCCATTGGGTGAATTGAGTGGGTTCAGCAGTATTTTTTGAATCCAACCCATTCACTAAAGCAATAAGTTGGGTTGGGTTGGGTCAAAGAGATTTTTTTGCTTAACCCGTCCCGTTCAAAAATAAGTTGAGTTGGGTCAAACTCGTGGGTCAGATATTTTTTTTAAAAAATATTTTTGAAAAAAAAGTCAAAATACAAAATCTAACAAATTAATACAATAAGTCTCAATTTCAAATATAATAAGTCTCAATCTAACAAATTAACACCATAAGTCCTCAATCTCAAACATAATAGGTCTTAATCTATCAAATTAACACTATAAGTCTCAATCGATCTTACTCAAGCATAATAGGTCTTAATCTCAAATAAATTAAACATCATAAGTCAATAAGTGCAAAACAAATTAACAACTAACAAGTCTTACTAAGTTTAGAATTGTTGGGGGTGAAAATAAAGATTTGGCAATTCGTCAATTAGATGATAGTTTTGAAGAAATTTTTTAAGTGTTGAGCTGACAGAAATGCTAAATGGCAAAATCGATAGAAAGATTCTAATGTGGCTATAAGGTATTGATGTCAAACAAAAGAATAATTCGACAGAAATATTACATTGAGTCGACAAAAAAATGGTCAAAGCAGTTAAGTGCTAGTTCTGTCGAAAAGTGGGTACTTGCTGGTGGCAAAACTGCTCAAACGTGTTGATCTTTTAGGATGTCAGTTATTTTTAATTTTGTCTATAAATATCAGTAGTCATAATGTAAAAGAGGGGGGTTATTTACTGATTCATAATCCTAACATCTCAACTCGAGCAGACTAAAAGATTCTGATTCAAGTATGCATTCCTTTTTTCATTTCAAGTCATTTAAAATTAATACAATGTTCTTTTAAAATTCTTTACTTTTCAGTTTTGTCCTTTAAATTTTTCTTACATTTCCTCATACTTTTACTTGCTTTTCTTTACTATTTTTCCATTTTAATTTTGCATTTTAATTTTGTACTATTTACACGCTTTTAATTAATTTTCTGCATTCTTAAATTCCTGTTGAGTTTCTTTAAATTTCTTTAATCTTTTCAAAGTTTCTTTTTTGCATTTTCTACTTATTTATTTCAAATCTCTTAAATTCCTTTTATTTACTATTAAAACCAGTTTTAAAACAAGATTACCACATAACTCGAAACTCACATTCATCTGATTTTTATTATTTGTTTGTTGGAATTATTACTAAGTCTTTAAACTAAAATTCCACTTAAACAGAAATAAACTAAACAAAGTTATTTATAACTTAAATACTTGTTAGAAAACTTCATCTACCCTGCTTCTGTTCTCTAACTTTTTTGAAATGCATTATAGGTTTATTTCTATGTAAATCTTTTTAGTAAGTAGAGAACATCTTCTAAGATTCTTCTCCAGTTATGAAATATTAGTAAAACAATTATATTATTTTGTTTGAGTTATTTGTTTTCTTTAATTGATTTATAAACAAATATATGCAATCTACAATTCTGATTCTATGTTTATCACGTTCTTTAATCCTTTTAGAGAGTTTATTCTCAAGAGCATGAGTCAATGTTATAAATAAATTTAATAAGTCTTACTAAGCTAACATAAATCTAAAATAAACTAAAACAAACTAATATGTCCTAAAAATTATAAATAACAAATCACATTAGCTAATTGAAGTCAATGTCATCACATATAGAATATGAATTGACATAATCATTTACTCTATTCTCAATTTTCTCATGATACTTTTTGTTATCCAAGCAATCAGTTAAATTTTCATCGCATTGGTCTGTCAGACGCTTTATGAATTTCTAATTACTATTTTCTTAGAGAATGTGACTATAATGCCTACACCTAAACTTAATTGAATGTATAACAAAGTCATGGAAAAAATAACATAATTTGTCACTATGGTTAAATGACTTTTACAAAAAAAAGAAACTACTTGGATAGATTGGGTTTGTGAGGGTCGACACTTTCTAAACCCGTCACTCGATCCGTACTTTGCAGGTTAGAGTGTTTTTTAACCCGACCTAATTCGCAAACTTAATTCACATTTTGTGAATTAGGTTGAGTCGAAACCCATGAGTTCATAAAATAACCTAACTCATTAGACACTCCTACTCATAAGATACAAAACATTCTAGAATTGTTGTGTAAAGTGAACTATATATAAATTGAATGAATATATATAAACTTTGTGAACTCAAGCTGCAATTTTTAAATAGAACTAACCTATGGTCTTTTAGTTCGACCTGTAACATCCGAACTCTTTTTCCAATCCGCTGTATGTAATTGTCATAGTTCACATTCACCAATCGTGTTATGATGTCTATCACAACAACTAGTATAGGTTAATATATTAAAAGCATACATTGAAATATATCTATAATATTCAAATTGTACCAACTCTACAATGTAAATTGATACTAATGCTGATTAATATGAGTATTGGGGGCTCAACATAGAGATGTTTTAAGAATGAAATTAAAGACATTGAAAAAAATACCAACTGTGCAGTCTCTTGGAATAGACTCAGACAAAATATCATTGAACTTCACAAAATCAAGCTTAAACTTGGGGATTGTGTCAAATGTGGCTTCCATAATTATTGTATTCTTCTGAAAGAAGATTCTGAACTCATGTTTAGTATTCTTGAACTTCCCACTATTCTGCGCAACACTCAAGTTCCCAATAATATAACACTTTCCTTCCAATATTTGGGGCTTGTACTAGGCAATCTCATAATTCATTGCAATTGCTTGAATCTTCGCTCCCTGTTAAAGATATAACATGCATGGTCAAGGCGAATATAATTGAACTAAAATTAAATAATTTATTATAAATCAATTCTGCACACAGACCTCTTCATTAATAAGAATCATCTCCAATGACTGCACGTATGTGTCTGAACCATATCTCATCACTTCCCATAAGTTCATGATTCTAACACGCAACTTAATAGTCGATAACTTATCATTAATCATTGCATTCACCTTGCGAACCATACGTCAATTTCTACATGTGAAGTGTTAGATTGCATATTGAATGTAGTGTGTAATACTTGAGTAAGATATGACACTTTGAATATCATATATATATTCAATAGATTGAAACAAAAACAAAAACAAATTAAATGAAGAATGTTGTATATTAATTATAATATGTCACTCAACATTCCAATAAACAAAAACATTGCATGAATAACCCACACGACATTTACTGTAATGACAAAGCACCAAATGGACATTCAAGATCAAGTCTTAGACTGATCATGCAATGAGGAATATAATCAAAACAGTCTAATAAACATTTTGAAAGACTTCCTTCCAAATAACATTAGTTGTGACACCTTTTTCCTGACCATCTTATTGATCGATTAAGACTTTTAATCATTTTATACTCTTCACTCATGATATTGCCACATATAATTGGCCATGGGTAAAATCTGCATTTGAGAGATACAACCCAACATTACTTAATGATTGCCCTTGGCTCTTGTTTATAGTCATTGCATGACACACAATGATAGGAAATTGTCTCCTTTGTAGCTTGAATGGCCATTTTGTTTGAGAAGGAACCATTAGCATTCTTGGTATGAAAACTTTATTACCAGAATTTGTTCTCGGCATCATCTACACTTCAATTACACACCTACTTAACCGAGACACAATCAATCTAGTCCCATTACAAAAACCTTGTGATTGGTCTAAGTTTCTGAGTAACATAATTGGTACTTCTACTTTAAGCCTCAACTGGTCTAGGTTTCTGAGTAACATAATTGGTACTCCTACTTTAAGCCTCAACTCATGATCTGGTAATCCTGAACATGACAAACTATTCAAAAACTTAGATCGATTCAAATGTTGATTAGCATGGTGTTGTCTCTTACTGGGGCAAATACTATCAGCACTATAGTACACTTTCTCTTCACCAGGGATCATACACATGATATAATCATTAATCTCCTTCACAACATGGAGTGTAGGACAAAGGATGGCTTTATCTTCTAAATACTTCTTATCCATGAAGTTCTCAATGAGATTAGGATATGTGCTTTCAACTATTGCATGAATTGGGTTTACATAGTCCTTAATGAGCAAGTCATTTGGGATTTCAATTTTGACCTCACCATCATTACAGCCACTAGTTGTACTCAAGAATCCAGCTTGCAAATTCTCTTTGCTCATTAAGGAACCCAAAGAGAAAATTTTTATGCAAAAACTGTTATTTCAGTCCATCCACCACCTCCTAATATAATAGAATCCACTAGTTTTATGCAAAAACAGCTATTGACCTCAACTTTTTACCCAATACAACTTGTTAGATTAGTATCATGTATTTAATAAATAAGTGAGCTTGAAAATGCAGAAGATACAATATTCGAATATTTTACATTGATATTCAAATATAAAGATTGCAATATCTTAGAGAAAATACAATAACCTCCTGCAATAACCTCTTTCACATTAATACTGAAAATGATGCATTATAGCATATTACCCTCTTCCACACCGCATTAAAGCATAAGCCAAAAAAGGGTAAAAAATAGAGTAGGAGTAGGAGCAAAAATCTTTGAAACCACTGAGAACAGGTAAATGTCTTCAAGTTGGGATTGCAGTTACTACAAACTTTACAATGATAAGAAGGAAGCCATGGGTATGAACAGGTAAATCCAAGGAATTGAAGAAGCAGGATAGAAGAAGAAATAGGAAAGCATACTTATTTTCAAACAGATAGAACCAGAGTAGATGAGATAGGAAGAGAAAGAAATGGAGAAAAAAGCAGAGAAAATATGGCCCTGAAGATCCTAATCGTGACTTTCTCAAATATGTGAATGGCTGATTGACCAAGCCATTTGAAATTGTTGATACAAAAGGAATGAAGACCATCATCTTTCCCCTCCAGCGCATATGCCTCCTCACACAGCTCCTTCAGTTTTCACAGAGGAGGAAAAATTTGGAATCCTCCACTTGAAAGGAGGAGCAGAGGAGCAGCTTCCCTTATTACCCAATCCAGCTTTCCTTCCTATTGAGGTTTAGGGTCAGCAAAGAGAATAGCTTCTGGTTTACTAAAAGAAGCAACATGCATTTATCAGTTGTGTCGTTCTCACATGACAGGACCGTAGGAAGCTTTTTTGTTCTCACTTTTCTCGTTTCTCACTTTGCTGAAGGAAGAATTTTGTCTCATGTCACAGGGCTTGTGTAACACGATGGAGCAGGAACGTAGATGGACTGGAGCGAGTACGCTCCACAAATGCTTCCACTAGCAGGAAAAAAGAGTGAATTTTCTTAAACATAGGGTGGATTAAGAAACATGACCCTTGTTGGGGGTTTGGCTTGCATTTTATCAAAACCAGTAAAATCAAATAAAATAATAAAAAAACCAATTTTAATTGAATAAAAAGTAAAAAATTCAGCTGATTTTGTGAATTTATCAGTAGTTCGGCCATATGGGGAAGAGGGGGGGGGGGGGTTTCATTTCTTACAACTTTCAATTATGTTAGAAAATTTTGGTTCCAAGATCCATCATAAGAAAAATAAATAAAATGATTTCAGTAGGAGGAGAAAAAAGAAACAAGATAGAATATAATCTATTCCTTGAAAATTAGCCAATGAATTAGTGCAAGCAACAGAGATATAGTCAATGGACTTCGCACAATTACAACACACAAGATTGAATCCAAACACAAGAACCTATTAGTCAATCATAAGTACCCTTTTTTCTACAAGACCAGACTGGCAAAGCATGGTTTAGTGGCTATAATAATAAGACGATGAAGAAGATGAGGATGGGATCTTTTCAAGAGCTTGTAGCACCTCTTTCATTGGTGGCCTTTTCTGTGGAACACTAGACACACAACTGTACCCTAACTTGAAGCAAGCCAACAAGGCCTCCTCCTTACCCACCATTTCAGCCCGGATAGCCATATCAGCCATCCGCAAGGCCCGGTTCTTATCCTCAGCCAAAAACCCAGGCCCTTGGCCCATGTCATCCAAAATCACAACCTTCCCCGTTAGCAGTTCAAGAAACATGACCCCAAAAGAGTACACATCCCACTTTGGGTGAGGCTTCAGGTTCCTGAGTGACTCGGGAGCTTGATAAGGAGACACGCCACTTATCGAGCTCGGGCTTGGACTTGGGCTAGGCCCAAAAGTGATGTCTTGGAAGCTATCACGTGAGGCCGTGGACCTCTTGCTCCCAAAAATTCGTGCTGATCCTCCAGCTTTATGACTAGAGTCACCCGTCACAATTCTCTCAAGCCCAAAGTCTCCAATCTTGGGCTCCATGTCGTTGCCCAATAGAATATTGCCAGGCTTCAAATTTCCATGCACGTGCTTCTTCTCGTGGAGGTAAGCTAGCCCACGTGCCACCCCTTTCGCTATCTTGAGCCTGACTTCCCATGGTAAATGACTAGGCGAGGAGCCCACCTTCCCTGACATTCCAAGCACAGAACACTACTTTACTTTATAATATTAATCATTCACACAAGCATTGACCAAAGTCGGTGACACAAATACATTAGAACCAAATATCAACATATCATTTTATTATATCATTTTTATATTATTTTTTTAAAATAAAAAAATAAAAAAATAAAAAAATTACTTTCAACATATTTTTTTTAAAAAAACAAGTATAAATGTAAGAAAAATAAAAAAAATTGTGTAAAAATCATTTCCAGTACATAAATGGTTTTTTTAACATAAGATTCCACAAACAACAACTATTTTGTGTTAAATAATGAGAATAACAGCACTGACTGAGCAGAGTGGTGGGTAACATAATAAAAGGGTCCTATTTTCAGTTTCAATTGAGTTTAGATTTGAGAAGAAGAGTGACTGACAACAGCAAGAAACAATGGGTATATTAGGTGTTTCAATTATGGGAACGCGCATCGCTGTCAGAAAGCCATAGAACGATCCGTGGCACTTCGTCTCTCGACATGGTTGACTATCATTGCATTAAAGTAAAAGGGTTCAGTTACACCTACTCCACCGTCAACGTCATATCCTCTAAGCCCAAGCGCATTCTAGCAAAACCCAACGCAGCAAGCTAACGTGGACAAGAACAACAAAGAACAGTGTGTGCGGATAATGTATACTGTTGTATGAAAATTTTCATACGACAAAATCACGTAGCCGAAAAAGATAGACAAAAAAAATCTTCTTAGTAAGATTTATTTAAAATTTATGAATTTTTTTTAAAAATAAAAATTGACTTTAATTTTTAACTACAATTCTTGCATTTAATCTTATTTAATTTTTTTTATATTTATTAATTTAATTAAATAAAATTAAAAGTAACAAGTTAAACAAAATTAAATGAAGTTAAAAATAATGATTAGAGTCAAAATGTTAGAATCAAATTTTGTTGGTGAGAGAATCATTGGCGTGCGGTCGTGTTTGTGATGTGAAACAGAAGAAATTTGGCAGTGCATACCGTCTATCACACGTCATTGTTTAAATACTTAAATTATTATTTAATAGAAATATTATTAATATTTGATATAATTCTATAATAATTTTTATTATTTTATATATATTAAATAATAATTTAAATATTTATAATAAACCATCTACCCTTAAGAATTCCTCGTGAAACAGAGAGAAGGGTGAAAAACTTACTGTAACGAACATTTGCAAGGCTGCCATTTGGAACGAAGTCATAGATGATGAGCTTCTCATCATGTCCCCAATAGAACCCACGAATGCGAACCAGATTGGGGTGCACCAATTTCGCTACGACCCGAACCTGGTTCTCGAAGTCCTTGAACCGTTCCACGCCACTCTCACCGATTCTACGAACCGCTAAGGACGTTCCATCTTCAAGCACAGCCTTGTACATGATGCTAGAACCAGTGGCACCTAATATATATGCTGATGCCTTTAATAGTGTTTCTAACTCAAGCTCTTTTTCCCCATCAACAGTTACCAAAGTACCCGTTTTATTCGGTTGCCCTGAAGAAGCAGCTTTTTGTTCTTTCTGATTTTCATGACCCTTTTGGAAATGCTGGCCATCTTGGGCTTCTGCTTCACTATCAGAAGAACTTGTGGTTTCTGTAGACTCTTCCTCTTCAGTTTTTTTCCGCAAGCACGACCACCTCGTGAACCCTCTTGATTCAGAGGTTGATGAGGAACTGTTATCACTCCTTGCTGCTGCAGCTTCGTTCTTTATTGCACTCTCCACGTCCTTCTTTCTCTTCAACCGGTACACGTACACGAAAATCACGGCTAAGATTCCAATCCCCACAATGTCTCCCACCACGATTCCTATAACCGTTCCTCTTCTAAGCCCACCACCCTGTTGTTGTTTTTGTTCAGAAGAGGAAGAACCAGTTGGTGCCAGAGGAGAATCAAACGTCTTTGGAATTGCAGCAATTGCAGGAGGAGACGTAGGAGAAGACACATTTGGTGGAGAAGATGGTGAAGAAAGAATAGAACACGGTTTCTTGGTTGGCTCTCCACACAGATCAGCGTTTCCATCAAAAGACTTCGATTGCTGATTCAAGAAAACAATAGAATCCGGAATCTCACCGGTGAGATTATTAAACGAAAGATCAACGGTGGCGTTTCCTGGAATCTTCTCTGCAAATTCCGGTGGTATTTTCCCGGAAAAACGGTTATACGAGATGTTCAAGTAACGCATGGAATCGCCACCGAAACTTGGAGGCAGAGTTCCATTCAACAAGTTGAAAGACAGATCCAAAACTTGCAACGTTCGCAACCCGCTGGGAAGAAAACCGGACAAGTAATTGTTCTTCAAACTAGCAACTGTTAGATTTTGCATGTTGGACAAATTGTCAGGCACGTTTCCCGCCAAGGCATTATCAGAAAGGCTAAGAAATTGAAGGCTCCTAAGCTGTGTTATGGATTCAGGAACCTCTCCGGTTATCAAGTTGTTAGATAAGTTAAATGACCGAAGCTCGGAAGAAGCTTGGAAAAAAGAAGAAGGAAGAGACCCGTTGAGGGAGTTGTTGGAAAGGTCTAGAACTTTGAGGTGTTCAATGGAACCCAGATCGGAGGGAATTGAACCAAGAAGCTGAGAATTTGGTAGAGACAACGCGGTTACACGATATTGGGTTTGGGTAGTGTTTATTGGTATGTTGGAACATACGACACCGTTCCACGAACACGGTGTGTCGTCGCTGTAGTTCCAGGTTGCTAACGAGTACAGGGGGTCGCTTAGAACGGCGTACTTGAAGGAAAGTAATAGAACACCGTCTCTAGTTAGGGCACAACATTGGTTAACGATAACGAGAAGAAGAACGAGTTGTAGATTTCTCCAATGGAGAACAATGCTTGGGTGGCTCATGATTTTACAGAGTGATCCCACATTTCTTCTCCGAGTTAAAACGGAGAGAGAAAGGCGAAGGAGAGAGGTGACGGGGATTTATTGTGATGGGACAGAGGGCCATGTGGATCGGAATTTATATGGTGAGAAAAACAAATTTAATTTGAGAGAAAAAAAAAAAAAAAAGGTTGCAGGATAAACAGCTCACCAAAACCAAACCCCTCTTTACAAATATGCTCTCTGTGATGTGCAGCTACGCTGCCATTATTAATTTATGGTTGAGCTCGAAATAGTTAATTGCTGTTGCAGTTGTTGTGTTTCTCTCTCTTCCTCCTAGTACTCTACTACTCGTGAAGTGATGCGAGAACAGCATCTTTTTCTCCTACTAAGACATGCAGGTGGAGTTGGGAAGATTTGCAAACTCTTTGGTGTTTGGTTGATTGACTTCAGAAAACTCTCAAATAATCAAATCACTGTGTGGATTGAATATAATTATTTTTGTGGGTTATTATTATGTCATTCACTCCCAAAGTCGGTTACGTTATAAAAAATAAAGTGGATATTTTATTTTAGGTAAATGGAAAATGGTACGACTTTGTTGTAGTAATTGCTGTCATCATTTGTTTTCTTCTCCTTTCCTCTCAAATCTCAATGGATCGAAAATTAAGAAAATTCTACAGCAAATGGATCTTCCCCATCAGTAATTGGATACCTTCATTTTCACCTTCACTGGCATTTGAAATAACAGCTAAGGAAGAGAATAAAATAACCACAGGGGAACTGTTTTTGGAAAAAGTAGGAGTAATAGGCGTTTAAGGTTTTCTCATATTGATCAGGAAATTTATTAAATATATTTATTTTTAAAGAAATATGCTTATATTATATTAAATTATTCTCATTCTCAATTAACATTTTCTCTCATTTTACTTAATAAAAATAATAAAAAAAAGAAATAAGATTAAAAATAAAAATTAATATCCTTTTAATATTTTAAAACAATAGATAAAATACAAAATTTAATCTCTAAAATAACAATATTTTTTTGGTACATATAACAACAATTATTTTATAATTTTTTAACAAATATCCTTAAAGTATTTATTAAAAAATAAAAGATAATTTTTTATTAAAATAGTGTATTTAATATATTAGTAATTTAAAAGTTTTATTTTTTAATAAAAAATTATTTTAAATATTTTTAACAAGTGTGTTAAAAACAATAATTGATCTTTTTATATATTTTGTTATATGACAAAATCATGTAAAAATAAAAAAATATTAATAGAACTCAATTAAAATTTATAATTTTTATATCTATTTCTCTTTTTATATAACTTTTCATATAAAAAATATAAAATGATCTATTCTCCTAAAGATATTAGTTAAAAAAAACCCATATTTTAAAACTAAGTAAGGGTCCCAAAACGTTATACTACTATCCCGTCACCGTCTCATTATTATTATTATTTTTTACGGGCACAACGTCATTATTATTGGACTAATGGGAAAAGAAAAAAATATTCTGGTCTCAATTCAATGCCACCATTTCCAATTTGAGTGGGGCTCACTATTTCTCCGTATGTATGTACATATTAAGAACCAACCCACATTGAATTTCGTTACCGCGAGAGAACATGGCCCCATAAATATGCAATCGAGACAATAAATACGTAGTACAATATCGATAATGCTGGCCTATGTTTCCTAATTAGCGCGGCACCCATAATGCTGGCCTATGTTTCCTAATTAGCGCGGCACCCATTTTGTTTTTGCTTATAGTTATCGATGAAAAATATTTTCGTAAAAACAATTCTATTGTACTATGTGCTAAAAGGTGTCCTTATTTAGACAGTGGACAAAAACTAGGTCTAATTGTCTTTTACATATAAAAATAATACATATTACATGTGATATATTATAAAAAAATAAAATAATATATATTACATATAATATATATTATTTTTATGTATAAAAAATAATTAAACCTGTTACGGAAAAGGACCTGATCTCATACCACCATATGTGGCTGTTCACATCTTTTATGAAACATAAACAGATGCTGTAGATTTGCCATTAGATTACTGGCAAGGTGGCTCCAATCCATTTTTTTTTATAGTAAAGGCGCCCATCCAAATTTTGGGCAACAGTTTTTGGTCTTCTGTAGTACAGAGCAGCTCTGTTTCAGACTTGACGAACTAAGCATTTTGATTTCAGATGACACATGGGAATGCATTATCACTCCCATTATCATCATTCTTTATTAGCTTGGCTCTTGTATTTTTTTAATATTTGTTTGCAGCTTTACTGACCTTATATTCAAATAAACAAATGGGAACGAAAGTAGGCAATTCCCCTTTTAAAATTTGATTAAACCCAAGATTCAAAAGGTCCGGTACCTGCTTTTATATGGTGGAGATTTCACTTGGCAAACATGATCTAGACTAAAGTTTATCAAACTTTTACTTTCTAGCTCTATTAATAGTAAAAGCTGCTTTAATTATTTTTCATTAAGATCAACCTTTTTCTTCTTTGCTAGGAATAAAAGGTTAAAAAGGCTCTTAAAGCATATACATCTTGCTTTTCTTTGATACATATTCCCTTCCCATATAAAAAGATGCTAAGAGCTACTAGAAAGGAGAAGGTTGGGGCCATGGCTGTTCGAGGAAGATGACCAAAACAAGTAGCTTCGAGAAAGGTTAAACTATGGACTTTCGATAGATGATCTAAGATGCACCAAACCAACGGTTTGGATTGTGACTGCATGTTAACTAAAACTAGCGCCCATAGTACTCCACTCCACTGAACTCTGAAAGTAACATATATGATATATTGGCAAAAGCTCAACCAACCCCCATCCAAGTGAGGGAATTTAAAACAACTTAGACTAGTAAATATTAATACCAACTCCATACTAACGGCAAAAGAGACATAAAAAAGGGGTAAAAAGAATAAAAAAGGACTTGCAAATATTATATATTTTTAATAATATTATTTACATGGATAATTTTTATTCACATACCTCACAAAAAATCAATTATAAAATCGTTTATTTTACTTTTTCTTCTCTCCATTAATGGCCCACAAACTTTTTGGTGAGCCTTGCAAGCTTACTTTTTTTTTGGTAAGAATCATTTCTCATAAATTTTTATTGGTGCATTTAGTGATGTCCATATCATTTCTTAATTCTTTCATTTAAGACCTTTTGTAGGTGAAGTAATATGAAACTTTGCGAAAAGATTCTGCCCCCTATGCCTTTAAATTGGTGTACAATGATTATGTGCCAAAAAGGAATTTGACTATTCATTGAGCCAATAACACTTTACTCAGTGGCGCCTAGCTACACATAACGTTTGTTTTTGCCTTATCCTTTCATCAACATTGAACAGAACAGAACAGAATGGTTGTTCCTTTGAACTCAGAAGCATTTGTACAACTTTGCTTCCCCCTTTGAACGGATCGTGTTTCTCCCTTCCTTCTTGAATAAGTTAACCCGTGGAATCTGTAAATTGCTTGACATTTTGCTCAGTTGATTAGCAACCAAGCATTTTTAATAGGTAAATGTACAGAGACAGAAGATTAATTAATTAACTTGACTTAGCCAATGAGAACGAAAATCAATGAAGAAAAGTGAGGTGAAAAACTTGTCAACAAAGCTAAGATCACTTGAAGCAATATTGAAGAGGTGGTTTTGGCAGTTGAGCTTCGGTAACTGGAGTCGACCCCGTGAATGAGAAGGCATGGCATGACTTGGTCCAAAGTCTAACAAATATTAAACAATGTGTGTCATGGGACACTTGGGTTCAAGTCCTTTGTGGCTGCACCTAAACACCAGGGCTGACTAAGCTTTGTTTCTCACTGGCACTTTGTCTTGTGCTTTGTCTATCGTTAATTGAGATTTGAACAACTTGATTCACACATGCTAGCATAATCTTAGTTGAGATCATATAGGCATATTTTACTTCAGATCAAGTTGGAATAAAAGAGATAGGCCATTAGATTATTGAAAAAAAAAAATTCCAAATTATTATAAGATGTAAAGTGATGTTGTGGGGTGATTTGAGTAACATTATGGTTAATTAGTGCCAATGGCCTACTAAATAATAATGGTTAATTGTAAGTTGTAACTCCCGGAATTCCGACACAAATGCTTACACATGAAACCAGCACATGGCCAAGCATCGGAATAATATTAACGACATCTTCACTTCATTAATCACCACCGTGGGATTCGTCAATTTTAATTTTGAGATTTATTTAGTTAATTACTTGGACAATTGTTATTTGTTAAGACTCAAGAATCAATATGCACAAGAAGAGGAAAATACTAAAAATAGTATGCCTATAACTAATTCTGCTCTCGGAGTGGTATTTTTTTTTTCAAGATGGGAAGATAGTAATTTTGTATAGACTCGATATTATCGATGAAACATTTTTAGATTAAAATTGAAATTGAAAATAGTAAATTTGTGGCCTTTTCTGAAACTATATGTCCATGTGTTTTTCTTCTAAGTTTTTAATGGACATTAAACAAATAAAAGTTTTTTTTTTCAAAAGTATTTGTTATAAATGTAACTCCCTCCTACTTTTGTATTCTATGATTATATTGCACATGAAGACAATAAAAAATAGACAAAAATTAAAAAACATACAAAAATGTACTATGGTTAAGTATGGCCCACATAAATTATTTACAATGAAATAACTCAAATACAAACTCATATTCAACTCTAAGCCTTGATACTATTTAAGCTCTAATAGAAAACTTATAATTTATAATGATTGATACATCACTAAACTAATCCCATTTTACAACCCAACAACGCAATATATGATTTATATGCCACAAATCAAAATCTCATTAGTTGAATGTATTACAACATGAAACAATCAAGCATAAAATATTCATCTTGTTCAAGGTGCCTTACTGATAACCAAGCTTAAAACAACTAATTTAGGACATGTGGCGTCAAAAGGTTTGCGTGTCCTACCGTACCAATGTGCGTCGCTCGTGCACCGGTCACGTTCGTTCTTCCTTCCTTTACATCCAATATATGCAACTCTAAGCTTGTTTCTATGCCATTTTATTTCCCTGATTACTTTCAACTCTTCTACTGAATATTCATAAGATTTGGTTAAGTGGTAAGTGCAATCAGGCTGCACTGCAACAGCATTCCCATGCACATGTACTATAAATTTAAAAATCTCCCATAAATTTTTTTGTAGGATAGAGCTATTACTTATTTTCAATTTTTTATTATACTTTTTCATGTGAACTTTTTTTGCTCATCCTCTTGTAGTCTATCGATACTCCTATTTAATATCAATCTCGTCACACTCTTAATTGATCTCGATTCTTTAATATAATTTTATTGTTTTTAATATTGTTTTTAAATAACAATGCTATTATTCCCATTGATAAACATAAATACATCTTATAAATAGGAAAATACTATAAAAACAAAATAAGAGTATAAATTAAAAAATTAGCATATAAAAATAAATATTTTTTTAAGAAAAAACGACATGTGCAATGTTGGGCCACTATAATGTTTGTCCAAGCAATTCTGTTGATAATGAGTGATAATCACATATTTTATACATTAATAAACTCTTATTTTTAGTTATTTATACTCTCTATGTACTTAATTGATTGAGTTTGGTTATATTTTGTAAGTTTGGACTCAATTTGGACTTAATTAATTTTTTAGCATGATTTATATCTTACATTATTTCTGTATTTTAGTCATATCTTGAGTTTTAGATGTCTAATAATTATGTATCTTATCTTGTAGAAAAGATAAGAGAGATCTCTACAACTTTCATGAAGAGCTCTAGGTCAAAGTCAGACATCTAGTAGAACTAATTGGGCTTAGAAGTCAGAACACGAGTAATGTGATTGGAACCTAAATAGTGTACAGTAATCAGAGCATAACTCGGGTTATAAGAACTGAATTGGGCTGAAATTTTGGCATCTGCAAGTTAAGACTCATATTTACAACTTTCATAAAGAATACAAGACCCAAATCGAATTGCTTGGAGGTCATATTAGGCTTGCAAGTCAGAACACATAAGCTACAGCTGAGCCTAAACAGTGTGCAGTGATTGGACCATGTCTTGAGCTGTAGGAATGCTTTTGGGTTGAAACTAACGGCATTTGAAATCTAAGACAAAAGCCTACAACTTTCATGAAAATCACTTGGTGATAAAATGACGAATGCAATGAGTTCAGCACTGAATGATTTCGGAGACAAAGAATCTTAATAATTTTTCACTCATCAAAAGTCATTTGGAATTTTTCACTCATCCACTCACTCATGAACTCATGAATCAGTCCTCTTATCATTTTGTATCTCTAATCCTCTATAAAAGGTAACCTTGACTGATCATTTAAGAATCTTAGTTGAGATATCTAGATCATGCTATTGTGTTGTTTGTTTATCTTGTTGTAATTTTTTTAATAATTTTTCACTCATCAAAAGTCATGTGAAATTTTTCACTCATTCACTCATCCACTCACTCATGAACTCATGAATCAGTCCTCTTATCATTTTGTATCCCTAATCCTCTATAAAAGGTAACCTTGACTGATCATTTAAGAATCTTAGTTGAGATATCAAGATCATGCTATTGTGTTGTTTGTTTATCTTGTTGTAATTTTCTTTTGTTCTAAATTAAAGTTTTCTTCTTCTTCTTCTTGTGTTGTTTGTTTATATTGTTGTAATTTTCTTTTGTTCTAAATTAAAGTTTTCTTCTTCTTCTTCTTCTAATTTTCTTAATAATTTTTCACTCATCAAAAGTCATTTAGAATTTTTCACTCATTCACTCATCCACTCACTCATGAACTCATGAATCAGTCCTCTTATCATTTTGTATCCCTAATCCTCTATAAAAGGTAACCTTGACTGATCATTTAAGATTCTTCTTCTTCTTCTTCTTCTTCTTCTTCTTCTTCTTAATAATTTTTCACTCATCAAAAGTCATTTAGAATTTTTCACTCATTCACTCATCCACTCACTCATGAACTCATGAATCAGTCCTCTTATTATTTTGTATCTCTAATCCTCTATAAAAGGTAACCTTGACTGATCATTTAAGAATCTTAGTTGAGATATCAAGATCATGCTATTGTATTGTTTGTTTATCTTGTTGTAATTTTTTTTTGTTCTAAATTAAAGTTATCTTCTTCTTCTTCAATTTAGAAACCCTCCTTGTAAAGGTGAAGATCTTGATTTGTTGTAGATAAGATATTGACACAATGAATACTTGAATCCATTTATAAGTAGTAGTGTTAATAGATGATTTAAAAGATCATAATATAATTACGTATATAATCTTAAATGAACTTTGAATGTTAAATTTTTCGATTAAAACCTCTATTAAGCGTAGATTATAATTGAGTTATAAAAAGAATTAATATTTTTATTAATTTATTTACCAAGTGTGGATCTCCTAATCTAAGTAAATCCTTTTTTATTTGTAACTAAATTTTATCACTTTTATTATTATGAGAAAATATTTTTTTACGTTAAACAAATTTTTCTTCATCAATTCTTTATAGATCAACCTTAAACTTTCAAAAATTTATTATTTAAAATAACCTATAATTAAGTTTATAACTTTTAATTCGCATCACAGAACAAGGGTTTTGATATGCTTTTAACTAATTACAACAATAGCAGCCCATTATTTCCATCTTCTTGCAATTTGATCTACAAATTCTAAAAGCTCCCCATAAGTGTCCAACGCAGTCCAGGTCCTCTCAAGTACCAGGCTCCTCATCATTGGATGACTTTCTCGCAATCTCACTCTCTGTGTTTGGGCCAAGTTCGTGATATCCTTGTGCAAAAATCAATTCATGATCCCTATATCCCAACTTTTTTTTAAAAAAATAAACCATATACTAGAACAATATTTTGATATACCATAATACCACTGTAAAAGAAGTAAAGTAACTTATGAGAAAATGATAACGAAAAGACAATCATCAATTGAGATAATTTTGAATATACGATTAAAAGTTAGTACCTTTGAGGAACTAAGATCCCAAAAAGAACACAGATCATGAGTAAGTATCCTAGTTTTAATGCAAAAATGTTGTTAGAACTTAAACAATTTATTGCAAATTTGCAATAATTTATATAATTTGAAAAACTTACATATATTATTGCAAATTTTAAGTAAACGAGCTCCAATTCTTTACGAGCTTGGCAACTAGCCAAATTAAGTACAAGTACACTGCAGCGAGAATAACTCAGTGGCTTTAAAACATTCTTCACTCATCCGCACATGATGAAAGATATGATTCCGGGTGACTTGGCTCAAGGAAGAAGCACAATAAACTCTGTTTTTCAAAGTCATAATAGGCACACCTCATCTATGAAAATATACATTGCGTTGGTCCAAATTACAAATTTGAACACAAAAATGATGTCATGCAAGTCTAGAAGAAGCTCATTGCTAATGGGGAAAAAGAATTTTGACCATAGTTACCAAAAATGCGGTAAGTGAGGAGACATGGTATGGGTACAGGAACGTGATACACTACTTGTCTAAGTATAGGATATGTTGAGAGTAGACTTAGGCTGTATTTGATGCATCGTATAAGGAAGGTCTGATAATATAAATTTATACTATCAAGTCTTAGCATGTATTTGGTGTTGATATATGATAGGATGATCAAATTCAGTCAATTATTTTTATTTCATTTTTACATGATAACTTTATCATCTCCCCTACTCCATGATAAGACTTGATAGGATAATTATTCTCATCCTACTCTTCAACATCATCTCTCCCACTCTAACCTCTTCATCTGCCAGGATCACCCTACTTCCACCAACCCTACCCTCACCATGGCTATTCTTTCCAGCCACCATAGGATCACTGTTGGACCACCACCACCATGGTTGAACTCTCCAAACTCCAGCCAACCACCATCACCATGGCCATTATGTTCGGCCACCAACTTCTCCGGTGAAATCTCAACGAGCCTTGGCCATTTTCGACCATACTGCAATTGTTTTTTTCCACACCCAGCTAGCCACAACCACCCACCTTCGACGAGGCCCACGACCAGCTACATCCGACGATGAGGCGCAACTGCAGGCCATCGACGACCAGCACCGCCGACGAGGCCAACGAACAAAGCCCTTGCAACCTGCGAATCAATAGGCGAGCCTCCCTGTACCACCACCGTACCACCATGGCCGAGCTCTCCAAACTCCAGCCTACCACCACCACCATGGCGTTGTTGAGGAGAGGGGGGAATATGATTAGGGGTTGTTGAAAAATGGGTTTTGGGATTTATTTTATTTTTATTTTTTTGTTTCTTGTATTTTCAAACTTCAAATAAGATTTTAATTTTTCTACCATGAATGAAAGATTTTACATTGAGACTACTGGTTTTTGCTTTCATTGATGAAGGTGGATGACTTTTTTTCTTTTTCTTTTTGAATTTTGTGTGTTAAAAGATAGTATAATCATATTAGATAATTAAATATACTACCAAATTAGTTATATTATGTGCATCAAATGTTCAATAATATAAGAAATTATCAACTTATTTATACTATTAAACCTTATCATATTATCTTATACTATCATATTTTATACAATCATTTGTACCAAACACAACTTTACTTGATATACTGTTTGAATTCGTAATACGCTTAACTTGGAGTCGTAATATGCTTAAATATAAAATTTTGATTCTTAAGTCATTTTATATAATCTCCTCAACAATTTCAAATCCAAAATACTACATAAACCCATGTTTTTTTGTCCCTGGCTTTAGTAAAGCTATGCGTTTTGATGGGAGGGACTTAATGGTAACTCTAAGAAATTAAAAGAGAAAAATTCTAAACCTAAATCAAACTGTGCGTTTTGAATTAGTTGCTAATAGGGGTTTTGTTTTCGTTCTCCTCTGCGCCTCCCTCCCTCATTCTTTCCCTCTGCTGCTTCATCTCCATGGTCGCTATAATTGCATCACAATGACACAAAAAGCCAGTTGCAGCATGACGGTTGAAGAGGGATTCGCCATTTTTGACGTTCTAAGATACGTACCGCCACGTTTTGGGACACAAATTTTGGTTCGCACGAACTAGATCACAGTTCGTTGGGAGGGGGAGCGTTTCTGGTAACTATGGTTTCAACCTTCAATGCACGAATGACCCTGGCAATGTAAATACATGAAGTTATTAAGCAACACCCATGACATATCTCTCACGGTATGTCTCCTCTATTTCATTTTTACATGGCATGTAACAACAGTCTAAGCCTTCCTACGCCCAACAAATCTAGCAGGACTAAACTGCTTAAGATCAACAATGCTGGAATGCCCATCAATGACAAGCTCAGCCATGGCAGCTCCAGTGGCTGGACCATTTAGAATACCCCAACAACTATGCCCTGTTGCCACATAACACCCCTTCACCCCCGGAAGCTCTCCTATCACAGGCACGCCATCATCGGTACACGGCAGGAAGCACGCTTGCTCTGCCTTCACTCGCGCCTCTCCTTCACCCAGATGGCTTGACACCGTCTTCGCCACCTTCTTCAGCATCTCAATCGATTCCGGGTTACCCCTAATCCCCTCAGGATCATCAGGCACCTCTTCCTCTGCTGACATCCCGCACACATACACCTCCCCTGAACAATTCAACCAACAAAGCCTCAGTCTTTGCAAATGAAACATTACTTAATATATCCAAAAAGCAAGTTACAATGTGTTTGTTTGAAATTGAAAGCAAATCAACATCTTTTTGTGAACTATGGTCCTAAATACCATAGTTTATATTCTTCTTTAATGAGTAAATTTGTAGTTCATTCCTTAAATTATTTTCCACTAGCAGTTAGTTCAAAAATATAATTATGTGTATAAGTTAATCCCAAATTTATAAAACTCGTGTCAACTTAGTTTTTTTTATTTTTTTATTTTTATCTCACTATAATTCTAAAGAAGGACTAAATTGATATAAATTCAGGAACTTGTACGCATAATTAAATTGAACAAGTTGCTAATTTACTCAATTGTGTGACTAAGGATCTTGTGAAAATTTTGCAGTGGCATACCTGTGGGGCGAGGGTACACTTCTGGGTCAAGAGGTTTTCCTCGTTTAGAAGGATAGTAACTGAGAAAGAGAGCATGAGGGGTTATGGCATTGGGTTCTCTAGGCTCCAAAACAATGCTATGTGCCTTAAGGCCATAAATTCTAAACAGCGATGACAATAACTCTAACTTACTAGACCAAGGACCCAGCGCCAACACCACTGCATCCGATTCCATGACTCGCCCTCCTTCAAGCACCACCGATCCAACTCGGCCACCAACTACCTCCAACCGCTCCAACTTCCCAACCACCACCTGAACCCCATGGTTCTCCACAGCTTTGTTTATGAGCGTGCGAGTGAAGAGTTGCGGGTGCACCTGCGACGTCGTTTCAAGGGTTCCAATCGTTTTACAACTACGGACTGGCCCGTCGACCCAAGAGGGCAACGTGGCGTCACCGGATGGTTTGGAACCGGAGGCAGGAGGGGTTTCTGATTCAGAAACGGTGAAGCTGAGAGTGGTGAGGGGTCTGTAACCGTAGGATTGGGGACCGTTCAGTTCCTCGGAGAGCGAACGGTGGAGATTGAAGCTGGCATGAGCAAGTGATTCCATCGGCCCTCCGTCGCACCAATCGAGGGCGAGGAACCCGCCGGCTTTTCCGGATGCGGCGCATGCCACGTCGGATTTCTCGATGAGCGTGACGGCGGCACCCTTCTTGGATAGAAAGTAAGCGGTGCACACGCCGATAACTCCTCCTCCGCAGACCAGCACTCGCTTCGGTGGCTGCTCCTCCATGGGCCGCGACGGCAACGGCGATGAATGAATCAGCTTCACCGAAGTGATGGAAATTCTGTTTTGGGGAAATAGAATGAGCAGCGAGTGCGGAATCCCCACCACTGGATTCATAACTGCTCACCCTCTCCGTATAATTTATTTTTTGGGAATTGGACACGTGTCTTTTAAATTGGTACTTCACATTCCAGAACTAACTGGACAAATTCGGATTTTCCTTCTGCTATTTTATTTCTTTTCTATTGTTTGTGGCACACAATTTGGGCCAGCCCAATAAAAGAAGTTGTCTAGTTGGTCCGGTTTGGCTTACAAAAGAATTGGCTCAATTGCTTTGATGGGAGTTACTGGGCTTATAATCCCTTCCCTGTTTTTAATTCTGTGCTTCAAATAAAAATTTGCTAATGTACCAAAACAAATAAAAATAAAAATTTGCTATCTAAGAAAAGAATAACACCTCTATTTAAACAAAGTTTTTATTTTTTCTTCTTAATTGGTAATATTTTAACGACTTGACTGAATTGAGTAGGGTTGTTCACAATTTGGTTTGGATTGATTTTAAATTAAAAGGTCAACCAATCCAAAAAATGTTGTGTACATTGGTTTGGATTGGATTTGATTTATTACATTATGAAAATCGAACTAATTGGATTGATTTAATATATTTTTGATCAAGAATATTTTAAGTCTAAATTTTTGTAAGTCAAAGGTAATTTAACCTATTAAAAATAAAAATAATAAATAATAAATAAAGAATAGAAATAGTTCATTTCACATGTCTAAAATAATATTTGATCATATACATTAAGAGAAATATGTGATAAATTAGAGTCACTATAAATAAAAATATAAATTCAATAAAAAATAAATATATTATACAATATTAATTAGTTTGAATTAGATTAGATTATTTTTAAAAATTAAAACCAATATAATCTAATCAATTTTAAAAAAATCAAACTAAAAAAAATCCAAACTTATTTGATTTTGATTGGATTTCGACTTTTCAGCTCAATTTTCAATTTGTTTTGATTTGGATTGGATTTGAACACCTATAAAATTGAGTACCCAATGAAATGAGACATAAGAATTGAGTCTATTGAGTTTATACACCTGAATAGTAGATGATTTTGAGGAATTTCTTACGCTTTTTTTTTATAATTCTCCATGTAATTTTTTTTTGGACAGATATTTTTCATATTAAGAACCAAATAATAATAAAAACAAACAAATAAATAAATAAATAAATAAATAACTTAATGAAATTGAACTTTATAATTTAACATTTTTTTTACATTAGGAGGTATTCCCACATCATTCTCACCTTTTGATGTGAAACTAATTTCCATTCGAACGTAGACTTAGTCATGCTTATAACAACTATATAACTTGGATTCGAAAATCTCTGTTAGTAAATGATATGTAATCTCATACATTATAAATTCTAATTGAAGTTAATGATTTGTTCGAGTTTCAAAATGAAAAAAAACTCTCATCACCCTAAACTCTTTTAAACATGAAAGAAAAAATATATATTTAGATTTAGGCTGAGTTCAAATACATGACTTATTTCTTTCCTTTTCCTTCAATGTCCTTCTTACCAAAATGGCTGTCAACAAAACAAAACAACTAAACTATTCATTGCATTCCTACTTGTGGGGAATTATAAACAATTACATAAACTAATTATTGCTTTATTATTATACAATGGTCAATATACAACTAATAGAGCTTTGCATAGGTACAATTGTTACACCTTAAACTTAGCCCACAACGAAAAATTAAACTGTTCAATTATTATTATTATTTTTTCCGTGGGGAAGTAACCTGAGGCTGAAGGGGAAAGCAAACTCTGCACAGAGGGCGAATGAAGAGTGACACACAAATACACAATTACAACATACACACTTACACAGGTAGCTGCAGTATGGTACCTTTTCTTTTTGGAGGAAGAAAAACTCTTCCTGTTGAGAGGAAAACTGTTTCTTCCTCTACACACATTACAACCATTAAATCTTTGTATTTTGTATTTATTATGGGGATCCCATACAACTATCTAAGAGTGGTTATGCTCTTGGAGGAAGAAGCACATAAGAATTCTTCTTTCCTTTTTTTGGGTCAACAACTGTTACCGTTGAAGTGTTAAACTATGGATAATGTCGCAAAGCGAGGCCCAGCTCATGCACGCACTTAATCAGGCTGGGCACTGTAGGGTTTGCACGACCATACAACCCATATCAAAACTGCAATGATAGTTAGCAAGTTTAAGAGCCAAAAGAGCAAAAATAATAAACAGAAACGAATTAATATCATGAGCTAAACCAAGACAAGGATTCTACTGATGCCTGGCTATCTTAATGACAAATCAATGACTTTTAACAAACAAAAAGTTTTCATAAAATTCAATATGAAATTATTAACAACTTTTATGAACAATTATTTCACTAGTATTGGTTGATTGCAGCGGGAAGGAAAAACAATATTGGATGTTTTCCATCCAATCAAAGTATTTGCAACCTTGGGCCTGAAATGAAAGTAATTGATTTTAACGGCAAGGGTATTTCTAGATATGGAGAAGAAAGTGCTGAATGATTTTTAAAATTCGAACAAATGAAAGGAAAATTATTACTCTTAATTCCCTTCTCTTATCTTTCCTTTTTTTTTTCAAAAAAAAAAAATTCTTCTCTTCCATTCCTCTCCAAACATCAAAACATGCGCATACATTGATTAGAAAAATAAGAATAACATTTTCCTTTGGTTCAAAGAGCACGGGGTTAATTATTGAATTTAAAAGTTGATATATGGATTTTGGAAAAGCAATGAACTTAAGAGGCAAAAGTGTATTCTACCCTTATTCATAATATAACATATAAAAATGTGTTAAAATGCATTCAAATTGACTTAAAACATTATGTAACCATAATTTCTTTTTTTTAAAAAAAATTATTGTTCTTTGGTGGGGATAAGAACTTGATATGTTATATTGCTAAGGAAAATGACTTTCCAGGACAAATTATGTTGATTCCTTAAGTTTGAAGAAACTACATTAATCATTTTCTTATTTTTAGAAATCACAGTTATCTCATTGTCCGTGCGTTTCTTGTATAAAAAATGTACCAAAGGTTGTACGCAAGACTGCATGCATAAGAAGAAATAAAAGGGGAGTTTCTTATTGTTTTTAAAACTAAAAGAAAGATTGTTGTAATTTTATTAGACTTTTGATAATTTATTTTTTGTACATATGAATGATTTTAGAAACAAAATTGTATAAACAATTTTTTTATAAGATTAATATATATGAGATTTTTTTAAAAATGATTGAATGGTATAAAAGTCATCCACCGATGTGTGATGTGCACGGCTCAATCACTAATAATCACAATGAAATGTTGAATATCACGCCACTTTGGCGGTTATGATGGGTGAATTAGTGGGAAATGAACTGTAAATAGAATTATCTCTAGGCAACAGTATTATTTTCTACAGTTTCACTCTTGTAGACAGGTGCCAACGTAAGCCGTGAATTATTGTCAAACAATGAAAAGCTTAAAGAATCAGTCATTCATCCACATGGACCACATCTAAGTAGCTTATTAGTCATCAACATGCAAGTTAACAGTCATTTTTTACGGGTAACGTTTCCCATACTTTGCACTTGAAATTCTAGATCCCTCCCAAGTCCCAACCTTTAATTGAGTGAAAAAAAAAATGGAAATGTGAAAACAAAAATTGAAAGACCCCTTTCAGCCATTAAATCTTGTAGAGTATGAAAATAATGGAAGACCCCTCCCAGCTATTAAATCTATATATTTTTTACGACATCCCTTTTGCTATTGATCCGATTCTGTAACTATAATCACATGATATTAGAATTGGAATGGACCTGACAGTGTCAGATTGTTCGTGAACTGAACATATATATAGATTTACAGTTAGTCCACTTTAATCAGTTAAAATTGGTTAAGATTAATTAAAATTAGTCAAAACCTGCTGAATCGATTGATTTAATCGGTTAAACTAACTATTAAATTTATTTGAAAAAGAAAACTTAACATTTTATTCACATTTCAAAAATATTTTTCATATAATAAAAGTTTTTATTAGGATGCAATACGGTTTAATTAGTAAGTTTAAATGATAAAAATGATTGAACTTAAATGGCTTAAAGTATGTTTTTGGTTCAAGAAAATATAACATTTTTCAATTTAGGTCCCTATTAATTTTTTGCTTAAGTTGTGATCCAAGTTTTTTAATTTTTTTTTGTTTTAGTTTTTGCTTTTAGTAAGCTTTGTTAAGTGCTTATAGGACAAATGAAAATTTCATTTATTGATGTCACGTGTTAATGATTTCGTTTGTCATATAAATATTTAACGAAAATTTACTAATAACATAGATTAAAACAAAAAAATATTTAAAAAATTTGGACCAAAATAAAATAAAATACATAGAGACTTAAATTAAAAAATGTAATATTTTCAAGAATCAAAAACATATTTAAGCCAACTTAAATAGAAAATTTTAACTATTCACTCTCCAATCAAATTTTGACATTTATTTAGACAATCTGAAAATAACACTTGCACTTGACACTTGTCGTTTAATATATAAATTATTTTTGTGTAGAAATTAATACACTTTGATTCCAAAATAATAATAGAAATAGTAATGAAAATTTAAAGTACAGAAAGAAAATAATAATGAAAAATTACATATGATAATGTCCTTTTATAGTAAAGTTATTATATTTCTTTTGTACAATAAGAGAGCAGCTAAAATATCTAAATCTAATTTATTTCTCTTGTCTCTTTATCCTTTTATTTACTTATAGACAAATATAAGATAAAGTTATTTTGATAGTTGTGATGTTGTTTTATAATAAAAACATAATATTTATTTTGTTTTTTAACCAGCTTATTCTCCTTTTAAAAGTTTTCATAATTGAGATATTAAAAATAATATATATAATATGTTTATTAAATAACAACACCACAAACAATTAAATAAATTTATCAAAATTTTATTCTTTATTAATTTTTTATTTTTTATTATTTACTAGGTTTTCTCAAACAAATTATCATTTTGAGTCGAGTATTAAGATTATTTGTTTTTACAAATACATTTTTGCTGGCTTGAATCTCTTGCTATCACAAACCCTTCGATTGCTAAATTCGAGCTTGCTTATACCTTTAGTCACCATTTATGAGTTATGAGTTATGAGTTGAGTATTTATTTTTTACTAATGAAATCATAAACATAAAAAAGCCAAAAAAATAATGTTATCTATAACGTTTAAATTTATTCATATTCTAGCATAATTTTTTATATTATCAACAGTAAGGAAATTTTGCATCATTATAGTAATAAAAATGGTTTACTTCTGGGGAAACATTGTTTTTTAAAAAACACATATGGCATTTCAATAATTCAATGATAATATGAAATAATCAAAGTTCATATAAAAAATTATAGAAAAAAGAGAGTTTAAATTTAACTTATTACTAGCATAAAACTCTTTACACTATTTATAAATAAGAAATTATTCATAGTAACTAAACCTTTGAATTATATAAAAAGGGTTTCAACCTATAATCTTATACAAATTTCTCATCACCACTTTATATACTGAATGTATCTCTAGCGCTTTTTTCATAGATTAGGACATAAATATTCAAATTTTTATATTAAATTATTTTAAATTTTGCATAAAATAACATCAACATGTTTTAACATGAGTTTATATAAAATTTAGTAACTTAGTATATTATATATGTCTTTTCTTCTCATAAGCATATCGCTGTTTAGTTTTCTCAATAAATAAAAAGCAGATATGCGTAAAAGTTTGTATATAATAAGAGGAAAAAAATGGGAGTACTATAAAATATTAAAAATTAAGGAAGAACAAAAGAATGCTAACTAAACCTAATTGCTAGTTCAAACAAAAAAACAAAACAAAGCAAAAACAAACGAAAACAAAAAAACAAAAGAAAAACAAAAACAAAACAAAAAACCTAATTGCTTGTCGGTTCATTTCTATGAAAGCAACTGCATCATTATTTTTACATTTTTTCTAAATCTAGAGGCCGACCTATGATGGTTGCCGAAATTTGAAAAATATTCAACTATAAAAGCGTTCTTGGGTTCCAGAGAGAAAGCGTCATCTATCTAATGCTTCCGCCAAGCTTTGATGTTGAAAGCCTTGGAAGCTTTCAGTATTTTAATATTTTTAAGCAAGAAAAGAAACTGCACATTCTCCACTTTCAAGTTTCAATCAACTTGCAACTTCCTGTTATTCATTTTTCTCCTACCCTTTTGGACCTTTGGTTGGCTTTTGGATTTTGACTCCTATACAATTACGTCGATAAACTGGATGGAATTGTAACAGCCCATGGTTTTTCTTTCCGTCCAAGATTGTACAGAGCTTGTTTGATTATGTTGAGATTTTTTTGATCTATGACAAACAGCAAAATTTCTTATTAACTCTAACAAAGCAATAATATCTATACATAATTGCATAATAATACAGTTAACATTGTGCAAAAATATACATGCCTGAGTCTAAGCAACTTTTTATTAGTGTTTGTCATAAGCAATTTCTTATGGCAAGCAGTTAAAATTGTTTAAATAACATTATTTTATATTTTATAATAAAACCTTATTTTAGCCTCTGAATAATACTTTTTTTATTAATATTAGTCCCTTAAAGATATATTTTATCAATTTAGCTCCTAGAATTTGAAATCTTTAATTTTTTTTCATCCCTCGACTTATTTGAGTTTAACAATGTAAATTTAAAAATTGATTTGCATGTTAAAAGATTAGATGACATGTATAACTCAGTGATTTAAACCAAAATGATGTTATTTGACTAAAATGCATATAAAAAATGTACACAAATACCTTAAAATGAATTATTATATATACACAACAAGCCTCAAATGATATGTAAAACTGGCAAAAAGGACATGTTCTACCCTAGTTGAGTGAGTTTGATATTTCATGTCATCTTTTAAAGTTATTGAAAAGGTATTAAGTTTAACAATATTAAACTTAAATAGATGGAGTGATTAAAAAATTGGAGATTTCAATAGGGACTAAATTGATAAATTTTATTTTTGAGGGACTATTGATAAAGGGTATATCTTTCAAGAACTATAATAAGGTTTTACTCTCTCTGTATATATATTTTTTGGTAAAACTATGAGGTATCTTTACAAGTTTGACTCATTTGAACTGTCCAAATGATTAATTCTCGTTCGACTGTAAGAGTATAAGGGTTATGCAGCCTCTCTAAAAGAGTTACTTTCCTATAATTTAAATTTATATCTTCATCCTAAGAGGTTCAGGTTGGTTACTATATCAACTCATCATTCGTGAGTGGTTTAACTCTATATTTTTATTTGTATAATAATAGTTTTATTTTCTAGCCACATGTACCATTTATGCATAATTTAAACACTTCAATTGTGAATAATGTTTTTTATACATTACTTGGGAGTACATCTCCTCACATTAGAAGTATATGACAAAATTAGAACTTAGATGTGAAGAAAATAAGATAGTTCTAATTATAATTAAATAGTAAAAATTATTGAGATATGAAATGATATATGCGAATGTGTATATATACCATTACTGTTCAATTAGTGTTCTGTCTGTTTCCTACTTTATCCTGGAAACAAAGTTTGTCCCCATATACCACAACGAATAAGGAACGACGCTCTTGAAATAGCTTCCATACGGTTAGCAGTCAACTTGTTTGATTAATTACTTGCCGGAGTTAATTGGGAGCAACAGCAGTTACACATTGCAAATCATTATTTATTGGCTGGAGCCTGGAGAGATGTCAATTGATGTTTGGACATAATCCCAATAAATCTTATGATCTTATCTCCAAGTTTGGACTAATACTGATGACTCCAAAAGAGTAAAAGGAAAACGTTTTACTCAGGAGAAATTTTTAGGTGATCAGATCTATCACATCATTTTATAAGTATTTAAATTATTATTTAATATATATAAAAATATTATTAAAAATTAATATAATTTTATAATAATTTTTATTATATTTTTATATATTAAATAATAATTTAAATATTTATAATACATTGTGTTTCTTTAAAAATTATTCTTTACTCAGTCAAACTTGGCGAAACCAATAAGAGCTTGGTAGTCATGGCTGGCAAAGGAAAATCTTAAAAAAAATAAGAAATAAGAAATAAGGAGAAGCTTAACAGTTAGTAGTCATTATCAAGAAAACAGGACCACATAAACGAAAAAGAAGACCAAATAATTATATTGGTAATTACAGGCTCCGAGGAGCCACAAAGGAACAAGAAAGAGCCAGCCTAACTAAGGCTTTTGAATTAGACCATACATTCCAAGCAGAACAAACCTACTGTCCAATAAGTGAACGTTGAAAAATAGAAACCACCACTCAAATTGGGTGGCTTCATTGGGTTGTTGGCGTATTCCTGTACGCTTGGTTGATAAGAGGGATCTGTAGGTGGAAGGAAATTGAAAAGCAAATTAGGCATGGCATATATATATATTGACGCTTTCAGCTGGTTTAGGTTAGTTTGAAAAATCTGGATTATCATCTAGTAGTTATTAAAGCCCAATGTTGAATCTTTATTAGCGAAAATAGTCTTTTAGAACAGTCCAAGGCAATTACATTAAATAAAGCAACGTTCTAATCCGAGCAAGTGAAGTTTAAGAAATTAAGTTATTTCATTGGTTGGAATTTGGATGAATTAGATAGGTATAAGCTTATTAGCGTATTCATTACCTTTAAAACGGTGTCAATCGTTTAGGTCAAAATCATTTTTGCCAATGTGGAATTGTTCACATCAAGACCACTAAACCGCTAAAAGAGTTTGGATAGGATTTGTTTCCAAAAGAGCAGCCATGTTAATCATCATATTATTCAAACTTAATCTTAGCTAAATTTTTATGACTACTGCTTTTAGTGAATGTTTGCGAGTTGTGTTAACAGCTTAAGATAAAACTGTATAATGACCAACTAAGCACCCAGAAAGTACGGATGGTGACCCTCCCATCCCACCAAACCCCAGCACCTAAGATGGGGAACGTTGGGCTCCACTCTTTGACGAAAATGCCCATATTATTGGAGGATCCTAATGCCTTCAAGATGGGTTTTTAATAGGGTTTTTGTTGACGGACGGTGTATTAGCACTTCTAAATATTTATTCACACTCTTTATTAATTAATTAATTTTTCTATTTTCCTTTTAAAAATATGAGTGATTAATGAGGAGTATAATTAGATAATTAAGAATGTCAATAGTAATACTTTTTGTTGAGGTGTCATCAGAAAGTATTTATTTTTCATCATTAAATTATTTTAATTGTTAAGTATTAAATGTTATTTAAATTTTTAAGATATATATATCCCCAGCAATAGCTTATTCTTAATGTCTTAATAATTTATATTCTAATTTCTTGTGTCCTAAACACATGTTAACAAAACTCTTATAATAAAACCCTTTTTTTAACTTCAATTCTAAGAGATTTTGTTGCTTTCAATTTCTTAACTAAGGGTGGCATTTAATACATGCATATACTTGCATGTTATTTAACCCAGAGTTTGGGCTATTCGTTGTTTTGTGATATCCTTTTTGTGTAATGTTATATATCATTTTAATCAATCTTCTTAACATTTTCTTAATTATCTAAAACTAAAAATATTAAATAAAAAATTATTTAATATCTTGAGAATCTAAAAGATCGAAAAAAAAGGAAGAATAAATAGGTTCCAAATGTTTTAAAAATGTGAGGCCCGCATGCTATCTTTCTCTTTCTAACCAAGGATGGATTCATAGGAGGACTAACCGGTATCATAACACCCACAAGTTTTTTTTTTTTTACCATATTAAGTGCTCAAATTAGTCTCTAAAAGATATAATTTCAGTCATATTAGTTTTTAAATGATAGAAATTAAAGTTTCTTAATATACATTTCATTGTTCAAATTAATCCTTTTATGAACATAAACTAATTTGAACGACGGAACATTTTTAAGGATCCAAGACTAATTTTCATCATTAAAAGACTAATATAATCGACAATGTATTTTTCAAGGACAAATTTGATCATTTGCACAATTACATGTAATAATATTTGTATGCCAAATATATAAGCTATTCCACTAATTTATAATTGGCCCCTATTATTCTTGAGAAATTAAAATAGTCATTAGGTTAATAAGTGTGCATTTTATAGATTGTTTGGTCAACTAAATCAATAAACAAAAAAGTAAAATTTTTTTACTAAAAAAGACCCACACAAATTAAGAGCACTATACGTAACTTCAATAAAGGTATGATAAATTTTTTTTCTAAACTACTAAATTTGAATAATTTTAAATTTTTTTACACAATTCTCCTACTAATCTTCCTAATTATTAAATGAAAAAAATATTGAATATTTTTTATATTTCTAAGATATTAAATACATTTAGTTTTTTATTAAATATTTTATTATTTAATATTATGAGATTATTAAAAGAACTTTTAGAAGGATATAACAAAACTCACAAAATTTTTATTTAAAAATATCTTAACTTTCAGTGTAAACATTTATTTTGGTCTTTCAAATATATACTTGACATCTCACTATTCCTCCATTTATTGCCACATCACAGTGATCCTTCAATGTTGATGAATGTTATCAACGTGATCCTTCAAATTCTACCAAGTTGACCATTCAATGGAAGAAATTGATGATATTAATTACCATTTAAGAACTAATTTGATGTTGCTTATAAAAGAAGGACCAATTGATATTAAGAGTATCTTTAGAGAACTAACTATTCTAATTGACCTCCTCACTAGTTAATTTCTAATCCATCAATGCCTTTAATTGCACTTGCAGTTGAACTGCCATTCAAATCTCTTTCTTCTTTAAATAATTAAGATTATTATTATTATTTTTTAAAAACTATCATTAAAAGAAAAATAAAGTAAAATCTTATTTTGATCCCTACAAGATATATCCCTTATCAATTTAGTTCTTCAAAAAATAAATTTTATCAATTTAGTTCACAAAACTTAAAATTTCTAATTTTTCATCCCTTCATCTATTTTGTTTTTACGTTGTTAACTTTAGAAGTTTTTATGTAATGATAAAAGATGATATCACATATCCAACCCAGTCAACTAAACTAACATGATGTCATTCTACCAATTTTACGCATCTCTTGAGACTTGTGTGTGTAAAAAATATTTATTTTTAACATATTTATATACCTGTTTGAGATGTATTTTGGCATAACGACATTATTTTGGCTAAGTTGTACATGACATACTATATTTTAATGTTACAAATCAATTTTTAAAGTTATATAACATTGTTAAATTCAAATGAATGGAAAGATAAAAAAAATTGGAGAATTTTTATATTTTTAGAATATTTTTGTTTAATAAATAAGATATTAATATGTTAAAATACAATCAAATATTTAAATAAATTTTTTTAATAATATAATTTTTATACATATAAATTTTAAATTAAATTTAAGACTACATATTTAAAAAATTCAAATCCTTCCACTAAAACTAAACACACATTGAGAATTTAAGTTCTCAAAACTAAATTGATAAATAATGTATCATTTAATAAAATATTACTAAAATATAAAATTACTTTTTTTTTCCTCCTTTGGCCATGCGTCTATATTCTATAATTAGGGCCAGTGGGCCACATCCACTAACATCTGTGACGTATCCAATATGGTATCCTCATTTTAATATCCACCGTCTTAGTTCGATCCTGCCCATGATTGTCCCCTCTTCGTTGAGCAATGATTAGAAATTTTAGGTTTTCATCTCCTACTTAGTAGAGGGTGGGACTCAAATCAGAGTAGTTGAAAAGTAGATAGATTTAAGAATTTTTGAAAGAAATTATTTTATTATTTAATAAAATAA
This sequence comes from Ormosia semicastrata, assembly GCA_029884595.1. Taxonomy (NCBI): domain Eukaryota; kingdom Viridiplantae; phylum Streptophyta; class Magnoliopsida; order Fabales; family Fabaceae; genus Ormosia; species Ormosia semicastrata. Next base: position 55,523,009 of record JAQQTO010000057.1, on the reverse strand, counting down.
AAAATGAATGATATATATATATATATATAAAAAATTTAATTTGTTCTTTTTTATTTTTAGAACTTTAAATTTTTTTCTTGATCTGTTGTTTTTTAGAACTTTCATTTATTTAACCAAGCACGCCTCCTATCTTTTTTCATGATGTGAGAATCAGTCGAAAGTTGAAACTTGAAACGAAATTGGGAGGTTTCGTTGCATTGATTCATACACTAATGTGCTTTGACTTTAAAAAGCAATGGCCACTTCAGTTTGAAAGTTAAACAGTTAACGCTAAGAAGTATTTAATGAGGGTACGTACTACGTAGTATTTACTCTGCAAATTGCAAAGTGCATCATCAATCATAGCCAGGTTTCACTAATCATGAGCTCCGTATAGTAATTTAATTGGAAGAAAGCATAAAGGATGAATAATGAAGCTACATTAGTGCGCTATATTATATAAAACTTAAAGGGTAAATTACCCAAAATTAAAAGTGGCTTTAACTAAAGGAAATCCTTATTTCTCAATGTCATATCCATTATCTAATGCCATGCCAAATACTCATCTGCATTATGAGAAATATTTATGTAGATTTTATTTATATAAATTATGTAAATTAAATTAATTAATAAATAATATATTATCACTTTTAATATAAAATAATTATGTAACATAAAAATTTATAAAATTATTAAATATTAACTAATGTAGTTCACACAAACAAAATTTGCCTAAGTATTTCTCCAGCATTATTAGATGACAATCTATGAAAGTGCTACCATACAGTGATCATCATATATAACGGCTTGCATTTATTGGCAAATCAATCATATCGGACCTTAACTTTCAGCACAATTTTCACTTAATTAAGTGTTTCCTTATATATTCTATTAATAATATTTTTAATATTTAATAAAAAAGAATTAAATAAAAAATTAAATATATTTATTATATTGGGAACATAAAAAATTTTAATTCAAAATTTAATTCCTTCTTTATTTAGTAATTAAAAAAATTAGTAAAAAGATTAGTTAAAAATATTGAAAATTATTCTTATAAGAACAAAATAAGGAGTTGGTGTTTTTGGTGACGCCTCTTCTCTTAGTTTATTTAGGGATTGAAATCCCTGTCCTCTTTTTTTTTATCTCTTTTCCTTTTCTTTTAATTGAAAGATGATATTTAAAAAATATTTTTAATTAGCAATAACTTTTTTAATGAGTTATTAATATTCAATTGAGGATAAGAAAGGAGAAAAAAATAGAGAATTAGAGGATTTGAGTCTCTTTATTTTATTATTATTATTATTATTATGGTTACAGAATCTCGTTTTTAGACACACCTACTTTGATACATAAACACTTACAAATGAGAATTTAAATCTCAAAATCCTGTTTGGAATATTAAATTTTCAATGGTAAATATAGCAGAACAAATAAAGCAAAGAAATCAAATGGGTTGAGCCAATTTCCGACGTACTTGTGTATGTAAAAGAAGAAAATGTGTCCAGTTGAACCAACGTTGTTATTTGACGTCAGTCCCTTGGACTATGCGTACAACATAAAGCTTGTGCTAATTATTATAAGCCACAATCTGAACAGTTAGGAGATATCATTCATTTTACCTGGCCAGATTCTCAATTAAAAAAGAGGAAGTAAAAGTCAAGGAAAAGAAAACAATATGTGACATGTATGCATAGCTCCGGGAAATAAACTAACAAAAAAGGAGAAGAGGAGAAAATTGTATAGGGACATCAAAAACCAAAGAAAAAGATGGAAACAGAAGTGATAAGATGGATATAGGAGAGCAGAGAAAAGATTGTATGGGTGAACAAAATCAGCCTCCTCTTTCCCCTGTTTCTTGTATTAATCCGAGGGATTCCATTGTCCTTAATTTTGGTGACAGTCAGTTGGGAGATTGCAGTTTCAAATTAGAACACGGCTTCATTGAACCGTGCCATACCACTCCTAATAATTTGAGCTTAAATTAATTAAAGTAACCAACTTCTGTTTAGTTTGTTTCGTTGCATTTGCATATATTATATATTATGCACCATTGGTGTTAAACTAAACCACTGTCACATCTCACCTAACCTATTCAGAAACATCAATTATTACAATAACCAAAGGGAATAAAGTCAATATATACTTTAAAGTTTAACTAATATCATTTGTACATATACATCCCCTCCTCGTGGGGGAAGGGCAATCTTTTCTTTGTGATGAAATTTGAACTTGTGTTAGATATTTCAACCTATTATTTTTAAAAAGTGCACAAATGAAAAGAAAGGATGTTCTTCTGCCTAAAGCACGATTTAATGCAAGCCCTTTTGAGTAAGAAAGTTGGCCAAGTAACTCAAGTTCACGCCATAATCATTTTGTCAATCAACCTGAGGAATTTGTTTGACAAATAAAATAATGAACAAAGAGCATAAATAAATCTGTAGTACAAAAGAGAAAGGAAATGAAAATGGAAAAGGAAGCCTTAGTCTTAGTCCTTAAGCACGAGAAAAGTAGAAAAGCGACGTCGTAAATATCAGAAGCAAAAGCGATTCACGATATCGAGACTAGAGTGGAGACCACAACAAAACGGTGCCGCGAAGATGGCTTTACAATTGCGGGAATCATGGGAAATGCGATATAAATGAATCAGTGCCACTGAACATCAGCTACTTTGCGAATCCCAAAGCAAATAACGTAAACTCAAAATTTAACAAAATGATAAAAAAAAGAGTAAATATAATGCGCTATAGCTGGCAAGGGTGGCCCATGACGCAGCCTCCCCATCACTTTTGTGAGTTTACCATTGACGGTTCGAAAGGAAACACCAACAGTTTTCGCCACAGAAAACCAAGCCTCTCCAACACACAAAACAAAATATAAAATACTACAAAAACAAATGGTTCATGAGTCCTTGAGATACCGGTGGTGGTAACTTGAGAATAGAGATTAAATAAAGATGGAGTATGACAATCTTAATAATTGAATCCGAAATGTTTTTTTAATGCCTAGAATTCGACACGTGTTTAATATATTGTGGTGTATGTGAGCGTAATTTATTATACTTATATATCATATATCAAATTAAAATAAATATATTATATAAAGATGTGAGTAAAATATTATCTTAATGTAATATTCTAAGTGCTTAAATTGAATGGGAGTAAAGAAAGAGTGTGACGTCTTGGGTGCCAACAAGGAAGACAATAAACAGAGAAATTTTATTTATGCAGAAAATATTATGCATTTTATTTCAATTAATGAAAAAAAATATAAGTTTTGCTTAAGATTCTAGTGAAAGAAGTTAAAATAGTAAGTTTTAGATGAAAATAAAATATTTGAGAGCAAAATACAAAAAATATTTATGTATTTTAAAAGTAATATTTTTAAAATCTAATTTTGATATTCAATCAGCATAAAAAAATTGAGATCATTACTCAATCATATATTGTTATATTATTAAAAAAATTTAAATATCGCAATAACTCTTACTCTTTTAATAATGTTATAATACATTATTGAGCAACTATATAAAAATTTTACATTAACAGCAACAATTTAACTTTGATATAAGTTTTATTATATAATATCTTAAGTTTAATTCGACATGTATACTTACAGTGTGTCCTATGTTATGTTTTTCGAATATTAGTATAAAATACTCTAATTGTAAGAGTACTTAAAATTTCTTCAATTAATAAGAACTCAATTACTCTTCTATTTTTTAACGTAATAATATTTTAATGTTATTAAATATTTATTAAATTTGTTTATATTAATCAATTTTAAATATTTTATTTATTAATTAATAATTAATAAATATTTAATCTCATAAAATATTGGTATCTAAGAAAAGAATTAGAGTACACAATAATATATTTTTCTTTGCATTCACAATAATATTTTTAATTAAAATATGTTACTAGATAAATTAACTTTTTGCATTGTTAGATTACTTTTTGTAATACTTTGTAAAAAAATATAGACTCTTAAGTCAATGACAATTAGTTCAGCAAGTAAGATAGATGACTTTGAATTTGATTTTTACTATTATTATTTTATTTTATGATTAAGTTATTTATAAATATTTTTATAAATTTTCATTGTGACATATCATAATATTTTATTAAATATATTAATTTCAGAAGGGGGTGACTCCCATTTAAACAACCTTAGAGTCTAGTGGACGGAGAGAAGGATAATGCTTAATGTACATCAGTATATTATCTTACATTTATGTGAAGTGATAAAATTAAAATATAAATATAAAAAATATAATATGAAATTAAGTAAAATTAAGTAATAAAAATTATATAAATAAAAAATAATATAAATGTGAGTAGTATTATTTTGAACTGAGAGGACATGCGCCGTTCGGCTGAGGGACCAACGTTTCTCCTGTTGTGGTGTCTTGAGGTTGAAGTTGAACTATCAATTGTGGTACTTGCCACATACGTGGCATGGGTGAGGTACGAACACATTATCGTAACGACTGTCGTCCTTGTCCTTTTGGGATGATACCACTGTTAAAGAATTTATTGCATATTTATAAATTGTTAACTAAAATTGTGTTTACGTTATTTATATTTTAACATTTTAATTTAAATAAATGATAAAGTTTGTCATTAATTTATAAATTGATTATTTTTAAATTTAAAAAAATAAAATTAAGATAATAAATATATAAATTAGTATTAAATTTTGGTATTCTGTTAAAAACAAAAAATATAAATTAGTAATAAATTTTATCATTAATTTATATTAAAATATGAGTGATGTAAATATAATCACGTAACAGAAACATACAACAATTTATCAGCAGTGTTGCACTAACACTGTCGTTTTTCACGTGTCCCAAAGGCCCAAATACACTACTCAACAATGACTACGACTTCCTAAAAATGCCTATGTACCTGTACCTGAAATTGGAAGGCTGATATTGTTGGGCCTTCATGTCTTCCCCTTACGGCCATTATTGAACCAACCAATTTTTATTTGTTTCATATCTCTTTTCTTTAATCTTTACAGATTGTTTGTTATTTTCCTACTTTGCGGTGCAGATGCCTCTCGGGTTAAGTTTTTCTCCATCCAATACAATTTAAATGTGTGTTTGTAATAATTATAAAAATTAGATTATTTTAATAATTAATTATTATATAAATTTTTTAGTTATAATCAATTATAAGAAAAAAAAATTTATGTTTAGATATATTAGCTTAAAAATTATTTTAAGTTAATTTATTTTATTTAGATGGTATAAAAAATTATTTTTATACATTAAATTATTAAAATAAGTATAAATAATTAAAAAATTATTTAATTAATTAAAAAATTACTTGATTGAGGACAAAATAATATTTACATATCACTATTGAGAATAATCCTAACATCTTTATAAAAAAATGCTCAAATTTTAAATTGTTGTCCAATAGCTTTTTTCATGTGAAAAAAGTTGTTAATATTTTGACTTTGAATTGCCAAACATGTTGCTTCTAAAACCAACAGCTTAAAAGGTAGAAAAAAAGTTGTTAGTTCAACTTAAAAGCTAAACCAAACATGCTCTAAGATTATTGCAACTCTATGTCGAGTGTTCATACTTTTTATTTAATACATGTTTAGTTATAAGTTTTAAAATCATTCTTAATTACTCTTTCTTATCTATTTTAAGTATCACTTTGATGAAAATTTTTTAATCCATTATAAATAACATTTTTGTATATCAATAAAATATTAATTATTATTTTTCTATCTTTATCTTTATAATTTAATAATCTCAACTACTCATAAAAATTTAATGAATATGGTTAAATAAAGTAATTAATTGAAATGAATAAAAGTAGCTTAGTAAAAAGTTTTCACAATTAATGTTTGATTTTTTTTTGTACAACTGAAATAACCAAGCAAGAAGAAAAAAAAAAAAGAACTAAATTCTAATGAAAGAGATGCTCATGACATCAATAAGAAGCATTGGACTTATCTCACTAGGAGGTATCGTCCAGAACTTGAATTTGTCATTATTCTTTGAACCATACTTGGAAAACCAATCAGCGCAGGAGTTGCCTTCTCTCAAAGTATGTTCCATCATCACAGACCAGTCCTTAGATAATAATATCTTAATATCCTTAATTATACAAGCATATTTATGGAATATAGATGTTTCATTCGCTAACAACTTGAGAGCCTCTTGAGAATCTGAGTGACAAACAAGTAATCTAAACCCCTGATCCCAAGCAAGACTGAGACCAAAGAAGATAGCAATAAGTTCAACTTGAAAATTTGTCGTGATCCCAATAAAGGTAGAAAACCCACAAATCCATTCATCATCACTGTTTCTAATAAACCCACCGCACCCAGCTCTCCCAGGATTACCTAATGAACTGACATCAACATTTAGTTTAACAAAATAATGAGAAAGTTTAACCCAACAGACCAAACATAGACTACAATGATGGTTGGAACTAGGACTACACAAGTCCTCCATCATTATACTAATAAGCTCATAATCAATCCATGAACTAGAAGAAAAAAACTCATTGTTACAAGTGCACCAAATCCACTAAATACCAACAAAAAAATAACTAGAATAGGAACCATGCAAAAAGGAAAGAATCTGCTCTTTTAAATTTGGTGAAAGAAAAATATTTATCGTAGAAAGACCCAACCAATCCCAAATCCTTATGGCCTTTGGACAATCGCGAAGGCAGTGAAGCACATCTTTAAGCGGGCACTCATAGCGACCACAAGAAGGATCAAACGTCAACTTCCTTTGCACTCTCATGGAACCTATAGGAAAAGCGTCATGCCAAATCAATCAAAGAAAAAATCACAATTTTTTTGAAGCATTAAACCTCCACAACCAACTCCAATTCTCTTGTTCAGGTTGAATAGTGTTATCTCGATGAAGGAGCCAAGAATAACTCGATTTTACAATATGAATACTTGAAGTTTCTGCACCCCAGATAATTATATCATGGATATTACAATTGTGAGCCATCGGGATTGCTTGAATAAAAAAGGCAAGATTATAAGGAATAACTATAGCTAACTTGTCAAGCTGCCAAGTCTAGTTAACAAACACATCAGATCAAAATATGAATATCATGAATATCAACAAAAGGAACTTGATCACACAGACGCCCCTCCTCAAGCCATTTATCAAACCAGAGTGAGATAGACTCGTTTCTCACTCTATATTGGTAGCCACTTTTAAACCCTTTAATTGTTTTTGTAATAGATCTCCAGGTATAAGAATCCTTATTCCTACCCACTGCCGACAGAAGGGGGAATCTCCAGAATATTTATTAGAGAGAATTTGAACCCAAAGTTTTTCTTTTTTTGTAGATAAGGTTCTAGACCAACTTGCCTAGAAGAACAAGATTACACAACCGAGCTCCTTGAATACCAAGACCCCCATCTTCTTGGATTGGGTAATTATATTTCATTTCACCAAAGGAAAGCTACGTGTCTGGTTGGGACTCTTTTGCCAAAGGAACCTACGAACAAAAGCATCAATAACATCACAAATGCCACTGGGAATCCACATAATTTGCATCGGGTAACTAGACACTGCAGTAAGCACGGAGTTAATCAAAGTGAGACGTCCAGCCTTATTTAAAAGTAGACTTTTCCATCTCACCAATCTAGAATGCAACTTCCTAACAATATATGCAAAATCCTGCTTCTTGACCCTTCCCATCAATAAAGGAAATCCAAGATACTTCCCTAGATTTGTGGTAAACCAGACAGATGAGATGGTCATAAATTTGTCACATTTCCTTCTTGACGCATTCCTAGAACTCATAGCTTTAGATTTTTGAAAATTCACTTTAAGCCCAGACACAAGGCAAAACTCATTGAAAACATTTGTAACAAGCTGGGCCTGTAAAACTTTAGGCTTAACAAACAATAAACAATAAAATATAAGATATAGCCGAACCCTTTTTAGATATCTTCACTTGAAGCCAAGCTCCAAAACTAAGTTTTTTAGATATTAACAGAGCAAGTTTTTCTATATACAAGAGGAACAAATAAGGGGAGAGGGGGTCACCCTACCACAACTCCCTATTAGGGGCAAAGGCCGGCAACCTGGAGCCATTCCACACCATGGATGAAGAGGACGAGGTAACACAATGCATGATTAGATTAATACTAGCATCAGGAAATCCAAAATCATGTATAATGATACACAAGAAATTCTAATTAACTCTATCATAAGTTTTTTCAAGATCCATTTTAAAGAGAAGAGTATCTTTTTTTTTATCTCTGGCACGTTGCATGTAATGAATCACTTCCTAAGCAATAATAGCATTTTGAAAGGTACCTCTACTTGAGATAAAACTACTTTGGAATGGATCAATAATCTCATCCAAGAAGGGGCACAATCTATTAACCAGAACCTTGGTTACAAGTTTGAAAACCACATTGCAAAGGCTAATCGGTCTAAACTCTTTAAGGCGTGTTGATGGATCCATCTTAGGAATTAAGGCAATTAAAGTCTCAGCAAGTCTAGAATCAAAGGTTCCTGTAACAAAAGCATCCTTGACCACTATCTAAATATCATCACCCACCATATCCCAATATTATTTAAAGGAAAAAGGCTGGAAACCATTTAGACCCTGAGCCTTATAAAAGTCTATGCCAGATAACGCATCAAAGACCTCTTTCTTAGAAACTAGCTTCAACAATTCATTGCAAGCAGAAGAGCTAAGCCGCGAGACAAAAGGAAGATTCATAACATTCGGCTGGTATCTTTCATTTGAGCAAAAAAAAGATTTGAAAAAACCATGAGCCTTCCTTGTTAGAATTTCCTCATCAAGACACCAAGTATCATTAATAAAGAGGCTGCTGATATGATTCCTATGTCTCTGGATAACAGTTTGAGCATTAAAGAACTTCGTGTTGCGGTCGCCAAACTTTACCCATTTTCATGAGATTTTTGGTACCATAACAACTCTTCTTGTCTCAGAACTTCTTGATAATCCTTCTGGAGGTTTCTTTCAAGAAAAAGAAGGTAATAATAACTGGAAATTTCAAGTTGCTGCTGAATTCCCCTAATCTAGCTTCAAGGTGACGCTTCTTTCTAAAAATACTCCCAAAGATCTCCCTGTTAAACTTAACAAATGCATTTTCACCAGCTCAAGTTTATTGGCAAGAACAAGATGATTATTTTTCCAAGCATGATCTACTATACTATGATAAACTGGATGCATAGACCAAGCAGTGGCAAACCTGAAAGGACAATCCCTGGCATGTAAATGCGTACCCCCACAGCGAAGGAGAATAAGATTATGGTCAGCATAAGCCCTACACAAGTGCTCCACAAAAAGCCTCAGGAAATTTTATGCACCAGTCACAATCAGCAATTCCACGATCTAACATTTTAGAAACACGGTTATTACCTCGGTAGTTCTTAGTCTAGGTAAATTTGCTCCAAATTGCACCTAAATCAAACAAATTACATTTCTATAGGACTTTAGAGAATTGGGTAGCCCAAGAGAAGACAAAAATGCCACCCAAGATTTCAGAAGGCATCATAACTTCATTAAAATCTCCCATCAAGAGCCAAGGCAGATGAATTTGACTTCTCAACTGAACAAGATGATCCCAAATCAAGCTGCGAGCAACTAGAACAGGACTTGCATAAATGGTAGAACAAAACCATTCTCTTTGAGTCATACCAATTTTAACAGTAATTGATTGAGTAGTCTTAGCGAATACACTAAAAAAGTAACCACCTTGAGCTGCAAGGATCCATATACCACCTACATAACCACGAGTTTCCTCAATAACAATTGGAAAATAACCCAAACGCTGCAAAAAACGCTCCACCCTGTTAAAAGCAACATGAGTTTCCAAAATAAAAAATACACTTGGGTCATATTTCAACACCAATTGTTAAACCTACGTCTTGGCAATGCTATTAGCAACTACCCTGATATTCCAGGAGATAATAGACAAATCTTTAAATTCAATCATGAGAAAAGGAACCAAAGAACAACACACGCCGAAGAAGACAACATTTCCATGGCTTGATGGCAAGCACCTTGAGTACCCTCACCTCTTTTCATGGGTGCTTCTGCCACAATTTCTGGAAACTCTGTGTCCTCTATAACTCCTTCTACCACAAGACTAGAAGTCCTTTCCATATTGCCACGATTTGGAGGGTCAGATCTCGTGACCTCCACCAATTTATTGCCCTTTCGCGACACCATAGGCAGGTTCATCGTGGACTTATTTCCCCCTTCCCCACACATGGGCATGAACGTCCCTGTTAGTTTGGTAAGATTATTACCCCTGTTTTGCATAACAACAGAGGCGGCAGTGACATGATTCTCACCCAGCGGGGAAGACAATGGATGAGTGCAAATGGGATTTTGCAAACCCAAAGTAACGTCTCTACGAGCCCGTTTTTTCTTGGGCAAGGCTGGTGCTCCTGTTGGGCTGTGCCCATCCACTTTGGGAGCCTGTTTAACAGATCCATTTTTTGAAGCTTTGGTGGATGGTGCATCCACATAAAGCTTTTTTTTTCCTTCATTAATACTAATAATAACTGCCGCTCCATTAGCCTTGATTTTTGCATGTTGGTTAAAGTGGTTTTAATTTTTGGTCTTCCGTTATGCTTCTTCTTAGAAATAACCATCCATTCCCCATGCAAAGCATCCGAAAAGTCCTCAACCACAACACCATGAGTTTTGCTTTGAGCTAAACTAACTCTTTGCAATGGTTCCGGTGCGCCATCAACGCCAGCCATCGGAGCATAGGAATGTCCTTGTTTCCTTGAACCACCATCAACCACCTTCTTACGAGTAGCAGAATTGCAATCTCTACCAAGATGCCCATAATGACCACAAGAAGAACATATAAAATGAAGACCCTCATATTCCACTTGGTACCAATGCCCTTTCAACCAAACCTTACCTACAACAGGTTTAGTTAAATCAACCTTAACACAAACACGAGCAGATCTTCCTCTTGTAACATTTAAAGTATCTATGTCCACTTTTATTGGAACCCCCACTATTGAAGCTAATTAGAAAACTCTCATCATAGAAAACAAGATTCATTCCTGGAAAATGAATCCATACCAAGGTGCTATTGATTTGGGCTGTAGGAGAGACAAATTCAAGTGTCCAAGTCTGCACCACCAAGTAGTAATCAAAGAGCATCCATGGTCCCCATTCCATAACCTTTACTCTATCCACTTCCAAATCAAATTTCACCATGAAAAAACCATTACCTACATCCATCAACTCAAACCCACCCGAAAGCTTCCCTAACGCCTTAACTCAGTCCCTTATCGTAAGAAAATCGATATTCTTCCCCAGGAGCTTAATTACCAGAGCATCATTCCATGACTGACAAAGATCCTGAAAGATTTGGTCATCTAAGAACAACTTAGGCTTTAGCCTATTTCCATCATCAAACTCCACGCGAACCAAATTCCTTTTTATCAAATTCATCTTCTCTCTAGGTGGTGGAGGCTATTTGTTGTCTGTAACCTTGTCCCTAAAAGAGATAGCAAGCTTGCTTGAGTCCTCCTTTTGCCCCAAGCCTCCTCAATTGTCAGGAGGCTTCGCCAATGGAGGTCCTGTGCTAAAACCTTTCGCAAAGAAAACAAAGCCCTGCATAATCTTATGAACAAATATCTAATAATTATTGTACTTTGCACAAAAGTGATATTTAAAATAGATCGGAAGGAGTACATAATTTTTGCTTTTGTTTTTGTTTTTACACAAACCAAATCTTAATTAATAATAATTGTATCTATTTATTTATATCTAATGATGATTTAAAAATAAATGAATATAATTAAGTAACAAATACAAATTAGTAATTAAAAATAACTTTTGTGCCATTCATTCAATCTTATAATATAGAGATTTTTAGGTATTTTTAGAACAAGAGATTTCTCTTGCCCTTTGTCATTAAATATGTGAAATGTTAGTTATAGTGTTAAAAGTATAGTTAAAATATGAGACAACGATGACTTACAAAATTGATATAATACATATTTAATTATGAGAAATTCTTATATAAACTTGAAGCATTTAAGTTGAGTACATTAAATTAATCACAACATTAATTGATAGAGTTGATTAACATCATCTAATAATTAATTATGGTAATTATCTATCAATTAATATTATGATTGACCAAATATATCTAATTTCGATACACTAAATTTATACAAGAATTTATCTTTAATGATACTGTAAAAAATCTCTAGATTCAGAAATAACTAATAATTACTCCTTATTGGAAGCAAATCCTAAAACCCAACCCAGATTTGTACCGATCGACATCTTTTCATATAAAATTGCCAACTCTCCATCCATCAAGTGAGTAGGATAAAGTTACGTTTGTAAGTTCATTATTGTCGATGGATGATTGAGTAAATAGATTTCATTCACAAAGAACAAATGAAAGAAAATCTTTAAATCAAGGTTTAGGGTTTAGGGTTATCTACCAGAGTTTCACATTGTCAAAATTAGACAAATTCAATAAAGAAAGAATTTTTCATATAAATAAGTCTTTGTATATTAGAGTAGAATATCCTTTGAAAGAAAGTTTCCAAAACATTCGAGAGATATTGTAAATGATAATAGGAGTTTTCTCCTTCTGAATTCAGACCATTGCCTATATTATATTGTTACTTTCATAGAGGACTTCTAAGATTATCACTGGGGACGGTATTATAATTTTTTTTTTATTTTAGAAAAATGCAATTTAGCTCTTTGAACTTAGGTCCATGTGTACTTTAATTCCTAATTTTTAAAAATGTGCAACCTAATTCGCAAAGTCTTTATAATGTGTGAATCAACTCTTCCATCTAAATTTTTGTCAATTGCTAATTAAACTGGCCACGTGCCGCTCATATGTCTACTTTTAAGATTAAATTACCCTTAATTGAAGCATGTGCCACTCACATGTCTCTCTTCCACTTCTAACCCAAAGACCATTTCCCTCAAAAATCATTTAGAATCTTCCCTCTCATTCCCTTCAAAATTAAACCCTAACAATCATCAACCCAAACCCCAATTTCCTTCCCATTTCCCCTGTTCAAACGAGGAAGAAGAGTGTGCGAGGAGTATAGGGGAGACTCTGCCTCAATTGCAACGAGCAAGCCAACACTGGTGGGAGTGAAGGATGTTTGCGATAGTGGAAGTTGGGACTAGTGAGAGTTGTACCTCGTCAAACGTTACTATATCTACGATATTCCTTATAAGATTCAGACTTCAAGGACAGAAAAGAACCCAGCTAGGAGGTTTTATAGGTGTGGAAGGTATGGCTCCCTAAAACATTGTGACTTCTTTGCTTGGTATGATCCACTTGTAGCAAAAAAGTATGAGAAATTTATCCATGGATTGTTGAGGAAGAACAACTAATTAAATAAAGTGGTGGAAGCACAGAAGGTAGAATTGGTGTTACCTCAGAAGCTGGAAGTACATATTACAGATTTACTGGTGTTGAGTGGGAATATGAGGGAATTGGGGCTAGGTTTCCAAATGATTTTGGGAAAAAATGGTCTTAGGGTTAGAAGTGAAAGGAGAGTCATGTTAGTGGTACATGCTTAACTTAAGGATAATTTAGTCTCAAAAGTAGACATGTGAGCCACATGTGACTAGTTCTGTTAGCAATTGACAGAAATTTGAACATAAGGATCAATTTTAACATTTTTTAAACTTTGGGGATTGAGTTGCACATATTTAAACATTAAGTACTAAAGTGCACATGGCCTATGTTCAAGGGGCTAAATTGCATTCCCCCTTTTTATAGTCGGCCTTCACTTGATTGATTTTTTTATTTCGTTAAAACTAGTTAAATGATAGTTGGACATTTTTATAATCCATATTATTATATTATGATCAAATGGGACAAAAAATTGTACAAAAAAGAAAAAAGGATGGAAAATTAAGTGTATTGGGTTTTGGATTTGGGTACCAAATTGTTAAGTGTATTGGATCATGTGATGGAGCCATTTTATTGAGTCCATAATAGATAGAGCCAAGAAGTGTGTGTGTGTGTAATTGTTTTGTTGCCCATTAAGTAACATAATCGTAAAGAAGGAAGTAAGGAGAGAGAGAGTGTGTGTGTGTTGTTGCCCATTAAGTAACATAGCAGAGGAGGGAGTAAGGAGTGTGTGTGTAATTGTTTTGTTGCCCATTAAGTAACATAGTTGTAGACGAGGGAGTAAGGAGAGTGTGTGTGTGTGTAATTGATTTTTTTCCCATGAAGTTACATAGTCACAAAAGAGGGAGTAAGGAGAGTGTGTGTGCGTAATTGTTTTGTTGCCCATGAAGTAACATAGTCTCAAAGGAGGGAGTGAGGAGAGAGAGTGTGTGTGTGTGTGTGATTGTTTTGTTGCCCATTAAGTAACATAGTCGCAGAGGAGGGAGTAAGGAGACGAAGATCCCGATTTTAGAGTGCACAAGTTTTGTATAATTTTCTTAAGGATTCTTGTATTCATCCCATAATTAAAATATCTTCGAGTGGTAAGCAATTATTCTTTCTGGATTGGTGTTATTATATATCTATAATCTAGGACAAACTGGGATATATATTTTATCCTGCAGAGGATACCATGTTAATTAGGAAGGAAGTGAGATAACCATACACAAAAAACCAAAGAAAATATTCACAATACTTCAAAAGGATAGTTTTTTTTTACATCAACTAGTAGAATATTTTTTGAGCTAGTTGTTGGCTAGAGACTTTCTTTGATTTTTATTGGAGGTTTTTTTTAAAAAAAAATTAATAACATTTTTATTTGTATTTACTGAAAAACAAGCATGTTTGGAATGAAAATACAAAATTTGGAGCGCCTTTACAATGTGTTACTTGATTTTATCTTAAGTGTGATTGCATCTTAAATTGGTGTGTAACTATTGTAATTCAGTTAAACTTAAGTTGGTGATATGAAGTTTTAGTAATTTCATATAATTTCATCATCAGATTGGACATGCTTTTGACTCGATTAAACTTGGATAAATTTGACGAGTGTTCAATAATATGATAAGTCTAAGGATTATAATGTCTCTCATCCTAGACTTTAGCTTATTCTAGTAGTTTGTTTATTATATTAGTTTGTTATCATAGTTCCTGTTTTGCATTATCTTGTTGCTACTATGAATCTTAGCCTTGCATTAACTTCATTTATATAATAAAGTTATGGTCGAAACTCACGTTGAGATTCATTGACCCTTCACTTAAACAGTTACACGACACTAAATTTTTTCCATTGGGTATAGCAATATTGATCTCAAGGTCATCCACTTCCTCATCATCCACCACCGCCGCCTCCATTTCTCCTTATCTTTATCATGCTACTCTCAACATTAGCAACTTTGTCTCTCTTGACCTCACACCTTCTAATTATCGACTATGGCTAACACAAATGAAGAATTTGATTTAGAGCTAGAATCATGGTGGTTTCATTACTAGAGAAACCCCTACACCCATCCTTATGCTACGATCTCCATCAACACTTTTGTCGCTTAGCTTAAGGTTTGATCAACCTAACCTTGACTACATTCGTTAGTGCAATTTATACTAGCTTGTTCGTGCGTGGATCACAAACTGCCTAACTAAGGACGATCTTAGGTCTTAGCCCTCTACCTTCTCAAACATTCGACGTCCTCCTTGTATAGATTGACCCACCCACTATCTCATAATCTCCATGTGTCTTCCTACCACAACTCGCCAACATGTCCCTTACACTTATCTTACCCACCACACCACAAACCCTCAAACATAACCCCACCATCCCAATCACCATATACCACAACTCCCACTACCAATCATTCCTTTGCCCTAACTATTATTACTCCCCCTCAAAATTTCATCCTATGCTCACCTGTGCTAAGGCTGACATTACCTATCCAAACCACAAATTCCTCCTCAATTGTGAAACCATTCCAAAAGAACCTAAGACCATTAAGATGGCACTACGTCACCCAAGTTGGAAGCAAGCTATTAAAGTTGTATACATTGATAAAAAGAGTAGGGTTATTGGCACTTGTAATTGTCTATCTACACACCATACTAACTAATTATAATTTTAAATTTTTCATAAAATTATGAGTTGTTTAATGAAAAACATAGATAGACAGTTAGAAGTACTAATAGTAAATATACATTTTATACATGAAGAAACTGTTTGTCTAATGAATGCCTTAATGGTACTAATTAAAAAATAAAAAAATAAAAAATATTAAATAAAAAGTAAAACATTTAATGTGTATTGTGAACTTAAAAATATTTAATTTTTATTTAATACTTATTATTTTTGATACCTTAACAAGTGTCAGTAAAATCTTAAAAGAAATTAATAATTTAATTAATAAATAATTTAAAATTTAGTTTATTAAAATGTTTTGACAAAATAAATGTCCTAAATCTTCAAATTATGCCAAATTAATCTTTAAAATTTAGTGACATTTTATTTTTTTAATTTATTCCTAAAATATGCACATCTATAAATTTTGAATAATGAATTTTTTAATATATGCTTACATTTACTACTATAATATTTATTTTATGTAATTCGTAATATTATTTTATGTTTAGTAAAGCAAGTTAAATACCCTTCGTTTGGATGTAGAGAGAAAATGAAAGGAAAGAAAATGGAGAAAAGAGAAAATGAAGAGAAAAAGGAGAGAAAGAAAATGAAAAACTTTTCTTTCTCTTATTTGGTTGAGAAGAAAAAGTGAGAAGAACGAAAATTGAATTATGTTAAATAACTTTTATATCCTTTTTCTTTTGCTTTTCTTATTTCTTTTTAATAGCCCATCAGAATTTTTTTTATATTTCTTTTTTTTTCTTAACAATTTTTTTTAATTCACAAGTCATTTAAAAAATAATAATAATAAAAAAAGAAAAAAAGTCTCTGCAACAAAAAGCAAAATGAAAACAAAGAAAATGGGGGTTATAATAGAGTTTGGAATAGTGGAGATCGGACCTAGGATTTGCAGTGGTGGGTGACAACTATCGAGATTACTAAATTTAAATTAATTTATAACCGATTTACCAAAACTACTTGCAGCATAAGGTAACACCGGGTCGAGCCCGTAGATCACTCTAATTATGAAGTCAGATTAAGAGGTTAATAAACAGGGGGGAAAAGGTTTTGCAAGATTAAACAACAAAGAGTAATTAAAATGAGTAAACAAAATTAGGAAAATAACCAATCCAAGAGAATTAACAAATCTTGATTTTAATCCATCCTTGATCTTTATAGATCTATTCAACTATCAACCAAATCATTGGTCTTAGATCACATCAAGACGCCTCTCAATGATCTATGGATTTTCTACTAGAAACGCTTCTAGAATTCAATTAATTAAGGTTAGACAAATTAAGCATCCATCCAAAACCCAAATTAACTTAAAAAATCAAGATCCAACCAAGCTAAATATTTCACCAAACACCTTTGATGCATTATTTAACCTCTGAATTCATCTCTTGGCACATGATAATTACGCAATTAACATATGCAAATCCCAATCAAATTAAGCATTAAATCAGAATTTAAACAAGAGAAGAAGAGAAAGAGAAACTTGATTAATAGATGATTGTATAACAATTAAAACAAGATCTCAAGATTAATCATCAAGAATGTCAATTACTTGGATTGATTAAAGAAGTTTAGCTCTCCATAGCCATCACCATTGGAGAACCTTCAAGAACCATACAAAAATGAAAATAACAAAGAGAGAGGAGGAGAGGAAGAGAATAGGAGAAGTCTCAAAATCCAAAAACTAAAACTACAATAACCACTAAGTAGAAGCTCTCCATTCTTTTATCACAAATCTGATTGCTCTCCTCTTAATCATCCACTAAGAGTCAAAAGTGGTTCACCCACTTTTGTTAATTATTCATCCATTATCAAAGTGTGTCTCCCACCTTCCAATAAATTATTTTCTCATTATGAAAGTGTGTCTCCCACCTTCCAATGATTCTTCTACTTTTTTCACGTTTCCATCTTTTGGATTTCTGTCACAATCTCTAATTCAAATCAAGTGCATCAGATAGCCTTTGAAGTAAGCTTTCCAAGGAGTGCTCACATGCTTAATTTGGGCTTGAAATGAGTGAGATATGCCCAAAATAGTGAAGGTGTATCCAGAATTTGTAACAGTACCGCTAGTCCAACTTCAAGGCTATATTTGACCATTTAAACATTCGAATCTTCCAATTTGATATTTCACAAAACTTCTAAATATTTTTCTCATCTTTCCTAGCATATAAAGAACATCAAAATCAGAGATCTACAACTCAAATTATGATCAAAATACTGAACCTATGTCAATATGCATTAAAATTCAAAAATTTTGCTTTAAAGCCCAATTCAACCCAATGATCTAAATGAGTGCTAAGCCCACTTAATTACAATCTGAACATCATTAATAAGGTAATTGTGTGGATATTAATATGTTAAAAATCATAATTATCAAATACCCCCATACTTACTCTTTTGCACGTCCTCGGGTATAACAGAAAAAATCAAAACTAGGGAATAAATAAAAATAAAACAAACTCAAAAGGTAAAAATTCTAAAAGACTCAATTTCAAATGACATTCAAGAATGCAAAAGTTATAAGTAAGAAAAATAACTAAAGATTTAAGGGAACAAGCAAGGTATCATTAATTTGAAAAGAATGAATCAAGAATGATAGATTCTCACAAGATACACTCTCAATCCCTCAAGTGTTTACGGGATAAGTATTTCACTCAATTCAATCCATGAAAATTGTACTACCATAAGCTTGCTTATTTTCTATTTCTCCACTACTCAAAACACATGCATACAAAAATCAAGAGGACTTTATTCAAGGTTGAAATGGGGTCAAAGCAAGGAAAGGAAACAATATGAATATGACAAGTTAAACACCCAAGAAAATAAAAGAGCATTGGGAAGGAACTCAAATGACAAGTAACAAACATGAATTTTTATTCCCTAACTCCAAATAATACACATTCTCTTCACATATTTCCTTCACTTTCCTCTCTTATTTTTTTTTTTGAAAAATTCAACCTCTCTTGCAATTTTTTTTTATCTCTCAATATTTTTTTAAATATTTTTTTCTTCAAACACTTTGAATATTGCACACACACACACTAATCAATATTGCACAACCCCCACACTTGAACTATTAATTATTCACAAGCCAAAGAGCTCCTCCAATGAAAATGAACCAATGCTCTTCCATTCCCTAAGGTAAGGTAAAACATGATTTTTCACATAAGGCATATACTGAGCTAAAACAAAGAATAAGCAAGTAGGCTCAAGGGGGTTAAACAAAAGAAATAATACAGGGTTGACTATTTGGCTAAAGTAACTAATAAAAGAAAGAAGGCCTCAATCATGTTTATGCATGTAAGTGAAAATGTAGTCTTAAAAAGAATAAAAATAAGTTCTAGAATGATCAATTAACATGAATGAAAATCACACAAGAAAGAGGAGAATGGATATTAAAATCCACCAATATGCTCAAAAACTCAAAAGGTATGTATCTATCAAACTCAATCCACCAATTCAAACCATGAACCTTTTACTTGATTTATTTCTACTCATCACTTTAACACAACTTAAAATCCATTCAAAAACACATTTTTCTTTCAAAGCATTGTTTTTGCTTTTGTTTTCTTTGTTTTCTTTTTCTTTTTCTTTTTGCATCTTTTCTTTGTTTTTTTTTTTTTGCAATAAACAAACACAGAAAACAAAGCCAAAATAATAACAGAAATAGTAACAGAAAAATAAACAACAGGGTTAAAATATCAAAATAGCAAAAACAACAGAAGCATTAAAATTGAAAACTGAAAATAAGCACAGAATGCTATAATTCCTCCCTCACACTTAAATTGTACATTGTCCGCAATGTAAAGCTCACAAGAAAAATAACATTCCATCAAAATATCAATTAATGAAGGACAAGTAAAATAAAAGAGAGAGAAGAAACATCCTTATCAAGGTGAAGATTCATTAAGGTCCTGTTACAGCTGACAAGAAACTCCCACCCGGATCCCATTGCTTGAAGTGTAATGACTGAGACCAAGTTAAGCTTGAAACATGACTGGAAACATGACTTGAAACAGGAAAGCTTCCACCGGGGTCCCATTGGCCTTTCTTAATTCCTTTGGCTTCAGCACTAGAATGCAATATGTATACTTGATCAACTTCATTTTTCTTGTTTATGTTGGACCATGGCTCGAAAACAAAATCCACCACAGTAGTGACCGCCATCCGGTGCTCTTCTTCTCCCTTTTCTGAAAATTCTTCAATGGCTTTCAACTCAAGGGTAGGTGGTTGCTGCACTGAAGGTATCAAGTTAGTTGAAGAAATTAATTCTGCTGATTTAATTGCAGCATCACCTGTAATATGTGTACAATTTTCCAAAATAACATAATCATAACTCATAGAATAAAGAAATTTCAAACATGTAGCAGTATCTCCCACAACAGTAAAAATTTCAGAACATGTAGCACACAACTTATCACCATCACAAGAAGCACACAAATCACCACACACAAAGTCATCAAAATCAGCAATCTCAGGAAACTCCTCACACAAGTCATATATGAATTATCAACCAAATCATCAATTAAATCAATATGAAAAATAGAATGTTCTTCATGGAGCTCTTTATCCTTCTCAGCCTCATGTATCTTTTTGGTCTCAATGGCTCTCTGTGGAAAGGGAAGAGCCACCGCAGGCTGTTGCTGTTGCTTATGGGCAACAACTGATTTCTTCTGACCCTCAGATTCTTGGGCTGGTTCATCAGAAACCGTTTCTTCTACTGGTTGATGCTTGCTGGCTAGTTGAGGCTCAGATGATGCTTCTATAGATTTTTCAGACCTCAGCATAATGGCACTCACATTCCCATTTGGATTGGGAATTGTTTGGGAAGGGAGTTGGCTAGAACCTTGGGCCTACTGCTGACTCAATGAGGAGGCCAGTTGTCCAATCTACGTTTCTAAATTCTATGTGATTACCTCTGTCCTCTATTGAAATTGAATATTATTTGTGGCCATCTGCTTCACTAAATCTTCCAATGATGGCTCAGGTTTCATGGCTACTGGACTTGGTTGTTGCATAGGCTGCTGGTATGGTGGTTTACTAAGAAAGACACCTGTTGTAGCAATAGATTGATATGAAAAAACAGAATTACCATCTTGAAGTGTATGACATGCATATGTGGGATGAGATGAACAAGAACAAATGGCACACACAGTTGCAGCTATTTACACAGGTAATTGTTGTCTCACTACTAACTATCTCACCAAAGAAGTCAATTCCTCAAGTTTGTACTCCATTATGCAAAGTCATATCAATCTCAGAATCAATATCAAGTAATTGGCTAGCAAAAGACCTAGTCATGCATTATCTAAAGCACATAAAACACAAAAATAACAAACAAGCATAATACACTAGACAATACTAAAAATATACCAAAATAAATCTAATTGACTTATGCAATGATTTTTAAAAATTATGGGACTTGTACAACATGAAAATTACACAAAAATGAGACTAAAAAATACAATAAAAAATATTAAAAAATTGAAAAACTGGTCTAAACGATGAATTTTGAGAAAACCAGGGGTGACCTCATAGTTTACTACGAGTCTTGTTTATTAGGCCATTTTCCTTCAACTGACCAAGTTTCAGCGCATTCTGGGCACATTTTCTGTCAGTACGAAATTCTACAAAGTGACCCGTAATCACCGTTTTCTTCTAAAAATCACCAAAACACAGCAACACAAAGGTTAGTGAGGGATTAGTAGTTAAATATACTCTTAATAAGATTGAACAAAATCAAATGATCCCCGGCAACGGCGCTAAAAATTTGACAACTATCGAGATTACCAAATTTAAATCAATTTATAACCTATTTACCAAAATTACTTGCAGCATAAGGTAACACCGGGCCGAGCCCGTAGATCACTCTAATTATGAAGTCAGATTAAGAGGTTAATAAACAGGGGGGAAAGGGTTTTGCAAGATTAAACAACAAAGAGTAATTAAAATGAGTAAACAAAATTAGGAAAATAACCAATCCAAGAGAATTAACAAATCTTGATTTTAATCCATCCTTGATCTTTATAGATCTATTCAACTATCAACTAAATTCTTGATCTTAGATCACATCAAGACGCCTCTCAATGATCCATGGATTTTCTACTAGAAACGCTTCTAGAATTCAATTAATTAGGGTTAGACAAATTAAGTATCCATCCAAAATCCAAATTAACTTAAAAAACCAAGATCCAACCAAGCTAAATATTTCATCAAACACCTTTGATGCATTATTTAACCTCTGAATTCATTTCTTGGCACATGATAATTACACAATTAACATATGTAAATCCCAATCAAATTAAGAATTAAATCAGAATTTAAACAAGAGAAGAAGAGAAAGAGAAACTTGATTAATAGATGATTGTATAGCAATTAAAATAAGATATCAAGATTAATCATCAAGAATGTCAATCTCTTGAATTGATTAAAGAAGTTTAGCTCTCCATAGCCATCACCATTGGAGAACCTTCAAGAACCATACAAAAATGAAAATAACAAAGAGAGAGGAGGAGAGGAAGAGAAGATGAGAAGTCTCAAAATCCAAAAACTAAAACTACAATAACAATTACGTAGAAGCTCTCCATTCTTTTATCACAAATCTGATTACTCTTCTCTTAATCATCCACTAAGAGTCAAAAGTTGTTCACCCCACTTTTGTTAATTATTCATCCATTATCAAAGTGTGTCTCCCACCTTCCAATGATTCTTCCACTTTTTTCACATTTCCATCTTTTGGATTTCTGTCACAATCTCTAATTCAAATCAAGTGTATCAGATAGCCTTTGAAATAAGCTTTCCAAGGAGTGCTCACATTTTTAATTTGGGTTTGAAATGAGTGAGATATGCCCAAAATAGTGAAGGTGTGTCCAGAATTCGTAATAGTACCGCTAGTCCAACTTCAAGGCTGTATTTGACCATTTAAACATTCGAATCTTCCAATTTGATATTTCACAAAACTTGTAGATCTTTTTCTCATCTTTCCTAGCATATAAAGAATATCAAAATCAGAGATCTACAACTCAAGTTATGATCAAAATACTGAACCAATGTCAATATGCATTAAATTTTAAAAATTTTACTTTAAAGCCCAATTCAACCCAATGATCTAAATGAGTGTTAAGATCACTTAATTACAATCTGGACATCATTAATAAGGTAATTGTGTGGATATTAATATGTTAAAAATCATAATTATCAGTGGGTCGTGGTGCAACATGGTTGAGCAGTGCGGTGCCATGCGACGGAGCGATACAACACAGTGCGACGCGGGCCGTGTGGAACGAATCTGTTGTGGGTAGACGATGAGACGGTGAGCGGCATGGTGGAGCCACGAATTGGGTTAGCGACGAGAGGGGGAGTTACAGCACAACGTCAATGAGGAGAAGATTAGGGCAAAGTTATAATTTTACAACTTCAACCCTTCTTCTCATCATTTTTTTCACAATTACGGAGAGAAAATTTTGTTAATGGGTCTTACGTCTCATTTTTCTTTCTTCCTTGTTTTCTCTTCACAATCAAATAGGAGAAAACACAAAAATTTCTCAATTTTCTCTTTTTCTATTTTCTTTCCTCTCATTTTATCTTCAACCAAACAATGGATAAAAAAAATCTAATCTCGAGTGAGTCGTACTTAAAAAAAGTTTTTTCAAAATACTTACTGGAACAAGATTTAAATAAAAGATCATAAAATGCTTACCACTCGACGGAAGTGAATTGGATAATTTGTAATATTATTTTTTAATTAATTATATTTATTATTATAAGATTATATATGATGCACGCAAGCACAGCACTTGTGAAGAAGGATTAGGGCCATTGACCATGCATCACGTGACGTGAGGGAGAGAGGCATGAAATGAAAATATCCACCTTCCGTACCTCATTCTCGTCCGGTATTATACAGTTTTGTTTTCCACTAAAACCAAGACAAAGATTAATCGACAACGTCGTCAGCAGCAACGGTCCTAGTGCGGACTCATCTGATAAAAACACATCGCCACCACGGGCATTCTGGTAATTTTGCGGTGGTGCCTAGTTTTGTTGCCGCTTCAAGGGGAGCAAGTGCCACGTGTGTCTGCTTTGCGCCACGCCCGAACACGTGATCAAACCCTCTCTCACGTGACCGTGGGAGTGTGAACTGTGAATATGAATCAGAGATTTTTTTACACTAATTAAAAAATTTAAATAGAAATTATTATTTAAATGTAAAGTAAAAATATTCAATTTAACTTTTAAGTAACTAAAATAATTTAATATTAAATTCCCTTTGTTATTTTATATTTAAATTCAACGTAAGGACTTTTTTTAACTTAACTTTTAAGTAATTAAAATAATTAAATAAAAATATTAAATGCCCTTTTGTTTTTTTAATCTAATGGCATTTAAATATTATATTTTCATCAGATTGAATTACATAATAATTTATGAATTTTGTTAAAAATACTTATTAAAAAAGTTAAAATAAGAAATTTTAAGAAGAAAATAAGATGTTTAATATATTAAAAATTTAAAAAATCATTTTTAAATTTAAATTTTTTAATTATTTTATTTTTTAAAATATTCTTTTTACTTGATAGATAAAAAATTAATCTTTTGAGATATAATTAAATATCTAAGTAAATAATTTTTATTTAATAATTTTATTTTAAATACATATAAATCTTATGATATTTATTAAATATAAAATCACATATTTAATAGTTATAAAGTATTTAAATTATTTATACTTTTTCTTGAATTAATATATATTAATTTAATTTTTTATTTTAATTTAATTAAAAAATAATTAATGAAAGAGTGATTAAGACTCATTACTCTTAGTAATAATTACATTACAGCTGTCCCTGCCCAACGGTTTCAATAGTTATAAAGTACAATTATCCGTATCTGTTTTCTTGTTTTGGGAAATGCTATATCTAGTGAAAAACCTTTTTCTTGAAAACCTATCTCATTATTTTTCTTCTTGGGTACACACTATAGTATTTACTATCATGACGGTTTCCCTTCAGTGAATACAGCTGCAAAATGCCAATTCAAAATGATGCTTACTGTAATTATACACATCATTTTCATTTAGCTGTCCACTACTGATTCTACTGTTCCCTTTATTTAAACTTTATCTAAAGAAAAAAATGTTAAGAATATATTTTTTATTATATTTTTTATTAAATTATATTATATATTAAAATATATATTTAATTTTAATTAATATATAATTAATTTGATTAATATATAATTAATTCAATTAATATATAGTTAAATTTAAATATATCCTTTACTATAATGTAATTTAATAAAAAATATGATAAAAAATATATTCTTAATTTTTTTAAAATATTTAACTATATATACGCACTTTCTTTTATAATAGTCAAAAGAAGTTGTTATTTTGGCCAAAAGAAACACATTTTCTGACAAATTATACTTATGTTAGTTTTCTGGAGATCAAGCTCCCGCGACAGGCATATCGAGTTAATCACGCTTATATCCGATTATTATTGCATACACTGCATATTGGCACAACCCTTTGATTTGTTAATTTCAATTCTAATTTATAATAGTAATGTCAGAATGCCGACAGCATAGGTTGATTCAAGTATCACCGATGTTCATGTACGGTCATGTCAATTCAAATTTTTTGAATTAAAAAAAAGTTTTGAAGAGGATGAAAGAATTATATATAAAGAAGCAAAATGATAATATTATTGTGCATGGAGACAGAAGCAGTAGGTAGTAGGTTGGAGGCACGAGTAAGTAACAGAAAGGGATTGGATACGGAACTGTTGGATCATCATATCTTTGGCATTTGAATAGTGAATACCATAACCCCCATCCTACCCGACAACTTTCTCTCTCGCCCTTTCCCTATACCTTACTTTAATTATACATCCCCTAATCTCCCACTTTGTACTTATTAATTCATTGTTTAATCAACATTTCTTTATTAATAAGTTTATAACTCACTTAATAAACAATAATTCTAATAAATGAATACCATTATGAAGAGTTTTAAAGCAGGGGTGTGACAAAAAAAAATAGAACAAAAGAAAATATTTGTTATACATTATTAAACTCACACATATAAGTAAGTGAAAAAATCAGAATATACCTATATATATATATATATATCATTTATTATTTTTTTTTTTTACAATTTTTACATATCTAATGATTGAGATTATTTCATTAAAAGTATTAAAAAGTAATCTAATGATTGAAAATAAGTGTAAGAAAAAAACTTACTTAATCGATGTAATCTTCCCTCTATATATATATATATATATAACATATCATTTATTATAATTACATAATAAAAATTATATAAATATAAAATAATGTGTGTAAAAGTATATATAATATTATTTTATATCTCTTTAAAAAAGATATTGTCATATAAAGAAATTAAAAAATATTTTTATTATATTTTTTAATATATTCTTTTTATTGAATCAAATTATATATTATAACACATTTAAATTTAATTACATATTAATTAAAATTAAATATATATTTTAATATGTAACGTAATTTAATAAAAAATATTTTTAAAAAATATAATAAAAAATATGTTATTAATTTTTTTCAATTTTTTATATTTACTGATAAAGATAAGAGGAAAGAAGTGTCCTTTGAGTGGAAGTGACCGGCAAGTGTAGGTAGAGGAAGAGTATGGTGGCAGGTAAAGAATACAGGCTGGACTGACAGAAAAGCAGTAATGATTCTCCCTCCAATTCGGCGACCGATCTTGTCGTTTTCTGCCACCTCAGCATGCAGGTGGGGTCCTCCTCCCCTATTTTTCTCGAGAAAAAGACCAAATTTGAAATAAAAATATATCCCACACGAAATGCTCTACAGCCTGGAATAGTCCTCAGTCAAACTCAAGCAGGCAAGGAACCTCACCCATCATCACCCAACCGTTATCATCGTTATCTCTTTATTTTTCCTTTCCGTTTTGTTTGTTCTATCTTTTGCTTTATTTAATATTTTAACCTGAAAATTCTGGTACTCAGCGTTTTCTTTCTCCCCATTAACTTCCAGCACTGTTCCATTCACGCACACTTCGCATCTCTCCCTTAAACGCCTCAATTTTGCTTTTCCTTTCCTTCTAACTCAATATCTATATGAAAAAAAAATATTAAAAACTCATGACATCAGATAAAAAAATCATGACATATTAAGTAATTTATAGAAGATTAATAAAATATAAAGAAATTAATATAATTTTCTAAAATTTATTAGATAATTATATATCATGTGTACAAAAAAAATATATGTCAAAAGTATATTTTAAAATTGGAGGCTATAATTGAGTGGAGCATTGTGAGTGTGCAGTGGACGCGCTCATTCATGGATTGGCATTAGCTCTGTAAATGAATAGCAGAAGTCATATCATTATACAAATATTATTTTATATTTATATATTTTTTATCATCTTATTACAACTTGTTTATTTCAATTTTTTATATACTTTCACTCTAATGTGATTTGAGATTGTGAAGTGATATGCAAACACAAAATGTGTGCCAAGCATTAGGGGTATTTAATTCAATCTAAATCAAAAACCAAATCCCTAAAATCAAATCGAAAAATTAAAGTTTAATTAAAATTAAATAAATTTAGTATTTTTTTTATAAATCGATTACACTAGATTGGTTTTTAGTTTTAATTTTTAAAATTGATTAATATTATATAATATATTTATTATTATAAAATTTATATTTTTTACTTATAATAACTATAATTTTTCACTCATTTTTTACTTTATGTAATCAAATATTATTTTAAGTATGTGAAATAAAGTATTTTTATTTTTATTTTTTAATAATTTAAATTACTTTTAACCCAAAATTCTGAGCTTAAGTTTTTTTTTGATTAAAAACTGATTAAACTATTCCATTTGTTTAGATTGGTTCAATTTTAAAAAATGTAACTAATTTAATTTAATTCAAATTGATATAAATAACATTATTTAAATATATTGACCTTTTAACTAAATATCAATACAAAATTGAATCATAAACACTTATTTTTTTCCCAAAATATCCTTCTACTAAATTGGTAAAAAATTAATTTTTTAAAATATGATTAAATATATAAACAAAACTTATAATAATTTTTTTTTCATATACATAAATTTTAAAATTAAACTTAAAATTATATATTTAAAAAATTCAAATCTTTTTTACTCAAATCATCAGTTATTCATTCTTACTCATAAAATTATTTTATATATTGTAAAAATACTATAGTCATATATATAAATAATTTAATATTTTTTTCACATTAACATATGATATAAATATGATATGCATATTCTAATGAATTAATATTTTTTAATTTTTTTAAGTAATTAATTATAAAATAAAAAATATACAAAATTATAAAAAAAAAATTCACAAATTTTAACTAAATCTCACTAATAATTTATTTTTTATTTTTTTCTCTTATAATTAACCAATTAATATACATGAAACATTTTCAAAAACCAAGAGAGACTGCAGCACCGTCAACACTCCTTACCATGCATAATTCTATGTAAATTCTTTTATTCTATTTAATTTTGAATTAAGATAAGAAGCTGAAAGGATAAAAGACGAAAGCACAAGGGGATGACTTGTGCAAACAGGAGCAGCTGAGAACCGACGCGTGTCAAATTACAGCTGTATCCCAAATCCCAAGGCAACCGCTTCCCAGGAACAAGCGGTACTGATAGCACCACAACGCTCGCTGAAACCTCCCAAAAACCTAACCTCCTCAACCGGTACCCTCTCCCCCCATCCCTCACACATATAAGCAACAATGCTCCAACACAATAACCCAACCCCTTCTTCTTATTCTTGTTTTTCAACGAACGCCTTCGCTCTCCTTGCA
Organism: Ormosia semicastrata; assembly: GCA_029884595.1. Lineage (NCBI taxonomy): Eukaryota > Viridiplantae > Streptophyta > Magnoliopsida > Fabales > Fabaceae > Ormosia > Ormosia semicastrata. Next base: position 55,494,088 of record JAQQTO010000057.1, on the reverse strand, counting down.
CATAATCAACGAAATCCGAAACTAACACAAATAATACAATCCATATAAGAGAACCATGGCCATGACCCGAAATGAAATGGATCGGATCAAGGGTCCATGGAGCCCCGAAGAGGACGAGGCTCTTCAAAGGCTGGTGGAAAAGCACGGGCCTCGTAACTGGTCGCTGATAAGCAAGTCGATACCGGGTCGGTCCGGGAAATCGTGCAGGCTCCGATGGTGCAACCAACTGTCACCCCAAGTGGAGCACCGGGCCTTCACGCCCGAAGAGGACGAGACCATAATCCGGGCCCACGCCCGGTTCGGAAACAAGTGGGCCACCATAGCCCGGCTCTTATCGGGTCGAACCGATAACGCCATCAAAAACCACTGGAACTCCACGCTTAAGCGCAAGTGCTCCTCCATCACAATCGACGAAACCGCCGCCGGTTTTGACGGCGGTTTTAGCCCACAGCCTCCGCTTAAGAGGTCTGCGAGCGCAGGCGCGGCGGTGCCCGTGTACACCGGGCCAACACCGGGTAGCCCAACCGGATCATCCGATGTGAGCGAGTCCAGCGTTCCTCTCGCTGCGTCTCCGTCTTCGCACGTGTTTCGTCCCGTGCCGAGAACGATCGTGCCACCTTCGTTAGAAACGACGTCGTGTTCGGAAGACCCTCCAACTTCGCTGTCGCTGTCTCTTCCCGGCGTGGAATCATCGGAGGTATTGAATAGGGTGGGGGAGCCGGCGCATGTGGCGACGGCGGCGGTGATGGGGAATTCTTTGCCTTTGTTGACTGTGATGGAACCGGCCGCAGCCGTGACGGTTCCGGTGGCGGCGCAGCCGCAGCAAGAGGTGGTTCATTTGGGGGTTTTTAATTTTAGTACGGAATTGATGGCGGTGATGCAGGAGATGATAAGGAAGGAAGTGAGGAGTTACATGGCGGGGTTGGAACAGCGAAATGGGATGTGTTTTCAGGGTGTTGATGGGTTTAGAAACGTTTCTTTGAAGCGTGTTGGGATTAGTAGGGTCGATTCTTGAATGGAAGGAAATAAGAGGTTTGGGACTGAAGAAGGGGAAAAAAAAAAGGAAGCTTTTTTCCTTTTTTGGTTTTCTTTGTTTTTTAGGCAATAATTTTGGTTAATGTACAGTGGGGAAGGGAAAGAGGATGAAGCATGGGAGGGACTTGGGGGAATGGAATTTCATGGATTCTCTCTGTTAATAGGAAAAGAAAAAGGTACTGTTGAAGAGAGAAACGTTTGAAATAAAATTAGTCTATCCTATAACTTAATATGGTGAGTCTCTGTATAACAAAAAATTTGTCTATCTCTCTTTACCAAAGGATCTCACCCGAATTTCATTCCTATCAAGCAGAGGAAACGAAGGCTAAGGATGGATGGGTTAGTTTTACCCAGGAAAAAATCTGAAATTTCTGAGTATATAAAAAAAAAGAATCTGAAATTTCTACCCCTTGTTAGCCTCTTGGTTGGTCTTGTTCAGGTTTAGTTTGTTGGGAAAGAAAAAGAGGGCTTAGTTGGAAAAGAGAAAGAAAGAGAAAGGGGTAGATTAAAAAGATGGAATATCCTCGGAATTTCAGTAGGAGTTTAATTTATTTTCTTATGTGCATAATGTTTAAGTAGTACCTGTTTTTTATCCAAAAAAAAAGAGTAGTACTTGTTTTGGTAGAAATCCAACCTTAGGTCAAGATGACGGTTAGCGATAAATTCAACTCCTTGATCGATCTCATATATATCTCATATTTTTAACTTTTTTAGATAATAAAGTATATGTTTAAAAAATATTTAAAAAATGTTATTAACATTTCTATTTAATTAAACAATCTTTCACGCAACAGCCTAGAAAGGGAAATGAGTACTGAAATTGAAAGTAGGACTACGAAAACTGAAAGAGCGTTAATTTTTGTCTGTTATCATTTTCTCGGTCTAAAAACCGATGATCTGTTTCCTATATAATTTTGTTTTGATTTTAAACCAACAGTTTTGTGGATTGGAGCTCTGATCTCATTGGATTTATGTGCTAGTTAAAGTAATAACGGGAACATCACTTGATGCAACTTTTCAATTGTATGTTGGGACAGACTAAATAAAATAGAATTACAGAGCTAATATAGTGGTTACTCGTAATTTCACTTTCATAGAAGCACTGATGCCTCTGAACATAGTTGCAGAATTGGTTCGATTAGTCTAATTGAAAAATTTGTAATTTGGGTTTTAGATTGGTTCGGTTCTTAGTCACGGCAGAATTATTTTTACAATTTGAATGATGTGATGACTTAGATTTTTATTTTATTTTTACTTTAAATTTTAAAAAGACAATTTTTAAAATTTTAACATGATATTTTAAAGATTTTTTTATAAAATGTATTTTGTTATTAAATTACATATTTTTGTTTAATAATATTTTTAATTTTTAATTTATATTATTATTTAATAAATTTAATTTTAAAAAATTTAAACTGAATGATCATTCTTAATTTAATTAGATTATTAATTTTTTTTACATGATATATTTTTTGTGTAGTATTTTTTTATATAATATACTTTGAAAAAATATTTATTATTTATATAAATTTTCTGATTTAACTACTTCACTCACAATTTAGTACTATTGACACTATTGACTTTCTGATAAGTTCAACTTCCAGTCTAAATTATCCTCAATCCAGATGGATATTGCTCTTTTCCCATGCATTGGTCAGAGTTAACTGGGTCATTTGTGATAACGTAGTACTTGGTAATGTTACTGTTAGGTTGATTAATGATATACCAGATTATTAACAATACCCAGGACAGCAGTTAAGAAAGGATTTGGATTGCCAACAGTTTTAAAAAAATTGTATTAAATCTCAACCACAAAAAATGCCTCATTTTATTACAAAATATAAATTATAAAAATTACAAATCACTTGTGAATCCTTAGATGCATAAGTACAGCTCGTACAATTATTTTTCTAACTACAGATGATCCATTCCGGTTAAGAAGATGAAAAGGTTCCTCGTGTTGTATAATACGGTTGAGAAAGGTTGGATAAGATTATTATAAGTAAAAAAAAATTATATTTCCTTTGAATGACTTTTTATTAAAATCTTGAAAATTATTATTTTATTAATTTTATCTCTCACTTATTTAATATTAAAAAATTAATATTTTATTTTATAAAATGACAAATAAAATTTTAAAAATCTAAAACAACAATAAAAAACAACTAAAAGTCTAGAACTGAAAATTTTCCTCGTTAAATTTTATTATATCTTTTAAAAATATCTTCTTACTACTTAATAAAAAAATTAAATTAAATAATAAATACAACTAATAATTTATAAATATACATAATATTTTTTATTTTTTATTTAATAATTAAAATAAATATTAAAATAATATGTTAAGAGAATTTAAAATTATTCTATTCGCTCCGGATGATCAACAACGGTAAATTCTGGGCTATAATTGCTTTCAGATATTTCAATAGTAATAGTCTAGAAGAGCAGCTAGAACCAACGATCTATTTCTATGCTTTAAGTTCCTGATATTCGACAACCTAACTTTTGAGCTATAATTGCTTTCAGATGTGTCAGTTAAATTATCTGTAACGTAAGCGTTATAACAGTATACTTCGTTGGCGGGTAGATGTTGGGGTAATATCTTTCCAAAACTCTCGAAGCATAATTGCTTCAAGCTCGTGATGGTCAACAACCTAACTTTTGAGCAATAATTGCTTTCATGTAATGTGATAGTTATTTAAAAAGAAAATAAACATAAATTTTATCATACATAAATTTATCATAATTTATTATAAGATTAACTAATTATATAAACAATAAATTATATCTTTATATTTCTAATATGATTCTCTCAGAGAATTGAGATCCTTTTAAACCACTAGTTTTTATGTATGGGAAGTGTTCCTTAAACTGCAGGTCCATTTATTTTAATTTACATTTTCGGTTTTATATCAAGCAGAAATCCGAGTTTTATCGTAGCAGATGAACAACATGAGACGCTTCGTTTTACACATTATATGCATGCTTTCATTTTGTCCTTTTTGGTTCCTTTTTTCTTTGGCTTTACTACAAACTCTGAAAATGAGGTTTATGGCTGTGCGAAATACTGCCCTACCCAGTTGAACCTGGATAATCTGTGTAAAGAGCCTTGACCATTTCCAATAAGATGATAAGTTTGATATTTTTATTAGTGCGTTTATTTGTACTTAATTTGTAAGAAAATTATTTTTTTATCAAAAAAATTACTTCTCAAACATACATAACTATTTAGATAAGATTTTGAAAAAAAATTTAAGAAAATTTTTTTAATCAAAAACTGAAATGAATAACTTCTTAAAAGAACCAATTTTAGGATAGATGCAATAAAAAAGAGAAAAATAAAGTATTTTTGTAAACACAACATTTACATTTCATAAAAATCTCTAAAAAAAATTATTTTTATAATATCTTTAAACACTTTATTTTTTTTCAAATCTTATCCAAATGTGTCATTAATTTGCAAAAAATGTACCTTTTTTAATTAAAAATATTATTTCTCAGACAACAGTTTTCGGATAATTTTTTTTAAAAAATCAGAATAAAAATATATATCAATTTTTCACTTTAATCAAAAGCTAAAATGAATAACTTCTTTAAAAAAAATTAATTTTAAGAAAGATGCAATAGAAGAGTGAAAAAAAAAAAAAAAAAACATTTAATAAAAATCTCTACAAAGAATATTAATCTTTTGTGCTATATTAAAATCACTTCTTTATAAAACTAATCTAAACTCACCCTATATTTACATTCAGGCAGTAGTACAAGCCATGGTTTAGTTAACTACTGTTTTGTTGCTTGGACGATTATCTGAGCTACAAAGAGTACGTGCCTATCATCACCAAAGGAAGTTAACAACTAAACGGGTTAACAGAAAGATAATGTAATTGCTCAACTTCTGAAGGTACCCTTCTAGTGCAGTTTTTTGCATCGATATTTCTTCCTATAAATCTTATGACTGCAAATGCACATGCATATTCTTCCCTTAACATACCATTTTTCTTATTCCATTTGAAAGGGTGAACGAGGGTTAAACAAAGAAACACTAGCGTCAAATAATAGGGAATGATAAATTCTCTGGGATGATAAAAATGCCTACAGATATACAAGGGATATTGAGATTTTGCTCAATAAACAGAACATAAATCTGCAATACTCTACTTCAAATAACACCAAGTTACAAATTTACTGTTGTGATGCTGCTTGAGCCGGTGATATTTGTCCTGAGAGACAGTAGTCTAGATTTAACCTCGTTAATCAAATGTAACGTATCCTGCTTCCAGGACCAAGATGGTTCATTTAAAGCACGTATGGAATTGAGACAAACAAGCAGGGTTCCACCTTCATGTAAAAGAACCTGCATACATGTAAAGGATAAACAAGAGACTTGATTAGAGAGCAACCATTGAAAAAGGTTGAGAGAGAAGTAATCAAGGATTTGAGTTCAAGTTAGTGGCATCATTCACAAGCTAAAGGTCCTATTCTCAGGGACACAATAATTTGCAGGAATTCTAGTGAACAAGCTGAGTATTAGTAATCACCTTTCATTCAATTCACTTTTTTTCTTCACAAGTGTTTTTCTTTTTCTTTGTATTTTTTTTTTGCCCGCCTGGGTGGGGGGTGTTCCCTGAGCAAACTGGTATAGGCATAGCCAAAGAGGCAACCTTTACTAAAATCTGATCATGAGAATTCTGATCACAATCATTCAGAAAAATGCTTGTTCAAGTTATTCATTGCTTCATTTCTTCTCTACATAATGCACCAATCCATCTTTTCTGTTCTTCTCATCGTGACTCTATTTCTTCGAACTTTCACTTCTTTAGGAATCTTAATGATAGAAATACTCGTGACTTACAATCTCTCTTTCTCCTTCTAGAAAATGTCAATCTTTTATCCATTCCAGATAGGAGAATTGGACTCTTGACCCTTCTAATGGTTACTCTTGTAAGTCGTTCTTTCATTTCTTAACTCATTCTCCTAATAGATAGAAGTTTGCCCTTGATAAATATATTTGGAAATCCAAAGCTCCTTTTTAAGGTGAAGTCTTTTGTCTGGACTGTGGTACTGAACACTAATGATTTGTTGCAGATTCAGATACCTAGAACAGCCATTTCCCATAATATGTTATGTGCATGCACAACTCTGAATCAGCTACATATATGTTTTAATATTGTTCGATTGCTAATTCATTGTGGAATAGACTGTTTGGTGTTTGTGGGGAACATTGGGAGTGTCCTAATTCTCTAGAGACGGACAATAAGGTTTAAAGGACTTGGAAGAAGAAAAGAGGTCAAGATTTTGTGGAACTGTGCTATGTTTGCTATTCTATGGCGCATCTGATTGGAGAGGAATAATTGGATTTTTCAAGGTGTTTCGGTGTCAATAGAAATTGTTGAAAGAATATTTCTAAATATTGTTATTACTAAAATTTTTTAAATTGTACATGTATGATTCACATTATATAGGCTTATGTCAATAATTACTTGCCTAGAATAGAGCTAAATTATAAGAAATAAATTTATCCTAATACAAGAATCAAATCTATCCTAAGAGAGATTATTTATGATACTCTAAAATATTTCAAGATACAATAAAGATATTTTGATATATTTTTCAAGTTAAAGCTTCCTAAGCTTGAACTTGTAACAATTAAACAATTAGATAGAGTGATAGTGGTTGGAACGAATTGAGGCGGTGGTTGGCAACTACTTCTGGGACAAAGACGAAGACGAGGCCAGTACATCTGGATAGACGGAGACGGGGCCAGTGCATCTGGGACAAAGAATTGGAGCCATAACATCTGGAACAAAGAGTTGGGCTAATGTGAGTCATAACCAACATAAGTTACCATCGAAATGATCTTCGATAAGAAGAGAAGTCACCAATAATATGATTCATCGTGGGAGAGGAGTCACCATTGGAATGATCGTTGGTGGGAAGAGAAGCCACTGGTATGATCTATTAGTGGAAAAAGAACGACATGACAAACATTAGCATTGAAGTATATGTAGAGATGAATTTATTTCAATTCTCTCCCTCAATGAGGGTAGCAGTAGCGATGAAGGCTGATTGAAACCTAGCGATGAAGGCTGGTCTGATCAGCAATGAAGGCTGATTGAAACCCAACAATGAAAGTCGACTCTAAACCTAACGATGAAGGCTGGTCTGATTAGTAATGAGGACTGATTGAAACCCAGCGATGAAGGCTGGCTCTAAACCCAGCGATGAAGGCTGGCTCTAAACCCAACGATGAAGGCTGAGTACAGTAGAAGCAACAGAGGCTCTGAGATCGAGAGCAACAAAACTAAATCTTGGTATAATGGTGGTGAATAATACTAAGGAGTTCCAAGAACTCTACACCGCGAAAAGGAGAAATTCTTCTCAAGGTGGATACTATGACTCTGATACCATGTTGAAAGAGTATTTCTAAATATTGTTATTACTTGAATTTTTTAAATTGTACATGTATGATTCATAATATATAGACTTATATCAATAACTATTTGCTTAGAATAGAGTTAAATTATAGGAAATAAATCTGTCCTAATACAAATCAAATCGAGAGATCATCTATGATACTCTAAAATATTTCAAGATATAATAAAGATATTTTGATATATTTTTCAGATATTCTAACAGAAATATTGTGGGATAGAATAAGGTTTTTGACTTCTTTTTTGTGCTATGCCCATGGTCTTTTTAAGGGGGGGTTGCTGTTTCAGATATACATAGAGATTGGGCTTCCAGTGAGCAATGTTACTCGGGTTTTCTTCTGCTGTTTTCTTTGTAACTTTCCCTTTTTGTAGTTTCTAGTGGAGGATATCCTATCCTCCTATCGTTGTAATTGTCTTCTTTCTTATTGAATTTCTTTTTCTATCAAAAAAGAAAAAGTTATTCACTGCTTCATGATAACATGGTGGTGCCAAAAGAAAACACATGTTCTGCAGCAGAATCACATTCATCCTGTTTACGTGGACTATAAGACATGACTGACAACTAGCAATTAGATCCAGCATCAAATTAAACTCAATTTCATACCGTTAACCACAATGGAAGAAACCCCAAAACTGATGGAAGTGCTGCCATGACAATGCAGGACAATGCCAAACCCACATTTTGTTTAATCTGCATGTGCATTTACATATATAAGGGAATAACATCCAAGTGCTGAAGAAATAATGTTTCGTAAGAGTTGATATAAAATACCAGCGAAGTTGTTTGGCGGGACTTGGCAATACAAAATGGCACTGCAGAAATATTTTCTCGAAGCAACAACACATCTGCAACAGCTATGGCAGTTGCACTAGCACGATGAGCAAGCACAATCCCTACAGTTGCAGCAGCAAGTGCTGGGGCATCATTGATACCTTCACCAACCATAATTAAGCCTCCCCCTGTCGCAAAAGTAAAAGCAAAATGCAATAAGAGAGCAATAATGTATGTGAAAAAGACATCATTGGGAACCTGGTTAAAAAAATAGTCTCATCATGAAAATAAGACAACTGAGTTGCATCACTGAACAACAAAGGTACAACAAAAGAAAACTTGGAAGTGAAGCATGTAAAGGTGACATCTAGGGTTTCAATTCTGCACAATTTACCCGCACTGGGGGGCCCCGGGGAGGGGGGTGTGTGATGAAAAGCAACCATTGGTATGTAACTTTTGATAAAAAAGAACCATTGTTATGTCACTACTTTTTTTTTATAGAAAAAGAAATATCATTAGAAGAGAAGAGAAGAATACAAAGAAAAAGGATAAGACATCGTCACAAACAAACAAAAAGAAACAAGAAAAACCTATGAGATTGAGTCATGCAACAAAGCATGCGAATCTCTCTAGATGTCTAACAAAGAAACAACCCTAAAGAGACCATGAGTAGAACACCAAAGGGAGGCCAAAAGAGTAAACCTATCCCAAATGAAGTCTAGGGTTGAAAAAGAGTCCTTGAAAATTCTAGCATTTTTTTCTATCCATAGACACCATAGAACAGCATAGATAGAGCACTGCTGCAAGATCTTTGCTTCTTTATGAGAACCAAAACCTCTAAACTTAGTAAGGAGAAAACTCGCAATAGAACAATGCAAAAAGAGATGAACCCCGGATTTCAAACTGGAGCAGCCTATTATACACATATCAGGAGACAGCAGTGAGAGGTTTACGCTTTTGGAGCATGTCTTTAGTATTAATCCTATTAAGAATAGCAATCCAAACAAAAGTTTTGACCTTTGAGGGAGCTTTGGACTTCCATAAGGGCTTGTCCAAAAGAAATCTATCTCAATTAGGTGATTGAGTCAAAAATTGAAAATACGATTTACAAGAGAAAACTCCCGAAAAGACAAGAGTGCAAATCCTTGAATCAAGTTTGGTTAATAGAATCAAGCAAAATCAACACAGAATCAAGTTCACCAACCTCTCTATCATACAAGTTTTTGAAAAAATGAAGGTTTCAAGAGAAGTTATCCTGAGAAAAAAACTGACAAACATGGGCATTATGTAAAGAAGATAGGTAAAAGAGTCTTGGAAAAGCCTGAGAGAGAGGATCAATATCTTCCCAAAAATTAATACAAGAGCCATCACCCAAATGCAAGGGATGAGAGAATTAGAAGGTAATCCCTGAGAAATAAATTTCCAAGGACTAACACGAGTAACTCTACTCGCAGAATTGGTGTCCCACTGTTGGTAATAAAATAATCTTTTCGATCCGCATAGAATCATCGAAAGTCTTGTGCAAGACTTTGATGTTACGTTATTAGACTAAGTTTTCGATTTAGCCAATTAGACAAGAAAGAAAGTTTCAATTAAAGAAATTAAGAAGAATAATGATTTTGATTGATACCTTTCAATTGGAATCATGGAAAAGATCAAAGCAGGAAACAACTTGTTGAATGATGAACAAGAAATTTGAAGAAATTAGCAAAGGAAATGAAGAATTTGATGAATGACAAGAAGGTTTAATCAAGCGTTAGAAGAGAGTTGATGAAGTTTATCACTTGACGATCGAAGAAAGAATTGATTTTGTCAACACTTAATAAAATTCAAGGCTGCAAAGGAGATTTTGAGTGAAGATCAAGTTTCGAAGCAGTTATAAAATTGAATTCAAATTCAAATTCAGGTTGTAGAAGTTTGAATTTGAATTCAGAGGAGTTATTAACAGTAGAGTCTGTAATATTAAGACAAGGCAATTATTACTATTAAATTTAGGAAGTTGTTTTAGACAAAGACACTTGTCATGATCTTGTCAGAATAGCAGTTACCATCCTTGTCTATAAATACAAAGGGAGGTAAAGGCATTTAGGAGGTTGGAAATCACTTGTACACATCTCTCACACATCCAAAAGTCACTCTTATGAACAAGGATCAAAAAGGGATTAGTCAAGTATGCCTTTCCACCCTTACAATTTCAATGCAAGTTTAATGCAATTCCTTTTACATTCTATGCAAATTTTCTTCATCTTTTGGTCGAGTGATTCTCTGGGTCATTTTATTTCTCTTGTTTGCTTTACTTTATTTATTTGTCATTTACTTGTATTTTCATTTATCTTCAGTAAAGTTTACCATTATGCAAGTTTATTTTTTTTTAGCATTTTAATTGCTTTCATTACTTGCTGTTATTCAGTTACTTGTCATTTTTTATTATATTGTTTATCATTTCAAGTCTATTTCTACTTTTGTTGCTTTATCTTCAATTACAATTTACTGATTTCATTGCATCACTTTACTGCATTATTTGTATGCTCTATTGTTTATTCTTTGATATTGAATTATCATTGGCTTTGTTTCATACTACAACTATACATTATTTTTACTATTTACTCGAAATTGCTTTATGATATTCTTAAGATTCATAAACCACCAAGAACTTGAGAGTATTTGACAGGAAGAGATTCCCTTCCCAGATTAATAATAGGAATCGAATTGTCTTTTGACAAAAATCAAGTTTAACACCCACCCATTCGGTTGCAAACAATACTTACTTTGGATAACTTGATGCCAAAGAGAAGAAGACTGCAGGGAAAACGCCAAAGCCACTTAGCTGCCAAAGCAATGTTTGGACAAATTACCAAGACCTAAGGTGGTCTCTACTAAAATCCCACGCTCCCGACCAAAGGAAATTCCGCACAATTCTCTCTATTTTCTGCACCACTCCCACTAGTATCCAAAAAAGGGAGGAATGCTAGACAAACAAGACTGAGTAAGAGTGATCCGACCATCCAAAGAAAGAAAGGCACCCTTCCAAGAGTCAAATGGCTTGGAAATCTTACAAACCACCAGATACCAAAAGGATGGGGCATGAGGATTGCCTCCTAGAGGAATGCCAAGATTAGTGAGAGGCCATTCAAGATATTGACAATCAGTCAAAGTAGCAAATGCAGTCAAATTCTGACGGTCCACATTGACACCGGCCAAACCACTTTGGGCCAAATTAATTTTAAGACCAGAAATGACCTCAAAGAAATTCAAAACAGACATAATATTAACAAAAGAATCAACATCTGGCTCCAAGAAGAAAATAGTATCATTGGTACTTGAAGATGAGAAACTAAAACCCCTTCCAAACCAACAGTCAACCCCTTAACCAGCCTATTATTAACAACTCTAGACACTAACTGACTAAGCACATCAACCACAATAATAAAGAGAATAGAAGATAAAGGATCTCCTTGCCTCACTCCACTATGGCAAGAGGATAAACCAAGATCAGCATTCACTATGACAACAAAAGTGGTAGAGGATAAAAACCCAAAACCTTTCCTATCCATGACTTCATCCAAAAAAACCCCAACTAACACGATTATAAGCTTTCTCAAAATCTAACTTAAAAACATGACCATGTTTTCCCTGGGTTCTAAGCGAGAAATAGTATCAAAAATGACTCGAAGCGAGAAGCAGGGAACTTTTGTTATGATCTTATTAACACTAGAAACCAAGCTAATGGGGTGGAAATCCTTTACTTTAACTTACCTATCCTTTTCGAGAACGAGAGAGGTAAAAGTAAAGTTCATACAAACTCCAACTTTGACAATTACAGAAGAATTCATCAAACACCCTATAAAGGCTAGGTTTGACAATATCTGAAAAGTTTTGGAAAAAATCAAAAGTAAAGCCATATGGACCAGGCACTTTGTCTTTCCCCAAACTAAAAACAGCCCTACAGATTCCCTCCTCCTCAAAAGGCCTTTCCAACCAGCAAGCCTTATCCAGAGTAATGGGACACTAATCCAAATCCTCAATGAAAGGTCTAACATGCATTTCCTCAGTGAACAACTCTCAGTAGAACATAGAAATTTCAAACGCAATGACTTCAATATCCCTAACAACACTACCACCCTCAATTTCAAACTCTTTTGTTAGGCTCTTCCTATGCCTAGCCACCCTATTAAACAGCTTTGAATTAGTGTCCCCATCCTTAGCCTAATGAAATTTCATCTTTTGTCTCCAACTTGTTTCTTTCCTAAGCAGAATTTCATCTAAGTCTAGTATCAACTTCTACCTCTTATCACAAAGATCCTCTGAAAGATTACCCTCTAACTCCAACCTATCCAGTTAGTCAATTTCTTTCAAAATATCTTCTTTCCTAATCCAAATGTCTCGAAAGACAGACTTATTCCACTCTTTCAGTTTTCCTCGAGAAGCTTTAATTTCCTCATTATTTTAAAGCCTTCCCAAGCCCTCAATGGAAGCTGTATTCCAAACTTCATTAACAAAAGGGAACAAAAGAGTGGTGACTTAACCACATGTTCTCGAACCTAAAAGGGGCAGGACCCCACTTTACCTTACTAGATTTCAACACAATAGGAAAGTGATAAGAAATTGGGCGAGATAAACTCCCTTGCACAAGATCAAGAAAAGCATCCTCCTAGGTAGAGGTAAAAAGGAATCTATCCAACTGAGAAGCAACAGTGTATTGCCTTCTAGTCGACCAAGTGAACCAGGCATTGGAAAGGGATACCCTAAGACTACACTCCTTGATAAAACTATCAAAACCCATCATAGAAGAAGTGAGATGACAAACACATGCATGTACAAAAGCGAAAATGATAAACATGTGTAGTACAGAAATCAGTGTGAACATAATATCATTGTTAACAAAGATGTAAGGATAAACAATCTCTGATCAAGGAACTTACCCATATCTCTTGAGATGTCCTTTACATGACTCAGCTTATCTTCAGGCTTCAGGTTGCAATGAAACTCATTGATGCCCACAGCGCTAGCAACTCTCCTTGCACTAGACTCGTGATCACCAGTTAACATCATCACACGAAACTTTGCTTCATCTTGCAATTCTTGAATAACATTAAAAACCCCAGGACGAGGCCTATCCTCTAGGTGAATCAATGTTACCTGCGTCAAGTGGTTTATTAGTTAGGTTCAAGTGAAAACTGATGAGAATGAGATTGTAGCATATCATCATCTAATCAGGCTCAATGTGTTTTGTTTGGGAAAAAGGAAAGAAGAAAAGGACAAAGGTCTATTTCAAAATAATGAGGCTAGAGGAATTGAAAGACTTGGGTATGAGGCCAGCTTCTCAAGCTAGAGAGGTCTTTGCAATTTGAAATACTCAAAGCATTACCCCTCCCCCAAGAAAAGAAGTGTAGCTAACAGTATACCACCTTCTGATTAACTGAAAGGGCAGCATGAACAAATTCACTACCAAAAGAAGATGTATTAACAGCTTCCTTGATCTTTTTTGACTCATCTTCAGATTGAGAAAATGAAGTGATGAAATCTACAGACCCAAGTGATGCTTTCAATAGTTTAGCACCGCCAGTTCCTGACTATAACAAGACAAAAATCAATTTGAGTCATTTTACTTGTCATTCACAAATAAACTATATGAGATAAAAGATGCATATATTAGAAGTCTATCTTACTCGTCACTTTATGGGTCCCATCATAATATATAGTTAGCACTTGCATTAGTGTCAGTATGCAAAGAAAACAAATGCAAAATAATGAATAACAAATCTTTAAAAAAGTGTACAAGGAAACATTGGGAGCTCTCTAAGTGAAATGTATAAAATATGAGCTTGAGATACTGACAATATACAATAGCATATACTATAACGCTTGGCTTTGTCAAGCAAAGTGAATATTTAAGTAATGGGTTGATCTACACATATAATAACATGGTACCTCAATGCTGTTAACAGTAGCAGTAAGGCCTCTACCAGGAAAGTACTCAAAACTTTCAACGGAAACAGATGGTAGGTCTTTGCCTTCACTATGGTCAACCACAGCCCTGCAATTTGTTTTACAGAAAAAATGCATAAATACTGACGAGATAATCATGTTCAAGATCGTGCTTTATTTATACATTTGAGATGGCATAACTGAACATTCAAGAATTGAATTGAATATTTCATACCATATACACTTGCAAGCCACTGAGAAATTATATTATGTTAACCCAAATTAAAGTTCAAAACCAAAAGGAGAAACACATGAAAGAAAACTTACTGCTCCTCTTCCTCAAAAGATAAAAGAATGATGTAAAAAATCAATGAAAACAACAGTTGTAACCTGTAAGAGGGAGGTTAAAAAATAACATCAATACATTCTGTTCAAAATGATACCTTCCAATGGGGTGCGTAGTACCCTTTTCCATAGCCGCAGCAACAGCCAGAGCTTCTTTTTCACAGGTGGGAATGCAACAGGAAGAAATGTTAGATTCATTGTTTCTAACGTGGTGACCATAAATGGGCTCAATTGCCTTGAATACAAGTCCACCAGTTGTCAATGTCCCTGTTTTGTCAAATGCAATAGTGTGACAAGAAGCTAGAGCATCCAGAACATGTCCACCTTTGAGTAATATCCCCTGCATGTTGAGGTAATTGTCACACCCATAATAAAAGGAGCATCCCACGCTTAAAATTTTGGAAAAAATTGAATAACTTTCTACTTCACTCAGACCAACAAACATAAACTACGTGAAGAGGACTTAAATAATATAATGTAATCAATAACATGAAGATTATCAAATTACTCCATTCAATTCAGCTTAATGACAGACCTAATCAGGATTTTTCGTAAACCAGTAAAAATTAGTTTCACCATCTAGAAGACAATACTTGTTTCCCTGTTAGAAGCATCAAGCATGTTTATGGCTTAGTTTTTCTTCAATCATAAGTCTGATTAAGTTTCAAGTTCACATTTGGTGCTAAAAATTATTACTTAGGGTGATAGGGAAATTGGTATTAGATAGAAACACATATTATTCCATATACAATACCTGATATACTAAGCGTTATACCATGTACAATACCAGATATACTAAGCGTCAAAAGTTTGTTCTTTGCATGACAGTTAATGAAATATCTTTCCTCTTTCTTGAAATGGAAAAATAGAAAATTTAGATGCTAATTTCAGCATAACCTAAATGATTAAGATTTCATAACTTTCTTTGTTTCAAATGAGTTTTCGTAACATTATTTGCAAGGATATCACAATATTTACCCATAAGTTTTGGAAATTCAATTGATTTAAGTATTATGTGATAGTAAATACATGCAGGATCATCCCTATGTTTGGATGTTTTTTCATTAATGGAACGGAACGGAACGGAATAGGGGGGAATGGACCGAAAAGGAAAGGGAAGGAATGGAACATAGTTACCATTCTCTTCGTTTGGAAGTTTCATTAACAGAACGGAACGAAACTTCATTACCCATGTGTTCCCTCTATTCCATCTCAATTTTGGAGGGAACAAAAGTTTGGCATTAAAGGGGAAGAGAGAGGAAATAATTCCTCATGTGTTCCGTTCTATTCCCATGTATTTTAAAACTCCTAAACAAGGGAAGTTATTTCCCTTCCCCTCATTACCTATCATCCAAACATAGTGTTAAAATATAATGTTGCATACAAAAATGAAAAACACAAAATCATCTTGACAGGATGTGAATACTTCATAATTGAAACACTAGGATAACACTTGATTCTGGCAAAAGGAAAAAAATGTTAAAAGATTTGAACTGCAATTTATTATAAGATAAGTTTGAATTTGAAATATATTCTGACATTGTGTATTAAAAATGGTGAACTGTTGTGCCCCAATGTAGCTAATGGATACCTTTCTTGCACAAGAGCTGATTGCTGTAGCATATGCCAATGGGGCCACAGCCAAGGCACATGGTGATGCTGCCACCATGAGCCCTAGGGCTCTGTAAACTGAACCTCTGCAAGCTATACAACCAGACACTAAATAAGCTGAAAGATGAATGTTAAGTCATACATAGATATGCAACAAATTTGTTTTCAGGATACTATCGCCCTTAACAACTGAAATTGAAGAAAAACAGAATACTGAGAAAGTTATTGCTCAACCTGTCAAACTATGAAGCGTGACAGATAAGAAAACTGAAGTGATTTTGTGAACTATCTTATATTATCAATTCTAGCTATAGCTAACTTACCTAGACCAATGGGCTATCTGAATTTATGAGTCTATTTGTTTCAGTAAATTACAATTCCTCGTAAGCCCCCCATGTCAAAACATCCTATATTTATTAATTAAGCTCCAGCATTATGACACATTATATCACCTTGTAAGACTGTTAAATTAGTTAACACAAAAACAAAGGCAGAGAGCACTAAAAAAATTGGTGATAATGATTATAGTATAATATTAAATTATTAATATATAGGAACTCTATAAGTCAAGACTTCTGTACCACTCGAAGAATGATGATACACCCCTATCCCAAGTCTATACTAGGAGGAAGAAAAAAGGGCTGTGTTCAAATGGGCAGAAGGAGCAGGCTAGGTTGAGTGTGTATAAAAGGAGGAATAAGGAGGGAAATGGAGGGTCTGTCCTCACAGCAGATAAAGAGACAAAAGAAAAGGTTGTTAACAAACTAGACAGCTGGTGCAATATGAATGGGAAGGAATGAGTGGAGTGATTTGGGCATTACCACCAAAAGGTGGGATAAATGTGAGGGAGAGGAGTGAGAAAGGTTTAGGCAAGAATTGAGAAAGGTGGTGAGGTTTTGGGAACGGTTAGGAGTTTCTGTGCATCTGCATAATTTCCCTTGTAATTTTCTTTTCTTTTTCCCTGCACTTTCTTTGTGATTTCAGTCTTAACAGAGGGCCACCTCTGCCTGTAAGGAGCTTGATCTCCATTATCTCTACTTTAATAAGTTTCTATCAAATGATTATTAAAGGAAAAGAGTAACTAACATGTCTGATCTCACAAAGGCAATTCACAAAGAAAATCAAAATGAAGATCCAATAGGATAAAAACATGATTAGTATACAGACTTTCAAAATTTATAAACTATAATACAGCATTACTAGAGTAAAAGAATTTAAAAATTACCTGGTGTACTAATGAATGGCCACTTAAATACAAGTGGCCCAATAACAGCAATAGCAATTGATAACACCACAACAACTTTGCTGTAACGTTCACCAAATTCATCCAGCCATCTTTGAAGTTTAGGTTTATTCAACTTTGCTTCCTCAGTCAACTGCACAATTCTGCTGAGAGTTGATTCCTTCCATGTCTTTGTTACCTGTGAGTACATAATTTTATACTTTGTGGTAAGTTCCCAACAAACGCACAATTTAAACAAGACAAGCACCTATTCAGAAACAAGTTGAAGTGTTGAAACAAGAGAGTATCATTACTGACAAGCTAGCACTATCAACGTAGCATCACAATCTCTAGCAACTTATCCATACATATCTTAGAACTTGATTCATCACCTTATTCTTCACCAATGAAAACAAAATTCTCAAACTTAGGTATGGTTAATGTCTTGTGAAACTCAGCAATAAATGACAAAAAAATAAATAATAGAGATATTTATTTCCAACTGAAATATACAGCAATTCTCACTAACTACCTATCAATACCTCCATCACCAACTCCTATCATCCCTACCACAGAACTAGCAGTCCACCCAATATCATTACAGTCACCCTCCCAAAATAAAATATAAAGGATTTAAAAAACTAATCATCAACAGTGTAATGAGATTAACTATACTATTACAGCCGCTGCCACCTTACTTACTGTAGCTTCCAACTCATTAACACCACCAGTTTGACCTTCTTGTCCCACCTGTATCATCCATCACCAGTCATCCCACCACATCCATCACCACCCAGCCCTAGATACAACTATTGCCAGTGCCTTTTCTGTTGTTCACACTAACAATATTGTTGAAAACTATGTAAATAGTGTTAGATTCATTGTATAGGCTAACCAAATCATATAATTATGGCAATTAGGATATTTGTATTTATTGTAATAGGTCTATATAATTCAGTTTCCATTGTGTAGTTTAGACACATGGTTTCACAATCTCTATGCTTCTCTTTTCTCTATCTCAACATGGTATCTACAGCCTAAAGAGAGGCAACCTTAAAATCATGCATGCCTGGTGGACCCACTGCCCATTGGTGAAATTTTTTCCGGCCAACCGTATTTCATCTCCAATTTGTCGGTTTCCCTCTGCCGTGTCCTCTTTCCGGCAACAGTCCTCTTGTCTTCCCTTGTCCACTACCGTCAACCCCTCTCTGCCACCATCTGAGACTTTTTGGCGACCTTTTCGGCTGACAACCCCATTGCCAGAATCGGCTCCTCCTGCTCGATCAACACCTAAAGACCCAGCCCGAGCCCATCATTGAAGCACTTTCACATGCCCCTTCTCACATTCGCGCACAATTTCATGCGCACCACTTCCAGCGGTGCGTGCCAACATGTGGAGCCTTGTCTCCGGTCGCGACTTGTACCGTCATGATTGCTGTCTCATTTCTGGCCAGATCCTGACCACCACCTCAATCGGTCACTGGAGCCTCTTTGTCTCTCTCCAAGAACTGTTTTAGTACTTTTCCGACCAGATTCTAACCACCACGTCCTCAACCACTCACCTCTCACATATCTTAATGTCTCTCTCCCGCATTTGTTCGTGGTTTTTAAGCATCTTGTGCTTCCTTTTTTTTTTTTTCATCTAAGGCACTTTGTGTTCTGATCTATGGCCCCCACTGCTCCCGACAAACACCTTAGACTCATCCGCCCAGCCAAGACCATATTGGGCTGAGTATGCAGATTTTTTACAATAATTTGCACAACGTCAGTCCTCTGGTTCCTCAGCTCCAATGGTTGCCTATGCCGACTTTTTGAAGTGGTTTGAGCAAAGCCAAACCTCTAGTTCCACTGCATCTGTTGCACATATTGGTACTTCATTTGCTTGTCTCTCTCGTTCCCCATCCATTGGTACTTGGGTTCTTGATTCTGGTGCAACTGACCACATTTCTGGTAATAAGACTCTTTTATCCAAACTTTCACACTGGTTATTTGCCTACTGTCACTTTAGCAAATGATTCCAAGTCCCAGTCCCATGGGATTGACACTACCCATCCCCTCCCTTCCCTTTCAGTAGACTTAGTCCTTTATATTCTTGGGTCTCCTTTTAATTTGCTTTCCATTAATTGTTTGACTCGGTCTCTTGATTGTATGATTACCTGCACTAAAGACCGTCATTCTGTAGGACCAGAGTTTGGGTAGGATACTTGGCACCAAATGTGAGTCCCATGACCTCTACTAGCTCTCTAACCCCTCTCATGTTTGCTTGTAGAGAAAAGAAAGAGAATAGATGGATTCCCTCTCACCATCCATGCACAGTTGGGTCATCCTAGCCTTCCCAAACTACAAAAATTGGTTCCTAGTCTCTCTAAGTTGTCGAGTCTCCTTCGTGAGTCATGTCAACTAGGAAAACACACCCGTAGTCCGTTTCTCGTAAAGTCAGCAATCGAGCGTCATCTCTTTTTGCTTTAGTACATTCTAATGTTTGGGGTCCCAATCGTACTATTTCTCAACAAACGCACAATTTAAACAAGACAAGCACCTATTCAGAAACAAGTTGAAGTGTTGAAACAAGAGAGTATCTACTCTAGGGTCTATATATTTTGTCACTTTCATTGATGATACTCTCACTACACTTGGTTATTTTTTATGCAAAATCGGTCTGAGTTGTTTTCAATATTTCAGAACTTTTATCATGAAATAAAAACTCAATTTGGTGTTCTAATACGTAGTTTGCGTGGTGATAATGCCTGTAAGTACTTGTCTCAATCATTTCAATCCTTTATGGCTTCTCATGGCATTCTTCACCGAACCTCTTGTGCCTAGACCCCTCAACAAAATGGAAAAACAGACATCTCGTAGAACAACTCGAACCTTTTTACTTCATGGTAATGTTCCTATGTTCCTTTCCGCTTCTGGGGAGATGCAGTTCTTACTGCCTGTTATCTGATTAACTACATGCCCTCCTCTGCGCTTGATCACTAGGTCCCTTACTCTATTTTATATCCCCATCAACTTCTACATTCCCTACCACCTTGTATATTTGGGTCTACCTGTTTTGTTCATAATCTCACTCCTGATCTTGATAAACTTTCCGCCCAATCTATTAAGTGTGTTTTTCTTGGTTACACTTGGTCCCAAAAGGGTTATCGTTGTTTTCCCCCTAATCTCCGACGTTACCTCATCTCGGCCAATGTTACCTTCTTTGAGTTTGTTCCCTTCTTCTAGTCTCCTTCCTCGACTCTTGAGCCTATCTCTGAAGTCTTACCTGTAACTCTACCTCTTATCACTGTTGAGTCAGATACACCTCCGACCCCCCATGTCGAGAAACTTACCACTACTATTCGCCCCTTTCAGGTCTATCATCGTCGGCCACCAAATGTGAGTCCCCCAACTCCACCGCCCTACCTCCACCATCCATGCAAGTTGCGAGGGTCAATGTGAACTCTCCTTCAAACTAGACCAATTCCTTTACCGTTCCAATCGAGCGTCATCGCCTCTAAGCCTAACCTTCCCATTGCTCAATAAAAGGTATACGGTCTACTCGTAACCCTTCTCCTCACTATGTTACCATGAGTTATTATCGCCTATCTTCTTCGCATTATGCTTGTCTTTCTTCCTTGTCTTTTGTGTCTATTCCTAACTCTCGGTCCTCTCAAGCTTGATCACTAGGTCCCTTACGCTTTATCTCATTCTTCTACATTCCCTGGAGACAAGCTATGACCGATGAGATGTGTGCCCTTCAGAGTAGTGGTACTTGGGAACTTGTTCCTCTTCCTCCGAAGAAGTCTGTTGTAAGTTGTCAGTAGATTTATATGGTCAAAGTTGGCCTCAATGGCAAGATTGATCGCCTCAAGGCTCGTCTGGTGGCAAAATGGTATACCCAGATTTTTAGCTTGGATTATGGGGACACTTCGCATTTCTTTCTTCCTCATCCTGACGAAGATGGCTTCGGTTCAACTTTTTCTGTCTATGGCTGCTATTCGCCACTGGTCCCTTCATCAACTGGACATCAAGAATGCTTTTTTCCATGGTGACCTAAAAGAAGATGTTTACATGGAGCAACCACCCGGATTTGTTGCTTAAGGGGAATCTTTTGGACTAGTTTGTCATCTTCACAAATCTCTGTATGGCCTTAAACAGTCTCTTAGGGCTTGGTTTGGCCAATTTAGTACTGTAGTTCAGCAATCCGATATGACACGGAATGAGGCTGACACACTGTCTTCTATCGCTATTCAGCTTAAGGATGTATTTATTTGATTGTGTATATCGAAAACATTGTTATCACTAGCAGTGATCACCATAGCATAATTCAGGTAAAACAATATCTTAGTCATCACTTTCAGACCAAAGACCTTGGCAAACTTCAATATTTCTTGGGAATAGAGGTGGCATAACCCAATGATGGTATAGTAATTTCACAGAGGAAGTATGCGATGGACATTCTTGAGAAAACAGGTTTGTTGAATGCAAAGCCTGTTGACACTCCTATGAATCCGAATGCTATACTTCTACCAAATCAGGGGGAGCCACTCTCAGATCCAAGAAAATACAGAATATTAGTTGAAAAACTGAACTACCTCACTGTTACCCGTCCTAACATCTCCTTTGAAATTAGTGTGGTAAGTCAGTTTCTAAATCCACCTTGTGATGCACATTAGGATGTAGTGATTCGCATCCTAAAGTATATTAAAAGAGCTCCTAGAAGAGGCCTTATCTATGAAGATAAGGGTCACATTCAGATTGTTGGATACTCAGATGTTGATAGAGCAGGTTCTCCTCTTGATAGAAGAATCAATTCTGGGTATTGTGTATTCATCGGGAGTAATCTGATATCCTAGAAGAGTAAAACAAAATGTGGTTGCAAGATCAAGTGCCGAAACAAAATATCGAGTCATGGCCTTAGCTACTTGTGAACTCATTTGGTTAAAACAACTACTTAAAGAACTTCGATTTGAGGAGATTATGCAAATGATGCTCATTTGTGATAATCAAACTGCATTGCATATCGCTTCTAATCCAATGTTTCATGAGAGGACCAAACATATTGAGATAGACTATCATTTTATTAGAGAAAAGATCCTATCTGGAGACATCACCACTAACTTTGTCAATTCAAATGATCAACTGATGAATGTTTTCATTAAGCCTTTGAGAGATCCTCGGATAAGCTATATTTGTAAGTAGCTTGGTGCATATGACCTATATGCTCCAGCTTGAGGAGTGTTGAAAACTATGTAAATAGTGTTAGATTCATTGTACAGGCTAACCAAATCATAACCAAATCAAGTAATTATAGTAATTAGGATCTTTGTATTTATTGTAATAGGTCTATATAATTCAACCTCCGATATGTAGTTACACACGGTTTCACAATCTCTATGCTTCTCTTTTCTTTGTCTCACAAATATTATTATAACTGTTCCCAATTGCAAATATAAAGGCAAAATTTTGAAATTTTAATAGAATATATAAAAGTGCAGAAGGATTGTTATATCTTCCACAATTTCAATGGCTGAAATACCCAACATTAATATACAATTGAACATACCTTTACAATTATCCGCCCATCTAAGTTCCTTGCACCACCAGGAATTCTATCTCCAACTGTGGCCTCCAATGGTTTGACTTCCCCTGTCAAGTGCTCGATGGTAATTGTGGCACTGCCTTGGAAAACTTCACAATCTACAGGCACAGACTAATCACAATACCATCCCCATTATACTTCAATAGTCTGTTGTATAAGATTTGAAACTCCAAATTGTACATATATGAGTTTGTATGAGTCTCTGTCGTGCATTAGAATGTTCTCCACAATGTTTGAATGAAAATACTACAGTTTTTTCTTTTGTTATTTTGGGGGTAAAAGAATACTTTATTAAGAGAGAAAAGAGACATAGAACATGAGGGAGGACATGGAATGCTCTTAAAACAACAAAAGGAAAACAGAGACATTTGGGGGGGGGGGGGGGGAACCTTACAAGGTCACTGATATCTGTGTGAGAAGATTTGAAGGCAGTCTTTCCAAAACAATTTTTTCCCATTTTAGGTCTTTTACGTTTTCAGGTCACAGTGATATCTATAATATAAAATGTCAAAAAGAATAGCCATCATGGGCATCTAGATTTCAAAGTAATGTCCTTAGACTAATTATTAATGCCGAGAAAAACATCCAAATTAATTTTGCAGCTTAATTTGATGCAGATTACACACTTGATATACTTGTTAGTTTCAAAGAAAGATAGTATATGCTGCTGAAGTCCATTAAGTTTAAAATATGTCAATATTTTAGTGGCTCAATATACACAAGACAAAGTTTAATTCCCTTATTTCTTTCTTTCTTTGGATATCAATAATTTTGTATAAGAAAATTCAATTATAAATTTATAATGCAGCAAACCATATGCCAAGGGTTCACAGTTCACTATATCCAAGCCACCAGAAATTATAATGAAGTCCAGCTAATGATTGCAGTCAGACCTGCTTAGCCATTTAAAAACTTCAAAAACCAACACAACACAACAGTCATGGTTTCACCTTCTTCTAGAATTTGAAGGAAATTATAGTTATATTTAACCAATTCAAATTTCAAAATTATTGCAAGGCAACAAATTTACTAAAACTTACTTCGCCGGCACTGACTAGGATATATGATCCTACAGTCACATCATGAACGGGAACCCTCTTGTATGCCAAGTCAAAGGTATTAGGAAGTTTGTCATCACTCGTATCCAGAACAAGGGCAAAATCAGGATAATTTTCCTTCAGCTCTTTAACATCAACCATTGAACGGCCGGTGAAATACTCCTCAGCTGCAGAAACCATTCACTTAAGCAAATCAAACTTATTGTGGAGACCAGTGAACCTTGCTTTGCGAAACAAATCTCAGCAAGTATGTTAGTCCGAATATGAGCTCACCTATATGCGCCAAATTAAACATGGCAAGAAGTAACCCTCCTTCCAAAGAGTTTCCCATAAATACTGACGCAAAGGCTGCCATTGCCATTAACACATGGATGTTCACTTTTCCACTACTGATTTCAATAAGAGCATCAAGTGATGCAGAAACCTGATGCATACACACACACAACGTAAGTGCAAAACGTATATGTAATACTATTGTTACAGTATAGTTGGGTTAATTGGAGATTAGTTGGGTTAGTTAAAGATTAGTTGAGTTAGTTTGATGACTCCGCAATTACTTACTAGTTGCTTACATTTTCTAGTCTATATAAGACACACAATGGCTTGAAGTACACACCATTCAACAATTCGATTCAGTACATTTCAGTTTCTCATTTCTCACATTCTCTCAATTCTCTGTCTGCCTCTTGCCATGTTTCTCAGCAACTATTCTACAGAATTGCAAGGAATAGAGAAAAAATAATAATAAAGAAAGAAAGAAATGAGTGATTGTTGTTACATACCCCAACCAAAGGAAAGGCAATAAAAATGAGTGTGTTTTGAAAGGGTTTGATCACTGGCTTGGGCAAAGTGTGAGGGCAAATGGCAGCGGCCACAAATAAAGCAGTGGAAACGCAGCATAGATGCAAATGCTCCCTTAGGAAATCTGCCAACTCCATCCATCTGGTGGCTTTGGCGAACCCGATGATCGCTCTTTGAGGTCCGGTAAGATTAGCACCGTCAATGCCATGCGAGTGGTGATGGTGATGGTGGTGATGGTCATGGTCGTGGTGGTCGTGATGGCTATGATCGCTGTGGTTGTGGTGGTGGTGGTGGTGGTTGCCGGTGGATTCAGCGACACAACGAAGCCTGTGGTGGTGGAAAGTGAGAGATTTGGTAGAATAGAATGGTTTGATTGAAATTAGAGGTGGGCGAAGAGTGAGGATGGAGGATCGAATTCTTGTAACCCTGGTGTAAACAAGTAGTGATTGGGATTTGGAAGAGGGGATTGAATAAGGAACTGTTTCCATCTTGGGAGTTGAGATTGGAACTTCGTAGAGGAGCTTCAAGCCATCGTCGCTGAAAGGAGAGAGACAATCAGAGTTGGTTGGGACCCTATAGCTTTGGCGCAGTTGTTACTTGTTGGAGTGAAGTGAAAATGAACCATTCAGTTCGTCGTTACGCCACCCACACCACATTGTGTGCTCATTCCAACAGTTTGGGCACGCTGCTGTGCTGGTAGGGCCGTTGGTAAATTTGTGTGGGCTATAAAGAATACATTACGGTGAAAATAAAAAGAAAATATAATTCAATATTTTATTGATGAAAAATGGGTACAGAAACGAAAATGTTTACAAATAAAAAAAAAAAATAGTTGACATAATTTGACTTTCAATAATGAGAACAAGAATGCAAATATTACTATAAAAAATAATGTGATATTTAAGTGTCTTTATCATTAATAAATAAAGTAGTTTGACTCAACTTGTGTGCAGCCTGCTTAAAAACAGGTCGGGCCAGCCCCACCATACTCTTTTTTTACAGCCCACGAAGTTAAAGAATCCAGCCTAACAAGATTTCAATAGTCAACCTTTTTCCTCATCAGAAGCAGACCTAATGAGGTCATAAAATGCACCTGAGCCATCAAATGTTTCAATTGTATCACAGCATTGGCAAAATATTGTGTAAAGTTGAAAAATTAAAGAATGAATGAGTCAATATTGTTACAACAACAATAACTGAGTTTCTGCCCTGGATTTTTTCAGGGGGAAGATATTGTCCATATGCCAATTGATCATGTAGAATACAACAGATGAAGAAGACTAAGATTCAGCGTTGCTTCTCATTCATCTTTCCCCTTGCCTTTTCCTTCAGAGACTTTGGTGCCATCATATGCTGAAAGAAAGAAAGTACTCTGATTTTTCTGCAAAAACCTGCAATGAATTTATTTATCAAACCAACAGCAACAAAACCCTATACAGAAACATAACAGTTAAAATAAACTTTACCCTATTGAGCTTGAGAGAAAACAATGTATTCCCCAACCATAAGGGAAAGAAATATAAGTGCATTGAGTTGGGAAAAGTACATATTTAAAATTTATTAACTTGATCAAAATCTAAAGGTCACATCATCACCCCGTACATATATATTAGTAAACGGATAGCGGTATAGTAATATCTCTGACATATTATGCTCCAAGTCCTTGCAATATAGAAAAGCTCACACCTGCTCATCCAGAACATAGATGTGGATCTCTACGCATGTATGTCAATGACATTCTTTTTGTTTGGGTAAATTCATTCTTTTTATCACAGAATACAGATTATTAATGCATCATTATGAAATAATTGGTACATTTGCAACATTCTTTCTTTTCAAGGATAACACAGCCTGAGCTGAATTGATACCTGAGACGGTCCTGTTCCCTGAAGATAAAAGAAAAAAACTACTAAAGAGCCTAAGTAACAAATAGATGTTAAAATTGAATTTCTGTTTAATCTCTAGCTGGAAATTCACTCAAATGGTTGTGCAATCAAGAGCTTGTACACAAGGTTATGAAGACAAGATGTATTAAGTACATTAATTAATACATATATGACTGTCTTTAAGCTGGGAGCAATAATGCAGTATGTATCAGAACACTTGATTTCGGTAAGGACTAAGAATAATAGAATCTAATATCTAAATATAATGAGATAGGTTTGAGCTTTTACTTGAGAAAGTCAAGTAATTTCTGCTGCAAGCGATTCAATGTTTCCTCTTCAATGTTCACATATGCCAAAAGCTCAGGTAACTTAACTGCAAGCACCAGAAAATGAATGATTGTATTGCAGAACACAGGATGAAAATTTCGTCAGGAATGTGGATCATGGGTACTGTTCAAATGCCACACCCCTAACGGCAATATATCAATGTTTCTAACAAATATTCCATCATTGCAATGGCAAGAAAGAAAAATACAAATAACACAATAACGGGGTTGGAACCTAAAACTAAATTCTTGCAACCAACCAGGAACCATTAAATGATAAAAGGTGTCAATATTTTACACGTACATCACAAGTTCAGGTAACTTAAGAAAGCAGTCACCAGAAAATCTATGATTATTTAGCAGATAACACATTAACGGGGTCAAAACCTAAAATTTATATTCTTGTAACTAGCCATGAAATATTAAACGCTAAGAGAAGTCAAAATTTTATACTTTCATCAAATAAAGCTGACAAGCATTCTTTTAATACCAAATCAAAAGAACCACAAAAGAAATGAGGATATGGAAAAAAGCATATCCCAAGACAAAATGCAAGCACGGCGCATAGGTGTGCACACAGACAGCATCCTCCTTTCAAGCACACACAAAGAAGCAGGAAAAAGTAAATGAACATACCAAAGAGGCGTAGTAAATGTTCAGCTCCATATATGGTTGATGGAGAGATATTATCCACAATTGCTTCATTATATTGCTTGCGTTCTTTTTTGTACAAGAGCATCATAGGCAATGCTTTATCAAAATAACACCTTATTCCTTTCAAAATTTCTCCAATTGAATCAGCCGCCCTGCATCAGAGACACATTGTACATGCCTTCATCATTAGTATAAGTAGGGTACTAGGGTGTCCACAGCCTACATCTAAAAGCTACAACAAATACACGAGAAGAACAAATAACAAAAATAGATAGCCAGATTAGAAAAGGAGGAAGGATATGAATTTTTAATTATCAATCATTTCTTACATGCTATCCTTCTTTGACTTGTATTCAAGGTACTTTGTCAGAATTTCATCTACAGTTGGTGAACGAGGAAGTTTTACAAGCTGCAGGGACAAATATCAACAAATCAAGACATGGTGGGCTGGTTCATCCATTAAAATAGGGTATAGTTTTTAAAAGTGATAATGAAACAATAAAATGTCAAAACAATCAATCATTGCATCAGAACCAAAACAATGCCATCAATAAACTTTGTAAGCCAAAAAGATAAGATCTCATATCACAATACAACCTTAGACTTTCAGTGCAATTATTAGAGTATGTTGTATTGTATTAGTTGTTAGTCTAGAAAGTACTAGAACATCAGATTAGTTATAGGTTAGTTAGAATAATATTTTACAGAGTTGGTTAGTTACAGAGTTGGTTAGAGTTGGTTAGGTTTCTGCTAGCTGTATATAAATATACAGCTGTGTACATTCAGTTAGTTGGTTATTTGGTTTTCAGTTTCAGAATATTTCTCTCTTCTCTCATTCTCTCTCTCTCGCTCGCTCTCACTTCTATAAAACCCTTTCTTGAGCTTTCTCTCACTTTCCTGCTGAAAAGAATTCTCAAATGGTATCAAAGCCAAGAGAACCCTCCAGCAGTGTCTCGTTTGTGGCCTGAGATTTCACAAAACAATGAAAGGGGTGAAATTCAAAGTAAACAAAATTATCTTGAGAAAACTTACTGACACTCACTAAGTTCTTGGTAATGGAAGGAACAAGAAGTATATCATTTAGAGACAGAGACACTAGAATTAAAAGGAGACCAAACTGTAGATGAACCAATAGACTGAATTTGAAGGCCTTGACCATTACCCATTAAAATTTGGTCTAAACCAGTAAACTCTTGTCTTTGCAGCAAATTTGCAGGGTCTGCAGTGACATGGTGTGTTGCACCTGAATCAGGGTGCCAAGCCGGACTAGAACCCTGAGTAGCAGAAGCTATCATGGCCATAGGATTCAGTTGCTGTGCTGTATAGCTAGAAAAAGGATCAGCTGAGATCATCACGGGCATAGAACTAACAGGTTGAGTAGAATACTGATAGGCACCAACATTAGGATGCAGAGACTGCTGCAGTGAAGCTTGAGACTAAAATGGTGACAGATAAAATGAAGAACTAGGTGATGATTGCAGCAAGCCAGGCTGCAGCAACTGTGAGTGTGCTAACTGAGCTGAATAAGGCTGCAGAGGCATTTGCTGCTGTTGCAGAGGCATTTGTGAGTGTGATCCTTGCTGAAAACCCTGCCTTTGCTGCTGATAGCCTATTCCTTGTTGAGAACCGTGACCTTGACCATAGTTATGATCAAATCTATAATAGCAGACTGAGGTGAATGGCCTGGTTGATCACACACTTGACAGACTACATAACCTTTGTAATTAGACCCAAACCTGCCACGTCCTCTACCTCCCCTGCTACCAAATCTGCCACCCCTACCTCCTCTATTAAAGTTCTGCTGATAAGTACGATGACCAAACTGATTGTTAGAATCAAAGTCAGAAGTAAACCCTGATTGAAAGCCTTGTTGAAGCATCTAAGGGTACTGATTCAAAGCAAAACCTGGTGGAGGTTGAAGAGACTGAACTGAACTTGGAAAAATTTTGGTTCAAGTTTGGGGATGGCTGATTCATAGAACTAAAGGACTGAGGAGAAGGTGCAACAACATGCTTTGTAGAAGAATTAGGCAGAGGATTACCTTCTTTAACTTGAGCAATATTAACTGAAAAAACATCAGAAACAGAGAGACGATTCTTCTCTATTCTAGCCTCATGAGACAACAACAGAGATTCTATATCTCCAATAGTATAAGGATCAAGCCTACTTGCAACTGAGGTTATGAATGCATCGTCCTTCTCTGGAAGACATTCGAGAATGACATTACTATGCTCTTGTGGTGAAACCGGATGACCAATAGAAATGAGTGAATCTACAAGTACTTTAATTCGCAGCAGATATTCTGAAACAGAACGGGAACCTTTCTTTGTATTGCGAAGTTCAGATCAATACTGATTCACTTTTGCTCGATTTTGAGACCCAAAGCAAGTATGAACTTCATCCCACAGCTGCCATGAATGAACACATCCAATAACACATGTTCTGAGAGGATCGGAAAGAGAAGATAGCAGCCATGAGAACAGCATTTGATCCTACGGTTCCCAGTCTAGGTACGCATCATTGATGCGACTTGCACTTCGATCTGAATCGGAAAGAAACCGTGGAGGAATATCAGGATCACCAACAAATCGTTGCAACCGATGAGCCTTGATTGTGGCTTCAATCTGTTGCTTCCAGACGAGAAAATTCTTCTCATCTAGCTTTACCGAAATCGCACAAGAGAAACTAGCCAGATATGAAGATTGGGCGGCGGAGAAGGGTGGGTCGATCGGAGTAGTGGCTTCCATCGGAGTAGTAGCTAATTCTGGATTTTGTATTTTCTTGGGCCCTAATCTCGTGTCCTGGTGGTCAAAGAATCAGACCTTAGTAGCTCAATCCAGCACAGGCTGAGTATCGCAGCCTTGCAGCCACTGCAACAGAGCTGACTTGGATTCAGTCACTGCTAAGAGAACTCAATGTTGTTGTTCCAGCTCCAATTGTTCACTGTGACAACCTAAGTACAGTGTTACTTGCTCATAATCCAATTCTACATGCAAGAACCAAGCATATGGAATTGGACATATTTTTTGTTCGAGAGAAGGACCTCAATCAAAGCCTAGTGGTTTCTCATATTCCAGCACAAGATCAGACAGCAGATTTACTTACCAAACCATTGTCAAATCTCAGGTTTTGTACTCTCATTACTCTGAGAGATAAACTCAGGGTGTTTGATCAGTTTGCTTTGCAAGGCCCACCCTGAGTTTGAGGAGAAAGTATTAGAGTATGTTGTATTGTATTATTTGTTAGTCTAGAAAGTACTAGAACATCAGATTAGTTATAGGTTAGTTAGAATAATATTTTACAGAGTTGGTTAGGTTTCTGCTAGCTGTATAAATATACAGTTGTGTACATTCAGTTAGTTGGTTATTCAGTTTTCAGTTTCAGAATATTTCTCTCTCTTCTCTCATTCTCTCTCTCTCGTGCTCTCACTTCTCTCAAACACTTTCTCGAGCTTTCTCTCACTTTCCTGCTGACAAGAATTCTCAAAACAATAATTCTCTTTAATTTGCACAGAAAATTAATGTCATAATTTTTGCATTTAAATATTAAGATATGATAGCACAGGCCACAGAAACCTAGCAGATTACACTTTGGGGCAACGAAACCTAAACAAAATGAAATAAAATTCGTTAAGACATTCACAAGTTATCCACAAGAGAAGACATCAGAGCTGGAGTCTGTAAGATCATTGTCATATAATTCAGTTATCATTATAAAATTATCAATAAGGTACTAGGCAAGCCAAATTCCATAAAACTCGTGACATATTGCAGTGAGATGCTTAAAATTGCTTGTGGCATGTTAAATTGTAGTAGCACAATGTTATCTTTTAATTTTAAGGGTAAAAGAAACGACTAAACTCGAGGTTCTCTCTTTCAGATTACAGTAACCTTCACATGAAAACATGCATCAAATGTAACTCTACTAAAATGTATTTTAAGCATATATGAGATGCCAACAACTGTAGAGAGTGAATTTAATAGTTTTCATGTACCTTATCCTGCTGAGTAACAAAGTCCCAATCATCAACAAGTTGTTTCTTTAATGTTGCAGGAATTTGAATCTTGACAAGCTTTTCAACAGTCACGCTGCCCTTCTAATAATTAGAAAACCAAACTTAGAAAAATATTTTCAATTAAAGGAATAGTGAAAAAAACAAGAAATTACAATCAAACATCAAACAAACAGGAAAGTATTTTGCATTTTTAAGGAAACAAAGAAGAAAGTTTGAAATCCGAATTTCTTCATATTAATACTACTTTTAGTTTCAGCCGTACTCCTTTAAAACACCTGAAATTTATTGTGATATGTTGTCTTTATCATATTAAATGTAAAACGAAAATAGGCAAGCAAAGCAATTAATTTAGTTACGAAGAGAAACTCAATGCAAATGGTACACCTTCCAGGACATTAGAATAAAAGAAGATGCAAGCAGTGATGCAAGCAGTACAATTAAACCACAATATAAACCAGACCTCAACTCCTGAATCATTCTTTCGTTTCTTCCCTTTTGACACTGCACAGAGTTTGACATATTAGACTTATTAGTACAACCAAGTTGCAATATGGCAAGCAGATATAAACATTCATCTGAAATTCAACAAATCGACAACATTGTGTACAAACAAGGAGAGAATTTGAGAGATCCAAATTGGGCTAGCCCAGACCATTATGTTGGGCTTTATTATAGAAAGAAACAAATATTGGATTAGCCCGGGCCAGGTCTAAATAAAATGACAGGGCCCAAAGCCTAATCAGAAATTTCAAAAACAGAAAATTTTATTAAAAGAAAAGGCAAAAATAAGGATTTTTATATAAAAATATAAAATGCATATAAAAAATAAAAAAATAATAATATACAATTGAGGAAGCCAACATGTTAAATTTATGAAAGAAGGGATTTTTATATGGAAATTAAGGTAAATCATATTTAATAAATTAAAATATAAATTATTATATACAGGAGGCTGGCCAGCTCGGATTTTTTTACAGAAGCCTGGCCCAAATAATATTTGGGCTAAAAGAGTGAGAGGCCCAAATGGGACTTTTTTCTGGGCCAGGGCTTGTTCAAGCCTCGAGCTCGATAATGACCTCTAATGAAGGGTAATATCATTTATCAGATGAACGTAGTTAGAGTTTCTAACTACAAGATCTTATTAACAAGGGAGAGATTGTTGTTGAAGCATTTAAATAGCTAAAAATTTGAGCAGATTAGGATGTGCAACTCTGGCTTCCGACGACCCAAATGCACCGAGTATTGTTGCAATCACAAATTTCAAAGCTAAAGTTATTATAGAAGCACAACTTTAAATGTATAAAATGCACACCAATGATTTTGCTAAAGGCAAGAAGTATTGATAAATGATGTGTTAGATAAAGATTAACATGGGCAAGAAAGAATGATGCCAAACAATATTATTGTTGAAAAGAAGGGGGGGGGGCACACAAGCACAAGTCAACCTTATATAAAGGATTTCTTAATTAGCAAAATTTGCCTCCTAAACAACCTGTAATAGCCCTTTATTACATGGAGAATATTGGCTTTTCCCAGGGTTATATAGGTAAGAATGACTGTGTGTAGATTAGAGTATGAATTCAATAATCAGGTGGTAGTATCTAATAAGCAGCAAAGTGGGTAACTTTTTTCAGTAGGATATTAAAACCCAAAACAGAGTAAAACCTAGAAAAAACTTTCAAGCCTCTTTTACCCAAAATGCTCTAAATTTACTTCTTGAAACAATGCTTACTTATGGAATCCAATATCTTATATCTTTAAGAAGCAATATAAATGCTATCTCACTGATCATGAAGAATAATGTCAACAAAAAATATCTGCGAAAAAAGGAAAATGAAAGATGAAGTTTAATGAATACCATTACTCTTGATGTCCTCTTTATCCACTTTTGCATCTACAGAATCTAAAGCAAATGTAAAATTATCAAGCTAACAAAAATAAGTATTCTAAATATAATCTTTCCAAGTCCAACAGTTTAGGAAAAAGATCAGAATGAGGATTTGGTGCCTGTGCAATTGTACATACATATTGTCAAGTATTTAAAACAGGGGCAAATTGATTTCAACAGAATAACTTATTATAGAAGGCTACAGATTCAGTAACAATTTGAAAATCATGTTAAAAAAATGGTAAATGCTTGTACTGGAGGTCCAGAATTAATTTTGGGCGAAAGTAACATTATTTTTTCCCAAAAGTAGTTTTGAAGGGATTCAAACGTACTTTTGAATGTTATCAAAACATGCTATATTGTTTATACTTTATACTAGCATTTTGCATTCAAGCACCTGATAAGCATTGATCCAATATCTCGTAGAAAAACCAACTATGTTCACCAAAAAAAAGTATTGACCAAGATTTTCAAAGGTCAATTGACAAAGGCACTTTTGAGAACCTCATTAATCATTACTCTCTAAGAACTTAAACCTAAGATTAAACTAATGGCAAATGTTCCACTTCCACATAAAAGAATTTCAAGGCAATTCCTTACCTCCCTACCCCCAGCCAGTCCAACGCCGCCCCCCCCCAAAAAAAAAACCAACTAAAATGGAAAATAAATGCCATAAGGTGTCCACATCTGCAACTTACATATATTAGATATAAGCAAAGAGCCTCTAGTAAAGAGAGATTCAACAATTGAATGCTCAATCCAAATATTCTAGAGAGAGTAATGAAAAGAGAACCTTTTACATTTTAAATCACGAACTAGGGGACTTCAGATCCCCTTCCCAAAAGAGAGGTTCATTACGCACAAACTAGATAAACAAAAGCTCCAAGAAACTGTCATAATAAACTATCACCATTTGAAAGAGAGCATTTACTTACCCATTGAATTTTTTGCCTTTGCTTGAGTTGAACGCCCAGACTTAACATTCTTGTCTACACTTTGCTTTTTGTCTAGGGCCAGCTGTTTCATGACATTCTCTTCAGTATGTTTCATTAAACGGTCCTCACCTACCCATTCATCCCAACTGTTGGAAATATGTTAATGATTCTGTGTAACCTTTTGAAGGTCATAATTATCATTGATAGCAAACATTTATGGGAAAATAAGTAACAATCAAGAGGATTCTCTCTAAAACTATAGATCAATCATTACAAAGGCCCTATAAACAGATTGTTAAACAAGTTCTAACAAGTACCCTATACACCACTTTCATTGCAATTTAACATGAGAGGTTGACTTCGAAAATTTTCCAAATATTAACTTTGCTTCTTAGTTAAAGCTATTTACCAATTTGGGATCACACAAGATACACAAGCACAACTAAAATACTTCAGAACATGTACTGTAAACTGAAAGATTGGAGCATCATCATTAAGACGATGCCTTTTCTACCTCTATTACTTGAACTCTGAACTTGAAATGAACTAAAGGAAAGATAAGAAACTCACTTTTTATTCCACCCCTGTAAAACATAAAACAGTAAAGCAACCAGAAGTCAATAGCATATCCAGGAATCAGTCTAAAGTTTCACATTTTAAGTGATTCAAGATTTCAAATCTGTCAAGCTAAAACAACATTACTTTAGAATGTAAAACTAAGGAACACTTCGAGATAAGCTAAACGATAAAAATGAATTGAGTCCTTGAAACAAAATCTATCAAGAAAAAAATATTAGGGTTGAAGTTGAACTTACAAGGTAGTGAACGAAGTATCTCCATTCATTCTTTCTGATCTCAGCTTTTTGCACCTGATGATCAAAGCATGCAGTAAATTAGACCATAATTACAAGAAGACTAAGGGGGAAAAAAGTGTATAAAGCACACTTTGTATGTGGAAATGATTAACTAGTATGAAGTTTCACGTTATGTATATGAATATAGAAGAAGACATAAATCAAAATAACCCTAAAATTACTCTCAATTCAGCAACTCACAGGAATTCTACATCCTCTACGGATATACAAATCCCAGGAGCAAACATTAAATCAATCATACATAAGTAAAATTATATATTATACGATAAAATCACCACTAAGATTTTATAAATGAAATTAAACAAGAGAGAAACTAGGGAAAATGATGTGAAAGCGTAAAGACCGTTTCGAAACTTATCCTTCACGAGAAAAGCTGTTAGTCACAATTCAGTCAAAGCAAGGCGAATTGGCTAATTTAACAACAAAACACGAACACGAACACGAACACACGAAGCAAATCCCTAACATAGAGAAAAGCCTAGTGCCGAACGATTACTGAGCAGTGAGTGAGCAACTACAAAATTCCATTACTCTACAGTCACGGAATTTTATTGGCGAATTCCAAACGAGAAACAACAAAAAGAACATGCAAATCCAGACAACAAAGCATTCAAAAATAAAATAAAATAAAATAAAATTTGCAAAAACAAATGGAAGGGGAAGAGGGAAGAGGTGCCTTGGCTTCGTAGATGCGAGGGCCATGGTAGGCGAGGACTTTCTCGCCCTCGGAGTAGAGGCTGGAATTGGAAGGCTGAACGTCGCCGGCGGAAGCGTCGCCGGAGGTGGTGGAACCGTCCTTGGAAGAGTTTCCCATTGCTGGAGTACAAAGTAAAGGTTACTGGGCGGGAACCAGAATGCAGGAACCGACGCGCTGTTCCAGTACAAAACTAGGTGGGGTTTTCGCTTTTCACTCTCGCTATATATATTTGATCTGATTTGAAGAGAGTGACTTAAACATACCACCGGACAATCAGTTGCGGACAGTTTAGGGTGGTTTTTTGGTTTTTTCAACTTTTGCTTGGCCCAAGTCCAAAGTTTTAGGCCCGTTAAGTTGGGAGAGAGGGATGAAAAATGGATGCACTTGATGGATCTCAGATTGTAACCATGGACGGGTTAAAATAAAATATTAATGACTTGTGATAAGGGGTTTGAATAATT
The DNA here is from genome assembly GCA_029884595.1 of Ormosia semicastrata. Classification (NCBI taxonomy): domain Eukaryota; kingdom Viridiplantae; phylum Streptophyta; class Magnoliopsida; order Fabales; family Fabaceae; genus Ormosia; species Ormosia semicastrata. The sequence continues at coordinate 55,457,564 of JAQQTO010000057.1, read as the reverse complement.
TCATTGTCAATATTGTATAAAATAAATAAATTATTAATCTATTTATGATATGTTTAAAAAAATACTAACGAAATTCATTCCACCAATAACTCATTTAATAAATAAATATCTAACCCATTTATTAATATTTTTTATGGATAGATATTTGATTAATCTATTTGAAATCATATTATATTTTAAAAAAATCATTTTTCTCTCTTTTTACTTAATACTTACTTCTCTTCCTCTAAAATTCATTTTAATTTTTTCTTCTCTCTCGAAAATTCATTCCTACTTTACTCCCCCCTCGCTAAAATTTATTATCTATCTTTAAATTTTTCTTTCTCTTTAAAATTTCACATGTGGTTTTAATATGAGATATTCACGCCAAATCCCAATTCCCTCACTAGCATATTAATCTCATGACTCAAGTGATTTCACCCTAGCATTATGCCATGCTACGCTTTTCTTGAATGTACATGGGGTTAGTTTTTTGCACACTCTATAATGCTCTATAATCTTCAAAAACATTTTAGAATTCACTAGAAGATTCTAAAGAATTTTAGGCACAATGAGAATTCAATAAGATTATAAACCATCGTAAATATATTCTCTAGGAAGGTATATAAGGTTCCATGTAAATATCTTAGACAGAAGGTGGAAATGTTATAAAACCAAATCCCTATCGTCGATTTGGAAAAATTTCCACCATTAGTTAAGGAGGTGGAACTCTTATAAATAAGAGAGGCTATTCTATGTATAGGCATAGTAAGTTTAAGAGTTTCTTTATACCGAGCCATCATAAAAAAATACAAGTTTTCATTCCAAGTACTTCTCCTTAAGGCTAAAGCAAAATAAATTTTGGGTGTATTTTGGTTAATTTTAATTGAGGGTATTGAAACGCAAATGGTCAAATGGTCCATTATATCCATCTATTAATAAAATTTGACCTAATTCATCCAATTCATTAAATTTATTTTTATAATTGGATGAATTGGATTAAATTTATATATGATTGCAATGAATGGATAGTAGATTAATGGATGCAATTACCATCTAGGGAAGATTAAGACCCGTTCCCTATGCTTTAAGCTTGCAAAATCAAGCTTTTTAAGGAAATCAAACCCATCTAATATATGAATTTTTTATTGGTACAAGTGTATTTTTTTATTTAAGTTGTTAGTAAATTTCCTAGCCAAGCCTAGTTGAAGGAGTATCAGGACAAAGCATTCAAGCTTCATTCCCTTGAGCTCTAGTTTTGGCTATAAAGTCTTATACAAAATTAGTCTGTTGGAGAATAGAGCTGCATATTAGTCAAGTTAGGTCGGGCTCAGGGAAAATTGAAGTCCAAATCAATCAGATAAGGTCGAGTTGGGTTGGTTCGATTTTTCAAAAAAAACTTGGGTAACTAGAATTGAACCAACCCGATATATAGATGAGTTGGATCAAGTTGGGTGATCGGGTTATACCTATTTCTTTTTCTATAAATCAAATTCAATAAGCACCAAGAAGCATGCATTAAATTTTATTTTTTTTAAAATGGCTCTTTCTCTGAAACCTCAGCCATCAAGAACATTGCTTTTTCCTTTGGGCCAAGCCCCCTCCTCTTCATCGCCGCTATGAACTCCTTCGTCTTTGGTTTCTCCTCAAACTTAGCTGCAAAGTCCTCCACCACAATGGCTTTCACCGCAACGCTCACCATTATGGTTGAGATAGCCAGCCTCTTCTCCTTCCGGTTGATCATGATGCTCAAGTCCCGTGACCTTGACTCAAAAATTACGCTTCTTATGGGCTGAAGAGGGTCCAGTTTGAGCCACGATGGACATGACCAGTTTTCTTTTGTTGATAGGTTTTCTTACCGCCGCCACGAACCTTGCCATATGTGAGGGTGGAGGCCGTGCCACGACGCTTGTTCTAGAGATAAGTGATGAGGACGCGGTGGATGACGACAATGGAGGTGTCGGGGAGAGCGGACTTGAGGTTGAAGTGGGACTAACTAATATTTTCACTAGTGAAGGAGAGGACGAGGAGGGTGGTTATTTTACAAGTGATGGAAAAGGGTTTTGGGGAGTTTTTTTATGGGTTTGAATGTTGATGGGAATTTGGATTTAGGTGTTTGGGTGGTTTTCTACTTATTTTTAAGTTAGCTACAAGTTATAAGTAAATTATATTACAAATATGTTTATCGTATAGTTCAACTTTTCAAGGCAGTAAAGAATAATTTTTTCGATGAAGTATAGAGATGATGAATAGGGTAAAAGAATGAGAGGATAGTCATGTTTATATTAAGAAAGGAAAAGGAGAGTAAATAGTTAAAAACAAAAAAGAGGCGTGGACTGGAAACACCAAAGATGAGAATGTGTCCAGGCTAAAAATGTGATACCCTAATACAAATATCTTGATATATCTTACATATATACAAATATAAAGCATTAGTCATGCTATTACTATTCTTACTAATATTCTAATCGCATATCATTCAAACAAATAAATATGGAGAGTTACGATAAAAGAATGTCATACATACATACATCAAAAGTCTCAAAGGGCAAAGTGTTATATATACAACAATTTACAACTCAAAGTAAAAATATACAAGAGTTGTTCATAAAACATAAACTAAAACTATCTAATCTTATTGCCCTTTCTTCTTTTTCTTTTTCCCTTTGGAAGGGTCTTGACCTGTTTTTACTATGGAAACACAAAATGGGGTGAAAACAAGAAAATTCTCAGTAATATACATATATTTCATGACATTAAATTATGTAAACTGCATATATATCTAAATTGTCTCAATACTACATAATTGTCCATACAACTATATAACATTAACTAAGCAAATTGCTTAACTTGCTTCTTTGCCTAACTTAGGACTTAACTCATCCTATTGTTCTTAGTAATAAGCTTGTCTCACTTTACTATACTTACATAAGGGCTTATCTCACTCCTCATATCACTTGACAAAGAGCTCAACTCATTACTTTGTCTTAGGTAAAGTGTTTTATTCACAACTTTATTCTCACAACTACATCCTTGGCAAGGATCTTTACTCATTCCTTTACAAGGTCAAAGGGTTTAACTCACTCCCTTAGTTAGGATAATTGTACTATGGTTCAACTTTAACTAGTAAGGAACCTTTCTTTACTAACACTCCATTCTAACCTAACTTAATGAGATGAATAAACATTTCTCTAAAATTTGCATATTTATTTCAACTTGAACTACAAGAGAGTAAATTATGCCTAAATGATAAGTATAACTTTCTTATCCAACTTGTATCTACCTTACCTTACAATCACACCACAAGTGGTATTCTAAGTCACACTAATGTGTTTAAGGTCATAAACACCTCTTTTATGCAATTCATAACTCTTGGAATGCTTAAAAGTTCTAACTTATACATATATGTTAGGTGGTTATTTCTTCTGTGAAATACCTCTATTAGTGTCTTAACACACTTTAGGAAGCATATATGAAAGATCCCAACTAGTAGGGAACTTCATTTCAACAAGATAAAAATCTTGTGAAATGCTGGACTGGACGCCTAAGTGCCAGCTACCCAGCGCCTAGGCGCTAGTGAGGCTCTGCTTTGTTTTCCTCTGCTTTGAGCTTTCAGGCATTCACGGTGAGCGTTTAGGCATTAACGGTGAGCGCTCAGGTGTTCACGGTGAGCGCTCAAGCACTGGCTAGGCAGAATGCTTGCCAAAACTCTTTAGTCAATGGGCGCTCATGCGCTGGCTTGCTGGCGCCTAGGTGGTCATCGCGCAGAAGCTAACTATTGGGTTTCTGGGCAGTGGGCGCCTAGTTGCCAAAACAGCATATCAAGTTCTGCAGAATTCTGTAAAAATTGAGTATTTTTCCATTAGGAACAAACTCATTTTTAACCTCTCAAACTCAACTCTTAAAGGGTTTTCAAACATCAAACATGGTCCCTTAACATGTAATACTCCTCAAACACTAAATTCAACTCATTAATTTATAGATTTAAGCTTAACTCAAGTAAGAAAATACCCATTTACTAACTTACTCTTCAAAGAAGCTCATGGATATCTACTAAGTTAAAACAAGCAATCATACATCTAATAAGTTGAAAACACTCAAACTCAACTCTTAGAACCAAGAATCAAGCTAAGAACACAAATTTGCTTATCAAACCCATTTCTTTCTACTCATGTAACATAACTTCACACAAGATGAATCAAGAAGGAATAAGATGAGAAGAAACTCCCACACCTCAAGTGGTTCATTGGTGATGATCAAGCTTTGTCCTTCTCTTTTGATTTCCTCTTCTTCCTCTTTTCCTCCTCTTGCTTTTCTGCTGTTGTTGCTATAATGAATTGTGAGAGAGAGTGAGTTGAAAGTGAGGAAAGTGAAACAAAATATCACAAGAGAAGTCAACAAAAGGGAGCTGAAACGTGGGATACTTAAGGCCTTAAGAAAATTTTGCTGAAACTTTATATCTGTTAAAAACACTTTGATTTTGCTAAATCAAATTTCCTAACTTCCATAGGTACTAAAATAAATCCTAGGATTCACCTAAATCATAGTTTTACCATTTCCCTATTTTTCCATATCTGCAACTAGTCAATCCGGCATTAAAATATATTCTCAGTATGTTTAAAAATATCAAACTAATTTTGATTATTTTCAAATTTTTACTATATCCTCTTCCACCTATTTGTGACTTGGAAACAAATTCTCTAGATTTATTTCCCTCAACTTAGCAATTTATGCTATTATTTAAGTCATTTTAAGCTACTTTTCACATTCTAGGTTACAACAAAGTACCTAAACTAATTCAATTTGTCACAAAATTAAACACACATGTCAAGAAAGTGTTATGCTACATTTGTAACCATAAATTAGTTTAACATGCTAAAAAAGAAAATGTTACAAAAAATTTCAAAGTGCCTAGCGTTTTCAGGACTGAAATGTTAAAGATTATAGCATTTTTAGGTAGAAGGCACCAACACTATTGACGCTATCCATGTGTAACTCGAAAAAATAAAAAGGCCTACATGGCCAAAAGTGTGGTAATTTGGTCAAAAAGTTAAAAAGTATTGTTAAAAAACCTAAACTTTATTGTGATAATAATTAAGGACCTTAACTTTAAAACTTACCAATAAGGACCTAAACTTTATTTTGATTTTTCTTGATGTTGGAGAAACAAAACCAAAAACAAACTATAGGCGAGAGAAAATAAAAGCAACATAATCTGTGAGTAGTTGAGGGCAGGCACCAAACCAGGAGGTAGAAAGGTCGAGAGCACTAGCCTTGCATCTCCCTAAGCTCCCAACTTGGTAAGGAAATATGCATAGTAGTTCCCTTTCCCAAGGGTATGAGTAACTTGAACCCTATATCCGTGTCTTAAAAGGGCATGGGCATCATAAGCATGGAACATTGGAAAAAAAAATTAAGGATCTCAACTCAAATAAAAAAATATCTTAATAATATTTATCAATTGAGAAAAGAATTAAGATATTTATGCCACGAATTAAGAGAGGAAACAAATGGAAAGTTAGAACTATGGAAACTAGCTTTGGAAGAACATGACTTTCATCTAAGCAGAAGTAAGATGAAGTATATGGAATGTAAGTTCAGTAAGATGAAGTATATGGAATGTAAGTTCAGTAAGAAGCGTGTTAATACTAGCTTAGCAATAAAAATTAGAGACTATACCATATCACAAGTCACACGATTTAGGTATCTTGGATCGATCATACAAAATGACAGAGAGATAGAGGAGATGTAAATCATATGATTCAAGCTGAATGGATGAAATGGAGGAGGGCTTCAGGAGTTATTTGTGATAGAAAAGTGCCTCTCAAACTTAAGGGTAAATTTTACAGCATAGCTACAAGGCCCGCAATGTTGTATGGTATTGAATGTTGGGCGGTAAAAAGCTGGCAAGAGCATAAGATCAGTGTTACAAAGATGAGGATGTTGCTATAGATGTGTGACCATACAAGATAAGATAGGATTAGAAATGAATGCATTAGAGAGAAAGTATGAGTAGCACATATTGTGGGAAAGATAGAAGAATCTCGCCTTAGGTGGTTTGGACATGTAAGGAGAAGACCTTTAGAAGCCCCTGTAAGAAGAGTATATCAGGTGGAGGATAGCCCAATAGCTAGAGGTAGAAGAAGACCAAGAAAGATCATAAGTGAAACAATTAAAAAAGATTTAGATTTGAATGACATTTCTGAAGATTTTGTTTATGATATGACACAATGACGTCATTTTAATTCATGTAACTAACCCTACATAGTAGGAAAATGCTTGATTGTTGTTGTTGTATGTCATGAGTTTTATTCATTTTATAAATTATTTCCATTTATTAAGTTTGATATTTTTGTCTTTTCAACAATTTTATTAATAAAAATATATTTTAATAAAGTTGAGTTTCTTAATTCATAACAATAAAAGTATAATAACTTAACAGATTTATCACAAAAAGTTAGGTTCTCAAATATTACTTCACTTACTCTCCTCTGAAACTAGAGAACCCAAAAATCCATGAACTACCCTCCTTCCAAAGAAGGCCACCAAAGCCAGATTTGCCAAGGTTATCAAAGGAGCTCTAATCAAACGTTAAGCTTAACATAACTCGAATGACGAGCATACCAGCCAACCAGTCTCAGAGTATAAGATATAGATTCAACAGATCCTGACGTAGCTTTTATAGTGTCATGCAATTGCACAATATCTTGACAAACCCTATGAACCTCCAAATGTTCCCTTGTTATGGTTTCGACATTTATTAGGCGCAACATCCACCATATAGACTAACTGAAAAATACTCATCACCTTTTGTTGATGTAAGCAAGAATCGATGCGCTGTTCTAGGTCAAAATTGGTTGGGGTTTTTATTTTTAATTTAATTTTGATACATTGTTAGTGTAAAATATTTTACACCATTAACCAATCATACAATGCCACTTATTTGACTTTTAATGTAGTTATTTTAGACGTCAATTTTTTTAATAATATAACAATGCATAATTAAATAATAATGTAAAAGACTTTCACACTAACAATACATTTAAATTATTATTATTTTTCACTTGTTTGCTATATTATATATAAAAAATGATTGTCTTACATCATTTTATATGAAACACCATTTTCCACACCTTTTTGGGTGGATATGATTAAGTGAGAGAAAGTGATAAAAAAATAAGTATAATAAATAATATTAAGAAAAGTGTAAAAAAATGTGTATACACTGTTTGCGGTAAAAAGATCATTGTTGATTATATATATACACACATTTGATTTTGCGGTAAAAACCTTTTTGGGTGGTTTTTTTTTTTATTTTGGTTTGGCCCAAGCCCAAAGTTATAGGCCCGTTAGGATTAGGGGCGAGATCAAAATTTGAGACCCTTGCCCAATGCTTTAAGCTCGTAAAATTAAATTGAGCTTTAAGAAAATTAATAGTGCAAAAAATTTCACACTATCACTAGATTATATGGTGTTAACAGTTTAAAAGTTAGTTTTAAAGGTTATGTTTAGTATAGGGTTAACATGGGATCAAATATTAAGGGAGGAGAATTTCATTAAAAAAAAGTTTAAAACACGTAAAAAATTGTGGAAAAAATTATGGGAGTAAAATATTCTCTCATTTCTGTGGTTAAATGTTATTCTAAATTAAATTAGGGTGGCATAAATATTCTCTCTTCCATTTTCATTGCTTAATGGGGCAACAAAGACTACACCAGTGATAAAGACAACAACAACTACGATGATCTTTTACTCTCCATTCGTCGTATCTTATGCCCAAAGCACCTACGAGCAAGAACTATCCACTGCACAATTGGTTGAACTCAGTGGCAGGAAAGCTTAGTTGATTAGATCCATCCATGACTAAACCTCATCACTTTCAAAGCTAAGATTACTGAATAATTATAAAATCAAAAAAATAATATTAATAATTATATGCATGAGAGATAATGTTATCAACGTCAATTTTTTTTAGTCAGATCGCAAAAAATTATTTTGATTTTTTTTATTTCAACACGAATTATGTTTCTTTAACCAAATTAAAGTATAGTTAATCAAATTATATATGCATCATGGAGCAAGTACTTAATTAATACCATGTCAAAAAAAGTACTTAATTAATACCACCACCATATACATATTCGCAACAACTTAATTGGTATTTATTTTAGTAGAGATTATTAAATAAGTTGTGTTCTATCATAAAATGCGGTTTAAAATAAGTTAACAATGTTTGAATAGACATTTTAAACAAGTGCTTATATCAAAAGAAATCTTAATAATTTAATAAGAATAATTTAGTCATAAATTATTATAAAAATAGCTAGCTACTGATAAAAATAGAGATAATAATGTCCTTTCAGTCTCTTTTATCCTAAAACTTAATCTTATTTTACCTTTAGTAATATTTTATCTTATTTTAATATTATCTTTTGTCAATAAGCATCTAGTCTGAAACTATCGTTGAGTTCAATTGGTGACCTTTATTCAAAACGTCCTCATGATATTGAATTTTTATTTTCACTTAATTTTACTTTATTCATATTGTCAATGGCTTTCCTTGAGTTCAACTGAACTTTATTCAAGATGTCTTTCCTCACCTAAGTTGTTTTTAATTTTCGCAAAAGTTTAGCACAAAATATTCTCTGAGTTTCACAAATTATTTTAATAAGCTCATTTGAAAAGAATCAAAATGTTTTATAAGTGTTTATTATAGTAAATAAGGTCAAATAAACTCATCTAATTGAAGGATATGTTGGGTAGTTTTAGGTGTTCCTCTCTTATTGTTTTATTTTATCTTTTTAAATAACTTCTAAATACACTTTAAATAAAGTTTGTCATTCTATTCTCTGTAACTTTCTTTCTTTGATGTCATCTTTTCAATCATAACCTAAGTGCAATGATGGGCCTAGAAAATTTAGGCAGTAGAAGTAAAATAATTAAGAAAAATACAATGCGTAAGTATATAAATATTTGTTAAATATCTACATTTACATATCAAAATACAATATTATAAGAGAATAAATTTAATGTTAATTTTATTAATATCAATTATTTTTATATTATCATCTAATAATATATGTTACTATAATCTTAACTAAATTTAATCTCTAAGACAATTATATTTAACAAAGTTATAGGAATAAATATTTATAAATTCTAATATATATATATATATATATATATATATATATATATATATATATAAATAACAACAATATATATAACATTTCTTCTTTTTTTTTAAAATGAGATTATAGGTACATGTGTATTCAGTCCTTACGTAGGTGCCTTTAATAGTTTAATTGCTTATTTTTGCTCTATCACAGGTTGAGTACTTACTTTTAAATGGTTTTCCGGCAGCAATAATTAATATTCTTTATTATTATTTAGCTCTAACAACTATTCAATATTTTGTAAACACAACTCTACTGCTACTTCGTCTGTATAATATTTAGGTTTTTTCATATTGGATAATTGGCAAGGCGTACCTCTTTGTATTTATTTCCTTTGCAATATAAAACAATTTCCTAAATTATTAAAATGCTTTATTTTTAACTATATTAATATTTTCTTAAAAATCAGATAAAAAACATATGCTTAAAACATACAAAATTATAGTTGCAGATAAAATGCAATAATGCTTTTTATTTTTGCTTTACTTTGTAATTATTTTCAGTTCAAACTTTTCATCCTTTTATTTTCGCTAGCCTCTACTATACCCTATATATATTTCTTATGCACGTAATGATATCATTGATATGTAAGAAACTCTCTTTTCGTTCCTTCGCTCCTTTGCTCAACTCTCTTCTTATATTAGTTCGATTTTCAAATAATTATTAATATATATCCTGCAAAAAATAAGAAGAAAATAACAAATGAAACTCATTTTATTCTTCCCAATCAGCCATGCATATCCATGTTGATAGAGGCGGAAACAGAGAATAGAGAGACAGAATAGTTATATTATCTGTATATTTCTAGATCGATCAATGTATATAAGAGGGTTCAGGGAGTGTATACAAAAAAAGAAATACAATCAAATATAATTAAAATAATATCTCTAATTATGTACAAAACAAATTCCAAAAATAATATAAAATTAATGCTAACATAATCTTTGGAGATACACTAACATTCCTCTCAAACTCAAGTGGGTGCAAAGGAAACTAACTTGAATTTGAAAATCAGAGTACGAAAGCGATCAGGATGATGAGTTTTGGTGAACAAATCAAATGCAAACGATGAAAAACAGCAGAGCTAGCGGAGGACGGTGAGGCAGTAGAGGGATTTCGGTAGAGATTGAGAGCCTAAACATAGAAGCGCAACAGATGAGCGCAACTGACGAGTGGCGAACGGACACTAATAGCCACATGAGAAGAAAAAGGGTGATCAGAAAGGTATGGACTGATGTGGCAAATGGCAATGGTGAGGTGAAAGGTGCACTAACAAGAGAGAAGACGCACTTATAGGTGAAGAGAATGCCAAAAGGAGAACACGACAAGAGAGGCAGCTGATTGGAGTTTCAGACTAAATCATGGAGGATGGTACCTCTTTGATACCATATTAGAAACCTAAATAGAGAACATAGAATATTATCTGTATATTTCTGAATCGATCAATGTGTACAAGAGGATTCTTTATTTATATAAGAGAGAGTCTATACAAAGAAGAAAATATAATTAAATATAATCAAAATAACATTCTAATTATATAGAAATAAATTCTTAAGATAATCCAAAATTAACGCTAACATAATCTTTGCAAATACACTAACATATGTAGATAACACGAATAAATGCAGGGAGCACATGACACTAATCAATGATCTATATTATATATTGAATCTATAATAGACCAAGATTAAACTGTTTAGAAATAGAGAAACAAAGACACAATAAAAGTCTGGTGAAGATTTCTATATATTCTCTAAATTATCTATGAATTTTTGAATTAATCAGCGTGTACAAAAGGATTCCCCATTTATAGGAGAGAGAGTCTATATAAAGAAGGAAATACAGTCAATATAATTAAAATAGTATATCTAATTATGTACAAATTAGATCCCTAAAATAACACAAAATTAAGTCTAATTTAATTTTGAGATATGTTCTAGATATTCTAACACTTCCCTTCAAGTTAAAGCTTAGCTTTAGTTTGTTACAATTAGACATGAAAATAAAATAAAATAAAATATTTTAAAAACACAACGTCGAGATCTTGGAGAAGCTAAGAGGCCCAAATTGCATTTGGGATTGAACCATCTGCATTTGGGAAAATCTATAATCAGAACAAAGTCAAACTGCATCTAGGATGAAACTAATCAGCATTTGGCTGAAACAATAGAGACGAAGTCAATCTATCAGATAGAACTGATCGGAGACAAGAGCAACAGAGACAGAGCCAATCTTTCAGGCTAAACTAGACGGAACTGATCTGCGAAACTGAATAAAGATACATATATAAGATGCATATCGAATACTAGAATCTAGGACAATAATCGGAATTTGTAATGGAGCCTGGAACCTAGGACAAAAATTAAAGTCTAGAATGAAAGTCTAGAATCTAGGACAGTAATCGGAGTCTGGAATCTAGGACGGTGGCTGTAGCAATTGAGTTTAGAACGGAGTGGCCAAAAAATGGTGACGGTGAGCAAAAATATTATCAGAATATCTAGAACACGACATGAGAGGTGACTAATTAGAGTTCTAGATTTTTGATAACTATGTAGTGGAATAGTGATGGGACAGGTCACGGAGAATGATACATCTCTGATACTATGTTAGAAAACAGAGAAACAGTGACACAAGAAAAAGCTAGAGAAGACTTCTGTATATTTTTTGAATTATCTTTGAATTTCTAAATTAATCAGTATCTACAAGAGGATTTTCTATTTATAGGAGAGAGAGTCTATATAAAGAAGAAAATACAATCAAATATAATCGAAATAATATATCTAATTATGTAGAAATCATCTTCCTAAGATAACATAAAATCAAGCTTAATTTAATTTCGAAATATATTCTAAATATTCTAACATAAACTAACTGAGCTAATGTCCCCCACCACCAGGGCTGGGACCTTCATCATCCTCTATAGAGTCTATAAACTTGTTTCCCTGACTAGGGCTTGGCCCGGACTGCTTCATAGCTCCAAGGTTGAACCCATCAAAGAAACCTTCATAAGAAGCACCATTACTAGAATGACCCGATTTCAAGATTGTGAAGGGCCTGGCCTCTGATATGGATCCAAAGAACAAGAGGAGAAGCACGAGCAGGAAGCTTGAAAACTTGGTGAATTTCATAGCGATATTGGTCACTATATGGAGTGTGATTATATGATAATGGAGGAATGTTTTGAGAGTTTAAATAGGACGGTCTCATGGTCATCGATCTAATTTAAGAACGTTATATAGGAAATTAGACTATATGGTTGAATTTCAACGTTCAACAAAATGAGTGGAAAATCTGAGTGATTGTGTGGAAAAGAAGGAGCGAGGGAGCTTCACAGAGTGATTTTGGTGGGAAATTAAGGAAACAAATGGACCACATGGTTGGCGGCGATTGTGCATTATTCTGTCTTACTGGTCTAAGCAAAGCTTGACTAAACCATCTTAAGCACCTGCCCTTCTATCTTTATGTCAAAGTAAAGTACTCTTTCTCCTCCCACATTATTTCTTTTTCAGCAGTGCTAGATACACATAAGATGCATCATAGAATTCTCACCCAGCTCTTTTTTTTTTTGGGATAAAATTCTCACAGCTTTTGAATGAATGGATAATTGTTTTTTCGTCAATCATTTCATCCACAGCCTAAAAAACTTTGGGTCATTGGTTTTATTTCTTATGAGAGATCTATGCATAATCTCTCTATCTCTATACACTAACATTTCTGTATCTTTTGTTTTTGAGTTCAAATTTGACATGTACACCGTTATCCAATGATGTATATATGACACATTATTAAAAAGAGCTAGAATTCCTATATAATTATTATGATAGTCAAAATTATATATATAGTAATATTCTTTATTTATTCTTATTAAGTACCTAACGAGACCTAGCTACTGCTTCACAGATTAGTATATGTCCTTAATTTTGTACAATTTAAATTTGGTCTTTGTTTTTTCTATGAACAGAATATATAGAAATCCGTTGCACCAAAACAAATATTTGCAATTGAGAGTAGACGTTTCAAAATTGGCTTATGTTGCATGTAGGCCAAACAAGTACGTTGAGTTCATGAAAAATTGAAAACTTAAGGGTAGAAGTAGAACATTACGGCAGTGTATAATATATGACTTTCTGACCTTGAACCCTATTTTTCTAGTCCTTCCATGTGCTCTCCATTTCATTAACGAAGGGATCGAGGATCACATCAAGGGCGGAATTGTTGGGAAATAAATCCTCCACCCACATAAATTAAGCAAATAAGTAAGCATAAAAACACAAGAAATTTAATTTAAGGTAGTTCAACTTTTACTATCTACGTCTATGATTTAAAAAACCAATTAACTAATTTCAATCAAAATTATAATTTTACAAAGTAATATTTTTCACTTAAACAAAACACTCAAGCAAAAAATATAACACTCACAAATTTTCTCCACCCCACACAAAACCAATCTTTCGACAAAGAACAACCTTACCTCTCTCACTCATGGTCGGCGCTGCAATAGCTCTCAAGTAAGGAGACCAATTTTCTTAAAACCCTCACACAGCACACAATACTGTCATGGGCACTTTGAAAAACAAAAGCATACTTACATTTTTTTTAATTTAAACTTTCAAGTGGACTCAACAATAAAAAGCTCAATCCAAGGAAATACACTCAACAAATCTTCACCTTACCTTGTGATTGGAATAGATTACAAGTATCAACTAAATTTCACCAAAGTATTTGCAAGTGTCACTTTCTTCTTTGGCATATACAGATATTCCACCTTTTTCACAATAATACATGCTTTACCATTACCCTTTCCTAGCTATCAAAGTATCCCCCATCAACATGTGCAAATTATCACTAGTCTTTTACCTTTTATCATTACCAAAAAACCTCTACAAATATGCATAACTCTATCTCTTGCTGAATATCTATATCCCAATGCATCAAATCTACCCAAGGAAATCAAATTCCTCCTAAGTGTGGGTATATGCCTCACATCACCAAGTGTCTTTACACAACTATTATGCTTAATTTTTATAGTGCCCTTTCCAACAACTTTAAAGCAATCACCATTAGTCAATTTCACTACTTTATCATCACATGCATCATAATTGTCAAACCATTCCTTCTTGCTACAAACTTGATTAGAACAAGTAGAATCTAAGAGTCAACTATTAACAGAGGTACTATTATCTTCTTCAACCACCATTAACTCATTTTCATAATTCTAATGTTCTTGTACAATTGCAACATCTTGAGACTTTTCTTTTCTTTTTCATTTACTCTTTTCAAATTTTTTCATATTTATTTTTAGCTTTTTGTAATAAAATTTAATGTAACTCATCTCATGACAATAATAACAATCCTTATCTTTATAATCCGACATCAACCTAAAAGTTGATCTTGAATTCTTTCTACTAGAAATGTAACCATGAGACACATTCATACAACAATCAGATTTAACATCAAAAATACATTCTTCAGATTGAACGCCTGACTTTTTTAATTTTTTATTCTCCAATAATATAACAATCACATCATCTACTTTCAATTAATGTCTCTTTTCCAACTAACAGTGTAGACACCAAATTCTCATAAAATTTTGGAAGAGACAACAATAACAACAATGTTTTATATTCATCATCTACTTTCACCTCAATACTAGATAATTCTGTAATTAAATTTGTAAAATAATTTAAATGATGTCTAATGTCCACACCATCATTTAACTTTAATTGATATAATTCTTTCTTAAGAAACAAGTGGTTTATGAGACACTTAAACATATACATAGTCTCTAATTTCTTTCATAAATCAACCTTAAATTTTTTATTCAAAACATTATATTTTACCTCGGGTGCTAGACATAGCCAAGTTGTGCTAACCGCATTCATCACCAGCTTTTCCCATTCTTCATTTGTCATCTTCTTAGGCTTCTTTTCCTTCCCATTCATAACTTTAACTAGTCCCTACCGCACTAGAATATCCTTTATAATGTTTTACCACAGGCTAAAATTCCTCTTGCTATCAAACAACTCCACCTCAAATTTACTAAACCTTGTATCTTTGCCATTGGAAACACCATACGCAAGATCGAAACCTTATCTGATACCAGTTGTTCGGAAAAAAAATCCCTCACCCCACACAAATCAAGTAAACAAGCAAGCACAAGAACACAAGAAATTTAACATGGTTCAGCCTTTACTGTCTACGTCCATGACTTCACAAATCAATCAACTAATTTCAATCAAAATTACAATCAACAATCTTGAAAATCTCTCTCATAAACCCAAAATCGCAATTCACTCAATCTCACAAAGTATTATCATTGCAAGAAATTCAGAGATTACTGTTAGCTATATCTGCTGGAAATTTGAATTTCCAGCAGATACGAGTCCCCTAGAAAAACGTTGACCGAAAACAAAAATGTACCAGAGTCCACCAGATAAAAATCACAAGTTTTCAGAGCACGATGTTTTCCAGTGAACTTATCCGCCAGAAATTTCTGATGGATATTTTGCCAAAAAATGTTGGTTACCATAACTTTTATTGGCGGTTTCACTTGAATCACTATATTAGTGACTCTGAGCAGTTTGAGATTTAGCTACTTTAATTATCTTTTGTCTTCCACTGACAGTAAG
Organism: Ormosia semicastrata; assembly: GCA_029884595.1. NCBI lineage: Eukaryota > Viridiplantae > Streptophyta > Magnoliopsida > Fabales > Fabaceae > Ormosia > Ormosia semicastrata. Next base: position 55,441,780 of record JAQQTO010000057.1, on the reverse strand, counting down.
GATGACAACTCCAATTATAACATTTTCAAGTGGTTGATATGATCAAAAGTCTACGTAGTGAAAATGGTTCCACCTCTTATGACAATAAAAAAACTAGATAATGAGATATAAAAAAAGAATGAGAAAAGCTTTACGAAATATAGTAATAAATTTACATTATTTTATGAAATAATTTTTCTGGCGAACAAAAGCCTTTTGCTAGAGAAGTTGGAGAATAAAAAAGAAACCAAAAGAAAACAATTTTTTTATAAAGACTGACGACACCAATGATAATGACACTGTACCAGAGTATCATGAAGAGAAATATCTCGATGATATTGTGTGCTCAACATTATTAGAACTAGAATAATTGAGAGGGCAGCTCTAAGACCATTGCCCTTCTAGGTGGCACATGAAGCATGTATCTGCTTGTAGTTGTGTAATGATTTTTAAAAAGTAGTAAAAAAAATTTAATCTCAAGAGAATTTGGACGAAAGTGAAATTAGGATTTAGAGAGTGATGATGATGACGAGTGAAACATATATATTTTTCTTATTACTTATAATACACTATGAACTTAAGGAAAGACTATCCAAATTTAACGGATGTGATTAGTTTAGAAACTATAAAATGTCGGTATAAAAAATTATTTTTCTTTTGAGTTCTTGAATCGATCATGCTCATGTTAAATTTTTTTTTTGTGTTGGTTTCTCTCGTTATGAATTAGGATACTAATCTTACTTGCTACAATTTGAGAAGCACACTTTTTTTAAGCAATGTTCATTGTGAAATATATCATTATCTTCAACTGTTAAATATATAAATTTTATTAACATTCTTACGTACGTTCTTCCATACAGTCAATGATAGCCAAACCTTATAAAAGTTAATTCATATGTATTCTCCAATTTAGATATATGGAACATACAACTTCTCATATTCTCAAATAGCTTAATTGGTATTTATTTAAGTTGAGCTTATTAAATAAGTTGTATACTATCATAAAATGTGGTTTAAAATAAGTTAATAACTCTTGAATAGACATTTTAACAAGTGTTTAGATAAAAAAGAAATTTAGATAATTTAATAAGAATAATATATTTAGGTATAAATTATTATAAAAATAATTACTAATAAAGATAGAGATAGCAATGTCCCTTGTGTCTCTCTTATCCTAAGATTTAATCTTACTTTATCCTTTAGTTATATTTTGTCTTATCTTAATATTATCTTTGTCAATAAACGTTTGGCGACTCTCATTGTGTTGAACTGACTTTTATTCAAAACGTCTTTCATTACCACCTAAGTCTATTCAATATTTTGTGAGCACATACTACTTCTTTTTCTTTTCCTCTTTTTTTTTTTCAAGAGATATAAAAAAATATTATAGATTTCAACCTACAGTACACACACTACACTTGAGAAAAGGGAAGTGGCTTCCACATCGAGCTTTACTCATTTGTAGAAGGTGTTGGCGGCTACTACTTCGTCTCTATAATGTTTGGGTTTTTTAATATTGGATAATTGGCAAGGTGTGCCTCTTTGTATTTATTTCCTTTGCAATAAAAAACAATTTCCTGAAGTGTTAAAATGCTTTATTATTAATTATATTAAAACTTTCTTAAAAATCAGATAAATTTTTTTCTTAAAACATACAAAATTATTGTTACAGAAAAAATGTAATAATCCTTTTTATTTTTACTTTACTTTTTAATTATTTTAAATTCCAACTTTTCATCCTTTTATTTTAGCTCGTCTCTAATATGCCCTATATATATTTCTTATGCACGTAATGATATCGTTGATATGAAAGAAACTGTCTTTGCTTCTTCGCTCTACTCTCTTCCTATTAGTTCCTTTTTCAAATAATTACAAATATATATCCTGCAAAAAGTAAGAAGAAAATAACAAATGAAACTCAATTTATTCTTTCCAATCAGCGATGCATATCCATGTAGATAGCACAAATAAATGCAGGGGCACATGATACCAATCAATGATCTGTATTATTGAATCTATAATAAACAAAGATTAAACTGACTGAGCTAGTGTCCCCTACCACCAGAGCTGGGACCTTCATCATCCTCTATAGAGTCTATAAACTTGTTTCTCTGACCAGGGCTTGGCCCGGATTGCTTTAGCTCCAAGGTTGAACCCATAGAATGAATTCGGTAGGAAATTAAGGAAACAAATGGACCACATGGCCGGCGATTTTGCATTATTTTGTCTTCCTGCTGGTCTAAGCAAAGCCTGACTAAACCATCCTAAGCACCCGCCCTTCTATCTTTGTCAAAAGTAAAGTAATCTTTCTCCTCCCAAGTTGTTATTTCTTTTACAGCAGTGCTGGATATGCACATATAAAGTGCATCATAGAATTCTCACAGCATTTTGTTTTTGATAAAATTCTCACAGCTTTTGAATCAAAGGATAATTTTTTCGTCAATCATTTCATCCACAGCCTAAAAAACTTTGGGCCATTGGTTTTATTTCTTATGAGAGATCAATGCATAGTTTCTCTAGAACAATGCTATTAATTTACACATTATTTCCCTTACATCATTCTTACATCATTTATTTTTTTATAATAAAACAAGAAAAACACATCGTTTAACACATCTTTTCTCTTTCTTTTTTCTCAAATTAATAAATATAAACGTAAGAACAATGTAAAAAAATTTTGCGCAATTTTCCCATTCTCTATACACTAACATTTCTGCATCTTTTGTTTATAAGTTCAAATTTGACCTGTACACCATTATCCAATGATGTATATTTGACACATTATTAAAAAAAGTTTGAATTCCTATATAATTATTATGATAGTCAAAATTATATATTTGGTAATATTATTTATTTATTCTTATTAACTACCTAACGAGACCTAGCTACTATTTCACAAATTAGTATATGTCCTTAATTTTGTAAAATTTAAATTTGGTCTTTGTTTTTTTTTTTTCTTTCTATAAACAGATATATAGAAATCCGTTGTACCAAAAGAAAGATTTGCAATTGAGAGTAGACGTTTCAAAACAGGCTTATATTGCATGTAGGCCAAACAAGCACGTTGAATTCATGAAAAATTGAAAACTTAGGATAGAAGAACACTAGTAGTGTATAATATATGACTTTCCAACCTAGAACCTCATTTTTCTAGTCCATCCATGTGCTCGCCATCTCATTAATATCGAGGATCACATCAAGGGTGGAACTATTAGGAAAAAAATCTCTCACTCACACAAATCAAGCAAACAAATTAGCACAAAAACATAAGAAATTTAAGTAATTTGACTTTTTTTATCTAAATCCACACTTCATAAATCAATTAACTAATTTTAATCAAAATTACAATTACTAATCTTGAAAATATTTCTCATAAATCCAAAATCTTAATTCACTTAATCTCATAAAGTACTATTTTTTGCTCAAACAAAACGCTCAAACAAAAAATCTAATACTCACAAATTTTCTCCACCCCACACAATATCAATCTCTCAACAAAAAACAACCTTATCTGTCTCTCACTCGTGGTCGGTGCTGCAGCAACTCTCAAGGAAGGAGACCAAAATTCTTAAAACCCTCACACACCACATGCGGTCACGGACACTTACACTGTTTCTTAAAAAAAATATAAAAATTAAACTTTCAAGTTAGCTCAACAATAAAAATACTCAATCCAAGGGATTGGAATAGATGACAAGTATCAACTGAACTTTACCAAAGTATTTGCAAATATTACCTTCTTTTTTGGCATATACACACTCCGCCTTTTTTAGAATACTACATGCTTCGCCTTTTGTACAAATTGTCACTAATATTCTTACCTTTCATCATCATCAAAAGAACCTCTATAAACATGCATAACTTCACCTCTTGCAAAATATTAATATCCCAATGCATCAAGTCTATCCAAGAAAATCAAATTCCTCCTAAGTGTAAACACATGACTCACATCACCAAGTATCTTTATATAACCATTATGCATATTAATTTACAGTACCATTTTCAACAACATTCAAGCAATCACTATTAGTCAATTTCACTACTTCATCATTACATACATCATATATAATTGTCAAATCATTCTTTCTTGGACCACACATGATTAGAGGAAGCAGAATCTAAGAGCCAACTATTATTAGAGGTGACTACCATTAACTCATTTTCATAATTGTAAGATTCTTGTACAATAGCTGCAACATCTTGAAACTTTTCTTTTCCTTTTCATTTACTCTTTTCAAATTATTTCATATCTACTTTCAGTTTTTTGCAATAAAATTTAACGTGATCCATCCCATAACAATAATAACACTCCTTATCTTTATAATCCAACATCAGCCTAAAAGTTCTCTCTGCTAGAAATGTTGCCACGAGACACACTCTTATCACAATCAGATTTGGCAACAAAAATATCTTTTACAGACTAAACACCTAGTTTTTAAATTTTTTTCATTCTCCAATATACAATCACATCATCTATCTTCAATCAATGTCTCTTTTCCAATAAACAATGTAGTCACCAAATTCTCATAATTGTTTGGAAGAGACGACAATAACAACGCTTTATCCTCATCATCAACTTTCACATCACTACTAGATAATTGTGTAATCAAGTTTGTATAATAATTCAAGTGATCACTAATATCTACACCATCATTCATCTTCAATTCATATAATTCATTCTTTAGAAATAAGCCGTTTGTGAGAGACATAGACATGGATTTAGCTCTTTTAAAGTGTAGTTTACATTTTAGAGGATAAAGTGCACAGATCCTAACTTTTAGAAAGAATGAATAGTGGAGATGAGTCCACCTCATTTAATGAATGCATCTCAAAATCCACCTCAAATTTATCATTAAAAAATAAAAAAATAAAATTGGCAATTACTCCAAATGTAACCCTTCTCCATCTTGTCATTGTTGAGCCATTGTCTAGCATTCCCTCATCGTTGTTGTTGCAAATTATTGCTATTTTCAAACATCTCGAGATTCTGCCTAATTTCAAATTACAATTGAAACACCAAAATAAAAACCCAAGACCCATTCCAATGATTGAGAACTTGATGGGGCCAAATGCACAAAAGGTGAGGTGATGCCAATGGACGGACGCATGGGTTGTGGAAGCAGATGTTGGTTCATAGCGACCTTCAGGCGACAATGGCATGATGGTGTGGTGGTGCTAATCTAAAACTGTGGCGGCTATGAGAGGCTGTAAAAAGTGGAAGGAGAGGCAGCCATAATGGTGGTGGTGCCAAGTAAAGACATGTGGGTGCAAGTTTCGACGGGCTTGCAGTGGTTGCAAGGACGTGGCTAGTGTGTTCGGGTATGATAGTTTGGGCTGGTGGGATGGTGTTTGACGTCGACAATGGTGGTGAGCGGCAGTGAAGGGTGGTGGATTGGTGCTCGATGGTTCAACTATAGGTGCGTTTATATGCACACTCACACTCACTAACTCGTTAAGATGTGGTTTCAAACTGGTTTCCACCATAACAACACTAATAGGAAGAGTTTGCTGATGGCAACAACATAGAGGGTTGTGTGAAGAAGGGGAAGGGGTTGCATTTTGGAAGGGAAAGTGCTAGGGCTTCTTTAATTTTTTAAAATATAGTTTTTATTAAAATGATGATGTGGATTCATTAAACGACATGGATTCATCCCCACCATTCATTTTTTTAAAGGTTAAGATGGGTACACTTTACCCTCTACGGTACAAGTTGCATGTTAGAGGAGCCAAATCCCTTATATATACATATACATATTCTTTAATTTTTTTCATTAATAAATCGCAAAAGTTTCATTCAAAATATTATATTTTACATTAGGTGTCAGACATAGCCAAATTGTACTAATTGACTTCATCTCCAGTTCTTCCCACTCTTCATCTATCATCTTCTTAGACTTTTTTTTCTTCTCATTCAGAGTTTTAACTAGTCCTTGCTGCACTAGAATATCTTTTACAATGCTTTACCACAGGCTACAATTCCTCTTGCTATCAAACAGTTCCACATCGAATTTACTACTTCCCAAGATCAGAACCCTTTCTGATACTAGTTGTTGGAAAAAAAAATTCCCCACCCATACAAATAAAGTAAACAAGCAAGCACAAAAATATAAAAAATTTAATGTGATTCGACTTTTACTACCTACATCTACGACTTTACAAATCAATCTATTAATTTCAATGAAAATCACAATCAACAATCTTGAAAATCTCTCTTGCAAACCTAAAACCTCAATTTACTCAATCTCACAATGTAATACTTTTCACTCAAACAAAGCACTCAAGTAAAAAATCTAACACTCACAACTGTTTTTCACCCCACGCAATACCAATCTCTCAACAAAAGGCTTGTTTAGATGAGTTTTAAAATAAAATCTTTTTTAATTTTTTTAAAAAAATAAAAACTATTTTATGTTTAGATATAATATGAGAGAAATATTTTTTAATATTTAAATAGTATTTTTATGTTATAAGAAAAGTCTTTTTTATAAGAACTAAAATCTATCTAAAAAAAGCATAATTTAAACTTTTTCTATCGTTTTTTAAAGAAACCTCATTCAAACATGGTAAAAAAAATAAAAATACTTATTTCTTTTAAACAAAAATCTTTTTTTAAAATCTAAAATACACATTCAGACAAGTTTTAAAAAACAACGTTACCTCTCTCTCTCTTGGTGGGCACAGCAGCAGCTCTCAAGGAGACCAAAATTCCTAAAACCCTTACACACCACACAATACTGTCACGGTCACGGGCACTTTAAAAAGCAAAAGCAGACTTATAATTTTTTTTAATTTAAACTTTCCAGTGGGATCCAAAAAAAAAAGAAGGACCAATCCAAGGCAATACACCCAATAGGAAGTAGTCACGAAGCATAACTTTTGAAAGGAAAAAGATATTCTTTAATCATTAAAAATGAGTGTATTACTGTTTATATTATTTTTTATAAATATGATTAAGTAATAAAAATTAATAAAAAATATATATAATAAATATATTAAATAAAATATAAAAAAATATATCTATTATTTAATGTAAAAATATAAAATTACTTTTCAAATAAGCATTCTTAAAAGTTGATGGGCTAGTTTGAATTTTAATTTCTTATAAATTAATGTGTTCACTGAAAAAAAATTTAAAGATTTATTTTATATATTTTTAATTAATAATACATGTAGTTAATTTACTTTTACAATTTTTTCATACTTGGGTATTAAATGATATTTTATTATAACTTTTTAGTGAATAACTTAAATGATTTTACTTTAAAATATATGAAAGATTTATAAAAATGAAATTTGTACAACTATCGTTACTTTTAATTTTCTTAATAGAAACTTGACGGGAAAGAAAATCTATCTTGGCTAGTCAAATTAACTAGAGAATACAAAATGTATTGTAAACTGCTTACTGCTTACCCTGTTTGACTTTGCTCTCTTGCCACGAAAAGTTCACGACTCTAGGAAAGAGTAAAATAAGGGTTTTATTATCGTCTGTCATAATAAGGACAGGTTAAGAAATTAAAAATAAAAAATTATTAAATAAAAATATAAATATTTATTATGTTTAAATTCAAAATATATTTAATATTTTATTTTTAAGTAATTAATAATATATAATACATGATATTTTTAATTCATAACATATATTTTTAATACACACGTTAACAAAATTCATAAAATAAATAAGTTAAGCTTCCTCTTATTTGTAATGACTAATTACGTTCAATCACATATGAGCCACTTTAGCTTAGCTCACATGATTAAATGCGTGAAGAATTATATAAACATTATAAATTTAATTTTCTATATAATTACTAATTACGTTGAATCACATATGAGCCGCTCCAGCTTACCTCACATGATTAAATGCGTGAAGAATTACATAAACATTATTCTGGCTGAACTGGAATTTTTTTTTGGGTGAATAACTGGATGTTGTACCTTTTGCTGTTTAATGTTAATTCCACGTTTCCCAGTAAAAAAAAAAAAATCTAACAAACATACACTTGTTTAGAGTTAAAGATAATAGTGGCAAAAGCGTGACAATAAAATACTAATGACATATGAGAGTTGAAACGCAATTAATAAATAAAGAATATTTAATTTTAATCTAATGTCCGTAAAAAAATAACTTTTTATTTTTCTTTTTTCTTTTTTTAATGACAACAATGAATTTATTAATTAACTGTCTTCTCAATCAAAAGAGAAAAGATAAAACTAGGTCGATCCTCTAGCCAAATATGAGAACCATTTGAAATGGCATGGTTAGCTAGAGCATAGCCACCCTGTTACAATCCCTTGGAATAAAACCATAATCAAAGTAATCAAACCAAGAAGTAAACGTACAAACATCTTTCAAAATTGAACCAATGTGAGAAAGATCTTCATTGGCAATAAAGATACTAGAATAAACATTCTTAGCATCTCCTTCAAGAATAACTCGTCTAAAACCAGCCTCCCAAGCAAACAATAGTCCTTAAACAATAGTCATTAATTATTCGTGATATGTCTATTCCAAACTAACTCGTAAAAAAACTTTTCCAATTAGTTACTTTCATAGTCAAAATATTTTAATGAGATTATAATAAATGATTTAATAATATTATTGATAATAAATCTAAGGCTAAAATATATGTTTCATACCTATACGTGATAAGTATTAATTTTTAATTTGGTCCACATAAAAAGCCATTTGATTTATTCTTTATACATGCAATTATTTTCAATTTGGTCACCACCATTTGTAGTTGTGAATACAAGAACCAAATTATTGTAAAATATAAGGATCAAACTGAAAATAAAATCATGTATATGAACAAAAAATATAAGGAACAAATACATATAGAGATCTGAAACTAAATTTGGTTAAAAAAAAGAAAAACAAAGCTGATCCGTTGGATCAAATTAGATTGAATCAGTTGGAAATCTGATCCGTTAACAGCCAGAGAAAAATAAACTAAGCTTTTATTAATAAATATATTATAATCATATAACAACCATAATGGCTGTTGGGTTTCTTTGGTTGTGCCCTCCTTTCAGCGGTGTTGTTGGTTGTATTTTCTTTTTTTATTTGATTTTGGTTTGAGTTACCACTATTTTGTATAGTTTTCCTTATATTTCTTTCCTTGTGAATGAATGAAATATTCATCTTTGTAAAACAAAAGAAAAAGAAAAGGACCATAACGGCCTGCGCCGAGCGGGCAGATTGAGTGTATCCCGAAAGAGATTTGCTATATATATATATATAACGTCCTGCAAAATCAATTATCAATTTTCATACAATAACTAACTAATGAGTTGCATGTGTAAGTGAAAGTAGCATTACACTGTTGTTACTTTACTGTTCACACTTATTTCAACGAGAAAACAGGAACCAACTGAAGTATAGTAGTCCAATGGACTATATTACAGCATGAATAGTGAAGTGAAAAAGGTTGACAGAAAAGAAATGAAGGAATTAATTAATCTGAAAGTCGCTAGCTAACTATAGGTGAATAATGGCTTGCCGGTGTCACTGGACTGAAGGGTGCCGGGAACATATTAGTGTCCTTGGCCAGGGCTTGGACCTGAGTCCTTACTTCCGCCTAGGGTCTCACTGTTGGTAAATTTGTGACCCTGCCCTCCGGAACTTGGACCCGAGTCCTTAATCCCTCCAAGGGTGTTAGTGTTGGTGAACTTGTGTCCCTCCCCAGGGCTTGGCCCAGATTGCTTGATTGCTCCCAGAGATAACCAATCAAAGAAGTCCACGACTTCCCTTCCGGTGGCTGACTTTCCTGTCTCAATGATACTCAGTGGACGGGCTTCTATGGCCACGAAAACAGAGTTCAGCAACAGGAAGAGAACCAAGAAGGCCTGAGTTTTGAGGGTGGTATTGGTGGTTGTCATCTTTTTTTTTTTTTTTAACGTTGAGAACAGAGAAAGGCAAAAAAAAGAGACTAAGTATGCAAACTTGAGGTCTTTGTTTATGAAACTCTGAGAGAGAGATATATATGGAGAGAGAGAGAAGGAGGAAGAATATGTATAATGTATGATATTTGGGCAGCATGGGGAGATATGGAGTCCTTTTTATAGCATGGGCAGGAGCATTTGGTGTCTTGACTAAAAATGTATCCTAGACTCCTAGTGTGCACATTCAAAAGTGGAATTAAGAGACATGAAATATATATATTCTATGTTGAAACTTCAAACCACGTGAGTGTATGATTTTCTCGTGGAGGAAACAACTTAGATCGTTCTGATTTCTGAAAGTCAATTTGTATGTTATTTTGGGAGTAAAGTCTATAAGCATTCAAGAAAACTGCAATATTAACGAATTAGAAAATGGAAGAATTACGTGTCCAGTTTGTACGTAAGTTGGTGAAAAAAAAAGACTCAAGTCGGTAGGTTTCTCTTTGCACCCATTAAGGAGGTCATGGTCGGGCTGATTTAAAGTTAATTCGGCTGTGTTGTGTTTTTAAAATTAGGCTTGACATAATTTTTAAATTAAATTTGGATTACATTTTATGTTAGTTCAATTCAGTTCGATATTACATAATATATTAAAATATATAATTTAATAAAAATTAATAATAAATTATAAAATTTATTGACTTAAATTAATATTTTTTGAATTAATATATTATTTTAAAATATATTATAAAATATCTCATATTTTTTATTTTTAAAATTTTATGACTTAATTATATATAATATTTAAATTTATATATTTTATTTAAATATTGAGTTAGTCAGATATGAATTTAATCATTAATTAAATCATAATCAAGTCAAATTTGTATCTAAAAGTTTAGTTTAGTCGGATCAAGTTTAATTAAGGTTAAATCCAGTCTAACTCAGTCTATGAGTACCCCAGCGGTTAGCGCGCACACCTTTGAAGTCGTGGGAAAGTTTGTATGTGCTGCTTAAAGTTGAAAATAAGACTAAGGCTATCTAGTCTAGTAAAGTAATATTCGACTTTGAAGAAAAGAACCAAACAAAAATAGTCTGTAGGAATTTATTTCTATTTAAAAAATGGTATACGCTTTTCTACATAGCAATCAATAAAAATTGTATAATTAATAAAAATAAAAAACAATTATCCGTGTTTTAAATAAAGATGAATTTATGAAAAGGAAAAAACATAAAGATGAATTTATGAGAAACTTTAATTTTTAAGATTTCATTTTCTGTCTGTTAAATAATTGAGTGTAACAAAAGAATGTGAATAAATATGTGTAAAAAAAAAAGGGGCTGCGACCAGTCAAGCTCAAGCAGTCGTCTTTAATAGCGTCAAAAAAGCAGTCGTCTATAATTTATATGCCATATTGGGTGCTGGAAAAAATCTAAACGGAACAAGTAGATGTTATTGTCTCTCAATTTTTATATAATTTTTTTTTTGATATTTGTAATATTAGTATGCTTAAAAAAAATTCACTTCTATTTTGTATTGACTTATATAGTGAGTAACTAAAATTATTATGAAGTGAATTTAGAGGTATACTTGAAGTAGGCATGTTACAGTAGATTTCTTCTTGAGCAGCAACAGTGGAGCGTGTTGATACGAGAGGATTAGTACCTGCAAAAGAATTCTAACGCTCAAGTTAGGTTGTGCACAAGTAGGGTTATGCTATAAGTGATAACTTACTGATACCTATTTAAGGTTACTTAGTCTAGTATTTATAAAGCGTGTGTAGAATTGCAATGTAATCTATATTAAACGCATGTATTTAGGATTAGTATCCTAGTAGAGATTATTCTCTCATTGTTGTTAGGGTAAATCCCTATAAGTTAGGAACTTTGATATTGAAGCTACTTAGCAGTCTGAGACATTTATGAGTCCTATAATATCATAATATAATAATTTCCAGTTACAGATACATTGGGATATATCTTCTGCATAAATCTAGCAATCTTGATTTTATGGCCCAATGTCGTTTGACGTGCATGGCTTCGAAGTCTAGACTGCCATTAAGGCTTTAAGCTGAATTATTCAGGGCAGAGTCCAATTGTTCGCCTGTCGGGTGGATCCGCTAGACAGGATCCCAAATTACAGTCCAGAACAGTTGCCTCCAGCTTGACTCTTGGATGGGACAGCCAAGTGTCAAGATATATAAGTTTCAATAGGATCACAAGGCATGCGATAAACAAAAGAGTCCTAGTGTTGATATCGGACACACAAAGGGCTGAGGTCCGTAATGTATAACATACCTCTGAGGTTGACGTGTAAGGTCGTGGTCCGAGTCTGATTGTTTTGCTTACCTTGTTACTCCGCCACCAGAGGTGTTATCAAGTTGCCCTCACATGCAATTCACGGGGTCTTTTGAGTGTTCTTCACGGAATCTCTAATTCTGCAAGTGGTAACAGTCTGAGATTTTCTGGAGAGTTATCGCTTTGACTTTATTGGGAATTAAAGATTCCTTTAAAAGGATATCAGTTTCTACTGTTTTCCAACTGCCCACTACTCCCGTGACCAATCAGAAATTAGGAGCGTTAAACGTGGCTTGCATCATGCGACTAGTTCACCTTTCATGGGGCCAATCAAAGTGTTTCATTCTCTCTATAAATAGGGAATGTTTGCATTGATATTGACATTCTTTTCATTGTATTCTTTTTGCTCTATGACTCTATTTGAGAATGATCTTTTTACAGAGAGTAATCTCTCTTCCATTTTTTTCACATATATGGAGGTTTCTGTTTCTTGCGAAGATTATCCTCCTGTTCTTTCCAAAGTCTTTGAAGGTGTTTCCTTTTTTGTAAATAATTTCTCTGATTGAGGCCTTTCTTTCTCGGCGTAATGTTTGGGTCGCCATACAGTTGGGGGGCAGAAATCTTTCTCTCTCAGCGTACGTGGGAGTGTTCGATCTACCTATTCTTGCTGGAATGGAGTGAGGTTTCCGCCGTGATGCATGGAGATACGCTCTGTCCTTCCCCCTCCTCCTTCCTGAGTGATTTGGAGGCACTAGGCCAGTCTTTTGGAAGGTCTTCTAAGGGTGGTTGTGCTGGAGGGCAGCTCATTTGAAAAGGAAAATCCTCTTGGAGCAACTTGCGGTGATGCACTCTCCTGAGGTTGCTCAAAGGTAGATGTTGGCCTTTATTATCACTGTGGAGGAGGCAGGAAAGAAGAATTGGGATGGTAGCAACTCCGGACCCCGGAAGCAATGTTCCATTCTGATTGCCTCTCAAATTCTTCAATGGGCATTCTATTCAACAGAGAAGAGACCGGTGCTGGTTTGGAGGGATTGTGGAGGTGGCAATGATCCAGGGTGCTGTGACGGTGATGTTGGTGCCTTTTCTCGGGTTCTCCAATGAACACTTTTTTCTAAACACTTTTGATGTATTTTTCCTGTTAGCCATAGCTACCATCACCCAAGAAGGGGTGAATTAGGTGATTACAAATTTTTAAAATACCATTTAGAAATTAAGCATTTTGAAACCAAGATGAATAATATTCAAGCAAACATATAAAATTAAAGTACAAGAAATAAATGAATTTGAGTTAAAAAGAGTAAATACAATATTTATCCTAATTCAACCACCAATCACTTGTAGCCTACGTCTAGTCCTCAAGTAAACCACCCGATATTTTTCACTATCACTTCAAGCTTGAACATGTGCTTGAAAACCTTTGTAACTGAAAGCACTCAACACACATTGGGATGCCTCACCCTTGTGCTTGAGCCTCAACAAACAGGGATACCTCACCCTTACAATTTCTTTGAGGGATATCTCACCCTCTTTATAGTGAATCAAGGTATAGAAGAAAAGAAACTCTCACAAAAGTAATTTATACAAATTAAAGTCCTATGAAGCTTTTTAAGAATATATTAACTTTTGGCAAAAAAGAGTACATGAGATAATAAAATATGAATCACAAATTAAAGCATAAAAAATTGGTTTCAAGTTGTTGGTTCTATGTAAAAGATGACCCAAAAATATGTATTTATAGAGTTGTTTGAAAAAGAGCTATTGGGTATCATTTATTTCAACATTAAAGCCTCTGAAAATAGTTGTTGCATGTTTCTGCTTGTGTTTATTCGAATAAACAAACTCTTAGTCAAATAAATCCACTTATAGCACACCAAGAAGTGTTTTCTAGAACTTGTTATTCAAATAACCCTTCGGTTATTTGAATAAATCTTTAAAAAACACATTCTGGAATGTTTTTAAATGTTGTTATTCGAATAACAAATCCTTTATTCGAATAAACCACTCTAGTTTTGAAAACTGACTTTAAATGGTCATAACTTCTACATTTCTCATCTGTTTAAAGCAAATGATTACTCATTGGAAAGATCTTTGAGTCTATTTTCAAATGAAATAAGTTTTAGAACTAAACTCAAAGTATTTTGAAAGTTATTATCAAAATAGTAATTAAAGGTCAGCTTTTCAAAAATCAAACTTGACTATTTTTCATAGTTTTGAATGATCACCATGACTAGCTTTTCAAAACTTGTTTGTTAGACATTTTATCATGTAAAAATCATTTGTAAATATTTGAAAACATATTTGAGCTCTTTTCTTGCAAAACCTCTATCTTTACATTGGAGAAAGTCTTGAAACTATGTGTGCTATTTGGGTTCTTTGAAAAACAAGTTTAGAACTTTTTTAAATACATTATAAAACATTTGAGATATCCAGAAGGCTTCTTACATAAAGACTCTAAGTCCTAAAACTATTCTTGAAGATCTTGGATTTGGTCTTACCATCATCTTCATATTTGTTATCACCAAAACAAGTCTTCAGTGTCCAATAGCCAATTACATTTCCTTCTCTTTTTGCTAAAGCTGGTGATGTATGGAATGAGATTAATGAATAAAATTCTTCTTTTTGAATTCTATCTTGTATCTTATCTTTTCTTTTTCCATCTTTCGCTATCTATACCGTTCTTTTTTCGTCGGGGTGAGTCCAATGCTTGCCCTGTAATTATGCTAAGTTGCCCTCAACTTGGTTCTTGGTTAGTACAACGAAGTGGCAAGCTTAAGTTCTTGCCCTCTCTGTATTCCTCGTGGGGTTAAGAATTTTAACTTTGGCCATTCGGAACTAACCATTTGACCTTTTTGGGGATGTTGTAGTCCACATTGATCTTCTGTTTTATTATAAATGGACACTCCGGGTGCAGCCAAGGTCCGTGGTAAAGATCCAAGGTCTGTGGAAAAATTTCAAACTCAGCTTGTTAGGGTTACGTCTCTTGGTCTGCTGCGCAACCGTCCCTTCAACTGTTGTGACAACTGCGAGAACCACATGGCACGCTCTGGTTGGGTAGTCGTGTTTAGTGCTTCGCTTGCCATGATGGACAATTTTTGAAAATCGAGAGGTTTTGACAGAAAAGTCCTCTAACTGTCTTGTCATTATAAATAGGGATTGATGGTGTATGCATCGTTCTTACTTTACTATTTTTGAACGTCTTTCTAGTAACTTGAAGGTTTTTCGTAGAAATGTGGTTGGAGAAGTGTGGTTGTGCGACTCTTTTTAGCCATTTTTGTTTTCTTCTTCATCGAATCCTATTTCTTTCGCAAGGTACATTTTCTTTTGCCTTTATTTCCATCTTTTTCATTGTCCCTTGAGTCTTTCTCTTGTTTTTGGGACATTTCCTTTTTTTTCCCTCTTTTTTATAAGATATTAGGGATGCTAGAATCTCTGGTCCCCTTATTGATGCTACTCCGTGGAGCACCTTATCTGCCATGTTGTAGATGGCGGAGGTGTCCTTAAGAGGTTAAGGCCTTTAAGGGAGCAGAGGCTGGTACTCGTAATGTTGGAGAACGACATGGGGTGTGAATCTTTTAATGATTTCTCTCATGGTTTATCCTTCACCATGTTTGAATTTGCCGATGATCCAGTTGTTAAGGGGCCCGTAGTGCTTGCCCCCATGCAGAATGTGTACTCCTAGGTTGGGGACGATGTCTGGAGCTATCAATCCGAGTTTTCTTTTGAAGATGGCCTTAGGAAGGCTCTAATGTACTTAGAACTGACAAAGGGGAAGGCTCAAGATTGTGAGTTCCAAGTTTTATCCCCAGAAAGGAATGAAAGGGTGTGTTTGGGTCAAGAAGCGGGTCCACACTTCAAGTTTTCTGTACGAACCCTTTTTTATAAAGTTGTGACTCAAGCTTCCTTTCACTGACTTCCAGATTGCGATTCTCCAGACTTTACGCGTGGCTTCTTCCCAAAACCACCCAAATGGTTAGGGTAGTATACTTACTTTTGAAATATTTTAATGAATAATGGGGTTGCGGTATTCAGAGAATGCATTTTTTCATTTCTTCACTCAATGGAGTCTTGAGGTATGGCGTATCAGAAGAACTAGTTGAGCATTCATTCTAGATCTGGTCGCAAAGCCTTTGTCGCTTTCCAGGATAGTTTTAAGGAGTTTAAAGGGAAGTTCTTCAAGCTAACAGGAGCACCAAGAACCCATCCATTTTTCTTGAAGGCTAATGGGGAGTCGGTGTTCTCGCTATACTAGACGCAAGAGGCCTGATGCTTCCCTGTTGAGTCGTTTAAGAAAGATGAGGAGCAGCTCAATCAGGATGACCTTGATTGTGTTAAGTTTATAAACTAATAGGCTGATGATTGTGGGCTTATCAAGTGCAAATAAATTCTTAGCATTCTTAATGATGATTTTCTTCTTGCTTTACTAGGTAGGGGTTAGGATACCAAAGTCTGGAGTCAGTCTTAAGTTCCTGCATTTTATATTTCCTATACTTGTTATTTTTTGACTTCTTTTCTTTTCTTATCTTGTTTAAGTAAGCATGGCATCTGGACCTTCACTTGTCGCTTTGAAGGCCTTAAGGGCTAGGAAGGGAGGAGTAGGTCATTCCAATGTTCCTACACATATTACTTTGGGGTCCTCTGATCGGGAACTGATTGTTGAAGAGGCTCCTAACCAACCAAATTCTCCTGCCTAACCTCTTCAAAGGAGGAAAAAGAAAACTGTTGAGAGCTTCACTGATTAGGGCAAAAGAGTGGCCACGGAGACGATGAAGAGGAAAAGGAAGATCCTATGCCTATAATTACGGGGCATGTAGATGCTGGGCCATTTATTGATAAGCGGCTTTTGAGCGATGAGGTGGTGAATTACATCACCTAGAGAAATGTAAGAGAAACCTTAACCAGGTTTCAGACTTTCACAATCTGGGCTGCTACCGAGGCCCGTTGTCTTGAGAGATCTATCGCGGAAGCTGATAAAAAGATGATAGATTAGATGAGGACGATAGAAGAAGAAATTGCTCGGAAGCACGTTTTTGCTCTCAAGCAGAATGAAGATCCTGACACGAGGATCACCAAGCTGGAGAAAGAGTTGGCTGATTCCCAATCCACCAGAAAGAAAGAAAAGACCAAGTCCAAGAAAATCATCGCTAACCTCGAGGCTCGCATAATGCAATTGGAGAAAGATCTTAAGGAATTGGATGCAATTTCTGCAAGCATTGGAGGAGAGTGGTTTTAGAATGTTGTGGTTCAAGTTCAGCACTTTAACCTTAGTGTTACTCTAGCCTTGGAAGACTTTAACTCTGAAATGGTTTTCTAGGATGGGCATCTTGTGTTGGCGAAAGAGATTGCTGGGACCGCTACTGGGGTTACTCTAGCTGGGCCTTCTACTACCGTACCTACTTCAACGAAACTGTAGATTCCAAAAGGAGATGAGGCTGAACTTTTTTACTTGTTGCATTTTGCTGCCCTCTACGTGGGGTTTTTTTTTATCTTTTGTAAAGACAATTGCCCTAGTTGCCGAGGTACTTTTAAATGCTTTGTTTCTAATTTTTTATTATTGTATGCCTTCTTGTTTTCTATAGTCCGTTTTGGGTCCAATGTCCATTATGATATTTCTTGCAACTATTTATGGACTTAAGAATATTTCTCATAAGGGAAACCATGGTCTGGGGTCCAACGCCCTTTAAGTTTGAGTACTTGGAATTCCTTGTAGGACTTAGGTATTATTCTGAAATCGAAACCTTGTCTGGGGTCCGTCACCAACAGCTTTGGTGTTTAGGATCCCACTTGACTTAGATATAATTTATAATTAAAACCTTGTCCGGGGTCCGTTGTCAATCGCCTTAGCATTTATGATCTCTCTTGACTTAGATATAATTTTAAGTGGTCAATAGCTGCGATCTTTTAATGTTTATGGTTTAGTGCGTGAATTTTTCTAAGACTTAGGATTTTCTATTGCATAACCTGTTTAACATAAGACAACTCACGGTATGTACCATAGTGGCGAGACACAGACTTCTTTATCCATGCTACCAATGACCACGTAATAGTTTTAGTCAAGTGTTGAGGTTTTGGGTGTAGACCCTACAACTCGCGACTAACCCGTTGGAAGGGTTTTGGTGGGTTGTCCTCTTAACTTGGAAACTAAGGCACTCTCTGATCCCATTAGAAACGAGCTCCTATGGTTGCTCAAGGTGGAGTCTGGCTTGAGGGCCTTTTATCTTCGAAATCCGGCTCCCATCAAGAACAGGCTTGGTGGACACTTTCAAAGTTGTCTATAGTTTTGAGGATCCTTTGAGACTTTTTAAATGCAAGTAGATGTGTAAAATCACTTTGCTTTATTGATTTGGTATGGAACTAAGGCCCATACAAAATGCTCCCATAGTAATTGGGGCAGATCAAACATGAAGTAAACTAAAAGACTAAGCCTTAGAAGACACTTAGCTATAGTACTTTCTAAGTTTGTCCGCATTCCAAAAGTTCTTGACCGGCTTTCCCGTTAGTGTCTCCAATGTGTAGGCTCCTTCACCAGTACTGATCAAAATATGGTAGGGTCATTCCCAGTTAGGAGCTAACTTCCCTTGGAAGGTATTCCTACCTCTGATGTCAACTTTGCGTAGGACTAGGTCGCTTGGCTGGAATTTCCTGAGAATGACCTTTAAGTTGTATCCTGCTGCCATCCTCTACTTAATGAGCAATACGTCTTCTTTCTTCCAGAAAGTCTAGGTCTTCCTTGATCAATCTGGGATTGTTGTCAGGTGAGAAGTGTTGAAAACGCCAACTAGATTCTCCTATCTCCACTGTGATCAAAGCCTCACACCCATAAGTGAGCTTAAAGGAAGTTTCACTTGTTGTAGAGTGGGGTGCAGTCTGGTAGGCCCAAAGGACATGGTCTAGTTATTTAACCCAATTTTCTTTAGCTTCGTCTAACCTTCTCTGTAGTCCATGAACAATAACTCAGCTAGTAGCTTCAGCTTGTCCATTTATCCAGGGAGTTTTCAATAGTATTGCAGTGATGCTTGATATTCAAGTCAGTAAGCAGTTCTTTGAACCCCTAGCCTTTGAATTGTGTCTCGTTGTCTGTCACAATGGATTCCAGGACTCCAAACTTAGTAATGATGTGTCACCAAGTAAACTTTTGGATTCAGTCAGAAGTGATAGTGACTAAAGGCTCTGCCTCAATCCATTTTGTGAAGTAGTCCATGACTACCACCAAGAATTTCAGCTGTCTAGGTGCTTGAGGGAATGGACCCAGGATATCTATACCCCACCTGTAGAATGGCCAAGGTACGAATATCGTGGATAATTCCTCGGGTGGGGCATGATAGTGGTCCAAGTGCTGTTGACATTTGTCGCAAACTTGGACATGTGCAAGAGAGTCAGCCTCCATTGTCGGCCAGTAGTATCCACCCTTAAGTGCTTTCAAAGCTAAAGCTTTGCCTCCCAAGTGGTGTCCACAACTCCCTTCATGAATCTCAACTAGTACACACTTTGCTTTTTTTAGCGTGAAGCATTTAAGGAGAGACGAAAAAAACCTACATCGATATAACTGCCCATTATAGATGGTGTACCGGACTGTAGTTTTGACTAATTTGGAGGCTTCCTTTGGGTCTTCAGGACGGATGCCAGACTACAGTTATTCCATTATTAGTGTGTTCCAAGTAAGCTCTTGTTCTTCTACTTGGAAACGGATGTGTCCATGATGGAAGGTTGCGAGAGGGTTTCTTGGACCACTAAACGGTTGTCACTCGGGCTCTTAGTGCTGGCCAATTTGGACAAGATGTCTGCCCATGAATTTTGTTCTCAAGGTATGTGCTCCATCTTCATTGTTTGGAAGCTTTTGAGGAGCCCTTGCACCTTCGCTAGGTACTTCTGCAGGAAAGGCTCCTTAGCCTGATAGTCACCTTGAATCTGGGAAGTCACAAGATGGGAGTTACTATAAAGTGTAATATTTGTTGCTCCAAATTCTCTTGCCATTACCAGTCTGGCGATGCATGCTTCATATTCTTCCTGGTTGTTTGAAGTGGAGAAGTCAAACTTCAGGGAGTTTTCAATGGTTACTCCTTCAGAATTTTCAAGGGATTACCCCAATGGTACATCCCTTGGGGTTAGAGGAGTCATCAGCGAACACAGTCCACAATATTTCCTCGGGGTCACTGGAGTCCGAAGTAAGCTCAGCAAGGAAGTTTGAGAGTGCTTGTGCCTTGATTGCTAACTTGGGCTCGTACGCAATTCTGAACTCAGAAAGCTCAATGGATCATGCAATCATTCTTCCTGCTAAGTTTGATTTATGTAATATTTAGTGGATAGGCTGATCCGTCCTCACCACCATTGGATAGCATTGGAAGTACTGCCTGAGCCTTTTGACTGTGATGATGAGGGTGAAGGCAACCTTCTCTATTTTCTGATAACGGAGCTTGGGACCTTATAACACTTTGTTCACAAAATAAGCCAGCTTCTGTCCTTCAGTCGTTTCCCGGATAAGTACTGAACTCACACCCTCTTTATGAACTGAGAGGTACACGTACAATGTCTCACTATGTTCCGACCTTATTAAGATGGGGGGAGAAGATATTAGGTTTTTCAAAGATGTGAAGGCATCCTTACACTCCTGAGTCCACTCAAAACCTAACCCCTTTTTTAGCAACTTGAAGAAGGAGGAGACTTGTGGGCAGCTTTAGCAAGGAATCGTGTGAGGGCCGTAACTTGTCCTGTCAGTTGTTGTACTTCTTTGATGTTCTGAGGGCTACGCATGTTGAGTACCGCTTGACATTTGTCTGGGTTTTTCTCGATTTCGCAATGAGTCAGCATTAAGCCTAAGAATTTGCCAGCCTAGACCCCGAATGCGTATTTTTCTAGATTAAGCCTCATATTGTGTTTTCTCAATTGTGTAAATACTTCTTCGAGGTTCGAGGTATGTGATCCAGATAGTGGGGTTTTGACTATCATATCATCAATGTAAACTTCGAGCATTCTCCCAACTTGATCCTCAAAAACCCTGTTCATCATTCGTTGGTAGGTGGCTACATTTTTCAGACCAAAGGACAGTATCCTATAATAGTAGCTCGCCTTCTTCGTGATGAAAGTGATTTTATCTTCTTCTCTGGGGTACATTGGGATCTGATTATACCCAGAGTAGGCATCCATGAAAGACAGCAACCGAAAGCTGGAGGAGCTATCGACTAGTTTGTCAACGCTAGGGAAAGGGTATAGGTCTTTAGGGCAAGCCTTGTTTAGGTACGTGTAGTCCACACACATCCTTCACTTCTCGTTTGAATTTTTCACTAAGACCACATTGGAGAGCCATGTTGTATATGAAATCTCCCTAATGAAGTCGGCACTGAGTAACTCCTTGACTTGCTCTTCGATAATCCGTTGCCTCTCAGGGCCAACTTCTATCTTCTTCTGCAAGACCGGCTTTGCATCCCTTTTAATAGATAAATAATGGCAGATGAAAGCGGGGTCAAGACCAGACATATCGGAGGACGTCTAGATAAATAGGTTCTTATTTTTCTGTAAGAGCTTATTAAGTTGGCGTATCTCCTATTCTTCCAAATTCGCACCTATCTTGGTGACTTGGTCAGACTTGTCACCTAGCTGAAGTGGAAGCAACTCTCCTTCTGGATGGGGTCGGGTACCTCGAATCTCTTCGTGTACATCTAACTCGGTCATAAGGATATGGACTTGATCCAAAGCCGAGCTAGATGTGCGTGTTTTGGTCTTCTTGGGTGATAGCAATATATTTTACTCATTTAATAATTCTCTCACTAAATTTCTTAAGGTTCAATTGTGCCTAATTAAGTTAGTTTTATCACATTTTATGATATTGAGTTTAATTGGACCATTGAAAGAATTATTGCATGAATTAGCCTTAATTTGTCTTTTTGGCAATGTTCAATAAATTAGATATAATCTAAGTTATAAATATCTGATTAATGTGATTCTGATCTTGTAAGAAAGCTAATACAATTCGCTACAACTTTCATGAAGACCTCAAGAGCCTAATCACACGTTTGGATAATTTAAATTGAAGTGGAACTAAGAGCCAGAATGCTGATCCTGATAGCTTGACCTCTGCGCACTCATCAGCCTATTTCTTGAGTTATAGGAGTTCAATTGACTCCAAACTAAGCCCAAATTATAGCTAAGACCCAAATCTACAACTTTCATGAAGAATACAAAAGTAGATTCGGATGTCTAGTGGTCAGATTAGGATTGGAAGTTAGAACACAGGTGTTGTTGCTGGAACTTGAACAATGTGCATAGATTGAGCCATAATTTGGGTTATAGGAGTTGGATTGGATTGAAACTAGTGACATTGGAAAGCTAAGACAAAACCCTTCAACTATCATGAAGACACTTATCAAGATGATGACTTTATGATAGAGTTATAGTCATATGAAGACAACTGAATTGGTTGGTGCAAGTGGAAAGATAAGCATGACAATAATTTTCCACTCATCCACCCATCATCCACCCACTCATTAAACAACTCCATTGTCATCTTTCACTCAACCACCCATCATCCAACCACTCGTTAAACAACTATTGCCATTTTTCACTCATCCACCCACTCATCCAACCACTCATTAAATAACTATTGTCATTTTTCATTCATCCAACCACTTATTAAACAAGTCTATTGTCATTTTGTATTTTTCATGCTCTATAAAAAGCTATATTAGTTTCTCATCAGAGGCATCTTGGTTTAGAGATCAAGATCTTGTTCTTGTATTATTTGTTTCTCTTGTTATAGTTTTCTTTTGTTCTAAATAGAAATTATGTTCATCTTCTTCTTCTTTTCTCTTTCTTTCTTCTTCTTTATGAGTAATTAATTCTTATTTTGCTTGGGTGAAAGGGTGAAGCTTTTAGTAATAAAATAAGGTTAGATTAATCCATTTCTTGTGCTTGATCGTTATATTATCAATTAGTCATTATATGTGTTGTATTTTATTTTCAATCAATTTAGAAACCCTTCTTGCAAAATGGAGATCTTGATTTGTTGTAGACAAGATATTGGCACAATGAATACTTGAACTCATTTACAAGTGTTGGCATTAGAAACCCTCCTTGTAAAGTGGAGATCTTGATTTGTTGTAGACAATATATTGACACAATGAATACTTGAACTCATTTACAAGTGTTAGTATTAGTAGATAATTAAAAGAACTATAATATAATTACATATATAATCTTAAATGAACTTTGAATGCTGTATTTTCTGATTGAAACTTCCGTTGTGCGTGGATTCTAATTGAGTTATAAAAAAAATTAATATTGTCCTTAATTTACTTACCAAGAGTGCATATCCTAACCTAAGCAAATCCTTTTTAATTGTGAACAATTTTTATCACCTTTATTGTTCTGATAAATCTTTTCCTTATCTCAAAGAATTTTTCTTCATTAATTCCCTGTGGATCAACCTCGGACTCCTGAGAATTTATTACTTGAGACAATCTGCACTTGGATTTGCAACAATATCAATTCTGCACTAAGTTTTTGACGCCGTTGTCGGGGACTTGATTTGAAGAACAAATTTATTAAAGTTCTCTTTCTTTAAGTAAACTTCACCTTCTGGTATATTCTTTCTCTACTCTTTTAATTTTATAGTTGTATCATATTTAATGGCAGGTTTACCGCCTACTTGTTAATATTTTTTTATTATGGAAGGTTGAGCTCTGTATATATTTTTATTTTTATTTTTTTTCCTATTTTAAGTCACTTATTTATGCTTAATTGATATCGTGATTCAAATTCTAGTCGTTTAGTTAAAACTAATCCTGGTACTTTATATATTGATTTGTTTGAATCACAACCACACACATTAAACACAATGACTAAAAATCAAAGTGTACATGATGAATATGAAAATCAACTGTTATGAACCATGCGTGAATATTTGCAACCATCTCAAAATTCTAGTTCATCATGTTTTATCTTTCCACTTAATGCTAACAATTTTAGATTTAAGTCGAGTATGATTTCATTACTTCATAATTTCCATGGTTTAGAATCTAAAAGCTCATATTTACATTTAAAAGAATTTAAAGAAGTATGTATTACTTTCATTGATCAAAATTACACTGAAAAAATTGTTAAACTTAAGTTGTTTTCTTTTTCTTTGAAAGATAAATAAAAAACTTGGCTTAATGCTTTGAAACTAATATTAATTGACACATAGCAAGAAATGCAAAGTGAGTTCTTAAAGAAATTTTTTCCAACACATAAAACTAGTGTTTTGGAAAGCCAAATCCAAAATATTTCTCAAACTTCAAATGAAGTATATTTTCAATGTTGGGAACGTTTTAAAGATTTGTTAAATTCTTGCCTACATCCTAGTTTTGAAAGATGACGCATTATTAGCTTCTTTTATGAAAGGTTAATACCTGAAACTAAATAATTTGTGAAAATAATGTACAATGGCGAATATCACCTTAGTTAAGAAGAAGATCTAAATGTTAGGTTTGTCAGTTTGGTTAGAAAGATTGAAGCCATGGAATCAGGAAAAGTAAAAGAAATCAAATTTGTGCAAAATGAAGAAATTTGTGGTATTTGTAATGACTTAGGACACTCAACAAATGAATATCCAAAAATTTCTTATTTCAAAGAAATTGTGCATTAGTAAGTAAATATAATAAATAATTTTAAAAATCTGTTTACCTCTTCTTTTTCAAATTCATACAATCCGGGATGGAGAAATCACCCGAACTTTAGCTGGAGGAATGATAATCATGCACAATTTATGCAGCCATCGCGTCCTTAGGCACAACAGGACTTTCAAAATTCTCAAGGATATGCACCCTATGTCCCACCATATAGGAAAAACCTTAAAGGAACATTGCATGTATTCATGCAAAAGCAAGAGGTCATTAACAATCAAAACACTCAAGTCATGATTGACATAAAAGACACTCTTGATAAACTTTCTTCTGCACTCACCATTCACAAGAAATGAAAATTTCCTTCTCAACATCAACCGAATCCAAAGGGCAAGTACAGTCTAAATGAGGGTAGTTCAGAAAGCCAACAAATAGATCAAGTCAAGTCAATGATAACTCTTAGGAGTGGAAATGTTATTGAAAAATAAATACTTGAACCTTGTGAGAAAGATGATGAATCAATTCCGCAAGATAAAGAAGGAGTTGATAAGCCACCTGACCAAAAGGAGACTAAACTCTCGCCTTCACCCCCATATCCTCAAGCATTAAACAATTCAAGTAAATTGAACCACAACACTGAAATTTTTAAACAAGTGAAGGTCAATATTCCTCTTTTAGATGTTATCAAACAGGTTCCCTCTTATGCCAAATTTTTGAAGGACTTATGCACTGTTAAAAGGAAACTTAATGTGAAAAATAAAGTCTTTTTGGATGAACATGTAAGCTTCATTCTTCAGAACAATAATACGTTGAAATATAAAGACCCTGGTTGTCCTATAGTTTCATGCAATATTGGAGAACATAAAATTGAATAAGTTTTACTTGATCTAGGTGCTAGTGTTAATTTGCTTCCATATTTAGTTTATCAGCAACTCAACCTGGGTGAGTTAAAACTAACTTCTGTAACTCTTCTACTTGTCGATAGATTAATTAAAATTCCAAAAGGAATAATGGAAGATGTGTTAGTACAAGTTGATAAATTCTTATATCCTGGGAATTTTATTGTCTTGGAAACTGAACTTATGGTTAATAATTACAAGTTAATTCCTGTTATTTTAGGTCACCCATTTTTAGCAACATCTAATGCTTTGATAAATTGTAGAAATGAAATGATGAAACTAACATTTAGAAATATAACACTGGAGTTTAATATTTTCAACATGTGCAAGCAACTACAGGATGTCTATGACGAAAAGGAGGAAGTTGAAGGGATTGAGGCTATTATAAATGATCATCTTCAAACCGGGTGTTCTTCTGAACCATTAGAAATTTGTTTAATCAATTCATTTGACTCAGGTATGCAATTAGATGATGATATGTTTGAAATATGTTCTTTACTTGATTGTATACAAGTATTAGAATACAAAGGATGGAAGCAAATATTCGAAGAGTTAAAACTCATGAATGATAATACCCATGAAGAAGTACCCACACTGGAACTAAAGCCATTACCTGTTGGGTTGAAGTACACATTTTTGGGAGAAGAGCAAAGTTTTTCAGTGGTAATTTCTTCCACCTTTACCAGAGAACAAGAAGGTATGTTAACAGAAGTACTTAAAAGACATAAAAGTGCAATTGGATAGACATTAAAGGACATAAAAGATATTAATCCATTAATATGTATACATAAAATACATTTAGAGGATAATACTAAAATATCACAATAACCTCAAAGAAAATTAAATCCACACATGAAAGAGGTAGTTAGAGTTGAAATTCTCAAGTTACTTGATATTGGAATTATCTACCCTATCTCTGATAGCTAGTGGGTAAGTCCTATACAAGTTGTGTCTAATAAGTCTAGAATAATAGTGATTGAAAATGAAAAAGGTGAATTAATATCTACGCAAGTCTCATGCAGTTGGAGTATTTGTATTGATTTTAGAAAATTAAATGCTGCCACTAGGAAAGATCATTTCCCATTGCCATTTCTTGATCAAATTCTAGAAAGGATAGTAGGACATTCCTACTACTATTTTCTTGATAGTTATTCGGGCTATTATCAAATGCCCATTACATTAGAAGATCAAGAAAAGACCACTTTTACATGTCCCTTTGGTACTTTTTGCATACAGAAGAATATCTTTTAGCCTTTGTAATGCTTCAGTAACATTCCAAAGATGCATGCTAAGTATTTTTAATGACATGGTTGAGCATTATTTAGAGGTTTTCATGTAGTTTATGAAAATTCATTTGAAATTTATCTTGATAATTTGGAAAAAGTTCTTAAAAAAGTGAAGAAAAAAGACTTATGTTAAACTGAGAAAAATGTCATTACATGGTTACTTCAGGAATAGTATTAGGTTATGTGATATCTTATAAAGGAATTGAAGTTAGTAAGGCTAACAATACTAGAAAATTGGGTATTAGAGACCAAAAAATCAGTCTCTAAATTAAGAAAATCGGTCTCTAAAATAATTAGATACTGATTTAGGGACCGATTTAAATCAGTCTCTAAAAGTCTCGTCGCTAAATATTAGAAACCGATTTAGAGACCGATTTTATAGAGACCGATTATTTCAGTCTCTAAATCAGTCTCTAATTTTTGGTCAAATATTGGTCAATTATATTTTAAAAAAATACATTAGAGACCAATTTATAAACTGATTTTTTAGAGACTGATTTTTTAGTCTCTAAATCAGTCTCTAAATTAGTCTCCAAATCAGTCTCTAAAAACATGAATATATTATATATTTTATGAAATCGGTCACTAAAGCAGTCTCTAAACTAGAGACTGATTTATTGGTCTCTAAATAAAACTTTGAACATATTATATATTTTATAAAATCGGTCACTAAATCAGTCTCTAATTATCAGTATCTAATTCAGTCTCTAACTTGTGATATGAATTTGTAATTATTGTTAAATTTATTAAAATTCAAAATTTTAAAACACCTAATAAACAACAATCAACAATCTCATATATAACTAAACACATAAATAAAAAATAACGTAAACTAAACTAATTCAGTCTTTAAAATATATCATTTAAATATCAAGACATTCTATAATAAACTAAACTAAATATTATCTACAATATCTCATTACTACAACATTTCAAATGTAAAAAAATTGAATATAACACAAACTAAACTGTAATCATAAAAACTCTTTTGGCTTGATTAGAGACATTGGCCTGATCACAAGGTTTCGTCTGAAATGTGAAAGCCAGCCATGTCATGGGTTTCTGCAGCCGTAGCTGGATAAGTTGAAGATCTGAAGCTCTCCCTTAACGGTGTTGATTTAATGTCTGAGTGGCCTATAAGCTTGTTCACTTGTACAACGCTTGTGACATTAAAACTCAAGGGCCGCTTTGATATGAATGTTCCTTGCTCTATTATTGTTCATCTTCCCTCCCTCAAGACTTTGCATCTCAAGACCTGTACGAGGCAAAGATATAAGCAGAAAATAATCCAACTTGACTTTTGGCATTTTCTTTTTAAGAAAATTAGCCAATTAATTTCTACCAACATAAAGTCAAAGGAACAATAGTTGACTTCAACAAAATCAAGGTAAATTTGCATGACCAAAAGGGAGAAAAATAAATTACTCTGAACCTCCATTGGAACACATCAAGACAAAATTATGATCCAAAGAACATTCAATAAGACAACCATTGCGCACCACTAATCTCAAAGTCTAAACGAACACAGATGAAACAATAATATAGCAAAGGCTCCATTCATCATCCAAAAGAAAAACAGATCATGTTATTAAACTCCAGAGAAAGAACAAGCAAAAACCCAAAGCACACATTCAGAATTCAACAAGCAGAACCCAAAGCATATATTCAAAATTCCTTTAAGCATAAAAACCAATCCACCTGTCCATTTCATTAGCAAGCACACCTATAACTACTTGCGCATGAGCTTGACAATCCAAGAAATACTTCATGATTATGCCAAATTGACTCATACAGTCCCACATTAACAATACGCATCCATAAACATTCATCACATGCTCCTTCTCCTTTTTTATTTTATTAAGATGTCTAATAACAGAGCACAAAAACATTCATTCAGCAAATCACATATTAGTCTGGTGAGCCAAAACAAAATTAAGTGAGCAGGGATCTTAAAATTGACATGAGCATTGGAAGAATGAAGTACCATTTTCTTGGCATGTTACATCTGATGGTGATCTATTTGTAGATAACAAATCACGAATGGTTTCATTGTATATTTCCAACATTGACACCTGTATATTTTTATGAAGGAAAAACCTTCTTAGATCTCAACATCATATTTAAAAATTTATAAAACTTTGCAATGATATACTTTATATCACCTGCATTTCATATTTCTAGCCTTGGGATTGCAGAGCCTGTCTTGTTTGAAATATTTGTTCTAGTGAATGGGGTATCAAGCCCTTTTTCTCTGGATATCGAGGCCTGCCCATCTATAGGTTTTCCCTGACCCTGTCTGACCATAGGCAAAAATACAAACCTGGAAAAGAAAATATCCATCATCTTTCAAAGAATCCTTGGTGCTAAACATGTATGCATACAAATTGATAAACATGCATATTATATATCTAAAGTGTTTTAGAATTCTTTTTTTCTACATCTGACTAGCAATTGCACAATGGCTCCCAGCTATGTAATAATTTGAAATGATATATAGGGGATAAAAGAAGAACTTAGAAATTACCTTATAACAATCAAGAGCACTTTGCACAAGCTGTGAGATTTCTATAAAAACTTCTTCTTGTGATTCGTCAGACGCAAAAACTTTATCAAATGTAAAAGAATGTTTTTGGCCTAAGAAAGCAATAGCAACATAATTTACAACATAATTAAATATAAACTAAAACAAACATACATCAATAAGAAAAAGAACAACTTCAATGATAGGAAACGTGAGAAGAGAAACACAGAGAGAGAATATAGAGCCTCTAGATTTGGGTGTGTTTGCTGTAGAAAACACATAAAATTCTATAGGTGATCTTGTGTAAAATCATAACGGTTATACGTGATGGTGTAGAGCACATCTTTAGAGAACATCTTGATTAAATTTAATCAATGTATGATTTTATTTCACTGTACTTAACTCTATTAGGAGGTGAAAATAGGTCAGGTGGCCTGTCGAGAGCTTATGATCTGATCTATTTAAGGCGTAATCTGACTTGATTCGTTTAATGAAAGTATCAGGTCAAAACTTTTTAAAAAGCCTATTCAGTTAAGTAGGTCAAGTTTCAAGCCTTTGGAAAAGTTTTTTAGACATAGTAAGCCGGCATATTTAATTATATATATTAAAAGAATTTAATATTTATATAATATAATTAATTTAATAAATAATATAATATTTCTTAAAAAGTCTAGGTCTATTAACTTATATAAAGGCCTAGGTCTATTAACCTATCTCATTAGCTTATTTAAAAGTAAATTTGTTAACCTATCTAAATACTTTATTACAAAATAAGTATTTAAATAGACTTTTAAGTCATGTTAAATTTTTAAAAAAATCAAATCAAACCTTAAAAATTGACCTATGTCAAATAAATAAGCCAAACTCAAATTTTACATTTAAAAAACAAATTAAACTCATTTAAAACAAGACATAGTCTAATCTGACTCGTTTCCACGCTTACTCTCCAAGATCTAGTTCCTACAGTATCATTCTACTACTTCAACAGCAGCATATATATTTTTAATTAGGAAAATGCTGTTACTTACGAAATGATTTCTACAAAATCTCCTACCAATGACTTGGCATGCATGCTGTAATTTATCAAATGATATAATTTTCCTTTATTTGTTTTATTTAGGTGCCTGAAAATTTGTTTGAGAATGAAAAATGAATTATTTAAATTGTCACGTCATTCGTATAATGTTCTGTTTCGTGACAAATAACACTTCTGTTTTAATTAATAATATATGTATTTATTTTAATTTTATAAATTTTTCACAGACTTAGGTATTAAATAATATTTAATTTTGTTGTAACTTTTTAATGAATGATTTAAATGAATATACTTTAAAATATATGAAAAATTTATAAAAATAAAATTTGTACAAGTATCAAACTATCATTATTTTAAATTTTTTAATAGAAACTTGACGGAAGAGAAAATCTATCTTAGCTAGTCAAATTAACTAGAGAATACAAAAAGTATAGTAAGACGTCACTGCTTACCCCATTTGACTTTGCTCTCTCGCGTTCTTGTCATGAAAAGTTAATGACTCTCTAAAGCAACAAAATAAATAAGCTAAGCTACCTCTTATTTGTAATTAACTAATTACTAATTACTAATTACGTTTCATTCTCACATGAGCCACTTTAGCTTAGCTCACATGATTAAATGCGTGAAGAATTACATAAACATTATAAATTGAATTTTCTGTATTCTTAAAATACTAAAAACACACAATCTAACAAATATACACTTGTTTAGAGTTAACGATACAATGCTTTTCTCCCCATCTGATTTCATCAAATAATTAGTGGCAAAAATATGACATTAAAAAAGTGTTGGGATAAATTATTTATTTTGTTGAAGTTAAAAAAAATGACTTCACATATCTTAGAGTCCAAACAATGAATTTTCTTTTGGTCAATATCCAAACAATTAATTAAACAAGTCAAAATCAAATACCAACAATGGTAATTTGGTGTCATGTAAAGTGAGTCACACTCCCATAGAGAGAAATAAGTTCAAATTATAGAAAGATAATTGTTATGAGGACTTTTTAATTGTGATAATGTCCAGTGATAAATTTCACAATAAGGCCAGTAGGATACCTTAATAAAAAACAACTCAAAGTCAACTATAATACTAATTGCATATGAGAGAGTTGAAATGCTACTATATAATAAATAAATAAAATTTAATTTTATTCTATTGTTGGTAAAAGATTTTTTCAATTAATTATTTTCTTAGTCACCCACCAGGTTGGTCACAGTAAAAATAAATTACAACTTTAAATAAATTTTACTTGCAATATTA
Source organism: Ormosia semicastrata (assembly GCA_029884595.1). NCBI lineage: Eukaryota > Viridiplantae > Streptophyta > Magnoliopsida > Fabales > Fabaceae > Ormosia > Ormosia semicastrata. Next base: position 55,410,020 of record JAQQTO010000057.1, on the reverse strand, counting down.
GGGTTCGAATCATATAATCACTGTTTGGAGAAGAGTTTTTCCCCAATATGTCTTTGGATCAAATTTAAAAGGTCAATCAAAGAAAAAAGAGAGTTTTTACGGTATCATGAAGGATTTAGTACTAAAGGTAAATTATCAAGAATTTATTGAATGTTGATTTAATAATAAATATTTAAAATTATGTTAAATATATGTCCAATGAAAAATAAATTAAACTCATGTTAATAAATATATATTTATTAGAACCATATAGCAACCTTACGGCCCTACAAAATGAATTATAATTCTCTTTTTTTTATCTGAATGAATTATGAATTTTCATACAATAACTAATTTTATTACATGAGTAAGTGGCATTACTCTGCTCTTACTTTACTGTTCACACTTTCAAAAAGAAAACAAAGAACCAACTGAAGTATAGTAGTGCAATGGACTATTACAGCAAGAATAGTGAAGTAAAAAAATCGAAAAAGTAGACAGAAAAGAAATGAAGGAATTAATTAATCTGAAAGTCACTTGCTAACTATAGGTGAATAGCTTGCGTGTGCCATTGAACTGAAGGGTGCCGTGAACAACATATTAGTGTCCTTGGCCAGGGCTTGGACCTGAGTCCTTAATTCCGCCAAGGGTCTGACTGTTGATGAATTTGTGACCCTCCCCACCGGAACTTGGACCCGAGTTCTTAATTCCTCCAATCCCAAGGGTGTTAGCGTTGGTAAACTTGTGTCCCACCCCAGGGCTTGGCCCAGATTGCTTGATTGCTCCCAGAGATAACCAATCAAAGAAGTCCACGACTTCCCCTCCGGTGGCTGACTTTCCTGTCTCAATGATACTCAGTGGACGGGCTTCTATGGCCATGAAAACAAAGTTCAGCAGCAGGAAGAGAACTAAGAAGGCCTGAGTTTTGAGGATGGTATTGGTGGTTGTCATTTTTTTTTTTAAACTTTGAAAATACAGAAAGGCAATTAGGGACCAATTATGCAAACTTGAGGTCTTTGTTTAGGAAACACTAAGAGAGAGAGAGAGAGAGAAAAGGAGAAAGTGTAAGACGTATGATATTTGGGAAGCATGGGGACATATGGAGTCCTTTTTTATAGCACGGGCGGTAGCATTTGGTGTCTTGACTAAAATGTATCCTGGTGTGCAAATTCAAATGTGGAAAGTGACTTGAAATATGTACATGTATATTTTTTCTATGTTCAAACTTTTCAAACCAACGTGAGCAATATATTTTCTCGTGGAGGAAACAACTTAGAGGATTCTGATTTCTGAAAGTCAATTTGTATGCTAGTTTGGGAGAAAAGTGAATATAACACTATAAGTATTCAAGAAAAGAGCAAGAACGAATTACAAAATGGAAGAATTACGTGTCCAAGTTGTGTAAGTTTGGTAAAAAACAACTCAAGTCAGTTGGTTTTTCTTAGCGCCCACACCTTTGGAGACGTCGTGAAGTTTGTATGAGCTGTACGTTTGAAGTTGAAGACCAAGACTATCTAGTAAAGTAATACTTGAGTTTGAAGACCCAAGCGAAAATAGTCCGTAAGAAATTTGAAAATGTTATTCGCTTTTCTATATATTCAAGTCATTAAGGCAAAGCAATCAATAAAAAAATATATTAATAAAAATTAAAAAGAGTTTTTCTAATGAGTGTCTTTAGGACATTTGTTAAAGAATTTAAAATAAAAAAATTTATATAAAAATTAGAGTTTTTTCAATTATTAATATATAAAATATTCTATTTTTCATGACAAATTTTTTTAAAATTATTAACAGGTATTTTTAGAGTACTTTTAGAAAAATCCAATTAAAAATAATTATCTGTTTTAAATAAAGATGAGTGTAATACAAGAAAAGTGAATAAATATGTGTATAAAAAAGGGGCTGCGTTTGCATGTATCACGACCAGTCAAGCAGTCGTCTATAATCCATATGGCATATTGGAATATGGATGAGCGCCATATTTAATAGAGATTAGAAAAGTAGCTCAGTTTGTTACTTTATTACAACTATCCCTTAACTTGTGTTTTTGACCGAATAGAAGTACATATTTAAAAAATATTTTTGTATACACACAAATATATATATACATTTATAAGATATACTTATGTATATATATAAATATATATATCTTACATAATATAAGATACACTTATATATATAAAAGAATTTTTACATACCCAATACTTGAAGAGTTTTTTTTCCCGTCTAAATATCTGAGTTAAAACTCACACACATACATTATTTGGTTAATAATATTAATAATTTTTATATTCTTACATTAAATAAGACATATCTTTTTTTATATCTTTATTTAATATTATTTATTATATATATTTTTTTATCATTTTTTCTCATTCATTATATCTCTTAAAAAGATATAAATAATACTTACATTCTTTTTTAAAAGTGTAAGTTGATCATTTTTCTAATATTAATATGCCACTCAGCATGTACGATTTCATCCGTGGCCCAGCAGTATATACGTGGCCCTGGGCTTATCTATATCCAAACGTTCATGTTAGCAGTACTATAGTAGCTCATTCGATTCACCTGTGTATAGGAATTTTCTCCCTTTTTCCTGTTAGTGGAGGCATCTTTGGAGCGTACTCGCTTTTTGGGTTATCAACGTTTCTGCTTCATTATTTTGACGCGTGTCCTGTCACATGTGAGAGTTTTTCCTTTAATGGAGGGAGGTGTGGTGCAAGTTTCGTATTTAAGTATACTAGAGGTTGTAAATTTAAGTTTTAATTAATTTGAATTTATAAATTTAAATTTGATTAAAAATAAATTTGTCATAACATAATTTATGTTTAAAATTTTTATCTTTAAAGGTAAATTTAATAAAATAAATATTATTTAAATAAAAAATTTAAATTATTTTTAAAATAAAATTAAAAAATATATCTAATAAAATTTTGCCAAAAAAATAGAATTTAAAACTTTCACTCAAATTAAAATTTAAAATAATTTTTCATTAAAATTAACTAAATTTTATTAACAAAAAATTTTACTAAACAAAACTAATTATATGTTACTCTACATGAAAAGTGCGTTTGGGTTTCAAAACCACACGTACTCTTCCAACCCTTTTCTGTCGTAAGAGAGCTGCTCTCACCTGTTTCACCACTGCACCAAGAACCAAAATGACAGAATTGAAGAGGAAGGAAACAAAAGCTATTCTCTTTGCAGACCCTAAACCTCAGTAGGAAGGAAAGCTGGATTGGGTAATAAAGGAAGCAGGTCTTTTGCTCTTCCTTTTAGGTGGAGCATTCCAAATTTATCCTTCTCTATGAAAAGTGAAGGAGCTGTATGAGGAGCCATGTGAGCTGGAGGAGAAAGATGATGGTCTTTGTGTCAACAATTTCAAATTCAAATGGCTTGGTCAATCAGCCATTCACAAATTTGATAAAGTCACGATTACGGCCACATTTTCTCTCCTTCTTTCTCCATTTCTTTCTCCTCCTATCTCATCTACTCTGGTTCTATCTATTTCAAAAGAGGTATATTTTCCTATTTCTTCTTCTATTATGCTTCTTCTATTCCTTGGATTTACCTGTTCATACCCATGGCTCCTTAAATCCTAACTCATTGTAAAATTTGTAGTCAACTGCAATCCCAACTTGAAGACATTTACATGTCAAGCTTTGGGAAGGAAGGTAAAGAGTTTTCACACTGGTTTCAAAGATTTCTGCACCTACTCCTTCTCCATTTTTTTACCCATTTTTTGCTTCTGCGAGTAATGCGTTTTGAAAGAGGTTAGATGATTGTTGCATCATTTTCGGTATTAATCTTTATATTTGAATATCAAGAGTAGATGAGAGGTGGGCTGAAATGATTCTTTGGTATTAATCTGAATACAGGTTATTGAAAGTAGTGTATTTTCTTTAGGATATTGGAATCTTTATATTTGAATATCAAGGTAAATATTCGAATATTTTGTCTTCTGCATTTTCAAGCTTACATATTGAATACATGATATTGTTATAATGCATCTATTCTGTATTTTTCAAACAAGGTGGGCTGAAATAGTACTATCTTTGAGTGTCTTGAGCTAATCCTTTTCGATTTTTGCATACAAATTTTCTATTTGGGTTCGTTGGGTGTCTTGTGTTCTTTGGTATTAATCTGAAAACAGTTTATTGAAAGTAGTTATAGTATTTTCTTCAGGATATTGAAATCTTTATATTTGAATATCAAGGTTATATATTCGAATATTGTGTCTTCTGCATTTTCAAGCTCACATACTGAATACATGATACTGTTATAATGCATCTATTTTGCATTTTCAAACGAGGTGGGCTGAAATAGCAGTATCTTTGGGTGTATTGAGCTAATCCTTTTCCATTTTTGTATAAAAAAATTCTGCTCGTATTCGCTGGGTGTGAATGAATCATCTCATATGATTTTTCATAGGATAAGGTTATGCGGATAAGAGATATAAATATAAAGGTTATAAACTTCACAAATTTCGACTAGGTTTCACTAACAAAATTTGTGTCTATCTCTCTCTTTTATACAATCTTGCCATGTGAAAAATCATTTGAAATAATTCATTCCCTTTGTTTAGGATCAAAACTCCCATATGTTTCTTTTAAAGCTAACTTATACTTATGGGTATTGTAGTTATTTAAACTCTTACACCAAGATATGGCCGTTGATTTTTACTTTAATTAAATAGTTTAAATTAGTTCATTTAATGAAAAAAGAGAAAAGTGAAGCCTGGTTCAATGAAGAAAGAGAATGTAATTTTGTCATAAACTATTCACATTATTATTTAAATTTTAATTATTAGATTTTAAATTAAAATCATATAATAATATTTAATATATATGATTTTATTCATTAAACAAAAAATAAAAGTATGAATTTAATTTGTTGTAAAAGAAAATGTCTTCTGTCTCAACTTGTAAAGTTAGGGAAATTCTCGGATGAACACGAGTGTGTTAGATGTGTCATAGGTTTTTTCATGCCTTTTAGATCCAGACTGGATCAACCGGTCGAATTAGAAAACTGAAAACCAGTCCTCTGACTGGTCCAAACGTGCTGGAAAATCCCATTTTTGAAGATTGGGGACTGAACCGGTGAACTTGGGGCCAACATTTGATGTTGATGACAAATATGATACGTAAATGTGTCTTTTGGCTCCTTGTTTGTATTCTTGTCTCATGATGAGGGTCCTGGAATGGATTCTCAGGGGCTTTCTGCGGTTGCAAGCTTATAAGGAGGCTCGATCATCTGTAAGGGGTCTGGTTGGGGAGAGTACGAGTCCACAACTCTAATGGTTGAAGCCACAAGAGAGTTTCCTTAAATTAAACGTTGATGCAGCCATCTTTAAGGAGGAAAATGTATGTGGGATTGGTATTATCATTAGAGATTCTGCTAGAGCTTTGGGGGAGGGGGGGAAGGTGAAAAATTATATGGCATAACTAATGCTCACAAGGTAGAGCTCCTAGCTAAGAATGAGGGGTCTCCACTTTGTATGGAAATTAAGGGTTAGGAATGTTCATTTGGAGGGGATGCAATCAGTCTTTATGCTTGCTTAAATGAGGGGATAGTAAACTATTCTTATAACGGGACAATTATTAGAGAACTCAATTTAGTAGCAACCTGATTGAGCAATTTAGGCGTGGGTATATTCCTCGTGGTTATAACATGATAGCTGATAGTTTATTACATTTCACTAGGAATTGTTCTATGAGTGTGCGTGGATAGAGTCACACCAAAATTTATTTTAACTTTGTTATATGCCGATGTTATTAATGAAATTTACTTTTCAAAAGAAGAAAGTCTCTCTCTTAATAATTACAAATCTCATAAATCTTTATTTATAATTAGTATTTTATATTCGTGTAATGTACAGAATAAATTAAAAAATATTATTATAATAAATAAGAAAAATATACTTAATCTAGATATATGATATTCGGATAGTTTAAATAAATTTGATTAAGTTATAATTAATGGAAGATACAATGAAACTTATTCAAAATCATTTTTTTTATGTTTTCGTTAACTAGCTTTTCTCGTGCTATGATAGCCCTAGAATGTAGCTTTTCTTCTCAATAAATATTTCTTTTATATGACTTCTTAATAAATAATTAGTTTATATAGTTTTAAATAATTTTAATTTTTTATTATATAATTTTTTTCTTTTAATATTTGTTCTGAACTTGGTTCAGATGGTTACCTGAAAAGGTAGATGATAGTGGATACCTCCATGGCACAACAACAACTGCGATAGTGCGAGATGATGAGTACCTACAAAAGATACTCCGACACTCAAGTCAGATTATGCGCAATGGAGGAAGTGTACAATATTGAAGATTAGATCTATATCCTTTTCACCTTGTTGGGTATATGTATGAGCGTTTTAGGGTGTAACAAACCGTAACATTCAATCTGAATTGAATATTGTTGACTAGAATCCGAGAAACTGTTATTCCCTACCATTAATCTCTTATTAATGTGAGATATGATTGACATTCATATATCTTAAAGAGATTCTGAGAGATTTATGCCTTGTGGATTGACTGTTACGGGCGCACAGTCATATATGGGTTCCATTCTGATGGGTCGGGTCGCTCCAAACCCATGGACCCATAACTCAGTTAAGAACAGTTGCTCCCATCTTGGCATTTAGGTGAGATAGTTAAGTGTCAATATATGAATTTAACTAGAGCACACGACGCGTAGTGGACAAAGGAATCTGAGTCATAGTGTTAATGTTAGATCTCTCAAAGTTTTTTCCAAAGGGTCGAAGTCTGTGATGTATCATAATATGCCCCGGGGTTAATAAGTAAGGCCGGGACTTAAGTTGGATCACTCTGCTAGCAGGGAAATGTAATAAGTTCCCATGTGTGTAGTTTGTGGGGTCCATGTTATAAGTGTAGTTCAGTTTTTAGACTGAGATCCATGGTGTTGTTTTACCGTGGTATCTTGTTGAAGGTCCGTGATCTGGCTTAGGTGTTCTTTTGGAATGTCACGCATCGTTTCAATTTCAAACATTTTGGGCATTGTCATTTCAGTTGCTTTTGTTCAGAAACAGTACGCCATGTAGTTGAAGAAGAATGAAAGCCACCATTTAGGATGCATAACATCATGACTAGCCGTTTTCAAATTTCAAAATGAATGCGTCATGATTAACCGCTTTAAAGTTTCGAGATGAATGAAAAGACGCATATGCCCCCATTAATTACAGTGGTTAAGGGAATTTTTCCTTGCTTATAAATAAGAGAGGGATTTAACCCTTCCCACTTTTTATTTCCCATAATGTTCAAAGCTCTCTTTTATGGTAAAACAGGAAATTTCTGGAAAAACTCTCGTAGTAGTTGTTGGTGGTTTCAAGCTTTTTAGGTTTTTTCTCCATCTAAAGTTTTTTTCAACATCAAAACTCAATGTAATCCTTATTTTCACCATTTTCTTTCTGTCAACATTTAGTGGGGGAAAATGTCTAGAAGTGAGGAGACGATGCAAAATAGTGGCCCGTTAGTGGAGGTTCTGAGTCCTCCATCATCCACACCGCCTCAGCCACGATAGAGGCTTCAAGCCTACAGCGGGGACTCTGATAATGGTATGAGGTCCTTGGATAGAAGGAGGATCCTTGAGGCGTTCCAGGGGACAAATCAAGCCAGAAAGCTGGCAAGGCATGGGTTTGCTTGTCCGCTCTATGACTCATGATAGCAATAGGAGAGGTATGGCACAAGATCGAAGGGTTACACCTACGAAACAGAAGGAACTAACTTTTCCACAAGATGTGAGCATGTACCAATGGGTGGACCGAGAAGTCCTGGGCACCCCTTCTAACGTGAAGACAACCAAAGATGCCTATGAGAAGCAGCAGTACTTGTAATTGATTGTGGATGGGCTAAGGGATCGGGAGTATGTGATTTGACATATGCTTGAAGATAAAAGGGTGTGCCCAGTCCGTATAGAGGGTGAGCATTTCATGTACATGTACAAGGTGCTCTTTATACGCATTGGAGTGTGACTACTCTTTACTGAGTTCGAGATAGGTGTCCTCGACCGCCTTTGTGAGGTGCCTACTTAACTTCACCTTAACGCTTAGGGATTCATCCGAGCTTTTGAGTTCGTGTGCCGAGTTTTTAAGTGGCCTTACTTGGTTAACTCATTTTTCTATCTTTTCACTGATTTTCCTCCACTGGGAATAGCCAACAAAAGGGGTGGGTTACCTTACGGGCTCAGTCCTACCGCAGGGTATTCAAATCATACTAAGAATCCTTAAAAAAAAATTTAAGAGGGATTTCTTTATGATAGAGTGGGCTCTGAGGACTACCCTTTTTTTCGTTACCCCGGATGGCCAGCCTCTTCTCTTTTTATGTTGGACTCAACCTGTATGGAAATGGAAGATTGAAAAAATAGAGACTCCGATATCTGAGATCTCTCTTCTCGAGGCCGAGGTCTTGCAGTTCCAGATACATTAGGCTAAAGAAAAGAGGCCATCTACTATAAGGATATCCTAGATGTGCTCGCTGATTTCGTAAAAGCCTTTCTAGGTATCTCATGTTGCACCTTTCTTCTTATTGTAATTTAATATTTGTTTTACACTTAATATTTGTCTAAATGTTGTTATGCTTTTTTCTCTTTTTTGTAGAAAGCATGGCTCCACAAAGTGGACTTCAATGCTTGACTCAGGCAGCCAAGAGTGGTGGGGTGTTTGGATCTCGAGCCCCGATGACTACTCCAAGGGTGACTTTTATTATTCCTCCTCCTTTGAGCAGTGTAGTCCTCTGCCTATAGTTAAGGTAATTCACCCACCTCCCACAGACACTGAGGTCTGAGATGCTGGGAACAGTTCTCCTACTCCGCTGCTACCATCTCGAAAGAGGCAGGCTAAAAGCAGTAAGGATCCAAGGGTGAAATAGCTAGTCATTAAGACTACCCTGGAGGAGCCCAAGGTGTTCGAGATCTCATCCAGCCTAGAGTTTGCTACCTGGAGGGTGCTCCACTCTGCTTCCCAATTGAGCAGTGTGGACTTGTAGGGCTAATCCTACTGCTTTCATTAATGACCCCCTATTAAATCCCTTTAAGTCTGATATGTTAATTAAGGATGACATGGAAGAGCTCCTCCACGAAGCCCAACTCTGGAGTCTGCACAACGCCTCTTTCCTTCGAATCATGGAGGAGGCTTGGGAGTTCGTTTGGGAAGCTTCCGGTTTAGAGAGGGAGCTTAACATCTTTCGGGCTGAAAAGTAAACTCTTAAATTAGAAGTTGCCCAGAAGAATAGGCAGTTGGCTATATCTACCAAAGAGGTTGAGTTATGTGACTCTAAGATCGACAGGCTCCAGGCTGAGGTCGCCCATCTTACTGTGAAAGCTGCTGAGGTCATTTCTCTCTAGGCTCAAGTGGTCGAGATGGATTTGCTCTAAGCTAAGGCTGTTGAAAGCGACGTGCTCCGAGTCCAACTTGGCAAAGCAAAGACTCATGAGAACACATTGAGACAGAACCTAACCTCTACTGAGTCCATCCTTGCCAGCGTTCAAGCTCAATGTGAACTTCTACAATAGACCGAGGCCAGGTTGAATAAAGAAATCAATGAGATGGAAAGCGATTGAACGAGGTCTGTTTTGGAGTCCTTCAAAAATGCTTTGAAGCAACTCCGCCTTCTTAACCCCGACCTAAATGAAGAAGGAATAACGCTCTGAGGATGGTCCGAGATGGCCAAATTGTTGATGCAGGTATTCCTAAGACTACTCCTAATGTTCAAGTGCACCAAATGGCGGACGACAAGGAAGGGGCAGAAGTAACTCCAATAAGGAACCAGAAAGATTTTAGGGTGGCAACGACCAAGGTGGCAGAGGCCGAGGCGATCGTGGTGACTCTAGAGGGTCTAAGCCTCACTTTCTAATGCCCAACTTATTATTATTTTTTAATATATTTCATTACCCCTGCGTGGGGTTTTATTAATGTACTTGGACAAGTCCCAACCTAAGGCATCTTTTGTTTAAGTTCAATACTTATAATTTTCTTCATATTAACGTCTATTTCTTTTTCGTCGAGATGACTCCAATGTTCAATCTTGGTGGCTCTTTTTATACATGTCATATTTTTGCCTTTGTGATGCCGAGATAGGTCCAACGCTCGATCTTGGTATTCATTTTACACAATAATTTACATTGCTCGTGTAATTTACAGAGATGGGTCTAACACTTGATCTCGGTAGCTGCTTCTTAGTCTGATGAACGCTTATTTTTCCTAACCTAGATGAGTCTAATGCTCAATCTCGGTGGTCGAGTTCGTTTAGGAATAGTTGACACTTAGTTAAACTTTAGGTGTAAAGTGACCCAAAAGCCTCTTGGAGTAATGTTCATTATCTCGGGTAATGGTCTAAAACGCATAACCACATTAAACCCTTTATTTGGTTTATGGGCTAGGCATAGTGTTGTAATTGTGTTTAACCCTTTTAGTTGGTGAGTTTGATTTGGAATTGTGGAATAGGTGACTCAGAAGCCTCTTAGTGTGGAGTCCATGATTCCGGGCTACGATCGACTATGATTAACCTCTGTAAACCTAATCGGTTTGTGTATTAAGGTCATACCATAAGGGTAGGGGTGAAAACTCTTGAATGAGCTCCTTGACCTCGAACAATAGTCAAGTGGATTCCCTTGTCTAGCCATCATGTATGGATACGCTTAACCTCTGTAAACCTACTCGGTTTATGGGTTAAGGTCATACCATAAGGGTACGGGTGAGATCCCATGAATAAATTCCTTGACCTTGGACAATGATCAAGTGGATTCCCCTTAGGCCATCATGTACGAATATCAAAATAGTTGATCTTATTTGAATCTTGTATTCCTTGGACTTCGCCAAGGTGTGGTAGCCTCGTGGGTCATGTTAGGCTGAAGTACTCATGGACTCAAAGTCGTAGACGAGGTATTGGCTTTGATAAAATATTAGTAAAAAAAATAACTAATTTATTGATATCAAAGGATGTTTCTTACATAATAAAAGTAACAATTAAAAAGCATTAGAATATTGTTCGGGTTACTTCAGTGCAATGACAATTATCCTCATGGTTGTCATTCTAGGGTTGTGCCCTATCTTGATTTTGGGCGTTAGTGAGCATGGGCTGGGGTTGTCATTCCTAGCTGGAGAACGCCTTCTTTGGTAGGGAAGAAAGGAACTCCCGACACTATAGCTCTGTTTTCTGTAATGGCCTCCCCTCTAATTATTATTTTGGGTTTAATGCACATACCGGCCCAAATGTCTATCTTGGATGAGATACTCAATGGAGTCTTGGAGGTTAGTACAATCCTCTGTGTTGTGACCATGACCGTTATGCCAAGAGTAGTACTTGGATTTGTCTATCTGTGAATGCTTCTTCAAAGGGGGAGGTCTCTACACATTTCGGAGCTCGATGTTCATAACCTCCTAGTAGATTTGAGCTCGAGATGTATTGAGGGGAGTATAGTTCTCGTACTTTCCCTGGAAAGGTGGTTTTGAATTCTAGCCCTGTTGGTTTGGTTGCTTCCCGGACTTGGGCTTAGCATCTTCTTTCTCAAGATGTTTCCTAGCTCGGAGAACATTTTCAACACTAATGTATTTATCAGCATGTACATAGAACTCGTTCATGGTCTTGGGCTCCTTCTTTGTAAGTGAGAAAGAGAATAATCCTAGTCAAAGCCCTTCTTTGATGTAGTACAATCCAAGTTTTTCATCACAGTCACACACGTTCATAATTTTCTTGTTGAACCAGGATATAAAGTCTTAGAGAGAGATCCTTATTTTCCTTCCTAATTTGGGAAATGCATGAAATGGATTTAGGTTGCACCTTACTAGTGGTGAAGTGCAGTAAAAATCTTGAGGATAAGCCATCCAAGTTAATAATAGACTTTGGGGCTAAGGTGGTGAACCATCTCAATGCAACTTTCTTCAATGATAGAAGGAAAGCTCGACACATGAGAGAGTCATCACCCCAACGAATAAGAGTGCAGAGACGTAGGCATCCAAATGCTCTTGAGGGTCTGTGATCCTATCATAGGATTCAATATTAGTGGAATACTTGAAATTCTTAGGGATCTCGTATGCTATTAGTTTATCAGAGAAATGCTGGTTATGAGAAACTGAGTTCCTTACTCCTTGTTCCTGTTCTTTTGCATGGACAAGTTTAGCATTATGACCAGGATCCACGATCATAGAATTTTTTGAATGGCGGTCATCTTCCTGAGTTCTATCTCTGTTTTCACGACTCCTTCTCAGAGATTAGTTCTCGTCTTCGTAGTCTCAGTGAGCAGTTCTCTCTAGGTTATGAATTCTTTCTTCCTGGAGATGAATTCTTTCATCTTGAAGTCTAACTAGAAAGATCAATTCTGCTCTAGATAGCTCCTGATGATCAGATTCAGCACGATGAGACCAAACTTCATTTTCCACTTGATCTCCAAGGTGTTGCAGGGTTGATACCCATTGTCCAACATCCCCAGAAAATGCTCTTAGAGGACCTAAATGTTGCCTCACTATAACTCGCGGGGAAGGAGGGGGAGATTCTCTCTAGTGAAAGAAGTCTCCATCCTGTCTTGCTTGGGTTCCAGTTGAACTACAACTGGTTCTAGAAGTGGCTCATGAACAATAGGGATAGATGTTGGATGACAATTTGTAGACGGTGGGTTACGCGCTACAGGAGTGCAATTTTGGTTAGTTGAGGTTTGTCTCCTCCTCATGTTAATCATGACGATGGTTGTAATAGGAGTGTTGATTGTGGTAATGAGAGTAGAAGTTTATCTCTTCCCACAGATGGCATCAATGTTCTGAACTGAGTTCAGAAGGTTATCTGAAAAGGTAGATGATAATGGATACCTCTGTGGCACAACAGCAACTGCAATGGTGCGAAAAGGTGGGTACTTACAAAAGACACTTCGACGCTCAAGTCAGTTTGTGCGCAAGGGAGGCCGTGTATAATATTAGAGATTAGATTTGTACCGTTTTACCAGGTTGGGAATATATATGAGCATTTTAGAGTGTAATGAACTGTAACATTCAATTTGAATTGAATGTTGTTGACTAGAATATGGGAAATCGTTATTCCCTACCATTAATCCCTTATTTATGTGGGATATGATTGACATTCATATCTCTTAAAGAGATTCCGAGGGATTTATGCCTTGCGGATTAGCAGTTACGGGCATGCAATAATATCTAGGTTCCATTCTGGTGGATCTGGTCGCTCCAGACCCATGGACCCATAACTCGGTCCAGAACAATATTAATTTTTATGTGTTTATTTATTTGAATGTTTTATCAATTCATTATTAACATTATACCAAAAAAAAACTTATTATATTTTCTTAGTTTAAAAAATACTTAATAAATTGCTAGTTTCTTCATAATAAATTATATTTAATTAATTTTATTATATTTTTATGCAAAATTTCCACTCTTGTGTGAATACATATTGAAGTTTTGTAAATAATATAGAATAATTATATATGAATTTGACACATGGGTGAGTAATAAATTTAATTTAGACATGGTGATACATGTACACCTCTTTTTAAATTGTAACATGAGATGTCACATAGCAGTTATTAAGATCATGTATTTGTCACATGGCAGATTTTTAAACATGTTGTTCCATGTCGATGATACATATCGAATATATAAGCATGTACATTCTCTTTATATTATAATAATAATAATAATAATAATAATAATAATAATAATAATAATAATAATAATAATATTATTATTATTATTATTATTATTATTATTATTATTATTATTATTATTATGTGATTTTTATGTATTTATTTATTTGAATATTTTATCAACTTATTATTAAGAGTGTTTAAAAAGACACTTAATAAATTCTTAATTTCCTCATAATAAATTACATTTAATTAATTTTACTATATTTTCATGCAAAATTTCAACTCTTGTATGATGTATATATTGAAGTTTTATAAATAATATAAAATAATTATATGAATAAATATAGTAATTTAAAAATATAATTAATTAATTTAGAGTAACAATACATATATATAACAGAAATGGTATCAGATGTAATACTTTGGAAAACATGTTAGGCATGTAAATAATTACAGAGGTAGTCTAATACTTGCTTAACATGCCTGTGTAATTTTGTGACCTTCTGAGCAAGTTTAGTCACTTTGTTGTAACACAGTTTGTAAAACGTAACTGTTATTAGCCACAGAATTGGCTTAAACTGCTTAGTTAATGAAAATAAATGTGAAAAATTTGTTTTTTGGTCACAAATGTGTGAAAGATTATGTAGCTAAAATTTGAGGTTGATCGGAGTTGGTTTAGTATTTTTAACTATACTGAGTGTATGTTTTAATGTCGGATTGGCTAGTAGCAGATATGAAAAAATAAGAAAATGGTGAAACGAGATTTTTAATAAATCTTAAGATTTATTTTAAACTTGTTGGAAGTTAGAAAACTTGATTTGGTTAAGTGTTCTTAACAGATCGAGAGTTTTAGTACAATTTAGTGCCTATCTTTAAGAAGCCAAGTTGGACTTTGCTTCTGATGCTTTTCTTTTCTTTTCTCACGGCCTCCAAGAAGAAAAAAAATAGAAGAGAGAAATAGAGGAAGAGAGAAAGGGAAATGTGAAGAAAAAAGGAGGAAGAAAGGGGAAGAGAAAGGATAGCTTGGAACTTCTATAGCCAATCCTTGGCCATTTTCAAGACCTTGAGGTAGGGGGAACTTATTTTAACACTCTTTCTTCCATTTTCTTCATCTTGTTCATGAGAGGGCTTGATGAGGCAAGTGGTTCTTGAATGTGATTTTTGTGTTCTTGGCTTGAATCTTATTGTAAAACTTGAGGATGACTTGTTTTTGGTTTGTTGTATGCTTGATGATGAATCTTTCATCCCTTAAACACTTATGACTTCCCTTGAGCTAAGAGAGAGGTTTTAGGTTTTTAAGATGATGAATGATTCATTGATCTAATTTGGAGTGAGTTAAAAATTGAATAAGAGTTATAATGTGATTATGGACCTTGTGAGGTGTTGGAAACCACTTGGATTTGAGGTTTGAGTGGTTGGAATACCATTGTTCCCCATGGAACAGTGGCTGTTCTGCACAATTCTGTAGAACGGTTTCTATCGCAGGGTGGTCCCTAGAAGCCACTGAACCATGCCTAGGCGTGGTGAGACAAAGAGTGTGATGCCTAGGCGCCATAGTGGTACGCTTAGGCATGGCTTCCTGGAAGAATAGGGCATTGCCCTGCCACCTTCCCGCCTAAGCGTGGGTGGATGGTGTTTAGGCACCACTTCCAGCCTTGGACAAAAAGTGTTGTTTGATGCAATGGAGCTTTCTATTAGTTTAGTTCCTTCTTTCATACTTCTTAGGGAGTGTTGAGACTCTAATAGGAGCATTTAATGAAATGTTAATATTATGAAAGTAAATCAATTGGTATGTTAGTTATTGTGGTAATTAGCATCACTATTTTATATGTTGGTAATTGTTGAAGGATATGATCCTCACATTTGAGAATAATCTATGGTAGGTGAGGAAGAATAGCTTCACTCTATTAAAGTGATGAGTTGAGGATGGATTTCACCTCCCTCATTATTCTGGCAATTAAGGCAGGATTTTTTCTCTTTGTTAGATGTTATCCTAAATGAAAGGTAATTAAGGAGGGATTCCTTACTACTGGTGGTGATCCTAAATCTTAATAGCATGAGGATGGGTAGCTCCTCCCTATTGTAGAGTAGTTAAAGATGGTTATTTTTTCTTTACTGTTGGAATCGCGTGAAGTGAGGATTTTTAGAGTATTTAAGGCGAGAGATTTCCTCACTACTTTTGATGACTTTGAGGAAAGATTCCTTTCTACCGGAGAAGACTACTGGAACTAGATTCCAGTGCTTGTTCAAGATTTATGGAACCGAGTTCCATTGCTTTGTTCAAGATTCATGCGTATCATGACATTACCATGGAACTGGGTTCCCATAAAGGGTATCATGCCATTATTCATTACATATTTAGGTTATTGCATAGACATGGACATAGGCATAATTTGGCGTAGCAGGCAATTGTATGGGCGGTTTCTAATCATAACATATTCATGTCATTGCAATTGTATGGGCAATTGCGTATCTTTGAGATGAACATGATGATTTTATGAGTGTGATGACTACTTGAAGACTGTTTGTGGAAATGAGTTTTCTATACAAACTTATAAAAGGAGAGTCTATTTTGGGAAGAGAAATGACATAGTTTTGACTTTTAACACCTTTCTAGCCTATATATGTATGTGATTTGATTTAGAATTATGTTTTTTCCTGAAATAGCTGAAATGATTGTGATGACATGTTTTATAGTGAAAACTAGTGAGAATATGTGATTCTCATCCCATGTGTGTGTTTTCTATAATGATTCCAGGGAAGACGACTTATGGAAAGTGAAGTGCAGACAGGAACTTGGAGAACTTAACTTAGTATAGCTTTGAAGTTTCTTTTGAAATTTGTGTATGTATTGTATTTGTGAGAAATACAAATGATGTGTATTAAATATCATTATGAGGCTCATATTTTCTATATATACATAACTGTTTTATTTGAAAATGCTGGTTAGTAGGAAGTAGCATGTCTGAATTTAACTATTATGGTATTATACAGATTATACTGTCGTTATTAAATTTGGGATGTTACATCAGACACCTAGGAAAATTTTGAGATTTTAAGACAAATCACAAATAAAAACAATTAATAACATTGTCAACTAAAGATATGTGAGAATTTTTTAAATTTTTTTAATATGAATTTATATGCAAAGATATATATGTCAAAGTAATTAATACGTAATTATAAATTTCTATATTTTTATGTGTGAACAATGAATTTGATTTAGACCTGGTGACATATGTACACATTCCTTTTAAATTAAAATATGAGATGACACATGTCAGTTATTAAGATAATGTATTTGTCACATGATAAATTTTTAAACATGTTATTTTATGTCAAAATGACACATGTCAAAATATGAAGTCATGTACTTTTCCTTTATATATTATTATATTATATTATATTATATGATTATTGTAACACATCTATAGCTAGCTTCATGGCATCACTCACCAACATAATCTTATAAGACCAAACAACACAAGAAGTTAATAACACAGTACTAACAATTTGAAATTAATTATAGATTTCAATTGATTTACTAATGAGTCAAAATAAGAAGGAAATTTTGATTTTTATTTAAAAAAATTCCTTTTTGAATCGAATATTGCATAATATGTCACATGACAGTTATTGGACGTAACACATGTCATGATTTGAAAGCATGTACCTTCACTTTATATGTTACAACACTGATATGCAACATATCAGAATATTTTACAAACAACAATGAATGAAAATTACTAATTAAAACAAATCAAATATGAAATTAATATAGAAATGCAATTGCTTTTGACTACTTACAATTTGAATTCAAATATGAAATTAACTACAGATTTTGATTGATTACTAATGAGCCAAAATAGGATGAAAATTTTGATTTTTATTGAAAATATTCCCTTCCTAATCAAATATGAAATTTATTTTAATAATGATCAAATTTGACTACCTGAAATTTATTGCAAATGAACAAAATCAAACATTAACATAATAATGAATTAAAAACATAATTAAACCAATTAAACCAAATTAATCAAACTTAGCAAATCAAAATATTCTACAAACAACAATGAATGAAAATTACCAAATGAAGCAACTCATTCATATAATATAAACATATAATACAATATAATATATAATAATAATATACAAATAGAATGTACATGTCTCAAATCATGACAATGTGTCATTCTCAATAATTGTCATGTGGCATATCATACAATATTCGATTAGGAAGGAAATCTTTTTCAATAAAAGTCGAATCCTATTTTGGTTTATTAGTAAATCAATCAAAATCTATAATTAATTTCATATTCAATTTCAAATTGCAAGTAGTCAAAAGCAATTGCTTTTCTATATTAATTTCAAATTTGATTTGCTTCAATTGCTAATTTTCATTCATAGTTGTTTGTAGAATATTCTGATTTGCTAGGTTTGATTGATTTGCTTTAATTGATTTAATTCTTTTTTAATTCATTATTATGTTAATTCATTGATAATTATTAAAATAAATTTCATATTCGATTAGGAAGGGAATTATTTTAATAAAAATCAAAATTTTCTTCTTATTTTAGCTCATTAGTAAATCAATCAAAGTCTATAATTAATTGCATATTCAATTTCAAATTACAGATAGTCAAAAGTAATATAAAGAGAAGGTACATGCCTTCACATGTGTCACTTCCAATAACTGTCATGTGGCATATCATGCAACATTCGGTTAGGAAGGGAATTATTTTCAATAAAAATCAAAATTCCCTTCTTATTTTGGCTTATTAGTAAATCAATTAAAATCTGTAATTAATTTCAGATTCAATTTCAAATTACGATAGTCAAAAATAGTTGCTTTTTTATATTAATTTCATATTTGATTTGCTTTAATTAGTAATTTTATTCATTGTTGTTTGTAAATATTCTGATTTGTCAAGTTTGATTGATTTATTTTATTTAGTTTAATTCTATTTTTAATTCATTATTATATTAATTCTTGATTTTGTTCATTTGTAATAAATTTCAGGTAGTCAAATTTGATAATTATTGAAATAAATTTCATATTCGATTAGGAAGAAATTTTTTTCAATAAAAATCAAAATTCTCTTCCTATTTAGGCTCTAGACCGTAGGCCCATAGAAGTCCGGACTGGATGTCCTGTCCGTAAGATCTTACCGGCCTACAGCTCGACAAACACGTGCTTAATACAACACATCAATGGTTGTTAACATCTTCGCGCCATAATGACCAGATATAACATTTAGAATCCTAAATGGCTTGAACGGAAGGTATCCAGAGAGTTAGTCCTCCAAATCTCTCTATAAATCGGCTTAGCAGTCTAAGCCAGGCATGTTCATGCTTCTCTACTCTTACTTGTATTACTGTCCTGGCTTAGAAATTGGTCAGTGTCGGAGTGTCTTGGCAGAACTCCACCTCGTCTCCAACCAATGAATTACCGAACGATCGACCTTGGGCTCTCCGACAACCAACCCTCGAGTAGAGGATGGAACATTTGGCGCCTACGGTAGGATGAGGTAGAACTCTTTCACTCCACAAAAATATCACAAGTCACGTTCGGATTGCTATTACATACGTTCAACTATCTTGCCATTGAAGACTTTTAAGTAGAGTTGCTATTTTCAATAGCCTAGAGAAATTTTACAATGGAGAATCAAATCGCTGCTCTCTTTTGTGTGTGATCAGCTATGGAGAGAAAAATCTGATACCCATGTGCTCCTCACCAGATATATTTATACTCAAACTCGGTCCATGCCCCTACCTCGCTTCGCTGCTCTTGGCTCTATAATTATAAGTCATTATACTATAACTTTTCTTCTCAGTTCTCAATTCTCAGTTCTTACTCAATCTTTGTGCGTGCTAAAACGATGTTGCTAGCTCTCGAAAAGTAATGGAGGAGTTAGCATCAGAAGGTTCAACTTCATTCACTGTGTCTCAATCTACGATCAGGCTTTTCAGGCAGATGATTTGGAGGCGATTATGGAGAGAGCATGAGTGCAGATTGAGAGAGAACCAGATATGTGAGGTGAGCAGTGCAACTCAGCGATGAGCGGTGCAACTTGATAGCGTAACCCAGTGTGATAGTGGAGGAATAGTGCCTCCTCCTCCATAGGCAGGAATAGAGCCACGTGTAATGTAAGAAGATTCCTTTGACCTAGAAGGTTCCGGCCAAGTTGAGGTGCAAAGCTCCTTCAAAGCCCCTTTGGCTACCATGAATGATTTACTAGAGGATTTACCAGTCAAATATAGAAAAAGACAAATGGTGAAACAATGTAACCAGTAACGTAGTCATTGAATACGTCTTCTAGCTACTAGTCCCACATTTTTTTCGGTGTCGTCGTGCACGGATCCCCAGTCCCGCATCTTGTCCTGCATCCTCTAACTCAAATCCCTCGAGCTCGAAACTTCAGATTCTCCATTTTTTTCGAAGAATCAGTGCTGGTCTTGAAAACTCAAATCAGATTCAGTTCATGAATGAGATGGGTGAATGAGACTTTTGACACAAAGGAAATGGAGGAAATGCAGGATGGTATGTATGTTCATCTTTATGGGCATTTGAAAAGCTTCCAGGGTGTAAGGCAACTCGTTACCTTCTCTGTTAGGTATGCGTGCTAAACACAATTTTATTATATCTTATCAGTTGAGCAATGCTTGTTTATTTACTTTGAGATGCCTTTATGGAGGCACACAGTTCTAATTTGTTTAAGGGGGTACCAAGTTCAAGGATTAATTAAAAAAATAGTGTTATGGGAAGAAATCAAAGATGAACAGTGCTAGATCACTAAAACTGGCCAAGCAACTTATATCCATCTAATTGTTAGGGTGATTGATGCTAGATTGCATATGCTTATATGGTTGTTGACTGTTTAAAGGAGTTTAATTGATGGGTGTATAAAGTATTGGAGGGCCTTCTTTATTCATATTAGTTTGTTTCTGCTATGTGTAAGTTTTCGGGTAATAATTTTTTACTATCCTTTGTTCAGTGATAAAATTATTCTTTGATCAAAGTAAAAATAAAATAAAAAATAAAAAACTCTGCTGAATGAAAATTGGTTCCAGTTGTGTGTGTTTGTCGGTTATCTAAGTTTATGTTGCATTAGATCATTTTTTAAGTTATCTAGTCCTTTTAAACAAGTATTTCGGATTTCTTTTTCACTGATCTTTCATTCCTAGTCAATACTAATGAGTTAACAGGGGTTGGGTTATACAAGTTAAACCTACAGAATATGTGTATGGTGAGTTCAATTCTTTGGTAGCCATTTTGCTAGCCCAAAATCACAAATCTGCAGCTCAAAGTCCTCAGTAAGCAAGATATTTGCAGCTTTTATATCTCTATGGATAATTCTTCTTTGACAACCCTCGTGAAGATATAATATACCCTTAGTTGTTCCTAATGCGATTCTCTTCCCTATAGACCATGGTAGTTTCTCCTTTGAACAATAAAGCACACAAACTAAGCTTCTTTTTCCAGACAATTCAAGCACTAGATGCATCATGGATAGCCGTTATATTGTTGTTATTTTCATTATTATTATTGTTATTAATTCAGATTTTATTGGCTTTCCTCCTTTATGACACCAATAATAATTATATGACAATACATTTATAGGTATTTACTTCTTTTAATTGAGAGAATCCATTTATTGCCATTAATAATTACATAACATTAAAATTGATTACTTTAATTTTTATTTATTGTCATTAATTCATTAATTAATAATTACATAACATTAAATTGATTGCTTTATTTCTTATTTATTGTCATTAATTTATTAATTAATAATTATATAATATTAAATTGATCATTATATCATATTGTTTTGATTGTCATTTCTCATTACTTTAATTTTTATTTATTGTCATTAATTCATTAATTAATAATTACATAACATTAAATTGATTGTTTTAATTCTTATTTATTGTCATTAATTTATTAATTAATAATTATATAATATTAAATTAATCATTATATCATATTGTTTGGATTATCATTTCTCATTGATTTAATTTCTATTTATTGTCATTAATTTATTTTAAATTACATATTATTATCAGAATTACTCACATGACACGATCAAGATAAGTAAAATTAAAGTCCCAACATTACAACATCTAACATAACAAACCTTGGAAAAATCCATGTGAAAGCTCCAAAAACTCAAGATGATAAAAATCCTAAAAAAATTCAGGCGAAGGCCTCAAAAATTCGAAAACTCGGGATGATAAGGCTCTGCTAATGAAAAACATCCTCGAGCCGATGCCGGCCCAGTAAATGTTGATGCCGGTTCAGTAAATGCCGATGTTGGCCTAATAAATGCCGATGTCGGCCCCGAGCTGATGCCAGCCCCGACCCGATGCCAGTCCTATAAATGTAGATTGAAAATGTCGATGCCATGTTAGACCTAGAATGTTAATTCAATCAACCAAACTCGGGAAAGTCCGGGATCATGGTTAAACCATGATGCCGATTGAAAAGGCCATGCATATAAAGTCAGCCAAGCTTAAAAAAATTCTAAAGACAAAGTCTTCCATTAAAAAATGGAGACATGCAAGCTCGGGAAAGTCCGAGGTCATGGTCAAACTATGATGCCATTAAAACCAAAGACATGCGAAGCTATCTGAAGTATACAAGTATTTTAAATTGACAAGTCAAAATCAAACTGAATATAAAAGTATACATACGAAGTGGACCATCATTGATATCTAGTCATAAATTCGACCTATGTTCATAAGCTTGCCCCATCTTCACAGATGACTGGGCTAGGGGCTATGGATCGTCCTAACTCAATTGATATCCAGCCATAAGCTCAATCCATCTTCACAGATGATTAAGCTAGGGGGTGTGGACCGTTCTGGGTCTACGCCCATAGAAGTTCGAACTGATGTCATGTCCGCAAGATCTGACTGGCCTACGGCTCGACAAACACGTGCTTAATACGACCCATCAATGATCGTTAACGTCTTCACGTCATAATGACCAGACATAACATTCAGAATCCTACATGGCTTGAATGGAAGGTATCCGAAGAGTCAGTCCTCTAGATCTCTATATAAATCATCCTGGCAGCCTAGGCCAGGCATGTTCATGTTTCTATACTCTTACCTATACTACTGTCTCAGCTCCAAGACTAGTCGATCGGAGTGTCTTGGCGGAACTCCATCTTGTCTCCAATTAATGAGTTGTTGGACGACTGACCTGGGGCTATCTGACAACCACCCCTTGGGTAGAGGATGGAACAGACTCATTAGTAAATCAATCAAAATCTGTAATTAATTTTAGATTCGATTTCAAATTGCAGGTAATCAAAAGCAATTATTTTCTATATTAATAATTTTATATTTGATTTGTTTCAATTAGTAATTTTCATTCATTGTTGTTTGTAGAATATTCTAATTTGCTAAATTTGATTAATTTGGTTTCATTAGTTTAATTCTATTTTTAATTCATTATTATGTTAATGTTTAATTTTATTCATTTGCAATAAATTTCGTGTAGTCAAATTTAATAATTATTAAAATAAATTTCATATTTGACTAGGAAGAGAATATTTTCAATAAAAATTAAATTCCTTTCTATTTTGACTCATTAGTAAATTAATCAAAATCTGTAATTAATTTCAGATTTGATTTCAAATTACAATTAGTCAAAAATAATTGTTTTTCTATATAAAGACTATCCTTCTACCTTTTCACTACTAATTCAGTTCACACTCTTTTAAATGGTTCATCTTTTGATGGATCATTGGGTTCATCTATTTTTTAGTTTTATATTACAGCCTAGAATTCCTTTCTTGTCGATGCAATCTTCCAAGGCAAACCATCGCTCCTCCTTTCCCCTGCACTCAACGACGCATAACACGTTATGATAAATGTTACAAGTTATGTCAATCTTACATTTCCCACCAACCATTTTTTCTTTCACATCTATACATTTCTAATCTACCAATCAAAATCTTGCCTTTCACACAACTTGATCTAGCCATGTTTAGATCCACGAGTACTTAGAAAAACAATTACTTTTGACTACCTACAATTTGAAATCAAATCTGAAATTAATTATAGATTTTGATTGATTTACTAATGAGTTAAAATAGTAAGGGAACTTTGATTTTTATTGAAAAAAATTTCCTTCCCAATTGAATATGGTATGATATGCCACATGATAGTTATTGGAAGTAACAAATGTCATGATTTGGAGACATATACTATCTCTTTATATATTACAACAATGATTTGCCACATGTCAAAATAATCTACGAACAACAATGAACGAAAATTACTAGTTGTAGCAAATCAAATCTAAAATTAATATAGAAAAGTAATTGCTTTTAACTACTTGTAATTTGAAATTAAATATAAAATTAATTACAGATTTTGATTGATTTACTAATGAGCCAAAATAGGAAAGAAATTTTGATTTTTATTGAAAATATTCCCTTCCTAATCAAATATGAAATTTATTTCAATAATTATCAAATTTGACTACTTGAAATTTATTACAAATGAACAGAATCAAACATTAATATAATAATAAATTCAAAATAGAATTATACTAATTAAAGTAAATTAATCAAACTTAACAAATCAGAATATTCTACAAACAATAATGAATAAAAATTACTAATTGAAGCAAATTAAATATGAAATTAATATAGAAATTCATTCATATAATATAATATATAATCATATAATATAATAATATATAAAGAGAATGTGCATGCCTTCAAATCACATATATCACTCCTAATAACTGTTATGTAGCATATCATGTAATATTCAATTAGGAATGAATTGTTCTAAGAGTGTGTAGTTAATTAGAGTCACTATCAAATTTTATTTTAACTTCATTAGACACTGATGTTATTAATGAAATTTATTTTAAAAAAAAAATATTTCTCTCTCTCTTAATAACTACAAATCTCATAAATATTTACCTATTATATTCCCTCCATTTGAAAATATTTATGGCTTTAGAGAATGAATTTTATTTTATTTTATTATCGTTTTGAAAAGCCAAGAATGTATTAATTTTTTTTTTCAACTTTGTCCTTATTTCTTGTTATCTACATTAATTGAAAATTTGAAATGAAAGAGAGCATTAATAGAATAAAGGTAAATTTAATTTATCTTTCTCTAAAATTAAGAATATTTAACAGATTTTTTAATCTTTGTATAAAAACCTTAAATGATATATATGTTAAAACAAAGGGAGTAATTGTCACGACTGTGATTGCGGCAGAATAGCAATTTAAATTAATAAAAAAATTAATTAAATGGAGTCGCCACTAATTTTATTTAAAATTGAAAAAATTAAAAAATCTTTTTAGAAAAATGGTCTTTGAAACCAGATTGAATTCGGAAGTCGGTTATGTGTAGGGAAGGGTAGAAACTTAATCCCACAACACCCCTAACACACCCGTCCTAAGACGGTACCTTAAGTTAATTATGCAAATTCTTAATAATCCTTGAAAATATTTGTTTTACCCTTTTTTGTAATAAAATAAAATAAACAAATCAATTATGAAAATTTAATTTTTGGCTTGACAAAATTGGAGTCCCGCTCCTACGTATCCCCTCGTGTAATGAGGAACTCAAAGTCACGTATTTCTTTAAAAAATAATTATGGGTTGGTTGATTTTAATTAAAATTTATAATTAAAATTTTTATTTTATAAAAATTTGAATTAACAAGTCGTCGCGACTCTGTTAATCAAATCAAAGTTTGAATAGGTGAAGCTCGCGTCATGCTAAAGATGTCACCCACTGATTATTAAATTTGTTTAAAAAAATTTATTTAAAATTATCTAGAAAAAAATTGGTTGATTTTATTTAAAAAAATAATTTAATTATATTTTTTAAGAAATTTGAATTAACGAGTCGTCGCGACTCTGTTAATCAAATTAAGAATTGAATAGGTGAAACTCACGTCACGCTAGAGACGTCACCTATTAAATCATCAAGTTATCGTAACTCAAATGATAACAAGGGTTAACAAGCTGTCACAACTCAGATAAATCCTGTTTCATTTTTTAAAATTTTTTAAAACTATTCTTATTTCTTTTATTTTAATTCTTTTTAACCTTATTTTCATTTTAAAAAAATTAGTTTGGCCCCTTAAGTTAAGGCCAATTCCCTTAAGAAAAAAGAAAAAGAAAAGAAGAAGGTAGCAGAAGCTTACGAAAGACAGAATAAAAGGAATAAGGGGAGAGATGCTCTGTTTTTAGGATGGAGACCAAAGAAGTTCGATGGTGGCCGGCTATTCAAGTGCGGTGACACTCGGGAGGTAGAGATCGGAGCCTGATCCGTATGGTGAATCACCGGTGAATGATGGTATAGGTGCAGCGGGTTCGGCGAGAATGGAGGACACGACTGGCGGCGGTGAGCTACTGGTTCGAGTTAGGTGCGGTATTTGTGACGGGCTGGGCTGATCGGCGGTCAGGATCTACGACGGGCTGGGCGAATCGACGACTTCGGGTTGCAGTGCCGGCGTCGGATCTGTGCGGGTCGGCGGTGGCTACGCTCGTGGTGGTTGGCTTGCATAGTGGAGGGCCGTGAACGGTGGTCTTGTTCGTGTGGAGGTCGCTAGTTGGAGCAGTGGTGTGCGACGCGGATCTGGTTGGTCATTGATGGTGAAAGGGAGGAGCCACAGTTTGTTACTGAAGAGAGTGGTGAGAGATAGCTGTTATGGTGGCTTCAATAGTGAAGTTACAGGTTATGTGGATATTTTGCAAGTGTTTGGTTATTTGGAGGGTGAAGACGTATGCTTGATAATGGTGGCTATGGTGGGTAGTGCTGGTGGGTGGAGATAAAGGTGCATGTAAGGGGTGATGGGAGGTTAAAGATACTGATAATGGAAAACTTTGGCCGAGGCAAAGGGGAAGGTCACGTGAGTAAAAGTAGGTAGGCAGAAGTGTGTTTCAAGGCCTAGGAATAAGTCAGGTTCTCCTTCTTTTCCATGCGTGGGTTATGTGTTTTATAGGAGGGGATTAGGCTGAAGTGTTTGAGTTGAAGTGTGATTGGAATTTGTTTAGGATGATAAGTTGTAGTTGGTTTAAGATAGGTTTGTTTTATTTAAGGTGAGTGTTGAGGGTTAGTTTAGGATAAGTACTGGTTGATTCAGGATAGGTTTGTTTAGGATAGTTAGGATAAATGCTTAGGGATTAGGATAACTGATGAGGTTTGTTTTAGGATAAGTACTTAGGGGTTAGGATAACTGATGGGGTTTGTTTAGGATAAGTGCTGGTATATGGGTTATGGGTTAACGGGTTGAATCATGGGTTATGAGTTAATAGGTTGGATAATAGGTTGGATCATGGGTTATGGGTTAATGGGCCACTGAATGAAAGATGAGTTTTTTTTTTAATTTTATTTTTATTTTTTTAATTTTTTTCCTTTTTACAAAATGCTCCGGATAAAATTGGGTATTCACAGTTATCCCTTTTTACTTGTTTCTTACTAGATAAAATGAATAACCGTAGTTTTTTATTTTATCACTGTAAGGAACGAGTAAAGATATGAACTCAAATTTTGTTCGGGAGCGAAAAGAAATAAAACAATGCAAAGAGCGATGCGCTCAATGACAGAAACTTAAATATCAGGGAGCTGATGCGCTCAAACGTAAAAGACAGGAGCCGATACTTTCAAACGTAAAAAATAGGAGCCGATGCGCTCAGAAAGTAAAAGACTGGAATTTAAAAGACAGAGAGCCGATGCGCGCGAAAGTAAAAACAGGAGCCGAGATGCTCAAAAGTAAAAGACAGGGAGCCGATTGCGCTCAAAAGACAAGGAGTTGATTGCGCTCAAAGGTAAAAGACAGAGAGCCGATTGCGCTCAAAAGTAAAAGACAGAGAGCTTGTTGCGCTCAAAAGTAAAAGACAGGGAGCCGATTGCACTCAAGAGTATGAGACAGGGAGCTGATTGGCTCAAAAGTAAAAGACAGGGAGCCGATTGTGCTCAAAAGTAAAAGATAGGGAGCCAATTGCGCTTAAAGGTAAAAGATAGGGAGCCGATTGCACTTAAAAGTAAAAGACAGTGAGCAGATTAATCTCAAGAGTAAAAGACAAGGAGCCGATTGCCCTCAAAAGTAAAAGACAGGGAGCCGATTGCGCTCAAAAGTAAAAGCCAGAGAGCCGATTGAGCTCAAAAGTAAAAGACAGGGAGCAAATTACGCTCAAAAGGAAAAGACAGGGAGCCGATTGGGCTCAAAAGTAAAAGACAAGGAGCCAATTGCGCTCAAAGGTAAAAGACAGGGAGCCGATTGAGCTCAAAAGCAAAAGACAGGGAGCCGATGCGCTCAAAGGTAAAAGACAGGAATTAAAAGATAGGGAGCCGATGCGCTCAAAAAGCTTAAAATGCAAATGCAAGGAGCCGATGCGCTCAAAAAACTTAAAATGCATGGAGCCGATGCGCTCAAAACTTGAAATGCTAACAGCCGATGTGCTCAAAAACTTAAAAATGCCATGACAGTTAGATAATGCCTTAAAATCTCTTTCTTCTCTATCTTTTTCCCTCTTTTTTTCTTTTATCTTTCTTCTCTCTTTCTTTCTTTTTCCATTTTTTAACATTCTTTTAATCATTCGAACCAACAACGGCTTTGGAAAGCTTTGACCAATCAAACCCTTATTCACCTACTTTTCTTCATCAGACCCTTTGGCTATCTCAGAATCCTCTTAACCCTTTTTCTTCTTCATTTTCTTCATTTTTTTTTGCTTCAACTCTTCCTTTCCTTCTCGGCAACAAATCACTTTGACTAAATATCACATTACAAACTATACTTTGAGCAACTGAGATCTTTCAATCTAACTCAATCATTGAAGGATTGCTGTAGAAATGTCAGAATCAAACTGTTGACCTTAAATTTATGTTATTTGAGACATAACTTAATTAGTTAAACATGCATTCATGAATGGATAGAAATTCGTTGAATGAACAAATTTCTTTTTATTACTTTGGTAATATGATTGTACATGAATATTTGGTAAGATGCATGCTTGAAAGATGAAAGCATAGAAACAAAAGAAAATTGCAAGGAAAAGAAAATTTGCCCTAGTTTTGGTTCCTTGTTCCTCATTCAATTAATTTCCTGTAACCGTTTGATAATTCAACCGCTGTCTCTGTTGTTACTTTCTTCAACACATCTTTCCTTTAATCTTTCAGACATTTTTGCCTCAGTATGGCCAATTGAATGTAGAATAAAAATTGCCCTAGTTTGGAGTTTCAAACCTCCTTTCTCTGAGATTTTGCCTATTTATTTGCCCTAACTTTTGCTTAGGTCGCCTTTTCAGGTTTTCGACCTAATGGACTTTTTTCTTTTTTTTTACTCTAACTTTTGCTTAGGCCGCCCTTTCGAGTTTTAACCTAACGAGCTTTTCCTTTTTTTTTAGGCATAGAATCTTTTGACAACATCAGTATTTACTGGCTTTGGCAATTCTTCTTCATCCATATTTAGCAAAATTAAAGCCCCTCCTGAAAATGCTCGCTTGACTATGTAAGGACCCTCATAACTCGGATCCCATTTTCCTCTAGCATCCTCTTGATTAGGGAGAATCTTCTTCAATACTAAATCTCCTGAACAGAATTCTCTAGGATGGACTTTTTTATTAAAGGCTCTGGCCATTCTGCTTTAATACAACTGTCCATGACAAATAGCTGCCAATCTCTTTTCTTCTATCATATTCAACTGCTCATACTGAGTCTTCACCCATTCAGATTCCTCTAACTCTGCCTCCATCAACACTCTTAAAGAAGGAATTTCCATTTCTATGGGAGAGACAACTTCCATCCCATACACCAAGGAGAAATGTGTTGCTCCATTGCTTGATCGTATATTGGTACGATGTGCATGCAAAGCATAAGGTAACATTTCGTGCCAGTCTTTATAGTTCACAACCATCTTAGTGATAACTTCATATAATGTAGTTATTTGTGCCCTAACTCTGTGCTAGAATAAATGCTTAGTCCTTATTTATAATGTATATTTGGAGGGTTTTGTGCTTATATTTGTCTTATTCTGATTCTAAGCCTTTTTGATATGTTATTTAGCAAATTGAGCTTTAATTGTTTATGATTAAGTAAATTTATATATGTTACTGATTTGGTGTATTCTCTATGATAGGAAGGGCTCCAAACAAGGTCAAATATGGAGCAATTGAGCTTAAAAAGGAAGAGAAAACCAAATTAGACATTCTACAATCACCGCCGCGGTGCAAGGTAGTGCGCACCGCGGCGCTGAGAGGCATTTCAGCCTTTCCATACTTCAACCCGAGGCAAGAGGGCCGCAGCCCAGGAGAAGTGGGCATCGCGGCACAAAGAGACCGACCCTGTGGGCGCCGCAGTGCGAGTGTGTGGGGGCCGCGGCGCGCTGGAGGCAAGTTGAGCCTATAAATAAATTTTTCACATTTTGCTCTGTGTTCTGACTATTTTGGGATATTTCCATTTTTAGTTTTAGGTAGTTTAGTTAGTTTTAGGTTAGTTAGTTTGGCTAGATCTCCATTGATGGTGGATTGGAGGCTAGGAACAAAGGATGAAGGAGGATTCAAGCTTTAGAGACAAATCAATGAGCTTTCTTTCTCTTTTTCCCTTTCTCTCTTCTCTTCCTTATCTATTATATAGCTGAGCTGTGTTTAGGGATATTTTGGATCTTTTTTATATATATTAGTGATGTGTTCTTCTCTGAGTTTGTGTGGATGTTTGGTTATTGTTCAATCATAATCTATGCTTAATGCTTGTTGTTGGTTAGTCATTGATTATATGATCCTAATATTTACAAATGAACTAGACATAGGGATTTGTTGATATGGATATGGTATGGTTGATACATGTTCAGCGAGTTCAATTGACTTGGATGAGCTGATTCATTAATGGGATAGAAATATACTTATTGGCCATGTATAGTGTGTGATTGAGAATAGATCGTTCATGAGTGGAGTTTGCACTGGTTCTCAAGGAAACTTAGTGAGCTGGGTAAATAAAACCAGGGTTGATTGACCTAGACATAGGCTTTTGACTAATGAAGATTCTCAAGCTAACCTAATCAATACATTTATGTTTATGATGATGATTGCATGTTGTTGGTAGATGTA
Source organism: Ormosia semicastrata (assembly GCA_029884595.1). Lineage (NCBI taxonomy): Eukaryota > Viridiplantae > Streptophyta > Magnoliopsida > Fabales > Fabaceae > Ormosia > Ormosia semicastrata. The sequence goes on along the minus strand of JAQQTO010000057.1, from coordinate 55,379,323 downwards.
GGGGGTGAAGAAGGATTTCCTGAAACCTAACCTTGTTTATCTTTATTACTTTTGTAGATTAGATTTAGTTTAGTTTATTGTTTTCTCATTTTTATGTCCTTATCTAGAATTGATTAAGCTATTGGTTGGTACTTAGCTTTATAAATAATTATCTTCGTGGGAACAAACTTTTACTCTATATCTGTATTACTTGACGATCCGTGCACTTGCAGTAGCAATCACTTAGCCATAATTTTCTTGACATTCTTATTTGCAGCTTCAACTGCACCATTCATCTGAGGCCTGTAGGGAGCTGAATTATGATGCTTGATTTTAAAATTTTCACAGAACTTCTTAATCTCGACATCATTGAGATTAACAACATTATCTGTGATTATCCTCTCTAGGATTCCATATATCCCTCTTGAGGAATTTCAAAAATACCTTTTGAGTAATATTGGCATACGAGTAAGCTTCTACCTACTTGGTGAAATAGTCAATTGCCACCAAAATGAAACGATGATCGTCGGAAGCTTTGGGGTTAATTAGCCCAATGACATCTATTCCCCACATCGAGAAAGGCCATAGAGATACCATATTGTGCAAGGGAAATGGAAGTGCATTGACTCGATCTGCATATATCTGGCATTCATGGCACTTTTGAACATATTCTATGCAGTCCGTTTCCATGGTGGACCAATAATAACTGTTCATTAGAGTTTTTCGCGCCATCATATGACTATTAGCATGAGTCCCACAGATTCCTTCATAGACTTCAGTCATGATTAAACGAGCTTCACGAGCATCCACACATCTAAGCAAGGTGCCGTCATGGCTTCTCTTGTATAAAACCTCCCCGTTCAAGAAAAAGGTCATTGCCAATCGGCGGATAGTTTTCTTATTCACCTCATTTGTCCCAGTTAGGTATTCTCTATGCTGGATGTACTGCTTGATGTCGTGGTACCAAGGTTTACCATCTGGCTCGCCCTCCATATTGGCACAATACGCGGGCTCACTATGTACCTTTACTTGGATGGGTTGGACAATATTATGGATATCCAACTTGGTCATTACAGCCAACGTGGCCAAAGCATCTGCAAACTGATTCATGTCTCGAGCCATATGGGATAAGGTCACCTCTTCAAACTTCTCAGTCAACTTGGTTGAATACTTTTGATAGGGCACTAACTTTGGGTCTTTAGTTTGTCATTCACCATTCACTTGATAAATGATAAGTACCGAATCTCCGAATACTTTTAATTGCTTCATCCCCAAGTCAATTGCCACTTATAAACCACTAGCATAGGCCTCGTATTCCGCAACATTATTAGTGCATTCAAAATTCAACATAATAGCAACTAGGTATTGTTTTCTGACTTGCAAAACAATAACAGCTCCTATGCCGCTACCATATATATTGACTGCTCCGTCAAAATACATCTTCCATGCAGATTCCTCTTTTTCTTCCTCTCCTTCTGCCATTAATATTTCTCTATCAGGGAATTCGGATGTCATTAGTTGTCCACCCTTAAGAGGGTTTTTAGCTAAATGATCCGTAATTGCACTTCCTTTGATAGATTTCTGAGTCATGTACTTGATATCGAACTTTGATAATATCATTTGCCATTTTGAAACCCTTAATGAGATATGAGGGCTTTCAAATATGTACTTCAGAGGGTCCATTCGGGAGATCAACCAAGTGGTGTAATAGAGCATGGATTGCCTTAGCCATTTTGAGGTCCATACTAGAGTACAATAAGTTTTCTCAATAGCCATGTAACGGGCTTCACAGTCATTAAACTTCTTACTCAGGTAATAAATCGCCTGCTCTTTTTTCCCTGATTCATCATGCTGCCCTAGCATTGCCCCCATTAAGGTTGACAGTACGGTTAGGTATAATATCAGAGGAAGACTCGGTGTAGGGGGTACCAACATAGGAGGATTCATCAAATAAGCCTTTATCTTATCAAAAGCTTCTTGACATTCTTTATCCCATTCGTCCGGCTGATGCTTCTTCAACAACTTGAGTATAGGCTCACAGGTGCTGGTCAAGTTAGCAATAAATCTAGCGATGTAATTAAGTCTCCCAAGAAAACTTCTCACTTCACGCTCTGTCTTAGGAGAAGGCATCTCTTGCATTGCCTTTGCCTTATCTGGATCCACCTTTATTCCTTCTCTGCTAACGATGAATCTGAATAAATTTCTAATGGATGCTCCGAAGACGCATTTATTAGGATTGAGCCTCAACTTATACTTCCTGAGTCTTTCAAATAATCTCCGTAAGACTGTTACATGACTTTCCTTTTCTTTGGATTTGGCTACCATATCATCTATATAAACCTCAATTTCTTTATACATCATATCATGAAATAATGCAACCATAGCATGTTGATAGGTAGCCCCAACATTCTTCAACCCAAAGGACATTACTGTGTAACAAAAGGTTCCCCAAGGTGTACTAAAAGTCATCTTTTCTTTGTCATTAACATCCATACGGATCTGGTTATGCCCAGAATACTCGTCCATAAATGAGAACCTGTGATTTCCTGCTGTATTGTCAATAAGAACATCAATATAGGGGAGCGAGAAATCATCTTTTGGATTGGCCTTATTTAAATCTCTATAATCCACGCACATCCTGACCTTCCCATCCTTCTTTGGTACTGGCACAATATTTGCTACCCATTGCGGGTGTCTTGACACCTCTATAAATCCAGCTTCTAATTGCTTAGTCACTTCTTCTTTGATCTTTAGTGACATATCAGGATGCATTCTTCTCAACTTTTGCTTTTTCGCTTCTACATCTGGATATAATAGAATTTTATGTGACGCTATTCCAGGGTCTAATCTAGGCATATCTCTGTAAGACCATGCGAACACATCAAGGAACTCCTTCAATAGTGCCACTATTTCTATATGCTCAGGATTATCTACTATTTTTAACTCCTTCTTGTCTTCTTCCATTCCCATGTTAATTACTCTTATTACCTTATTGTCCACATCAAACTTCTTCTCTGAGTATTCCAGCATTTTTTCAAATTCTTCAACAATCTCTTCCTCTTCACCAGATCCAAGATCCTCTTCATCAAATGTTGCAGGGGAATCAATTGACAAGTTTTCATGGTCCCTTTTATGAGATGAACTTTCTACAAGACTCACATCCCTGGAAAGTAATTTGTGGAGAGTTGGAAAGGTAAAATAGAGTAAAAATGATAAAGCAAGAGCAAGAACTTTTTTTTTCTTTTAAAAAGAAACACAAGAAAAGAAAACTAATAAATGTAAAAAAAGATCAGTAAAGAGAGTGACACAGAGGAATGCTGAATAAACATACAACTTTATTTAGTTAATTGTCTCAAATAACATAAATATAAGATAAAAACATAGCTAGACACAAATATCTGCTTGTTACAACATGACTAGACAATTACTTGGAAGCAATAACATTAATCATTGATTCAGAATGCCAGTTCTTCAACGGCTCCTCTTCAGTGAAAGGCCGGATTGCTTTGTACTCTTCAGGGCCTTCTTCATGCAATGCCTTGATAGTAAGACGGTATTGGAGATAAATGACTTCTTCAGGCATGATTACCTTGGTTAGTGCCGGGAATGTTTCCCTCAGGTGAGGAATATGCTTTATTTTGCCCTTAGCGCTCCTTTTTCCTAAAGTCTGAGTTCCTTGCAATTTTGAGTGTCTGAGTTCCTAAAGTCTGAAATCGGTGTCTGAGTTCCTTGCAATTTTGAGCCCAGGCCTTTTCCTTTCTGGTACCCATTATTAGTCATGATTCGGGCTACCACCTAATTCACGGTTTGCATCGAGGGTTTATCCCCACCGAGGTCAGTCTCAACTACCTCAAAGTTATGCCACAAATTCTCCTCATCCTTCTCTGCACTTTCCACATACAGCACTAAAACTGGTTTTGACAACATGATTTCTTCTTCTCTATGTATAGTAATGATCGACCCATTTTCGATGTATTTAACACTCTGGTGTAAGGTAGAAGGAACAACGCCAGTAACATGGATCCATGGTCTCCCCAGGAGCATAGTGTAACTAGGCTCAATGTTCATAACTTGGCATAATACCTGCAAATTACTTGGACCGATCTCTAATGGCAACATCACCTCTCCTATTTCCATCAAAGGCTAGCACCACCATTTCTCGAGGTGACAGTTCATCCTCACTTATTGACAATGAGGTTAGAGTCGACTTGGGTAGGATATTTAGTGCAGACCCCCTATCAATCAAAACCTTTACAACTATATACATTTTGCATTTAAGGGTTATGTGTAAGGCCCGTGGGTTTTTCTCATACTGAGAGGTGATTTCTTCATCTATAAACGTGATCATGTTGGCATACTTTACTGGGTCTACCATGCTAACAACATTCTCAGGGGTAACATCGGGTTTGACATAAGCCTCATTTAGTACTCTTAGCAGTGCTTTTCGATGCAACTCAAATGTCAAAACGAGTGATAGAAGAGATATCCTTGCTAGAGTCTTTTTCAACTGTTCCATCACATCGTATTTACTTTGTTTTATGATCTTCAAAAATTCTTCTTCCTCTTCATTCCCTCACTCTTCTCTTGCATTTTCCTTCTTACCCCATTTTTTAACATTCTTTTTCTTTTCTACTTCTACTGGGCCATAACATCGCCCACTCCTTGTAACTATATTAGTCACATACCCTTCATCTTGGAGTATTTCAATAACTCGGGGCTTTGAAGTCTCTTCCCTGACTCACTTCGTTTCCACCTTAGCTTCATAATTCCATGGTACTGAATGAGTATCATCATAAACAAATGGCATTGGCTTCTTGACCGTCATAGTTACTTTCCCTGGCGCCAAGGCTTGGTTGAGAGGTGGCACCTTCAGCACAAAGTGTTCTACTACACTGACCTCTTCAGAGGAAGCTACCCCTTGTCTGGCTTGTATTATTCCCAAAGTGAGTAATCCCTAGACTCGAACATTAAAGTCCCAACAGTTCTCAATATCATGTCATGTTTCCCCACAATGGTAAATGCACCGGGACTCTTCATTATACCTCTCCTTTTCTTTCACCGATGAAGCTGGTGCAGTGATAACATAACTTGCTATCTTCAGTCCCTCAAATATTCAAGTCATCGACGTACGCAGGCTCATGACCTTTTTTATTGGAGGTCCTTCCATCTCCACGGCATTCGCCTCATTCCTTCCACCATGATTAGGGATTGGATTGTTAACAATGCTAGGTCCAGCCTCCTCTTGAATATCCAGTTTTCCACAAGCAATGAGCTTCTTCACCACAGTCTTAAAAGACTCACAATCTTTGATTGAGTGCCCTGGGACATCCATATGATACTTACAAGTTAAATTCAGGTTGTACCACGCTGGAAATGGCGGTTGTAGAGGGCGTACAAGATTCCCTGAGATGAGGTGAGCATCAAACAACCTTTGGAATAGATCTGTGTTTGAGATGGATTGTTTTGGAAAAGGATGTAGGTTTTGGGAATGGGAACGACTTTGATTTTGGAAATTTGGTTGAGGTTGTGGGTATTTTGGGAAATTTTGCGGAGGTGGAGGTAGGTACTGAGTATAAATTTTGCGAGCTGGTGCGTATGGTTGAGGTACAGGAACATTGTTGATTTGGAGTGGCTGGGTTTGAGGTGCATTCATGGGAGAGGCAGTTAGGCTAGGTAAATGGGATGATGCAGAAGGGTAAGTGTTTAGGTTATATAGGGGTGGTCTGTATACAGGGTAGGATGGCGAATATCGAGGTTGTAAAGGTTGCAGATTTTTCACGTAGCTCACTTTCGGCTCTTTTTTCTTAGGGGGAAACCCCTTCTTGTAACTACTGTCATTATTACTAGCTGGCAATTTTTCAGCCTTTACCAGAATTTTAATTCTTTCTCCAACAACAATTAAATCAGCAAAGTCTTGGTAAACGGCGCCCGCCATTGTCCCAATATAAGGAGCTCCTAATGTCCTTAAGAAGTATGAGCACATTTCTGTCAGAGTTAACGGCGGTTGTACTTGAGCTGTGAGAGCTCTCCACCTCTGGGCATATTGCTTGAATGTCTCCTCATTTTTCTTCTATAGTGTTCCCAACTGCTCCCGGGTTGGAGATGTATCCAGATTAAACTGATATTGTCCCATAAACAAATTCGCTCAGTCATCCCAAGAGGAGATTTTCGAGAGGTCCTGTTGGATACACCATTCCAAAGCAGACCTAGTCAAACTTTCATGAAAGAAACTGACGAGGAACTTCTAGTCCTCTGACCAAATGGACATTTTGGTAATGTAAGTTTTTTAGATGGAAAAAGGGGTTGGTGCTCCCATCATACTTGACAAATTCTGGGATTTTAAAATCCTTGGGGATGATGATGTTAGAAGTAGGGCACAATTCTTCTATCCCAAGGGGACCGTAGGTGCTAGGACCCTTGATCACCTTGATTTGCTCCTCTATCTTTTTCATCCACTCTTCTTTCATCTTAACATTCTGAACAGTTGCTTGCCCAGTACCGGTAAGAAATCCAGTTGGCATCGGGATAGACATATGTGGCGGCTCCCATGTGAACTCGGTATTACCATGGACCTCATTTCGAGTACCTTCCAATGAATGATATCCTTCTCCAATAAGAATTACTACTGATGTAGTGTTTGAGGTTCCTCTCACAGAAGGTATCTTAGTAGTAACCCCTGGGTTTGTCCTCATGGAAGTGATATTCAATGGGCACGAATATGCCCCAGTTACTCTTGTACTTCCAACTGCCCCCATCAAGGTGAGGGTCTCCCTTATAGTTAACAACATTGCCTCCATTCTTCTTTGAGACTCTGTCACCTCATTCATCCTTCCTTTCATTTCATCCATTTCTAAACTTAGGTTCCTACCTTCGTTTTCAGCTGCCATCGCTGCAAGCAACTTTGTTCGAGCCCTTGTATTGTGAACACAGGTTTGATTGATGTCTTCTTTCCTTGGTCGCGTAATGGTTCCAAATCTCCTGTGAACAATCACAGTACAATTTATTAAAAATAACCATGATTATTATTGATTTGTTAAAGGGTCATTGTTAATTTGTGCCGAGCGAATTTGAGTGAGTATCTTTGATCTTTATTTTTTTCATGACCATTTCTTAGAACGTCTCGTTCAAAAGCTTGTTTGTCATTACCATTACTTAGAATGTCTCATTCAAAAGTATTGGATCTTCAGTAAAGCATACGATCAGAAAAACAAAAAGGCATACTTTATTCAATCGAAAAAAAGAATCATCAACATCATTTGAAAGGAGACATCATTTCGACTCTATTTGAAATACATCATTGCCTAGTCTAATTCATCCTTCTCAAACGAATGCACCTTGATCATTTGCTTCATTGGTCCAATAAGATTCTTGCAATACTCAATGAAGTCATTAATCTCTGCCGGAGTGTTAAGAGGATTGACTATCTTATCTGCTACCTTTAAATAATATGGAATGTCTGCGATTGTCGTGTTGTCTAGACATACTAGTTTCGAGAATTGGTCCCTCCAAAAATGGACTTCTTCTTTCTATCCATTAATGTCCTCGTCTTGTTGTCTTGCATGATCTATCATTTTCTGCAAGTCCTCCTGTCCCTGTCGCAATGCTGCTTCATACCCTACAATCTCATTGACAGTGCGCAACCTCTCAATTCTGATCATGTCTTCATATCTTGCTGACACCGTCTTCACTTGTTGCCTCATACTATCTGCTTGCTGAAGAGCATTATTCTGTGTTGCTTTGGTAATTACGAGCAACTCCTTGAATTGTTAATTTTCTGCCAGAGCCTTATCTTTTTCCTGCCCTCGGAGCCCTAGTTCTTTATTTGCAGCTTCCAAACATCTTCTGATTTTTGACATACTATCTTGCTCTGTCCTTTGCCTTTTGTTTTCTTTTTCGAGAGCATCATTTTTCTCAGTATTTTCACGCTTTAAAACTGCACATGCCTGGAGAACCTTTTCCAACTCTATTTCTAATTTCTTTTTTTCTTTGTTGGTTTCTGCTAACCTTTCTCTTATTTCTTTATCTTCTATCGAAGTCGGAGGCAGATATTTACTGATTGTAGAGCTTACTGGGATTTTGAAGGGTAACTTGACTTCCAGAGCCCTGTTTTTGACCCACTGCCTGTAACTTTCTTTAACCCAGCAGTTTCTGACTCCTAGCTCTTTACCCTTTCTGATGACTTTCTTCTAAGCATCACGCACTATCTTAAATGTCTCAATACACTCCATCTGCATATTATAGACAAAAGGAGTGGTTTCCAATTCTGACGGTGGCCCCATCATGGGATAGCTTAGTTATCGCAATGCCAGGGCGGGGTTGTAGTTAATGCATCCCCGAGTACCCATGAGAGGAATATTAGGAAAGTCTTCACACTGATAGACCACTGTTTGCCCTTCTTTACGCCGTGGGTACCATATAATTTTCTTTTCCTCAAGTTTGGCCAATTCCTCGACCCATTCGTGGCCGTTCCTGGTTTTCAAGTGGAGCATCTTGAGACTTATAATGGGACATGGATCCTCGTAGCCCCTCTTGAACATATGACTGGTGAGCCATACGAATAACATTGGTAGGCAACATAAGATCCACTTACCATTCTTTTCATGGCAGAAATTCAAAGTATAGTAAACATCAGTAAGAAAGGCTAGGACAAGATTAGCGACATTATTCCTTTGACCGAGAAACACATCTATTGCTGCAAAATCTATCAGGTCTTTATTACTCAAAAATAGGATACTGCCATAAATGGTGAGGGCTAACACATCCATAAAGGTATTCTAGTATCCGACCTTGGCTAGGTGGCACATGTGCTCTTCTAAATATTTCCTTGGGAATCCCTCTGTTCATTTCCTATTTTGCTTTACTTTTTGCATATCCTTTACATGAACCTTCAAGACGTTTGCTATGGTTGGCATGGATGCATGGTGGCCTATATAGAGGTATGGCTTTTACTTTTCCAACGGTAAGCCCAAGATCTGCTCAAACTCTTCTAAGGTGGGGGCTAACTAAAAATCTTGAAACATGAAACAACGCAATGGTGGGTCATAGAATTAGGCTAGCGCGGTAATAGCTTCTACCTGTACATCCACCTCTAACAGATTCAGGATCTTCCCATATCTTGCAATGAAGGTCAGGCGTTGTGTCTTCTTCAACATTCGGCCCAAACTCAATAAGCTTTCTGTGTCAACTTCCTTGGCCTTAAGTCGCAAGGTCTTTTTCAAAATGGCCTCATTGTGATATGATCCTATGACACGTTCCATTATTAATCAAAGATACTCATTGTTAATCCTTAGGCACTTAGTTTCAATAGTCCTCCAACAAATCTGGATTTAACATATAAGAATTATCAATGCATGATTTTTAGAGAAAACATGATGTGAAGAATGATGACTTGTGACGCAATAATGAGTGAGCGAGTTATTGGTCCTTTAATAATGACTCACCTTCTCTTTTTGGGAATTTTTTTTATAAGAGGGACACAAGTATGGTTCGTCACATTAAAGGACTAAACAACTCACAAGATATGGATAAATCTAAAGGTAATGAAGGTGTGCTCCCTTTGTATCCTAATGAGATTGGCTTAAAATTGGGAATTCTATCCTAAGGATCTAAGAGTCTCTCTAGTTCGTGAGAACTTCCATAGAGTGGCTCTTCTATTTTAGAGGTCTCTAGAGCTAAGTCCTATTTCAGAATGTTGACAATGAAATAATGGGTAAACCACTAGGTGTGAGACATTCATGAAAAAGGCACACTCTAGATAAGGTTTTCGCAATAACCAAACATGATGTACATCAAAAATGGCTACCAGTACGCAACATCTACTTAACTTAGGCTTCACTTAGACCTGGGTATAGGGCCCCACTCGAATGTGTGTGTTACACGTGTAGGTGTAGTGGGTGTAGGGAGTGTACAAACCTTTATAATCCTAAAGACTACCCATATCCTACAAAACAAAGCAAAAAACAAAAAAAAAATAAACTCCAAAAGTTTTCTACCCTAAGGTTTAGATAGTAAAACAATTAACATTAAAAAAAATAATAATAATCATCAAATAATAAAAAGAAAAAGGGTAAAGCAAACACATAAAATCACAAAAAATTTTGCATAACCAACTTTTGTAGGCTTGACTCTCAAGTATCCCCAGTGAAGTCGCCATATGTCGCGACTGTGATCGTGACAGAATAGCAACTTAAATTAATAAAAAAAATTAATTAAATGGAGTCGCCACTAATTTTATTTAAAATAGGAAAAATTGAAAAACTTTTTTTAGAAAAATGGTCTTTGGAACCAGATTGAATTCGAAAGTCGGTTATGTATAGGAAAATGTGAAAACTTAATCCCACAGTACCCCTAACACACTCGTCCTAAGACGGTACCTTAAGTTAATTATGCAAATTCTTAATAATCCTTGAAAATATTTGTTTTACCCTTTTTTGTAAAAAAAATAAAATAAACAAATCAATTATGAAAATTTAATTTTTGGCTTGACGGAATTGGAGTCCCGCTCCTATGTATTCCTTAGTGCAATGAGGAATTCAAAGTCACGTAATTCTTTAAAAAATAATTATATGTTGGCTGATTTTAATTAAAATTTATAATTATAATTTTTATTTTATAAAAATTTGAATTACAGGTCATCATGACTCTGTTAATCAAATCAAAGTTTGAATAAGTGAAGCTCGCGTCACGCTAGAGACGTCACCCACTGATTATCAAATTTGTTAAAAAAAAATTATTTAAAATTATCTAGAAAAAATTGGTTGATTTTATTTAAAAAAAAATTAATTATATTTTTAAAAAAATTTGAATTAACGAGTCGTCGCGACTCTGTTAATCAAATTAAGGATTGAATAGGTGAAATTCGTGTCACGCTAGAGACGTCACCTATTGAATCAAGTTATCGTAACTCAAATGATTACAAGGGTTAGCGAGCTGTCATAACTCAGATAAACCCCGTTTCATTTTTAAAATTTTTTTAAACTATTCTTATTTCTTTTATTTCAATTCTTTTTAACTTTATTTTCATTTAAAAAAATTAGTTTGGTCCCTTAAGTTAAGGCCAATTCCCTTAAGAAAAAATAAAGAAAAGAAGAATGTAGTAGAAGCTTACGAAAGACAGAATAAAAGGAATAAGGGGAGAGGATACTCTGTTTTTAGGATGGAGACCAAAGAAGTTCGATGGTGGCCGGCTATTCAAGTGCGGTGACACTCGGGAGGTAGAGATTGGAGCCTGATTCGGATAGCGAATCACCGGTGAACAACGGTATAGGTGCAGCGGGTTCGACGAGAATGGAGGACGCAACTAGCGGCGGTGAGCTACTGGTTCGAGTTAGGTGCGGTATTTGCGACGGGCTGGGCGGATCGGCGGTCAAGATCTGCGACGGGCTGGGCAAATCGACGACTTCGAGCTGCAGTGCCAGTGTCAGATTTGTGTGAGTCGGTGGTGGCTACGCTCGTGGTGGTTGGCTTGCATAGTGGAGGGCCGTGAACGGTGGTCTTGTTCGTGTGGAGGTCGCTAGTTGGAGCAGTGGTGTGCGACGCGGATCTGGTTGGTCATTGATGGTGAAAGGGAGGAGCCACAGTTTGTTACTGAAGAGAGTGGTGAGAGATAGCTGTTATGGTGGCTTCAATAGTGAAGTTACAGGTTATGTGGATATTTTGCAAGTGTTTGGTTATTTGGAGGGTGAAGACGTATGCTTGATAATGGTGGCTATGGTGGGTAGTGCTGGTGGGTGGAGATAAAGGTGCATGTAAGGGGTGATGGGAGGTTAAAGATACTGATAATGGAAAACTTTGGCCGAGGCAAAGGGGAAGGTCACGTGAGTAAAAAAAAAGTAGGCAGAAGTGTGTTTCAAGGCCTAGGAATAAGTCAGGTTCTCTTTCTTTTCTATGCGTGGGTTATGTGTTTTTATAGGAGGGGATTAAGCTAAAGTGTTTGAGTTGAAGTGTGATTGGAACTTGTTTAGGATGATAAGTTGTAGTTGGTTTAGGATAAGTTTGTTTTATTTAAGGTGAGTGTTGGGGGTTGGTTTAGGATAAGTATTGGTTGGTTCAGGATAGGTTTGTTTAAGATAGTTAGGATAAGTGCTTAGGAATTAGGATAACTGATGGAGTTTGTTTTAGGATAAGTACTTAATGGTTAGGATAACTGATGGGGTTTATTTAGGATAAATGCTGGTATATGAGTTATGGGTTAACGGGTTGAATCATGGGTTATGGGTTAATAGGTTGGATCATGGGTTATGAGTTAATGGGCCACTGAATGAAAGATGATTTTTTTTTAAAATTTTTTTCCTTTTTACAAAATGTCCCGGACAAAATTGGGTGTTTACAGTAATTACTACCAATCTCATAAAATTTTCTCTCATTATTATTTTATAAAAATTAACTATATAGTAATTTTCTTTTAAAAAAGTTGAAGAGAAACATCAATGCATTATTTTTAAATAATAATAATAATACAATAATTTATTTATCTATCTAAATTTGTTTTGACTAGTTCTATCATTAAAAATTAATAATACAATAATTTAATTTTTTAAAAATTATTTATAGAGAAACGTTATGCACGAACAATTAATGGCATGTAATTTTATAGAACTTTGTTATAATCTCTTAAAATATCATCTTAATAATCCTCCTATTACTTAATAAAGAAAGTATTAAATAAAAAATTAAATACAACTAATATCTTAAAAATATAAAAAACATTCAATATTTTCTTTATTTAGTAATTAAGAAGATTATTAGGAGGATGTATTAAGAGAATTAATCATTTTCTAATTTTATATCATAGCTGTTTTGTTAAATTTATAATAATATAAATTATTTATTAAATAAAATTAATAGTTGATAAAAATTATGAAGTTAATAGGCATTAGGAAAGACAAAGATTTAGTCGGTAGTTATTAATAGAGAGAGAAGGATCTATTATGATGGGCAGTTATTAGGAAAGAGAAATATTTATTAATTTGATTAATTAAGTTTTTAATTACTAAAACACCCCCTTGTCATTTAAGTTGAGTAATAAGGGATAAAAGTGATTTTTTTATCCAATAAAAGTGTGTAGTGAGTGCTACTATATAACATGTGTTAGTCCGAGTAAAAGTGTTCTACTCCTTTAAGTATGTGGTCTTAAATTCAATCATGAGATTTATGTATATGAAAATAATATCATTAAGAGTCATCACTTAAGTGTCTAACTGTATCTAAAGATATTAGTCTTTCATTTATTAGGTGAGAGAATATTTTAAAAAAAAAAAGTATATAAAGAGTGCTAACCAACACACGAAGGAGCATATGTTAACATTCCCCATATATGTTTTCTAATGTGTATACTTCTTTGTTTTCCTTTCCAATTTTTTTTATTTTTTTAAAATAATATTAGGAGATATTTTCATTATCCTTCGAGTGTGAGAATAATCCCTATTATGCCATAAGGTCTTGCTCACATGACACATAAATAACCCAATTGAGCACAATTTGTCAATTGAGTCACAATTAATCACAATTAATAATTTTTTTATTATATCAGTAAATATATTTTCAAAGTTTGCATCATTCCTTATAAACCCAAATCTGTGAAAAATTTCAACCTATTAATTAATTGCCTTTAAAAGAATCCTAGAGGATTTTGAAACCGTACACCCTAGAATAGTTTTTAAGGAAATAATTGAATAAATTCAGATTCTCTTGAAAAAGACTTTCAAGGCAACCATTTATTGAATTCAGATTAACCCCGAATATTCTAGACTTTTTAGTAGATATGTGTATAAATTTTTGTTATTTGAATACTTAAAATACGATACGCCTACTCACATATGGATACGATACATTAATTGCATCTTAACATATAGTGAGAACAGTGGGCCACACATGTGGTGGGGATATTCTTGAAAAAAAAAAATGTAAAGAGTGCTAACCAACACATGAAGGAGCATATGTTAACATTCCTCATATATGTTTTTTAAAGTGTGTACTTCTTTGTTTTCCTTTCCAATTTTTTTTAAATAAGACTAGGAAGTATTTTCATTACCCTTCGAGTGTGAGAATAATCTTTATTATGCCATAAGGTCTTGCCCACATGATACATAAATATTCCAATTGAGCATAATTTGTCAATTGAGTCACAATTAATCACAATTAATAATTTTGTTATTATATCACTAAATATTTTTTCAAAGTCTACATCATTCTTTATAAACCCAAATCTGTGGCAAAATTCAACCTATTAATTAATTGACTTTAAAGGAATTCTAGAGGATTTTGAAACCATACATCCCAGAAAAGTTTTTAAGGAAATAATTGAATAAATTCAGATTCTCCTAAAAAAGAATTTCAAGGCAACAATTTATTGAATTCAGATTAGCCTAAAATATTCTAGACTTTTTAGTAGATATATGTATAGATTTTTATTATTTGAACACTTAAAATACGGTACTTAGATGATACGCCTGGTCACATATGCATACGGTACATTATTTGCAACTTAACATACAGTATATGAAAACAGTAGGCCACACATGTGGTGGGGATACTCTTAGAAAAAAAAATATATGTAAAAAGTGCTAACCAACACATGAAGGAACATATGTTAACATTCCCCATATATATTTTTTTAAGTGTATACTTCTTTGTTTTCCTTTCCAAATTTTTTTATTTTATTTTTTTTAAAATAAGATTAGGTGGTGTTTTCATTACCCTTGGAGTGTGAGAATAATCCCTATTATGGTATAAGGTCTTGCCCACATGATTCACAAATAACCCAATTGAGCATAATTTGTCAATTGAGTCACAATTAATCACAATTAATAATTTTGTTATTATATCAGTAAATATTTTTTCAAAGTCTGCATCATTCCTTAAAAACCCAAATCTGTGGCAAAATTCAACCTATTAATTAACTGACTTTAAAGGAATTCTAGAGGATTTTGAAACCATACATCCCAAAAAAGTTTTTAAGAAAATAATTAAATAAATTCATATTCTCCTAAAAAAGAATTTCAAGGCAACAATTTATTGAATTCAGATTAGCCTAGAATATTCTAGACTTTTTAGTAGATATATGTATAGATTTTTATTATTTGAACACTTAAAATATGATATTTAGACGATACGTGTGGTCACATATGCATATGGTACATTATTTACATCTTAACATACGGTATATGAGAACAGTAGGCCACACATGTGGGGGGATACTCTTGAAAAAATATATATATGTAAAGAGTGCTAACCAACACATGAAGGAGCATATGTTAACATTTCCCCATATATATTTTTTAAAGTGCATACTTCTTTGTTTTCCTTGCCAATTTTTTTAATATTTTTTAAGACTAGGAGGTATTTTCATTACCCATCGAGTGTGAGAATAATCCCTATTATGCCATAAGGTCTTGCCCACATGATACATAAATAACCCAAATTGAGCACAATTTGTCAATTTGAGTCACAATTAATCACAATTAATAATTTTTTATTATATCAGCAAATATATTTTCAAAGTTTGCATAATTCCTTATAAACCCAAATCTGTGGCAAAATTCAACCTATTAATTAATTGACTTTAAAGGAATTCTAGAGGATTTTGAAACCAGACATCCCAGAAAAGTTTTTAAAGAAATAATTGAATAATTTCAGATTCTCCTAAAAAGGACTTTCAAGGGAACAATTTATTGAATTAAGAACAACCCAGAATATTCTAGACCTTTTAGTAGATATATGAATAGATTTTTGTTTTTTTGAACATTTAAAATACGACACTTAAACATACCTGTTGTCACATTTGTATACGATACATTATTTGCATCTTAACATACAGTATACGAGAATAGTAGATCACACGTGTCATAGTATCTCAAGTAGATATTGTATTCCTGGTGTAAAAAAAAAAATTGTACATACAAGCGCTGTAACCCCCGTTTCAGATCACATATATATAAGAGATATAGTCCTCCCTTTGATCTCTCATACACCAAACCCATACAAGTAGACCACCATTTTGCTTCTCTTACATACCCAGAAACAATGGCAGTAGATAGAACAGTAAATGTTCTAATGGTGTCAATGGCCTTACAAGGCCACATCAACCCCATGCTAAAGCTCGCCAAGCGCCTTATCTCAAAGGGTGTTCATGTTACTATCGCCACTACAGAACAAGACCACCTCCGTATGAACCGAAATTCCCAGAATTCCCAAATCCAACTCGAGTTCTTCTCTGATGGCCTTAGCATTGACTTTGATCGTAGTAAAACTGAGTTATTACTCAATATCATTCGAGTAGAAGGTTCCAAAAACCTGTCCAATCTCATCACCAACCTCACCAAAGTTCATAACTATTCTTGTGTTATTGTCAACCCCTTTGTGCCTTGGGCTATAGATGTTGTTGCTGACCATGGCATCCCTTGTGCACTGCTTTGGATCCAAGCTAGTGCCGTGTATTCCATTTACTATCGCCATTTCAAGAATATAGATCCTTTTCCCAATTTGGAGGACCCGAATGAGAAGGTGCAATTGCCTGGACTGCCAACTTTTGAGGTTAGAGATCTTCCTTCTTTTATGCTTCCTTCTAGCCCTCATCACTTCAGGCAACTTATGAGGGAATTAATCCAAGCTTTGGATAAGGTGAAATGGGTTTTAGGTACCTCATTCTATGAGATTGAGGAAGAGATAGTGAAGTCTATGGCTTCACTAACCCCCATCTACCCTATTGGACCATTGGTGTCACCTTTTTTGTTGGGAGAAAAGGAAACCAATGCTGTTAGTATGGATATGTGGAATGCTGAAGATTCATGCATAGGGTGGCTTGATAATAAGCCATCTTCCTCAGTTATCTATGTATCATTTGGTAGCATAATTGTGTTGTCGCAAAAGCAGATGAATAATATGGCTACGGCTTTGAAGAATAGCAACAAAGCATTTTTGTGGGTGGTTAAACCACCTGATCATAGAGGATCTAATAATAAGGAAAATGCTGCTGAACTGCCACATGAATTTTTGGAAGAAACCAAAGGGAAGGGTTTGGTGGTGAAATGGTGCCCACAAGAGAAGGTGCTAATGCACCCTGCTGTGGCATGCTTTATAAGTCATTGTGGGTGGAACTCAACGCTAGAGACAGTGGTTACTGCGGTGCCTGTTATTGCTTATCCGGAATGGACTGATCAGCCAACAAATGCTGTGCTTATAGCAAATGTGTTTCAAAATGGGGTGAAAGTGAATTGTGGGGAAGATGGGGTTGTTAGTGCAGAAGAGATTGAGAGGTGCATTAGGGAAGTCATGGAGGGGCCAAGAGCTAGACAGATAAAGAAGAGGGCAGTGGAAATGAAAGAGTCAGCAAGAAAAGCGTTACAAGAAGGTGGCAATTCTGATAAAAATATAAATAAATTTATTAGTGACTTGATTGTTGAGAATCCAGCCAAGGCTTAAGCATTTATGTGGGTCATTTTGCTGGCGTTAAATAATGGTCTTCTAAGAGGAAGTTTTTCTTGACTTTTTGGTTCAAGTTGTCGTAGCCGAGTAGTTCGTATGTTGCTAGTTCCTTGTTTTTGGTTCAATAGCTGTCGTTATAATTTGGAAGTAGTGGTGTTCTCCAATCTCTTTTTCAAGTTTGGCCTAATAGGTAATCAATATTTCTTTCGAGTTTTTTTTTTCTTTTTTGAGCTTATTTCCTTTCTTTTTTTTGTTACATTTTGCCTATTTCCTTTAAATTTTATTTCATATACACATAGTAATAAAAATAACCAACATAATGTTGATTCAAGTGATAAATGGGCTTGGACACGTTAACCATGTGATCAGGAGTTTGATTCCTGACTCGTGTATGAAAAAGACGTAGTTGGGAGTGATCGCCCTCTTCGGAGCTAGTCAGTACTGCAATAAATTAATCATTTGCTTACCGAGTGAAGAGATACTACGGGGAAGACCTAAAAGATACATTAATAAAAATAAAATAATAATGGAATTAATTATTAAATTTAAAAATAAAAAAATGTGGTAAGCCTTTCATATTAGCTAATTATCACACATAATCAATCTATATTATCCTTTTTTTGTAATGATAGAATTGAAAAACGTTCCTTTAAAATCAGTAATTTGTTTTTAAAGTGAGTAAATAATCGTATATTCATAATTGATTTGATAAAGTGTATTGAGATATCAACTCATTAAATGATCTAAAAATAAATATATTTTTATTTATTCACTTTAGAGACAAACTCACTTTAAAAGAATTTTATTAAAAAAAATATTTAAGGTCAAAGGTAGTTGTCCACATATAACCACAAACAACATAATCAATATAAAAAATTGTCTTTTAGAAATAAAAAAAAAATATTTTTAATTTATAAAAATAATAAATATAAAATATAAAATAATATTATGTTAATTTCTAAAACAAAAAAATGGAATTTTGAAATTGAATAAACAACAATATTAAGGTGTAAGTGTTGGTATGAAAATAAATTAATCAAGTAATAATAATATCTTATAAAAATTATTTTGAGAGGAAAAATATAAATTCAAATTAAAATGATTAAACATAAAATAATATGTGCAATGCATAGGTAAATCATTATAAATTAATTATTTAGTGCATGTTTGGTAATGCTTATTTTTTAGGAAATAATATTTTTTCCTCAAAATTTTTATTTAAAAACTTTTGATTATAAGTTGTTTTAAACACAAAAGCTAATCTAAACATACATTTAAATGTACCATGCATCAAGTTGATTAAAGAAAATTTAAATATATAATTAAGTTGTTTCTCATTACTTAAAAGAAAATAATCAGAATATTTATTAATAGATTTGAATTTTTTATATGAGATTCTCATAACCTTATTACGTGGAAGAAAAAAATAAACACAAAAATATCTTACCTAAAACTTGCATAGCTTAAGCGCAAAAATTTGTATGTTTACCACACTTTTTCATTTGAGATTTTCATAGGAAAATGTTAATTAGCTTGGTGGTTTAATGTCCAAATTCTCCTGGATAAGCATAAAAGCATTAAAAGTCTGTGGGTTCATTATTGCACTTCATTGCCAAAACATTTGTTACTCTTAGTCGGGCCAGCTGAGCTACAGTGCCTCTGGGCTTTGTAGCAACACTTGATCTTCATATCATAGTTTCAAAACCATTAAGCATCATGTGTAAATCTTAACCAAAAAAAATTAAAAATATTTATAAAATGAATAAATAAGGATATATTTATTTTTAATTTAATTTAATATATTATGATTTTAATCCATTAAATAATTTAAAGGTAAATATACTCTTATTTTACTACTTGACAAACTCAATTTAGAAGAGTCTTATCTAATACTTACATCATTAATTTAATATTTTTTTATGGATAGTAAATTTCTTCAATCCAATAATTGAATTAAAATTTCTTGTAAAGTAGATTAAGTTTACAAATTTTTGTACGATTTTAAAACTAGATTTTAAAACTAGTTAATACTTAATTGCAACACTTTATTTTAACATATAATAATTTTTTTAAAATATAAATACATGTTGACAATTAAATTACATATATATGAATGTTTAATTTATTAAAAATTTAGTATACATGATCATTAAGATAATATCACATGATTCGATAATTGGATTGGTTTCTTGTGAAGTAGATTAAGTTTGCAAAACTTTGTACAATTTTAAAACTACTTGATACTTAACCAAAACACTTTATTTTAACATATAATAAGTTTTTTTAAAAATATAAGTAAATGTCAACTATTAAATTACATATTTATGAATGTCTAATTTATTAAAAATTTAATATGCATGATCATTAAGATAATATCACATGATTCAATTATTGGATGGGCAAAATTTGCATTTTATAAAATGTTATTAAATAATGTAAGTGTCTACAACTTACATGATGTAAGTAGAAGTGATGAGTGCAAAAATATACACATTTTTTAGTTTATTTATTAATATTTTTATTTAGTTTTTATTTGATTTTATTTGAGTTTTAGATAATTGTCTCTTCCTCTAGTCTTTTATTAATATTCTAATTTTCAGGATAAATCTAAAGGATTTTGGATAAAATAAGGAGATCATGAAGATGGAGTTTTGAGAGAACTTATTCAAGTCTTATGTCTCATCCAAAGTCCCAATTGGGTGTGAAAACTCGAAGATAATAATAATTGAAAATTAGATAAGGATCATTGAAGAGTAAGAAGTTTGTTATAATCTCGGATTCATCTCATATTTTCTGACCTTACTACTGTATTTGGACCATATCTTGGACTATAAAGATCAAATCGATGTGATTCTTACTACGTTGGAAAGCTAACAAAAAATACAACAACTCTTCTGTTGATCTTGAAGGCTAATTCTATCATTTGAAGGACAAGAAAAATAAGGAGAGAAAAGGATTAAAATCTGGCAGCCTTTATTAATAAAAGAAGGTTAAGTTGCTTAAAATTGGTTTCCTAAATATAATTAAGATCTTTTCATTACTCGAGGAAGAATTAAGGAGATTAAGTTTCCTAAATTTGGTTTCCTAAATCTATTCATTTTTCATTACTTGGGAACCAATTAAGATTATTTGATGACCAAAGAAGGAGATTTAATGCATGATACACCTCTATTAGGTTAAATCTCCTATAAATAGAGCAATGATGAAGAGATTGGGCAGCTTTTTTTACCATGGATTGAAGGCAATGGTTTGAAGACAAGTTCAAGAAGAAAGGAGACAATTTTTGAAGACATCCAATTTCTTTTCTTCTTCATCTCTTCATCTATTGATCTTGTTTGTGCTTTAATTTCCATGTTTAGCAATTAAAGCACAAACAAGATCAATAGATGAAGTGGCAATTATGATTCTTCTTCCTATTTTCTTAGATAGAATCATGATTATCTCTCCCTCTTCTTATGTTTCCTTTTTTCTTGGATAGACTCATAGTTGTCTCTTCTTCTATTGATCTTGCTTGTGCTTTAATTTTCATGTTTGGCTAAATCTCCTTTTTCTAGAGTTAGGATGAAACTCTTTACTTTATTATGTTAAATATTTGATTTCTCTCTTTGTTAATGAAATAATTATTATTTTTAATTCATTCCTAGTGTTCTTAATGCTTGGGGTATGTTGCCGGCCATACTTACATGATCTTAGGTATTAGTTGAAGGATCAAGAGATGAAATCTAATGTTTGATAATTTAGGAATTGAACTTGGGAATTAAACCTAGAGATAGGCTTGATCCTTCGAGGGTTAACGAGATATCATAGAAGTTAATGGATTTTAACTAGTTTAATTGCCATGAGAATGGAGTTGATTTAGTTTTAACATATTTTTAATATCAGAAGATTGGACTTTAAATAATTTAAGATAGACCGCCTTCAAAAACATTGTTAATCATTACTAAAGAAGAATAAATGTTCATCATGATGGGTAATTGTAATGAATTCCTAATCCTAAGTATTTAATACTTGGTTGAACTCTATCTTTCTAGCCTTATTAGTTTTATTAATTGTTTTATTACTTTTTTAAATTTTATTTTAATTTATCCTATATTATTATTTTCATTTGTCTAAATAATCAGAATTGTCATAATTTGGTATTCACACGATTCTCGTGAAAATGATACTCTATTTATCAATTTATTACTTGTTGAACGATTCATGCACTTATGGAAAATGACATCAAGATGCCTACTATATATATACATGTATATGTACACTTAAATTTGTTATATTTGTAATTCCTTAATATATCAGTTTTATGAAATACCAACTTTATTGTGCTAAGTTCAAACATGATAGAAGTATATCACCATGCCATGCTTGTTGGTGTATGTGTCTATATATATCAATGTTGAAAAAATCGGATCAGATCAGTTGAATCAATCAGAAAATTGGTAAACTAATCATAGATTTGGTTTAATTAACCCACAAAATCAACCTACTCGAGAATTGATCAGAACTAGACAAGAATCGATTGAACTGGTCAAAAATCGATAAAACCGGTAATAAACCAGTTTGAACCAAATTTTATTTTAAAAAAAATTAAACTCTTTTATTTTTATCAACAAATTTTTAAATCATTCAAAAATAATTTTTGAGTCAAATAAAGGCCAAATGCCAAATTACAAAGGCCCACTTATAAAGCTCAAAAAAGACATAAGAAGGTTTACCCCCACTTGCTACAAGAAAAAAGGAAATTTCTGACTGCCAAATCGATCACAAAATATATATAAAAAAAATCGATCGCGAGCAACATTTATGATCGATACGCTACAGTTATAATTAGATAGGTTGAAAATTTGTTTTTGACCGATCATAATCGATCAGAAAATATTAGTGACCAATTTTATGACAATTTTGTTTTTAAAAATCGATTGCAGAAAAATGATGCAAAAAATTAGTAATATTTTGGTTATTTGACCGATTAAATCGGTTACAAAAATCGGTCACAAAATTGTGACCAATGTTTTAGTTAGAAATTAAGATTAATTAAAATAAGACAAAATTATGTGTAGTCACAAAATCAATCACAAAAGTTGTGTCTGTTTTTTCCATTTAGAAATGCAAATCAATAAAAATAACACATAATTATTAGTAGTCACAAAATCGATCACAAAAAAAAAAATTGTAAACATTTCTTTTTTCTTTTTTTAAATTCCAAACCTGATAACTTCAAACTTTTTATTAAACCTAAAATTTTGGTTCAATAAAAAAAATATAAAATCATATGAAAACAATATAATATAAAATTCAAATATTTAAATTACATAACTAAGTATCATCAACATCTTTATCATCAAAAGGTAATCTAATAGTCAACATTTCTATCAGCATCTTTGCCATCAAAAAGTAATCTAGTAGTCAGGATCAATATCAACATGTTTGACTTCAAAAAAGGCATAAGTGCTAATTACATAACTAAAATAACCATCATGTGCATTAACATTGTCATCAAAAGGGTAGAAGTACTAATTACATAACACATGAAGATATAATAATCTTCATCAATATCAACATCATCAACATCATTGTCATCAATAGGGGCAGAAGCATTTGACGAAGGAGCCTATGAAGCAGATGATAAGTGATCAAACTTAAGAAACAACTATGCTACCTTTGCTTCAGTATTTTGAAGTCGCTGTAGAACTTGTTCTTTACTTGAGCTCGTAGCCCATATGCTAAGGTTGTAACTGAAGATCTTAATTGCTCCTGAAATTCTGGAGTGGCAATCAATGACCTCATCTGCATAGATGAGGAAGTAGTGGCATAAGGACCAGCTACTATTGTGGACTCTAGTCCAAGTCCATAAATTAGTCCCTTCTTCATTCCACCAAAAGTCTTAATCCATAAATCCAACTCTGATAATGTAGATGGTTGTGGAATGAAGAAGACCCCTCAACAACATTGTTACTAGAGTGTGCCTCTTGTGAAGCAGATTCAAATTGTTCTTATAAAAAAAACGTATAGCTTACTATATAATAATATCAAAGTTTTAACACCTAATAATTCATTACACAAACAAATATAGAAAGCATCAATTTATTCTTACAATATCTCTTTTGGTTCTCGGTCAAGATGTGCATTTGCTGGTAATTGTTATGATATATTATTTCTCTATAGGTGCAGCTCTTTCTTTCACAAATATTAAGTAAGTATCTAACTCAACCTCAGTCAACCAGTCACATTATATACATATATAACTATTTTAACAAGCCAGACAAAACTGAAATTAGGACATCATTACCCCATTTACAAACACAATATAACACCTCCACTTTCTCAAATTAAGGACAATTCATCACCACCAAACAAAACATCATCTTCAATGGATTATTAGCAATAATACACATACAAAACCTCAATAAAAAAAGACCAAACTTACATCAATATTTTAATTTTATCATCAACCCATGCTTTACTTACAAAACTGAAAATAGTATATCATTACACCATTTACAAACAGAATATAATACCTCCACTTTCTCAAATTAAGGGCAATTCATCACCATTAAACAAAATAGCATCTTCAATGGATTATTAACAATAATACACATGCAAAACCTCAAGAAAAAAGACCAAACTTAATATTTTTATCTTTTTCATCAACCCAAGCTTTACTTACAAAACTGAAAACAGGATATCATTACACCATTTACAAACTGAATATAAAACCTCCACTTTCTCAATTTTAGGGCAATTCATCATCACCAAATAAAATAACATCTTCAATGGATTGTTAACAATAATACATATGCAAAACCTCAAGAAAAAAAAACCAAACTTATAGCAAAATGTTTAGCTTTATCATCAACCCAAGCTTTACTTTTCTTTTTGAAATAAGTATGCTTGAACAATTGTTGTATAGTTGGAACTACACTAGTCTCCTTCATCTACCATGTTCAAAATAAGTAATGAATATTATCAAATCATTAATTAACATTAATAATAAAATTTAGAAAAACAAATTTAAGAAGTGTTTGATTATATTTTGCTTATGTTGTGAAATTATGATGGACCCACAAGTATGATGTGCAGATCTAAAACCACCATCATTTGAAGCACTATTTCTTTTAGATTTTGTAGATTTCTCTTGGAAATCATTTCTCCAATAAATGGACAATCTGCTCCATACATCATCTCCTATCCAAGGTGATTTTTGGTTAAGCTTGTGAGCATCGGCAAGTAAACTTTTCATATGAGCTGTAGAACTTGCTCTTTACTTGAGCTCGTAGTTCAGATGTTAAGGCTGTAACTGAAGATCTTAATTGCTCCTGAAATTTTGGAGTGGCAATCAACGACCTCATCTACATGGATGAGGAAGTAGTGGCATAAGGACCAACTACTACTGTGGACTCTAGTCCAGGTCCATAAATTTGTCCCTTCTTCATTCCACCAAAAGTCTTAATCCATAAATCCAACTCTGATAGTGTAGATGGTTGTGGAATTTCAGAAGACCCCTCAACAACATTGTTACTAGAGCGTACCTCTTATGAAGCAGATTCAAATTAATCTTATAAAAAAAAACATATAGCTTACTATATAACAATATCAAAGTTTTAACACCTAATAATTCATTACACAAACAAATATACAAAGCGTCAATTTATTCTTGCAATATCTCTTTTGGTTCTTGGTCAAGATGTGCATTTGCTGGCAATTGTTATGATATATGATTTCTCTATAGGTGCAACTCTTTCTTTCACAAATATTAAGTAAGTATCTAACTCAACCTCAATCAACTAGTCACATTATATACAGATATAACTATTTTAACCAGCCAGACAAAACTGAAATTAGGAAATCATTACACTATTTATAAACAAAATATAACACCTCCACTTTCTCAAATTAAGGGCAATTCATCACCACCAAATAAAACAACATCTTCAATGGATTATTAGCAATAATACACATGCAAAACCTCAATAAAAAAGACCAAACTTACATCAATATTTTTAACTTTATTATCAACTCAAGCTTTACTTACAAAACTAAAAATAGGAAATCATTACACTATTTACAAATCGAATATAACACCTCCACTTTCTCAAATTAAAGGCAATTCATCACCACCAAACAAAACAACATTTTCAATAGATTATTAGCAATAATACATGTGATAAACCTCAAGAAAAAAGACCAAACTTAAATTAATATTTTTAGCTTTTTCATCAACCCAAGCTTTACTTACAAAACTGATAACAGGACATCATTACACCATTTACAAACATAATATAAAATCTCCACTTTCTCAATTTTAGGGCAATTCATCACCACCAAACAAAACAACATCTTTAATGGATTAGTAACAATAATACATATGCAAAACCTTAAGAAAAAAGACCAAACTTATAGCAAAATGGTTAGCTTTATCATCAACCCAAGCTTTACTTTTCTTCTTGAAATGAGTATGCTTGAACAATTGTTGTATAGTTGGAACTACACTAGTCTCCTTCATCTACCATGTTCAAAATAAGTAATGAATATTATCAAATTATTAATTAACATCAATAGTAAAATTTAGAAAAACAAATTGAAGAAATGTTTTACTATATTTTGCTTATGTTGTGAAACTATGATGGAACCACAAGTATGACGTGCAAATCCGAAACCACCACAATTTGAAGCACTATTTCTTTTAGCTTTTGCAAATTTTTCTTAGAAATCATTACTTCTCCAATAAATGGACAATCTGCTCCATACATCATCTCCTATCCAAGGTGATTTTTGGTTAAGCTTGTGAGCATCGGCAAGTAAACTTTTCATACGAGCTGCACCACGCTTCTCAAAGTTGATTTTAGCTAAATGCATATTAGGTGGAGAAAAGCAATACTTCCTCTACAATATTTTTAGAACAACTGGTCAGTCAAGGTAATAAATAAATTTTAAGAAATTGGAGAATTAGAGTTCTAAAGTACCTCAAAATCTTTAAATCACATCTCTCGCACAGTAGCATTTATTTTCTTCCAACGTATATTAGCATCATCATAATGACTCTTGATTATCGTAGTAATGCCATGAGCAGCTTCCATAGAAGGTAAGAATCTATTTTGAAGACATATTGTCTATTAAGACAAGTATTAATTAATAATAACAAGTGATAAAAAAATTAAAACATATATTTTTATTTAACCATCTCCATCAAGCTATAATGTTTTTTTGCTTTGCTGTGATACATTATCACTTTGAGCAACACTTGATGCTACTGGTGAGTCAGTATAATGAATGTGTGGTGTATTAGTAGTAGGAACCACAGAAGGAGAAGACGATGGACAGATGCTATGGGTAGAAGGAGAAGGAATAGTGATAGGAGGAGATGGAAGGACAACCTGAGGAGTTGGGGTAATTGTGGGAGGACCTGGAATGGTAACAAGAGGTGTGATAGTGGTCAAAAAGGGCAAGTGAGATGATGATCCATGCTTTCTTAAGCAACCCCTGCTAGCTAATTTCCCATTCTCGCAACCAGTTCCAGACATCTAAAAAAGGAAACATAACATAATGTCAAAATAATGTCAATATAAATTAACAACTGTAAATATCATAACTATTAATCAACAACTCTAAAACGGATAGTCAAAGCACAATGTCATCTTACAAGCATAAATATGAAATTAATTATCTTCACTTAAATATGTTTCATCTTGACTTTTCAAATCATCATCATCTTCACTAAAATATGATTCTTCTTCATTATTCTCCTATAGATCATCATCCACATCTAAGTTTTCTTTATTATAGTCTAATACCTCCTCAAAATCGCCTTCATTGTCTACTAAATTATCATGTAAAACATCATCAAGTATGTTATTGATAGATGACTTTTCCTTATCTTGGTAAGCAACCTCTAATGTGTATTGATTATCCCCATTACCCCTTGAATTGATTTTCATAATGACCCACCAATCTGCTTTATCCTTTTTGTGGTTTTTGGATAAGGCACATAGTACACTTGAGTTGCTTATTCTGCAAGTATAAATAGATCATACTTTGCGTACTTTCTTGTATGCTGAATCTTAATGATTCCATACTGTTTATGCATTTTCACACCACAATTTAGCACAAGATCAAACCAATCACAATAGAATAACACTACTTTCTTCATCGAT
Organism: Ormosia semicastrata; assembly: GCA_029884595.1. Lineage (NCBI taxonomy): Eukaryota > Viridiplantae > Streptophyta > Magnoliopsida > Fabales > Fabaceae > Ormosia > Ormosia semicastrata. The sequence goes on along the minus strand of JAQQTO010000057.1, from coordinate 55,351,772 downwards.
TCTCTTGGATACTTTATTTCAACCACCTCCTTAAGGATGCCATAATAATCTTTCTCGCCTATATCTTGACCAATACCTTTAATGCATACTCCACTGTTAATTATTTTTTTACCCATACTCCATTCATCTATGTGAAACTTATACCCATTGACAAAGTAAATAGGCCATGTATTCACATATCACTTAGGACCCCAAGCCAAGTCATGCAAAAAAGTATTTTGAACCATATTATTAGGATTATGAACCTACTAAAAAAAATCAGTCCATATATTCACAAATTAACCTTGACAAATGAAAAATTGAAATGTGAAAGCACTTACAAAATCCCTAGACTATGATGAAAACTGAGCTTTAATTCTATCATCGATGTCTCTAGGACTAATATTTGGTTCATATTTTTGTAAACTTTCAACAAAATGGCTACAAGGTAATATTTATTAGCAAAATAGCAACTTAAAATGTGAATTAGACTAAATATGATCTAAAAATGTGACACTTACTCAATGTATGGTTGAACTTCACCACAATTCAATAAGACATGCAAATAAGCAGCTTTCATCTCCTTATCAATTAAAGGTCGATTTTTACATTTTCCAAATGAACGACCTGGTTTATTGAAAATTGACAAAGTTGGTAGCATTGTTTCATCTTCACCACTGTCATCATTTCGCCCAACCTTGTTTCACTTAGATTGTAAATAAGGTTCAAAGTAATAAGAACAAAAGTGAGAAGTCTCTTGACATAAATATGCCTCATATATAGAGCCTTCCACATGAGCATAATTCTTGATTGTCTTTTTTAATTTTCCTAAGAACCTATAAGGAAAATGAGAATTTAAAATAAATCAGAAGATGAAATATGCAAGTTATCAAAGCATTTATGAAATATGTATTATTTACCTTTTAAAAAGGTACATCCATCGATAATGAACTGGCCCACCAACTCTGGCTTCGTATGGAAAATGAATAGGGGCTTTTTGACCAAACTGCTATCAATGGCAAAATTATTTATCAAAATGTCATTCTTTTAAAATTATATACCAAAATATTACCCTTTTATCCAACGTGATATTTTTTATTTTTTTCTGTCTACATAGATAATGTCATCTACGTTAGCACTTCCATGTAGATAACGCCAAACATTTGGCGTTATCCACGTGGAAATGCCAACATAGATGGCGTTATCTACGTAGAAACATCAAAGTATATGACATTTTAATGCTAATAATGTCATAAAGTTTAGCATTTTCTGTCAGCATTTTTTGTTTTACATTATTCAACCAAATAAATTGCATGCAATGAAAATTTGTGCCAATATTTTTTGTTCTTGATAATTTATTAATTACATGCAACAGAAATTTGTGTCAATTTTTTGGGCTGTGTGATTGTCCCGTTTATCAAAAATATCATTTGTTCTTCAAGATGCATCGACATAGGCTTAAATTTTGTTATTCTCGATTTTACACCTACAACGAAAATGTAAAAAAAAATTAAAAAACCAAGAGCCTCCTAAATCAATCAATTAATTAATTAATTTTTTCGGTGTTGATGTGGGGGGCCAACAAAGATTAGTGCCAATAAATTAATGGCAAGCACATCAACCAAATAAATTACATACAATAAAAATTTGTGTCAATATTTTTTATTTTTAATAATTTCTTAATTACATGTAATAGAAATTCGTGTCAAATTTTTGAACTATGTAGCTGTCTAGTTTATCAAAAATATCATTTGTTCTTCAAGGTGCACCGGCATAGACTTAAAAAATATCATATGTATAGTATTACATTTGTTGTTTTCGATTTTACACCTTTAACGAAAATGAAAAAAAAATAAAAAAACAAGAGTAGTCTCCTAAATCAACAACAATAACAACAATAACCAAGCATTTTTCCACTAAGTGGGGTCGGCTACATGGATCAAACGACGCCATTGTGCCCTATCATAAACCAAGTCTTCAGAAATGTCATTCAAATCTAAAGTTTTTTTAATCGTTTCACCTATAGTCTTTCTTGGTCTTCCTCTACCTCTAACTATTGAGATATTCTCTACCTAATCTACTCTTCTTACAAGGATTTCTAAGGGTCTTCTCCTTACATGTCCAAACCACCTAAGGTGAGATTCTCCAATCTTTTCCATAATATGTGTTACTCCTACTTTTTTTCTAATGCATTCATTCCTAATTCTATCTTATCTTGTATGACCACACATCCAACGCAACATTCTCATCTCTGCGACACTGATCTTATGCTCTTGTTGGCTTTTTATCGCCCAACATTCAGTACTATACAACATCGTGGGCCTTATAGTTGTGCGATAAAATTTACCCTTAAGCTTGAGAGACAATTTTCTATCACAAATAACTCCTGAAACATTCCTTCATTTCATCCATCCAACTTGAACTTCTCCTAAATTAATGGTTTAATATTTAAAGAGTGCATTAGAATGAGATAATAAGAAATTAATTATTAAATTAAATTAAATTATTCTTTTGGGTAAATTAACGTGACAACTATATGTCATTATCAAGAATTAGCACAAATTAATGCACAAATTTGCACAAATCAACTATATTCTCTTTTTTTTGGTAAATTAATGTCATTATCTGCCTAACAAATTGACACAAATTTCTATTGCATATAATTAATAAATTATCAAGAACAAAAAATATTGTCATAAATTTTCATTGCATGTAATCTATTTGGTTGAATAATGTAAAACAAAAAACGACAAGCGTATTGGCATTACTACACAGAAAATGCCAAACTTTATGACATTATTAGCATTAAAACGCCATCTACGTTGGCACTTCTACGTGGATAACACTAAACACATTGGCGTTATCTATGTGGAAGCACCAATATAGATGTCATTATCTGTGTGGATAGAAAAAAATGAACGTTGGACAAAAGGATGACATTTTGGTATATAATTTCAAAAGAGTGACATTTTGATAAATAGTTTTGTTACTAACAGTGGTTTGGTAAAAAAGCCAATGAATAGGTAAATGCTACATTGAGTCAAATAATTCAGGTGGAAAGATTTGTTCTAATTTACATAGGATGATCACAATGTTTTGTTCCATTTGTGACAAACCACCCTCTCGTAATATTGTTGAGTATAAGTCTTTGAAGAATTGACTCAACTCTGTTATAGGCTTCCAGATTTGTTTTGGCAATGTAGTAAAGGCAATTGGTAATAAACTCTCCATAAATATATGACAGGCATGACTCTTCATCCCATATAACTTGCCTTCTTGCATGTCTATAATCTTGCTAGAGTTGAAGCATATCCATCAAGCATTCTTAATTCCTTAACCCATTCACGTACTTTTCTTTTTTGATCTAATGTGAAGGTACTTAGCTTTTGGTTTAATCAATCTTCTATTAGGTTTAGCTTAAAGTTCCAACTCTTTTCGCTTACATTACTCCTTTAAATCCATTTTTGCTTTCACACTATCCTTGGTTTTGCCTTTGATGTCCGTCACTATGTTAAACAAATTATCGAACACATTCTTTTTTTATATGCATGACATCTAGATTGTGTCAAATATAGTTAGTCTTCCAATATGGCAATTCCCAAAATATGTTTTGTTTTGTCCAATTATGACTAACTTCATATCCTAGTAATCTACTTGGCCCATTTCCAATTATCTTATGGATATGACATACTTTCTTCCAAACTTCTTCCCCAATCAACCTAGGAGGAGGAGGATCGTTCTCAATCTTATTTTTTGTAAAAAGCATCTTTATTCCTTCTAAATACATGATCAAGAGGCAAAAACTTACGATGAGAATCAAACCAAGTATTCTTCCCCCCATGCTTTAAAGTGGAAGACTTTGCATGCTCCATACAATATGGACATGCCAATTTTCCATATGTACTCTAACTTGACAACATTCCATATGCTGGAAAATCATTGATTGTCCACATTAATGTGACTTTCATTTGAAAATTTATCTTTGTAGAAATATTATAGGTTGTAGCACCTACTTCCCACAAGACTTTTAATTCGTTTATTAAAGGCTGCAAATACACATCAATCTTACTCTTGGGATTATGAGGACAAGGGATGATCAAAGTTAAAAACATATATGGAGTAGTCATGCAAATCTCAGGAGGAAGATTGTAGGGAATAAGAATTATCGGCCAACAAGAATATGGTGTTGCTGATTGACTATAATGGCTAAAGTCATTGACACATAAACCAAGTCTAACAATCCTAGGTTTAGAAGCAAAATGTTGATATTTTTTGTCAAAATGTTTCCATGCTTCACCATTAGATGGATGACATAGCATGTCAGTTTGTCGTGGATTTTCATGATGTCACTTCATGTGCAGGGCAGAACTCATAAATGAGTATAACCTTTGGAGTCTAGGAATGAGTGGCAAATAATGCATTTTTTTGAAAGGGATTTCTTTCTTTTTATATTCAGGTGAACCACAAAACTTACATGTCTTTTCATATATGTCTTTGTCATAAAAGATCATACAACCATTTCAACAACAATCAATATTTTGGGAAGCAATTCCAAGTTTTGACACTAACTTTTTGGCCCTATAAAAAATCTTGTGGTGCAAGATTGTCAAGTGGACAAATCTCTCTCATAAGCTGAGCAAATGCATTAAAGCATTCATGAGACACGTTATAATCAGATTTAATACTCAACATACTAACAGCACAAGATAATTCAAAGTGATTATCACACCCTTTCCATAATGGTTGTGGATTCAACATATTAAAACTTTTGAGCCTCCGAATTTGAAGGCTCTTCAACATTTTGTGCATCAGGAGCTCCAAAGTTACGTCCAACAACATCAAAGACCAAACCCTCATACCTATTTAAGTGTTCATTACGACCATATTGCACACTGCTTGAAGCAACATTATCAATATCAACCCCTCTAGTTTCTTCAGGATCACGCTCTCTATGAAATGTTCAATACCAATTAGGAAGAAACCCTTTCCTATAAAGATCAACCTTGACTTCATCTGGGGTTAAGAATTTCTGATTTTTGTGTTTATAACAAGGACATCTAATTTTTCCCTCATTTAAGAAAACTCACAGTTTAGGTATCTTGAATCTATCATACAAAATGACGGAGAGATAGAGGGAGATATAAACCATAGGATTCAAGCTAGATGAATGAAATGGAGCAGTGTTTCGAGAGTTATTTGTGATAGAAAAGTGTCTCTCAAGTTTAAGGGTAAATTTTACCGCACAGCTATAAGGTCTACGATGTTGTATGGTACTGAATGTTAAGCGGTAAAAAGCCAACAAGAGCATAAGAACAGTGTCACGGAGACGAGGATGTTGCGTTAGATGTGTGACCATACAAGACAAGATAAGATTATGAATGAATGCATTAGAAATAAAGTAGGGGTAGCACATATTGTGAAAAGATGGGAGAATCTCACTTTAGGTGATTTAAATATGTAAGGAGAAGACTCTTAGAAATCCTTATAAGAAGAGTAGATCAAGTGGAGAATAGCTCAATATTAGAGATAGAAGAAGACTAAAAAAAATTATAAGTAAAACGATTAAAAAAGTGACAGATAATATTGATAAAAAATTTCTTATTGCTTTTTTAGTCACAAAATTATTTAAAAAGAAATATAAAGATATTAAATTTCTGACCACAAAATCAATCCAAATTCAAAATAACTTTATAATAATATAATCTTTTTTACGGTAATATCAGTCAGAGAAAATAAAAATAATTAAATTTTAATAAAATATTTCCTGACCAAAAAATCAGTCACAAATGTATTTCCCTCCAAATGACGCTAAATTTTCTGGTCGATTTTCTGACTGTTTTAATTTCAGTCATAAAGTTGCATAATTCTTTTTTATTTCTAAATTTCGGTCACAAATACGGTTAGAAATTGTTATTGATAATTTTGGTCACAAATTTCAGTCACAATTTTACCATTTTCTTGTAGTGTTTACTTTTATATAAGTTGTATATTTGAATATTTTACTTATTATTCTATAAGGAATTTATAAGTGTGACTTTATCTTAATTTTTATATATGTTATATGTTTAAATGTTTTATTTATTATATAATGTAATATTTTGAAATATTAAGTAACATAATATAAAATATTAATATATTAATTTATTACTAAATATATTATATAATATTAAAAATAGATATATTTAATTATTATTGAGTTAGTCATAATCAAATCAATGAACTGTAAATCTATATCTTTATTGATTTAATGGTGATTTAATGGATTCAATTTTAAAAACATTATATATATATATATACACACGTGTGAAATACCAATTTTACTTTGCTCAGTTCAAACATAGTAGAAGTATATCACCTATATATATGGGTCGGGTCCTATTGTCATGGATGGGATCCGAAAATGAACAAATTTTTATTGTTGTGATGTGGGACTCACAGTGCATGTTTTGAAACAGTTTTTTCTTTTTTTGATATCCGGACTGGTTGTGGAGGTTCGAGATAACTAGCAACACTCATATATATATATATATATATAGTATATATGGGGAGAAAAATATTTATTATAAGATGTGAGATAAATGAATTTTGATTATTGGATCTTATATGAATAATTAATATTAAAATATAAATATATGTAAATTTTTTAAATAATTACTTAATTTTTAAATAATTTTTAATTTTAATTATTTATATATGATTATATAATCAACATTTATTCTTTTTATTCTTTTTCAATAAAAATTAATCTTATTAGATATACTATATATATATATATACAAAACAAGAATAAGACATGGTGATATACTACTTGAGATTTATTTGAAACGTTTTAGTTGGTAATTATTAGAGGTGGGTGAGGGCCAAGAATAAACGAACTGGTTCGGGTTGGCCTACAATTTAATTGGGCCAACAAAAACTTGGTCTGCGTATGCATCATTTTAACTTGTAGGTTGACAAGGGTCGGCCTGCAGCCAGTTTTTATTTTTTATGTGTTTTAAATAGCAAAAAATAGCCCATAATGCTTATAACTTCTCATATTTTGGGTCATTGGCCCATTACCAATTTTATCACAAAACACATTTAGACTACATCATTTTGGACCATTTAACATTTGCTAGGTTAAAAGCTAACCAAACCAACAAAAAAAAAGGTTTTATACAAAAAAAAGGTTTTAAACAGCCTCCACAAGCCACACCCAGGTTAACTCACAGGTTAAACCGTCGATAGACTCGTATTTAAACGGACTTACAAAATTCTTGATCCTATCACATATGGATCATGGCTTAAATGGGCTAACCTGCGGGTCCAAACTCATTTTCCTAGCACTGGTAATCACCTATAAAAATTTATTATATGTTATTACAATACAATAAATACATATTTTAAAAATAAATATCTATCATTGATTTTAACTAATTGGCTTAAAATTTATTTAACTGTTTAAAATTAACAGTAAATATAATTCGTAAAACACATAGCAATTCAAATTTTAGAAAGTTCCTGCCACCTGAAACGACTTGGTCGCAATATGAATTTTTTTTCTGATGTAATTATATGAATTATGAACAAAACCCAATCTCTTTTTGAAGTTTGGCCTAATAGGCAATTGCTATTTCTTCGAGTTTCCTTTTCTTTTTATTGCTTATTTCCTCTTTTTTCTGGTACATTTTACCTATTTCCTTTAAATTTTATTTCATATATACATAGATAATAATAAAAATAAAATAATAATGTAAATAATTATTAAATTTTAAAATATAAAAAATAATGTGACAAAACTTTCAAATTAATTAATTATCCCGACATAGAATTATTTTATAGCAATTTATATTTATATCTTCTTCTTTTTTTGTAATGAAACAATTTAAGGTTAAAGATGATTGTCTCATTTTAATATTATAGATAATTATTGACAACATAATTAATATAAAATAGCCTTCAGAACTAAAAAATTATTTTTGATCAAAATAATAAATATAAAATAATATTATGTTAATTTCTAAAACAAAAATGGAATTTTGAAATTGAAAAAAACAACAATATTAAGGTGTAAGTGTTGGTATGAAAAAAAAATTAATCAATTAATAATAATAATAATAATAATATCATATAATTTTTTTTTTGAGAAGAATGAAAATGAATTCACATTAAAATGATTAAACATAAAATAATCATGCACAGGTAAAAAGTAATGTAACAAGTTATAAATAATTATTTAGTTGTACGATGCATCAAGTGGATAAAAGGAAATTTTAATATATAATTAAGTTGTTTCTCATTACTTGAAAAGAAATAATCAAAATATTGATTAATATATTTGGATTCTCTTATATGAGATTCTCATGATGAAGAAGAAAGAAAGAAACACAAAAATCTTACAACATGCATGCGCAAAATTTGTGTGTGTTTATCACATTTTCCCATTTGAGATCTTTATAGGAAAATGTTTGACAGCCGGTTAATGCTCAAATTCTCCAAGATAAGTATAAAAGCATTAAAAGTTTATACGGGTCTCATTATTACATTTTATTGTCACTACTGGTGGAAACAGGTTAGGTCAGGTCAGGCATTGCCTTAAACAGGCTTAACCTGTATATAAATTATAAGGCCTGAGCCTGACTTATGAACCTGTAATAGGTCAATTTTTAAGGCCTGACCTGACCTTTTTAAAAGCCTAACCTGATTTGAAAGTCTATTTAAAGGCCTACTTTGTAATGAGACCTTTAAATAGACTAACAGACCTACCTTTAAATAGGCCAACAGACATTTACATAGATTAACAGACTTACCTTTAAATAAGTCAACATATCTTACATAGGCTAACAGACCTACCTTTAAATAAATCAATATGTCTTTACATAAACTAACAGACCTAAGCCTTGAAATAAGCCAACGGGCCTACTCAAAGCCAATGGGCCTTTGTTATAATTTAACACTCACCTTCTAATTTTATAGATGCTCACTACTTTCTTACTCTAATCTTTGGTCGATGTGGGACTTGAAGATATACCAAGTTACTCACTTTTTTACTCTAATCTTTTAAGTCTCACATCGACCAAAAATCAGAATAAGAAAATAGTGAGCATCTATAAAAGTAAGGTGTGAGTGTTATAAATGTTCCCTACTTTCTTACTTTAATTTTTAGTCGATGTGGGACTTGGAGATATACCAAGTTGCTCACTTTCTTACTCTAGTTTTTCAAGTCCCATATCGATCAAAGATCAGAGCAATAAAGTAGTGAGTATCTATAAAAGTAAGAGGTGAGTGTTAACTTATTATTTTCATTCTAATAAATATATTACATTAAATATATTAATAAATATGTTATTTCTATTCTAACTTACAAACTTAAGTTTTAATTATTGACTTTTATTAAAATTTAATTAAAAAATATGTTAATATATTATAATAAATTAATAATTATAATTATAATTTATAATTAGTATAATAATATATATTATATTATATATAATTAAATAGGTCGACTCGCCTACCAAAGTTAAAAGGTCTATTAGATGGCCTGAGGCCTGACCTTTTTAATTAAACAAAGCTTTTAAAAAAGCTGGCTTAACTTGTTTAGTAAACAAAGAGGTCGTCGGGCTCAGCCGAGCCAAGCCATACGCTCCTGACGAGCAGCGTGACCTATTTCTACCTCTAATTGCCACAGCATTTGTTACTCTTACTCGATCTTCATATCATAGTTTCAAAACCATTGAATAATGCTTTTATTTTTCCCCTCTCAGGAGCAATCCCTCCCTCCCTCCCCCCTCTGTGAACACCCAATTTTGTCCGGGGAGTTTTGTGAATAAATAAAAAAATAAAAAAAAGAAAAAATAATCTTTCAACCCATTAACCCCTAAACCAACTCATTAACCCGTAACCCATAAACAAACCCGTTAACCCATAACCCATTAACCCACAACCCATCAGTTATCATAACACTTATCCTAAACAAATTTCATCAATTATCCTAAACTAGCCATAACTCATCCTACCACAAACTTATCCTAAACCAACCTTGGCAGTTATCATCAAACCCATCCTATCTCAAACTCATCCCAAACAAACTTATTCTAAGCCTCTTATCACGTATCCTAAACAAACTCCTAATCACATTCTAACTCAAACACCTCAGCCTAATCTTCTCCTATAAAACACCTAACCTATACACAGAACATATACAGAGAATCATACTTAGGCCTCAACCTTAAACACCTTTTTCACTCACGCAGCATTCCTGCCATTACCCCCACTTTCATCTTCTCTCCCATAACTGAGTCAACTCAGTGAGTTAACTCACCTTTCTCACCATTCCATCTTCTCCAACCTTCACCCACACCATCAGAATCACCGTCGCCTTCCACCTTCAAACCCATCATCCATTCTTACCCCAACCGGACCACCATCACGAGCCCAGCTACACCGTCCACTAGATCCGGTAAACCACCCCTGCTACTCTCCTCCGTTTCGGCCGGACTTGTGCACCCCGCACTAACCCGTAGCAGCGCCCAGATTCACGCTTCCCGTGGTTCCTCGCTGCCGTCGACATCACTGCCGCGCCGTCTCGCCGCTCCACCCGAACACGGATCGTTCGTGTTGCATGCCTCACCGTAAATCGGCAAACCCACACCGTTCGAACTGATCTGTGCCGGCTCGCCGCTGCTCCGCCCCGTCGCCTTGAGCTGCAACCGCGCAGCTCAACCAGATCCGTCGCACCGATTCTTTGGCGGCCCGTTCCGACCAGGCCAGACAGACGTCCCACGACCGACACCGTCGGCCTCTCCGAGTCTCACTGCACTTGAGTAACCGGCCACCATTGAAATTCCTTGGTCTTCTTCATCCAAAACAGAGTACCTTCCCCTGTTCCTTTTTATTTTCTCTTTCGTAAATTTACTTTTCATTTTTTTTAAAGGGAGTTGGGCTTAAAATTTAATGGTTTCATTGGGCTGCAAAACCATAATAATAAGGATAAAAAAAAGAACACGAAAAACTAACAATAAAAAGGGATTAAAAAAGGTGAATAAAAAAATAATTAATTTCATATTAAAAAATAATGGGTTACCTGAGTTGCGACAGCTTGTTAACCTTGTATTTTGTAAACATTTGAGTTGCGACAACTTGATGATTTACATTATTATTATTATTATTATTATTATTATTATTATTATTATTATTATTATTATTATTATGATATTTAAATTATTATTTTGTTTTCAATTTTTAAGTTAAATCACTAATTGATAAATTTAAATAATTTTTTTTGTAACAAATTTGATAATCAGTGGGTGACGTCTCTAGCGTGACGCGAGCTTCACCTATTTAATCATTAATTTGAATAAGCGAGTCGTGACTTGTTAATTCAAATTATCACTAATTGATAAATTTAAATAATTTTTTTTGTAACAAATTTGATAATCAGTGGGTGACGTCTCTAGCGCGACGCGAGCTTCACCTATTTAATCATTAATTTGAGAAACTGAGCCGCGACGGCTTGTTGATTCAATTTTTTTAAAAGTTTTTTTTAATTAAAATTAACCAACCCATAATTATTTTCTAAAGAACTACGTGACTTTGAGTTCCTCATTGCACCTGAGGATACGTAGGAGCGGGACTCTTATTCCGTCAAGCCAAAATATAATTTTTTATTAATTTATTTGTCGATTTCATTATTTTATTTTTGTTTAGGGGTAAAATAAATATTTTCAATGATTATTAAGAATTTGCACAATTAACTTAAGGTACCGTCTTGGGGCCCGAGGTGTGTTAGAGTCTTTGTGGGATTAAGTTTCCACCCTTCCCTACACATAACCGACTTAAATTCAATCTGGTTTCAAAGACTATTCTTATTGGGTTTTCCAATTTTTCCTAATAAAAAAATAAAATTGGTAGCGACTCCTAATTTAACATTAATTAATTTTAAGTTGCTATTTTTCACCGCGATTTTTCGATCGCGACAGATGGCGACTCCGTTGGGGACACTTGAGAATCAAGCCTATACAAGTTGGTTATGCAAATATTGTGATCTTTATGTGTTTGTTTTACCCTTTTTCTTTTTTCTTTTTTTCTCTTTTTAAATTTGATTATTCTTTGTTTAGTTAATTGTTTCATTATCTAAACTTTAGGGTAGAAAACTTTTGGAGTTTGTTTGTTGCATTGTTTTGCAGGATATGGGTAGTCTTTAGGATTGTAAATGTTTATACGCTCCCTACACCCACCGCACCTACACATTATTCACACACATTCGAGTGGGGCCCTATACCCGGGTTTGAGTGAAGCCTAAGTTAAGTAGAGGTTGCATAGTGGTAGTCATTTTGGATGTACTTCCTGTTTGGTTATCGCGAAAACCTCATCTAGAGTGTGCCTTTTTCATGAATGTCCCACACCTAGTGGTTTACCCACTATTTCGTGGTCAACATTTTGAAATAGAACTTGGCTCTAGAGACCTCTAAAATAGAAGAGCCACCCTATGGAAGTTCTCACGAACCAGAAAGACTCTTAGATCCTTAGGATAGAATTCCCAAGTTTAAGGCAATCCCATTAGGACACAAAGGGAGCGTACTTCTTCTTTCCTCATGCCATGCATTCTTGCAAAAAAAAAAACTTAAAAAATACATTTTCTTACATTTTCATGGCATTCCTAGCATTCTTAAAAAAAATCATCTTGTATTTTCATGTCATTCTTAGCATTTTTTTTATGTCTTGCATTTTCATGGCATTCCTAACATTTTTCAAAAGAAAAAAAAAACATCATCTTGCATTTTCATGGCATATTTAGCATTCTAAAAAAATAAAAAAATAAAAAATAAATCATGCATTTTTTATTCCATGCATTTAAAAAATATTTTCATTTCATTTTATGCATGACATTAATCTCATTCATTTCATCTCATTCCTTATATGATGTTACCGTGTTCAGTAACCATTGCGCGACCAAGGAAAGAAAACACTAATCAAACCCATGTTCACAATACAAGGGCTCGAACAAAGTTGCTTGCAGCGATGGCAGCTGAAAATGAAGGCAGGAACCTAAGTTTGGAAATGGATGAAGTGAAAGGAAGGGTGAATGAGGTGACAGAATCTCAAAGAAGAATTGAAGAAATGTTGTCAGCCATGAGGAGACCTCACCTTGATGGGGGGATTGGAGGTGCAGGAGTAATGGCAGGGCACACTCGCACCCACTGAATACCACTTCCATGAGGACAAACCTTGGAGTCACTACTGAGATACCTTATGTGGGAGGAACCTCAAACACGGCATCAGTAGTGATTCCCATTGGAGAAAGATTTCATTCATTGGAAGGTACTCGAAATGAGGTCCATGGTAACACCAAGTTTACGTGGGAACCACCACATATGTCCATTCAGATGCCAACTAGATTTCCTGCCGGTAATGGGCACACAACTATTCGGAATGATAAGATGAAAGAAGAGTGGATGGAAAAGATGGAGGAGCATATCAAAGCGATCAAGGGTCCTAGCACCTACGGTCCCCTTGGGATAGAAGAATTGTGTCCCACTGCTAACATCGTCATCCCCAAGGATTTCAAAGTCCCAGAATTTGTTAAGTATGATGGGAGCACCAATCCCTTTTTCTATCTAAAAACTTACATTACCAAAATGTCCATTTGGTCAAGGGATTGGAAGTTCCTCGTCAATTTTTTTCATGAAAGTTTGACTGGGCCTGCTCTGGAGTGGTGTATCCAACAGGACCTTTCGAAAATCTCCTCTTGGGATGATTGGGCAAATTTGTTTATGGGACAGTATCAGTTTAATTTGGATACAAATTTCAACCCGAGAAGCATTGGGAACACTACGAAAAAAAATGAAGAGACATTCAAGCAATATGCCCGAGGGTGGAGAACTCTCGCAGCTCAAGTGCAACCACCGTTAACTTTGACAAAATGTGTGCTCATACTTCTTAGGGACTTTAGGAGCTCCCTATGTTGGGACAATGGCGGTCTTTGCTTACCAAGACTTTCTTTGAATTAATTCTCACTTTGGAGAGAGGATTGAAATTCTGGTAAAGGCTGGCAAATTGCCAATTGGCAATAATGAAGGTAGTTTCAAGAAGGGATTTTCCACTAAGAGAAATGAGCCAGAAGTGAGCTATCTGCAAAGTCAACAACCTTCACAACCCCGATATTCTCCATCCTACCCTGCCTATCGAGCACCCCCATATAACTCAAACACTTACCCTTCTGCACCGTCTCATCTACCTGGCCTAACCGCCCCTCCCACGAATGCACCTCAAACCCAGCCACTCCAAATCAACAATGTTCATGTACCTCAACCATACGCACCAGCTCGCCCAACCAATACCCAATATCCACCTGCAGCTTCACAAAATTTCCCAAATCACCCACAGCCTCGACCAAACTTCCAAAATCAAGGTCGTTTTCGTCCCCAAGGCCTACCTCCTTTCCCAAGATTGTCCATTTCGAATGCAGAGTTATTCCAAAGGCTCTATGATACCCATTTAATTTCGGGAAGTCCTGTGCGCCCCATGGAGTCACCATTCCCGAGTTGGCATAACCCAAATTTGACTTGTAAATTTCACATGGATGCTTCTGGGCATTCCATTGAAGACTGTGAAGCTTTTAAGACAGCAGTGAGGAAGTTAATTGCTTATGGGAAGCTTGATATCCAAGAGGAGGCTGGACCCGATATTGTCAACAACCCAATTCCTAATCATGGTGGAAGGAATGGGGTAAATGTTTAGAATAGTTGATCAAGGAAATCTCAGAAAGTTCAATTTAGTGGTGGTTTATAAACAATACCTTAGAGTCCTCCAACACTGGGGAATTTCTAAGCAACTGGTATTCAGATTTGTTTATCAAGTAGTTATCGTGAAACGATGGTTTAATTGTATCAACCCTATGCTTGTTCGATAAATAAAATCATTTGGGTTTTGAACTTATGATAACTTTCTTGAAGCATTAGTGTAATGAATTTGCATGGATATCTTGTTTCCTTTCATTTTCATCACGTTGTCTTTCTTGACATTTATTCACTTTCGTTTCTTCGAAGTGTTTTCCTTGTATTTGGATCCCATTGAACGCCAATTATTGGCAATTCTTAGTTTGGTATATGTCAGTAAGGTTTACGCCTGCAAGTGCCTTTTGTAAAAACGAAAAAGAAAAATAAAAAAAGAAAAAAAGAAAAAAAAAAGAAAAAAGAGAGCAAAGAAGTAATCACTTGGTGTGCACTATCTTTTTGTCTCAAAATTAAAGTTTTGAAAATAAACAATCATGATTTGAAAATGAAGACTGACCATTTTTTTTTATCTTTTACAAAATTCATCTTTTTTATCCCTCGTTACCCCTTTTGAGCTTGAAAATTTCTTTAGTAAACCCTGGATAAGGATCACCCCTACACTAGGGGATAGCACAAAGTAAATGTTGATTGTCATGGTGACTATTTTGAAGCATAATGAAAAAAGAAAAGGTGAAAGGGGCAAGAAGTAAAAAAAAAACTAAAAAAAGGAAGAAGAAAAAAAAAATGAAACAAAAAAAGAAAGGAAGAAAAAAGAAAGAAAGTGAAGTGAAATGAGTCATGACAAAGGGGAATAAAAGCAAATGAAATGAAATGGGAAGAAATTGAGAACAATAAGAGAAAAGTGTGTTTAAAAGTGCAAAAGCAGTTGACAAAATTCAATTTTGAAAGTGTGAGGATCCTTAGTCCCATTCAACCCTTAAACACTTGCTTGAGCCTTATATATTTCCTTTTGTAACCCCTAGCCTTGGCCACGTTACAAGCCTCAAAAAGTCCATTCTGATCAATGAAGGATTGTCGTCATTTTCACTAACTTTAATTTTGAAACAAAGGTTATGCTCATCTAAGTGTCTAGTTCATTGCTCTTAAAAAAAAAAAAGGAATTTCACCAGGGCAAGTTTCTGCCATGTTCAAGCTGGCCCTACACTGGTGCATTCTTTTCCCTAGTTCAATTTAACCTACACTGGGGTAAATCTTTTGGTCACTAGAGCGAGTTCCTGTTCTATTCAATTCAGTCCTAAACTAGGGCAAATTTCTCTTTGGTTCAATTTAGGCCTTACACTAGGACAAGTGTCTACCCTGCTCGATTTGACTCTAAACTAGGGCAATTTTTCTTTTCCTTGGTTCGATTGACCAACACTGGGATAAATCTTTCGGTCACTAGAGTGAGTGTTAGCCTTATTCTATTCAATCCTAAACTGGGGCAAATTTTTCTTTGACTCAATTTGGCTTGATGTAGATGCTCAATAGAAGAAAATCCTTGGTCATAATGTGTAGTGAGCAACTAAAGATCGTTTTCATGAGAATCAAACCAATCCATATCAAGGCAACTCTTCTTTGAATCTCATACCATCATTTGTGTCTTATTTCATATGTACCCTTTTGTATTGTCAAACTTACAATGCCAATCTGGAAGTTGTTCACTTAGTCAATTCCTGTTTTGTTGAATCCATGTCTATCTGTTACGTAATGCTTCAGGTAAGGTGAACATGAGTACAACGTTATGATTTGACCATCTAATGGTAATCCCTTGATGAACAATTCAAACTGAAAAGAATTTAGAAGTTCCAATTAAAAGAAAAAATGATATCCCAGTGGATAATCCAGAAACAAGAGGTATCCGAGCAAAAAGGAAAAGAGCCCTGAAAGGGCGCTTTAAGTTGGGGCAAATAAATAGGAAGATGACCTGAAGTCCCTTGAAAAGTTCACCAAACTGGGGCAATTTTGTTCAATTAGTCATACTGGGGAAATTTTTGAAGGATTAAAGAGAAGATATGAGTAATCAAGCAGTTGCAGGAAATCAATTGGATGAGGGATAAAGTTAAATACTGGAGTAAAATTTTCTATCAAGGACTCAGCCAAGCAAGGGTTCATGACAAGAGATGGTCATTTCATTTCTTAAAAGGAGAGTTAGGAGTGGCAAACAAGGAAAAAAAAGGAAAGAAAGGATGAGAACCGAAGTTATCAGGTCCAACGGGCTAAAGCACGTGAACGAGGGGTTAGATTGGTCAAAGCTTTCCAAAGTCGTCCTTGGTTCAAATGATTTTTTTTTTAAAAAAAAGAAAAGAAAAAGAGAGGAAAATAAAAAAGAGAAAAAAAAAAAAAAAAAAAAAAAAAAAGAAAGAGAGAAAAATATAATAAAAGAAAAAGAAGATCTTTTTGGGTCAAGATGCCCATTGTCTTTAAAATTTGTCTTTTGGGACTCTGTTGCCCATCATCATTTAAATTTTGGGACTCTGTTGCCCATTGTCTTTTAAATTCTGGGACTCTATTACCCATTATCATTTAAATTCTGGGACTCTGTTGCCCATTGTCTTTTAAATTTAGGGACTCTGTTGCCCATTATCTTTTAAATTTTGGGACTCATGTTGCCCATTGTCTTTTAAATTCTGGGACTCAGTGTTGCCCATTGTCATTTAAATTCCGGGACGCAGTTGCCCATTGTCATTTAAATTCTGGGACTCAGTTGCCCTTGGTCTTTTAAATTCTGGGACTCAGTGTTGCCCATTGTCATTTAAATTCCGGGACTCATTTGCCCATTGTCATTTAAATTTCGGGACGCAGTTGCCCATTGTCTTTTAAATTTTGGGACTCTGTTGCCCATTGTCATTCTGGGACTCTGTTGCTCATTGTCATTTAAATTCTGGGACTCTGTTGCCCATTGTCTTTTAAATTCTGGGACTCTGTTGCCCATTGTCTTTTTAATTTTGGGACTCTATTGCCCATTGTCTTTTAAATTCTAGGACTCTGTTGCCCATTGTCTTTTAAATTCCGGGACTCAGTTGCCCATTACCTTTTAAATTCGGGGACTCAGTTGCCCAATGTCATTTTAAGTTCTGTTGTGCGCATCGGCTCCATGCATTTCATGCATTTTAAATTTCTGTCTTTTGCTCTTGAGGGCAATCGGCTCCCTGTCTTTTGCTTTTGAGTGCATCGGCTCCTGTCTTTTAAGTTTCTATCATTGAGCGCATCGCTCTTTGCATTGTTTTGTTTCTTTTCACTCCCGAACAAAATTCGAGTTCATGTCTTTACTCGTTCCTTACCATGATAAAATGAAAAACTACGGTTATTCTTTTTATCTAGTAAGAAAATAAGTAAAGAGGGCAATCAATGAACACCCAATTTTGTCCTAAGGCATTTTTGTGAATAAATAAAAAATAAAAAAAAAAAAAAAAAATAATCTTTCAACCCATTAACCCCTAAACCAACTCATTAACCCGTAACCCATAAACAAACTCGTTAACCCATAACCCATTAACCCACAACCCATCAGTTATCATAACACTTATCCTAAACAAATTTCATCAATTATCCTAAACTAGCCATAACTCATCCTACCACAAACTTATTCTAAACCAACCTTGGCAATTATCATCAAACTCATCCTATCTCAAACTCATCCTAAACAAACTTATCCTAAACAAACTCCTAATCACATTCTAACTCAAACACCTCAGCCTAATCTTCTCCTATAAAACACCTAACCCATACACAGAACATATACAGAGAATCATACTTAGGCCTCAACCTTAAACACCTTTTTCACTCATGCAGCATTCTTGCCATTACCCCCACTTTCATATTCTCTCCCATAACTGAGTCAACTCAGTGAGTTAACTCACCTTTCTCACCATTCCATCTTCTCCAACCTTCACCCACACCATCAGAATCACCGTCGCCTTCCACCTTCAAACCCATCATCCATTCTTACCCCAACTGGACCACCATCACGAGCCCAGCTACACCGTCCACTAGATCCGGTAAACCACCCCTGTTGCTCTCCTCCGTTTCGGCCGGACTTGTGCACCCCGCACCAACCCGTAGCAGCGCCCAGATTCACGCTTCCCGTGGTTCCTCGCTGCCGTCGACATCACTGCCGCGCCGTCTCGCCGCTCCACCCGAACACGGATCGTTCGTGTTGCATGCCTCACCGTAAATCGGCAAACCCACACCGTTCAAACTGATCTGTGCCGGCTCGTTGCTGCTCCGCCCCGTCGCCTTGAGCTGTAACCGCGCAGCTCAACCAGATCCCGTCGCACCGATTCTTTGGCGGCCGTTCAGGCCCAAGAAGATCGTCCCCACGACCGACCGACACCGTCGGCCTCCCGAGTCTCACTGCACTTGAGTAACCGGCCACCATTGAAATTCCTTGGTCTTCTTCATCCAAAACAGAGTACCCTCTCCCCTGTTCCTTTTTATTTTCTCTTTCGTAAATTTCTGTTTTCATTTTTTTTAAAGGGAGTTGGGCTTAAAATTTAATGGTTTCATTGGGCTGCAAAACCATAATAATAAGGATAAAAAAAAGAACACGAAAAACTAACAATAAAAAGGGATTAAAAAAGGTGAATAAAAAAATAATTAATTTCTTCTTAAAAAAAATGGGTTACCTGAGTTGCGACAGCTTGTTAACTATTGTATTTTGTAAACATCTGAGTTGCGACAGCTTGATGATTTACATTATTATTATTATTATTATTATTATCATTATTATTATTATTATTATTATTATGATATTTAAATTATTATTTTGTTTTCAATTTTTAAGTTAAATCACTAATTGATAAATTTAAATAATTTTTTTTGTAACAAATTTGATAATCAATGGGGGTGACGTCTCTAGCGTGACGCCAGAGACTTCACCTATTTAATCATTAATTTGAATAAGCGAGTAGTAATGACGTTGTTAATTCAAATTATCACTAATTGATAAATTTAAATAATTTTTTTGTAACAAATTTGATAATCAGTGGGTGACGTCTATAGCGCGACGCGAGCTTCACCTATTTAATCATTAATTTGAGTAACTGAGCCGCGACGGCTTGTTGATTCAATTTTTTTAAAAGTTTTTTTTTAATTAAAACCAACCAACCCACAATTTTTCTAAAGAACTACGTGACTTTGAGTTTCTCATTGCACCTGAGGATACGTAGGAGCAGGACTCTTATTCCGTCAAGCTAAAATATAATTTTTTATTAATTTATTTGTCGATTTTATTATTTTATTTTTGTTTAGGGGTAAAATAAATATTTTCAATGATTATTAAGAATTTGCACAATTAACTTAAGGTACCGTCTTTTAGACGTGTGTTAGAGTCAGTCTTTGTGGGATTAAGTTTCCACCCTTCCCTACACATAACCGACTTCCGAATTCAATCTGGTTTCAAAGACTATTCTTCTTGGGTTTTCCAATTTTTTCTAATAAAAAATAAAATTGGTGACGACTCCTAATTTAATATTAATTAATTTTAAATTACTATTTTTCACCGCAATTTTTCTATCACGACACCCTCCCCCTTAGATACGGGTAAATGATAACAAATTATATATATGGGTAGAGGGATCCACTTGCATCATTTGTAAGTTAATTTAAAAAAATAAACATATTTATAAAGTGAATAAGTAAAAATATATTTATCTTTAATTTAATTTGATGTATCATAATTTTAATTTATTAAATAATTTAAATATAAATATACTCTAACTTATCCAATTGAGAGAAGCCTTGTCCAGTACCTACATTGTTTAATAAATTTTTATGAATATTAAATTTCATTAATCCAACTATCAGATTAAAAGTTCTGGTAAAGTAGATTAAGTTTACAAAATTTTGTACAATTTTAAAACTATTTGATACTTCATCGTAATACTTTATTTTAACAGATAATAAGTTTTTTAAATATAAATAAATGTTGACTATTAAATTACATATTTAAGAATGTTTAATTTATTAAAAATTCAATATGCAATTATGCGTCATCATTAAGATAATATCATGTGATTTAATAACTGGATTGGTTGAATCTGTATTTTATAAAATATTATTAAATAGTGTAAGTGTTTAAGACTTACATGATGTAAATAGATCCCGCCATACATATTGGCGCGTGTGTACACTTAAATTTGTTATATTTGTAATTTGTAATTCCTTAAAGTATCATTGCTTTATTAAATACTAACTTTATTGCGCAGGGTTCAAACATGATAGAAGTAAATCAACATGCCGTGTGCTTGTTGGTAAGGATAGGAGATGGTGATATACTATATGAGATTTCTTTGAAAAGTTTTAGTAGGTAAGTACTAAGGAAAAATTATTGTATGTTATTGAAGTACAATAAATATATATTTCAAAAAAATTATTTATCATTAATTTTAAGTAAATAAATTAATAATAAAATTTGGTTTTAACTATTTTTTTAAACATTTTTCTTCAATCTCTTTAATTATCTTTTATTTTTTACTTTTAATTTTATTTAATTGAATTAATGAATACATGAAAGATGATTAAAAGAGTTAAAGAAAAAATTTGAAAAAAGATTGAAATAAAGTTTTATTCATAAATTAATATATATTAATCTAAATAAAAAGAATTCAATTCTTTACCCATGTAACATTGTGTTTGATTCAAAAAAATTATATAAAAAATAATATCATTTAAAAAAAATTTTACTTAGACGCCGTATTTGACAAAATTAGTTTAAAATTAATAATAAATATCTTTCTTGAAACATCATTTACTTTACTCCATAATTGTACCTTAATTTCTCTATCTTTCTTGAAACATCATTTATTTTATTCCATAATCATACCTTAATTTCTCTTATATATGATAATCAAATCACACGATAGCAATTCAAATTGTAGAAAGTTCCTGCCACATGAAACGACGTGGACGTAACCCGTAATTATATGATTATTATTTTTGGCTGAAGTAATGTTTTGAATTATGAGCAAAAACCAAATCTGACACTGACATCTGCCATGAGCTTTTCTTTAGGTGCATACGTCAGCCATGAGTTAAATTAGCCAAATCATGCCACATTATATAACGCACTTAACTGCTCCCCTTCCGTCATCCATCAATTAACATTACCATTTCCCTCTCCCAAATTTCTTAGATTGGAGTCTTTTGTACACAAACACAAGAATTTCTTCTGCAACACAGAAAAACAATGTCTCCAATAATCTCATCATCTGAAGAAGAAATTCATGTCCTAATGGTGTCAGCGACCTTTCAGGGCCACTTGAACCCAACACTCAACTTCGCAAAACGCCTTGCATCAAAGGGTGTTCACGTGACTCTCACGTTAACAGAAGAGGCCCGCCAACGCTTCCTTAACTCCACCACCACCAACAACAACGTAAACGAAAATTCTCACAGCCCAAACATCCAACTAGAGTTTTTTTCTGATGGCCTTAGCGTTGACTTTGATCGCAACAAAGACACTGCCACCTTCCTTGCTTCTTTCGAAACCAACGGTGCCAAAAACCTTTCCAACCTTATCTCCCACCTCACCAAAGACCGAAACTATTCTTGCATGATCATAACTCCCTTCGTGACATGGGCTGCAGAAGTAGCCGCCACTCACGGCATCCCTTGTGCCATGCTTTGGTTCCAAGCTAGTGCTCTCTATTCCACTTATTATCGCTACATACGCAAAGTAAACCCTTTTCCCAATTTGGAGAACCCTGATGAGACTGTAGAATTGCCTGGACTGCCACCATTGGAGGTTAGAGAACTTCCAAGTTTTATACTACCCTCGTGCCCTCCCTACCACAAGAAAATGGTTTGGGATTTTCTACGAATCTTGGATAAAGTGAAATGGGTTTTAGGAGCTTCAGTTTACGAGTTTGAGGAGGAGATAGTGAAGTCCATGGCTTCATTGTCCCCGATTCTCACTATCGGACCACTTGTGTCACCGTTTCTGTTGGGAGAAAAAGAAGAAAGTAGTGATCATAGTCTAACTGCAAATTTGTTGAAACCCGAAGATTCTTGCCTGGATTGGCTAGACAATAAGCCACCTTCTTCTGTTATCTACGTGGCATTTGGTAGCTTGATGGAGTTGTCACAGAAGCTGATGGATAACATCGCCACGGCTTTGAAAAATACCAACAGACCGTTTCTCTGGGTGGTTAGGCAGCTCGAGAAGAAGAGTTCTGATCTAAAATTTGCTGAATTGCCACGTGGGTTTCTGGAAGAAACGAAAGGGAGGGGGCTAGTGGTTACTTGGTGCCCTCAAGAGAAGGTGCTAATGCACCCTGCAGTGGCTTGCTTCGTGAGTCATTGTGGGTGGAACTCCACACTCGAAGCTGTGACTGCAGGTGTGCCTATTATAGCTCATCCAAACTGGTCTGATCAGCCAATGAATGCTAGGTTCGTAGCAGATGTTTTCAAGAATGGCGTGAAGATGAGGTTTGGGGAAGATGGAATTGTCAGCGTGGAAGAGGTGGAGAAGTGCATTACGGACGTCATGGAGGGTCCAAGGGCTGAGGAGATTAAGAAAAGAGCGTTGGAGTTGAAAGTGGCTGCAAGGAAAGCATTGGTGGATGGTGGTTCTTCTGAGAGAAATATCAATCAGTTCGTGACAGAAATTGCTAGGAAATCTAATTAGAATCAAACATTAAAGCAATATATGCATAAACTTCACATGTTTGTATGACTAAATCATAGCAATTCTTGGACTGTTTATTTTGTATGGTTAGTATATTTTTTCAATAACGTATGGAATCAAATAAAAACTCTTGCCGTTGACATATATATAATTGGTTTATGTTGAAAATGTATTTGGGAATTTTTTTTTTTTTGGTAGATAAGTTGTTAGCACAAGCAGAGATTGTCTACTCCGACATTAGGACATGTCATAATCCGTGGCCTTGGTGTGAGCTTACATTGATATTATTTAAAAAAAAATTGTCTAAACTTGGTGAACTACTCAAATAAAATGTATTATATATGTTAATAAATTATTAACATATCACTATTAATCAATGATTAATTACTTTAATTCATGATGTGTTGATATTGTATATTTGTCTAATATATCCAATTTGAATACACTAAATTTATGCAAAAAAATATTTTATAATTTGCCAATAAATAACCACTAAGGAGATATGAATTCTTTTATGACCTAGTGAACCAAGTTGAGTGCACTGTGCACTAGACCAACTATATGTTTTTTTACTAAAAAATAAATTTCATTATTCAACAACTAAGAATATAAAAAAATGGCCAAGTTACATATTGCTTTGCATCTTCTACAGTACACACCCTTTCTTCCTCTACAATAGCGCCAATTTGACTAACTCATGAACTGCCAAGTTACCACCCTCTCTGCGAACATGAACCAATTCAAAAGAGCGGAGAGACTGACTGAATCTGCACTCTACAATTGTCTATGACTTGACCAAAATAGGTTGTGTGCTGGGTGGGTGACAACAGGGAGCTAATTACCTCAATGCAATCACCTTCCACCACAAGCTGAAAGAAACAGAGATCCTGTGCCAATTTGATACCCAATAGTGCCGAGGTCGCTTCTGCCAGACGAGGAGAGTAATAAGATGGGAGATCTCAGATTGCAGGAGCCATGATGTTGCCTTTCTCGAGTCGTATAACAACGCCAGCACCACCTCGAGGGAGGTGGCTGCCATTTACTTTGGCTCACATCTGAACGGGAAACACATAGATATATGGGACACTTAATTAATGATGTAATTGGCCTCAATGACCTGGTCAATTACATCAATAATTAATAATTAACGATTAATGATTAATTATTTATGATTAATTATTATATTTAATTATTAATTAATCATTATAATTAATACTAATAAATTTTATAATTGACTTAAATGCATTTGAATTTCGCAAGTTTTTCTCCTAACAAGAATCGAACCCAAAAAATCAATGCTATTTAATTCTACTATTTGTGTCAGTTGTCAAGCAAAATCCATTATTTTTTTTTAAATGCTGATTGTTTGTCTATTAGCGGTGATATGAGCTTGTTTGGACATGCATATTTTGATAAAAAGAAAATTATTTAAAAAATACTTTTCATCTTTTTGTATCATATGCATTAAAAAAAATCTTTTTTATAAGCTAGATTTTAGTGTTTCTCAAAAAGACTATTTTTATAACATAAAAAACTGTTTAAATATTTTTTAAAAATATTTCTCAAATATAATGTCCAAACATAAAATAAATTTTACTTTTTTAAAGACCTTAACTTTTAAAAAAAATCACATAAAAAATATTTTATTTTAAAAGTTCATCTAAATGAGTAAGAGAGGAAGAATGAAAAGAACTTTTTTTAAGAAAAAAAAATGAAGATTGAAGCACTTGAATAGAAGAAAACTAAGTGGCTTAATAAATGATCAAACATCCAATATTATTATTGAGTTTAATTGATATGCATTATTATCAGCTAGCGTTCACTAATATTTTGACGGGTAAAAGGGGCTTTACATTGATGTTAATTTACTTATATTTTGACACATTGTTAATCATTATTACTTCATTCTCTCATTAATTAAAATAAAATTCATAAATAATAATGTGTTAAAATATTAGTATATATTAATATAAAACTTCTTTTACACTAATAATGCATACTAATTAAATTCATTGTTATTATACTCAAAATTTATGGACTTGAATTGGTATTATTAGAGATAGGATTTGTTATGCATTAGTTACTAGTTTGTTAGCCTATTAGTTACTAGTTTGTTAGCCTATATAAAGGCTTAGGTGTAATCACTATACTCACTTTTCTCATTTGTATCATTTTATACTCTTAAGATCAATACATTTTCTAATTTTCTCTCATTTCTTTCCATGGATGCCATGTTTTGTAACATGGTATCAGAGCAATACCATCCACCTTGAAGGCTCGATTAGTTGCGCCTCGTTTTCTTTTTCTTAGACTAATTTTATTTTCCTTTTTCCCGAGAAAATCCAAAAGCCTTGTCTCTTCTTCGTTGTTTTTTCGTTCTGTTACAGATAGTTGTTGCTTCTTCTTCTTGATTACTTTTCTGTCGTTCTTTTCTTTAAATCATCCATATCAAAACCCTAGAAATTTTGTTGCACAATCTCTACGATAGTTTCTTCTTAGATCTAGAGTCGCCATGCGCGCTTTGGATCTGTTTCTCAAAGATCAGTGCTGGAGAATCAGCGATTCGGCTTCAGAGCTGCGATCTTTGGCTTTGCTTCGCGTTCCTTTTGCAGATCTGATGCAGATCTAATCCCGTCGTCATCTTCAATTTCTTGCTGTGTTGTTCTGCCTCCATTATCAACGACGTTCTTTGTGACCAGAAATGGAGTTTCCGACATCATTTTGTGGCTCTGTTCTCGCCGATTCTTGATCTATGGAACGATGAGACCTAGCTGCCGTGTATTGAGTCGCCGCTGCCTCCTCTTTGGGCGAATCAGTGAGATTGTGGTTTGATCTTTCTGGTATTGTGATTATTTGCTACAGATTGCTGTTATTGGTTGACGAGTGTAGAACTGAGTCGAGTCGAAGCGTTGGAACCTCATGTGGTTTGGTTCTCTCTTGCTTTCGAGTATATTTGATTGATTCACAAGTTTTTTTTTGTAATTGGTCCTCATTGAAGACAGATTTGTCTTTGCTGGTTCAATGGTTCTATTGGAACTGAATTTGCTCTTCGATATTGCTTTTCTGGTTGTCATTTTCATGCACACCAAGTGTTCGATGTTTTTTGTTCAAGACTCTGTTTTCTCTGCTCAAAGATCCTACCTTGTTGCGAGCTTACTGCTGGTGGTTAAGCCTTGTGAGAGCTTCTGCCTTCGGTGGTTAAGCTTTAGTTCTTGGTTTCTTGCTTCTCAAGTGGTTAAAGCCTTGAGTTGTGGCTTTTGCTTGATGGTTAAGCTTTGTTTGCCTAATTTGGCATTTGATGATTGCTCCTGATATTGGGGTTTTTGATTCTGTTGGAGTGAGTGCTTTGTGGAGATGCTTGGAAGAAGTTCGAAGGGGCCCATGAGTTGGTCGAAGACTTCTAGGAGTTATGCACCTCGGCCGCGCCACTTTTCGTTGTCGATTGTTTCCTTTTACCGATGTGATTACGGATTGTTCATTTGAATTTTTCATTAGTGTTTGTTATTCTTTTTCATTTGGATCATGCTTTATATCCCAAGTTGGATTTGCTTACACTGCACTTCCACTTGGGGACTATTAGAGATAGGATTTGTTATGCATTAGTTACTAGTTTGTTAGCCTATTAGTTACTAGTTTGTTAGCCTATATAAAGGCTTAGGTGTAATCATTATACTCACTTTTCTCATTTGTATCATTTTATACTCTTAAGATCAATACATTTTTAGAATTTTCTCTCATTCCTTTCCATGGATGCCATGTTTTGTAACAGGTATTGAGTTACAAACTCGTTAGTATAGTAGCTCTGTTATTTTGGAGTAAAACTATGCAAAGAGGAGAGTGAGAAAGAGGGGTCGCATTCCCTTGCCTAGCTTTGGTTGGTATGAGTTTACATGAGGGAAAGGAGAGGATGAGGGTAGAGGAAGGGGTTATATCTTATTTAAATATGCATTTATCGAGGGAAAAGAAATGACTTGTAAGGATAACATTTTGACGAATCCTATCTTTTTTTTTATCATTTCCATTTTGAAAAGAAATAAAGGGAAACGAAGAGAAAAAAAGTGTTTTAATAAATTCACTATATTATATATATTTTTATTTATTTACATATTTTTTTTTCTTTTTGATGAAACTAAACAAAGGAGTGGAAGTATCTTTTCTTTTTCATTGAATGATATAAAACAAATGGGTGATAACTACTCTACTTCTCCATTCCTTTCATTTCTTTTCTTTTGTATCATATTCCTTTCTTTTTATTTCACTCCATAATACCAAATAGATCCTAAAAATCCCACATTTTCCACTCAAAAAGGAGAGAGGGGTTGTTATTATGGGTTGTTTTATTCATTAAAAAATGTTTAGTATATATTTAAATTAAAGTTTGTAAATTTAATTTTACATGAACTTAACTTTACAAACTTAATTTTAATAAGAATTAAATTTACAGTGAAGTAATTTATGTTATTTGAATAATATTGTTTAAAATCACTTTTAGCTTTGTAATTACCAAAAGAGTGTATTTAGAAATGTATGTTTGGTTTAGATTGTAAAAAGAGTCAATGGTCTTTTCTGTAAAATATATACCCAACTGGAATTTTCTACCGGAAAAGCAACAACAATTTGAGGCTCAAAATCAGGTTGGAATAGTCAAATTTGATTTTGTATTATAAATGTCAAACATGTTAATAGATCTTTTAATGTTCCATGATGCCCAAACGTAAAACCAAACAGAATCTTAATGTCTTGCTTTTAGTCTTTATTTTATTTTGATACAGTTAGTTATATAAGGTTAAAATTATAATTTTGTAATTTAATGTTATTCTTTTCCTGTTCTCATATAAGTTTCAAACAAGAGAAAAAAAAACAATGACATTGCAATATATCTTTCTCCCTCCATTTTTTCCTATTATAAACTATTTCACTCATATATATTTTTTCTTCACTGAGAAACTCAAATAATCTTCAATTTTTTTTTGTAGAATTTTCTGATTCCGCCCTGATTATGGTCCACACTAGCAAATTGTATTGATGGCAGACGTTTAACATACTCCTCTTCGTGGGTGGAGTATATTATCGATACTCCAAGTAAATTTACCTATATTAACAAGTCACTATAAGTTTCTTTTTAAAACAAAAAAATCATAATTTAATGTTTAAACCTCATGTTTTTGTTTATTGCTAATGGGAGTCCTTATTATTAATGTTATCTTTGCCATGGTTTCTAGCCTTAAGCTCTTCCATCCTAATCTCCACGGTTAGCAATAAAAATCATAGAGAACATCCCCAACCGCAGAGATCAGGGCTCAGTCAACTACAAGGATCTGATGTCATTAAGGCATGGGTGATGGTTCCC
This sequence comes from Ormosia semicastrata, assembly GCA_029884595.1. Classification (NCBI taxonomy): domain Eukaryota; kingdom Viridiplantae; phylum Streptophyta; class Magnoliopsida; order Fabales; family Fabaceae; genus Ormosia; species Ormosia semicastrata. Next base: position 55,323,064 of record JAQQTO010000057.1, on the reverse strand, counting down.
TTTTCGTATCCCCAGCCGTTGTTGACTATGGCGACCCTTCCCCTCTCCCAAGCTCTTCATTATCGTTGTCACTGGCAGGTGTCATGATCAGGCTTGTAATCATAGTGTTCTGGACAGGGTTACGGGCCCAAAGAACTAGAGCAACTCGACCTACTAAGCTAGCACCCAAGCGTACAGTGTGCATGAAGCAGCCTAAATGCTAGGCGTAACAATAGGAACAAATCTTGATCATATTCCATACAAATAGCTAAATATGGACAAAGGAATAACGGTCTCCACGACCTTGTCCCCACGATCTCGCTTCCCATGATTGTGTTGCCAGGATCCTAGGTAGCAGAATTCGACATATGCATTGAATGCTCAAACACCACATACCCTAAAATGCTCATACAAATACAATAAGCAAGAGAGACAATGTATAAGCTATTTCTCAAAACCTCACTACACTCTCCTTACGTACCTACTGACTTAAGCGTCGAAGTGCCTTTTACGGGTACCCATCCCCCGCTCGTCGTTGTTGTGGTTACACCATGGAGGAGCTCATTGTTTCATACCTATACAGGTAATCCTCATAACAAAGTTTTGAACATTGGTGTCGTCTGTGGGAAGACGATAAATTTCTACTCCCCCTACTATCGCCACCATGGTGAACACAAGAAGGAGACAGACATCAACAACCAGAATTGCACCTCCACTGCGCGCAACGTTCATTCTTCAAACCGTCACCCGACGTCTAACCCTGCAACTCGTCAACCAGTCGTGGAATCGGTCGTAGCCTGCCCAGAACCTAGATAGGATAGGCAGGAGACTTTTTTCACTAAAGAGAATCTCTCTCCTCCTTCCTTGAGGATTCCGGCGAGGCAACACCTTGGCCCATAGAGAGCACCTTTTGGGGACGCTGGGTAGCAGGTATCGGTGCTGCAACGCATTGGTGACCAAGTGGAAAACGAAGTTCAATCTCATCGAGGTATGATTGATCACCAAAAGTTGTCCAGAGCGAAACTGCTCTCCTTGGTTAAACTCTATGATGAAAGGATTCACCGTTAATACGAGAGAATCCATAACCTGGAAAGGACTGCTAACTAAGATGAAGGGAGAATTGTTCCCTAGTTAGGAACCATGAAAATAGAATAGATCAATACTGGCGTGATGATCGTCAACCAGAGAACTCTAGGATCACAGATCTCAATCGTCAGGCTAAACCTGTCCACACAAGAGAGCAGGCGCACGCAGTAAGGGACACAATGTCACAAAACTAATACTTCTCTGATAGACTGATGACTTATGAGATCTCAAAATGCTTCAAGTATCCTGTCAATATCAAAATTTACGATGGGACCACGAAATCTTAAGAACATGTGGACGCTTACGCGTCCGTACTTTTGTTTGTTAGATGAGATGACTTTCTCATGTGTCATGCTTTCCCCTTGTCTCTGAAGAAAGCCGCCTTGAGATGGTTCTCCACCTTACGTCCGAGGTCCGTGGATAATTGGGGAAAGGTTTTTGCCACATTTTACCACTAACAAAGTGCAGCCTAAATTCATTTCATCCATTTTTTTCCAAATAAGGCATGGAAATTTTAGGACTTTATATCCCAGCTCAACAAGGAAATCATAAACGTGCATGATTGGGATGAGAGACTCAAACTGTTTTACATCAGGGAATGACTTTGTCCAGGACAATTCTCTTTTTCGTTGGCAAAAAAGGAGCCCAAGACCATGGATGATTTTTAGGTCCTCGCCGATAAATATATCAATGCCAAAGATGTTCTTCGAGCCAAAAAGCATCTCAACAAAGAAGATGGTAAGTCGAGGTCTGGGGAGCAACCGAATCAATAGAGAAGGAATCCAAGACCACCCTTCAAGGGGAAGTATGACAATTATACTTCCCTTAATGCACCACGAGCTCAGATCTACCAGGAAGTCATGAACACAGAGCTTCGTGATGTACTTAGGCCTCCCCCTAAAGAAGCTTGAGCAGAGACACATCCAAGTACTGTGAATGGCACGATGGTCCTGGTCGCAATACAGAGGACTGTACTAACCTTTAAGATGTCATTGAGTCCCTCATCTGGGATGCCTATTTGGGTCAATATGTTTGGAAAGCCCAGAACAACTAGAGGAGGCGTCATTACAGAAAATGGAGCTATAGCCCCCAAAGTCCCTTTCCTTACTATCAAAGAAAACGTTCTCCGGTAAGAAATGACAACCACGACCCACGCTCACCTCGGGATAATGCTTGTGATCAAGATAAAGCGCGTATGTGGGATGACAACTAGGAGAATAATTGCCACCACGAAGTAACCTGCACAATCATATAATGCCTTGTAATAATTACTTATGCTATGTAATGAATATCCTTGCATATCAGTAACCTGGCATTTTCTCACGATTGTTGTCTTATCTCGAAACCAGTACCTCGACTGTGACCTTGAGTCCACGGGTACTCCAGCTTATCAACATCTACAGTTAGTATCTCGGTAGTGACCTTGAGTCCCTAGATACTTAAGTCTATCACAACCCACAAGGTCACCACACCTTGGTGAGGACCGAGGAATATAAGGTCCGAAAGGATCAACTATTCTGACATCTTTACATGACGGTCAAACTAGATAATCCACTTGAACACCCTCTGAGGTCAAGCAGATCATTCAAGGGTCTTCAATAGTACCCATTTGAGTCTGATCTTAACTCATAAACCTATCATAGTTTATAGAGGTTAAACGTATTTTTACTTGACAACCAGATAGGGGAAGGCACTGGAACACCCTTCGGGGTCAATCAATGCATTCAAAGGTTCTCACTCATACCATTATAGCCTAACATTAACCCATAAACCCACCATAATTTACAAAAGTTAAGCGTAATCAATCGTAGCCTAGGATCGTAGATCCCACACCTAGAGGCTTTCGTGTCACTTGCATTAAATGAAACCAACCACCGAGATTCAAGCTTCGTACTCATCTCGGTTGATAAAAAGAGTGTTCATCTAATTAAACGAACTCAACCACCAAGATTCGAGCTTCGGACTCATCTCAGCTAGCAAAACAAGTTTTGTCTAATTAAACAAATCCAACCACTGAGATTCGAGCTTTGGACTCATCTCGACTGGGCAAAATGAGCATTCGTCAATCTAGCAAAGCAGCTGCCAAGACCCATCCTGGTAATTTGCATACTAAGATCAAGCGTCAAACCCACCTTGGCAAGCACAACATAATCGTCAGGATCGAGCGTTTGACTCATCTCGATAAAGGAAACATACAGCATAAAGTAAAACATTTAGAAGAAGAGCAAGTTTTATTATTTACATTCTAAACATCATCAACTTTTACAAGAAGAGCCTACGAGTTATCCTCGTGCAAAAACTGCCTTTTTAAAGGAAGCCGAGAAGGTAGCCTTGTCACTTAATGATGAAGATCAAGTGCCAACCGCGACCGCCTCAACGAATCCTCAAAGTGCAAGCAGACAACCACCTCTTCCTTAATTAGAGTGAAGATAGGTCTCATGAACCTACACTTCCTAACCACCCGTGCTCACCCACGGCAGGGTAGCAATCAGGGGAGCAAAGGAAGAAGGCGGTGTAACTCATCCACGTCTCACAGGAACTACAGTCAGAAGCTCCAAGCCTTTCCAGTGGAAGTAGGACCTTACCCCATCGCTACACACACTTGGAAGAAAATGACTTCTACTGCTGAGAGATGGGTTAACCAAGCTACACAGGGCAGTTACTTTGTCCTCACGAAACCATTACGCCTAGAAAGAAAGGCCTCCACCAGAGGAATACCCGGGAGAAAGAAGAAACATTTTTGAGAATTTGGAGAAGAATTGGAAGATGGTCTCAGAATGGGGTGTGAACACCTAATTTTGTCCGAGGCATTTTGTAAAAAATAAAAAAATAAAAATAAAAAAAAGAAAGAAAAAAGAAAAAAAGAAAAAGACTCATCTTTCAACCCATTGGCCTATTAACCCCTAAACCAACCCATTAACCCATAATCCATGATCCAACTCATTAACCCACAACCCATATGCCAGTACTTATCCTAAACAAACTCCATCAATCATCCTAACTCCTAAACACTTATCCTAACTATCCTAAACCAACCATAACTCATCATTAATAGACTTCATCACTTATCCTAAACCCAACACTCATCCTAAGCAAACCTATCCTAAACCAACCATAACTCATCCTAAACAAACCTCATCATTTATCTTAAATAAACTTCTAATCATATTTTAACTCAAACTCTTCAACCTAATCCCCTCCTATAAATTAATACCCATCACCCACACACTCAAGACTGACTTCAGCCTTCATACACACAGACTTTTGCCTACACGGTTACCAACACTACAACCATATTTTCTCACTTACATAGCCTTCATCTTCCATCTTCAACCAAACTCCTCACCATCCCATCATCACCTCTGGCATACGTTCAAACTTCTCACAACACAATAACTACCTCTCGCAAAAATTGCCATTCACGTTAGCCTATCACCAACAATACACCAACTCCTTCATCCCACTAACAAGAAGCCACCGTCGTGACTCACTTCCATCCGAGCCACTACCTACTTGGGCCGCCATCGCCATTCTCGCCGCATCGTCTTCTTCTCTGTTCTTTCCACAAACATCAAGAAGAAAAGAAACAGATCCCCATTTGTTTTTTTTTTTTATTCTTTTAGTAAGCCGATAAGTCATTTCTGTTTTTTTTTACTTATTTTGATTCTATTATTCTTTTTATTATTTCTCGCTTTATCTGTTTTCTCTTTCTTTTTTTAATTTATTATTTGCTTTCTTTATTTTTTTTTATTTAGTTTAATTAAAGAGAAGAAAAGAAACAAACTTTTTTTGTAAAGTTGTTAACTTGTGTTTTTTTTTCTTCTTTTTCGTAAAGTTGCTAACTTGTTTTTTTTTTCTTTCATAAAGTTACTACATTTTTTTAAAAGTCATTTATTTTTTTTTTGTTATATTTTTTTTAGAGAAATGATTTTGAGTAGTGGACTTTAACTTACTGAGCTAAAAAAACAAAAAAAAATAAAAAAACAGAAAAAATTGATAAAAATAAAATATAAAAATAAGATAATTAAATGTTTTTTAAAAGAATAACATGGGTTACTGAGTTGCATGACAACTTGCTAACCCTTGTAACATTTGTAATCATCTGAGTTGTATGACTTGATGATTCAAATTATTATAATTTAAATTATTATTTTGTCTTCAAACTTTTATAAAATAAACTGTTAATTGATAAAGGTTTAATTTTTTTTAAAAATAAAAATAAAAGTTTTCGTAACAAACTTGATGAGCAATGGGTGACGTCTCTAGCGTGACGCGAGCTTCACCTATTCAATCCTTAATTTGAATAACTGAGTCGCGACGACTTGTTAATTCAAATTTTTAAAATTATTTTAATTAAAATCAATCAACCCACAATTATTTTCTAGAGAACTACGTAACTTTGAGTTCCTCATTGCACTTGGGGATATGTAGGAGTAGAATTTCTATTCTGTTAAGCCAAAAGTTAAAATTTCATAATTTATTTGTTTATTTCATTTTTTTTACAAAAAGGGTAAAACAAATATTTTCAAGGATTATTAAGAATTCACATAATTAATTTAAGGTACCGTCTTAGGACGGGTGTGTTAGGGGTGCTGTGGGATTAAGTTTTCACTCTTCCCTACACATAACCGACTTCCGAATCCAATCTGATTTCAAAGACTATTTTTCTTGGGTTTTCCAATTTTTCCTAATTAAAAATAAAATTGGTGGCGACTCCATTAATTAATTAATTTTTATTAATTTAAGTTGCTATCCCGCCGCGATTATGACAGTCGCGACAGATGGCGATTCCACTGGGGATACTTGAGAATCAAGTCTATAAAAGTTGGTTATGTAAAATTTTTGGTGATCTTTATGTGTTTGTTTTACCCTTTTTTTTTCTATTTTTATTATTTGATGATTTTATTATTATTATTATTATTATTTTTAGTGTTAATTGTTTTATTATTTAAACTTTAGGGTAGAAAACTTTTAGAGTTTATTTTGTGTTTGCTTTATTTTTGCAGGATATGAGTAGTCCTTAGGATTGTAAAGGTTTATACGCTCCCTACACCCACCGCACCTACACATTATTTACACACATTCAAGTGGGGCCCTAAACCCGGGTCTGAGTGAAGCCTAAGTTAAGTAGAGGTTGCGTAGTGGTAGCCATTTTGGATGTACTTCCTGTTTGGTTATCGTGAAAACTTCATCTAGAGTGTGCATTTTTCATGAATGTCCCACACCTAATGGTTTACCCACTATTTCGTGGTCAACATTCTGAAATAGGACTTGGCTCTAGAGACCTCTAAAATAGAAGAGTCACCCTATGAAAGTTCTCATGAACCAAAAAGACTCTTAGATCCTTAGGATAGAATTCCCAAGTTTAAGGCAACCCCATTAGGACACAAAGGGAGCGTACTTCTTCTTTCCTCATGCCATCCATTCTTACAAAAAAAAAACTTAAAAAATACATTTTCTTACATTTTCATGGCATTCCTAGCATTCTTAAAAAAAATCATCTTGCATTTTCATGTCATTCTTAGCATTTTTTTTATGTCTTGCATTTTCATGACATTCCTAACATTCTTCAAAAGAAAAAAAATATCATCTTACATTTTCATGGCATCTTTAGCATTCTAAAAAAAAATTAAAAAAATAAAAAATAAATGATGCATTTTCATTCCATGCATTTAAAAAATATTTTCATTTCATTTTATGCATGACATTAATCTCATTCATTTCATCTCATTCTTTGTATGATATTACCGTGTTTATTAACCATTGCGTGACCAAGGAAAGAAGACACCAATCAAACCCGTGTTCACAATACAAGGACTCGAACAGGGTTGCTTGCAGCAATGGCAGTTGAGAACGAAGATAGGAACCTAAGTTTGGAAGTAGATGAAGTGAAAGGTGTTACCAAGTGGCTTCCAAGACTCAAGAGGGGGGTGAATTGAGTATTAAAACTTTTTTTGGAGGACCTCTTTTTAATTAAAACGAATATCAAAAGCTTAATAAATAAATGCACAGAAGGAATGAGAAGAAGAAAAGAAACAATAAAGAACAGCGTAAAATAAATGTGCAATAAAATAAATTGCATAAAATAAAGAGATTAGGGAAAAGAGAAGCGAGTACACAAGTATTTATCCTAGTTCGACCACTAACCCACTTGTGGTCTACGTCCATCCTCGAAAGTCGAGATTTTTCACTAAGTATACAAGCTTCAATAGGTGCTTGCTACCATTACAAATTAGAGCACTTTTCACACACAGGGGACACTATACCCTTGTGCTAAAGTCTCAGCCTGTAAGGATACCTCACCCTTATACAAACCTTGAGGGATACCTCACCCTCGATATAGATTATCAGAAAAATAGAGATGAAGAGAAACTCTCAAACAGAGTATGTAATACAAGTTGAAGTGCTAATAGAGCTCTCACAGAAATATCTCAAAGTTTTTAAGCAAGAAGAGCGTAGAAAATAGTTTTCACAAAGACAGAGTAATCAGAAAACAGTTCAGAATAATGGGCTATCGAAAACGTGACCCAGGCTTGCTATTTATAGGGGAAACTAGGTTAATCAGCCGTTGGGTGTGATTAATGCCATTTAAAACAAAATTGAAAGCTGTCTGTTTCTATTTTCGTAAACAAATATTCGTGTTTATTCGAATAAAGCAACAACTTATTCGAATAATACTCAACGTGAAAAGCTCATCTGAAAAGGGTTATTCGAATAACCAACCTGTTATTCGAATAACTTAAAACCAGAGTTTGTGAAAACGCACGGTTATTCGAATAAAGACTCATCTATTCGAATAACATGTTTTAAAAAAAGTTCAGAGAGAAGGGTTTTATTCGAATAGTGTATGATCTATTCGAATAACTTACTTAAGGCTAAGTTCTAAAAACTTCATTTATTTGAATAAGAGATGGTTTATTCGAATAGTCATTTATAAAACAGATTTCTGAAAAGCCTTGGTTATTCGAATAACGGGGTAGTTATTTGAATAACATCTTTTAGAAAACAAACCACGTGAGGATGGTTATTCGAATAAGCAAAGCTTTATTCGAATAACTCAGTTCAAAAAGAGTTTCAAAAGGATGTTTTCAAGGATACTGAGTTTAAAACAATTTTTCTCTTTTCTTTAAAAAATAACGAGATATCAATGTGAGCTCCGTACAATAGATCCTAAGTCCTAATGCTAAACAAATATAAACTTGGACTTGATCTAAATATCATCTTCATTTATTCTTCTTGTTTGTTATCATCAAAACAAGTCTTCACAGATAAGCATCCAAACACATTCTCCCCCTTTTTGATGATGACAAACTATCAATAAGACTATCAATGAGAAAAGCGTTAGTGCATATAATTGGAATTCACAAAAGGTATAAAAGCTTACTCCCCTTCTTTAAATAAGAGGTAATATATATATCAGATATGTGCGCAGCTCCCCCTTTCAATTTGAATTCAATCCTATTTTAAAAATTACCTGTCTTTTCTCAATTAAAGTCAAATGAAATGATCAAATATTTCTCCCCCTTTTGTCATGAGCAAAAAGGTGGGGTAAGTCTCATCAGATATCAAAGTGCATAACAGGAGACATACTCATATCAAAGGATCAACAGGAAACATTATTTATTCATTAATATAAAGAGTCAAATACAAAAGCCAGAAAATAAAACAACATAAAGCCAAAGACAAACAGCCTAAGAACAAAAGAAAACTAAAAGTAAGCATCCGGAGGTGGTGGTGAAGAAGGTGGTGCGGGAGCGGTGAAGCAGATCGAAGAGCCGCAACCTCACGTTCAACGCCTTCTATTCTGTCAAACAGAATAGAAAAAGTGTGTTCCATGTAAGCTTGGTTGTCTTGCAAGGTGGCCATGATCTGTTCCAGAGTGATAGGAGCAGGTGCATCAGCAGGTACATCAGCAAGAGCAGCAGGGGCATCAGCAGGGTCAAGCTCGTCCTCAGCAACCTCATCTGGGTACACCCAACTTTCATCGGTTTGAATCATCTTCATCTTCCGTAAGGTGTGAGCGCCAAAGACGTTGTGATGAGTCGAGCAATGGCCTTCGCTCCAAGACACGAGGATACTTGCTCAGCAAGGTAGTGACGATGATGCCATAAGGTAGGTCTGATTTGTCCTTGCCCTTGGCCCTCATCATGTGCCTCATGATGAACACAGGCCAATTGACCTGATGGCCATTCTTCAGAAACCACAGCATGAAGACATCTTCCTCGCTGAGATAGGCGTAGTTACCACCGCGAGGAGCTAGGATGTGAGCATAGGCGTAGTGCAGAAGCCTATCTTGGCTCTTCAGCATTCCACCCTTGAGACCTTTATCAGGAAGGGCCAGGCCAGGCTTCAGCAGGTCCTCAACTGCTTGAAGTTTGTTGAAGTTTTCAAGAAAGGGCGTGTCATCATCTTCAACAAGGGCGCCGGAGAACTGCAGCCCGAACAAAGTTGACCAGTCCAGCGGTGCGATCATGATGTTCTGATCACATACCTCAGAAAGGAGATTCTGGCCATCGAAAGCCAGATTGCAGAAGAACATCTTCACCAAGGCTGGATAGATGGTGGCCCGGTGAGAGCAGAGCTGAAGAACTCCCTAGTTTTGCAGCAAGGTCAGGAAGTCGAAGTCGCGGTGCTGCTGGAAGAAAGAGAGATCCAGATACTTGGGTTGAACCAAGTTTCGCTCCCTGAAGTGCGAGATGAAACGTGCACGATGCTCTTCATTGGAGGAGAGCCTTCTCAGATCAAGAGGGTTGGTGCCTGGAGTGTTCTTCGTACGTGGATGCTTGCTGGAGGAGGAGGCCATGGAGGTAAGGTGAGAGAGAGAGAGAAGGACGTAGAGGGTGAAAGGAGTTGAGAGGAAGAAATGAAGAACAGAGAAGAGAAGAGTGAAAAAGATTTGGGCGCGCAGGGGTTTATTTAAAGAACCCGTGTTTATTCGAATAAACTGAGGTTTATTCGAATAAACCTTTCAGGAAAGCTGAACAGACGGGCGCGTAGGTAACTGAAGAGGTGGGGCAGCTAGGGTTTATTCGAATAAGACGTGTTCTATTCGAATAAAACAACTGGGAAAGCCAAGCGTTTTGGTTAGCTGGAAAGGTTTATTCGAATAACTATGGAGTTATTCGAATAGTGCAGAGACCCATCAGTCAAGACTGATAAAAACGAAGTTCAGGTTATTCGAATAACCTGGGGTCTATTCGAATAGACAGAGATTAAGACTAAAACCTGATAAAGAAGGTCGCTGGTCATTCGAATAAAAAGGGGCTTATTCGAATAAGCAGAGGGCAGAAAGAAACACTGAAAAACGCAAGTTTCTGGTTATTCGAATAGGGAAGGTGTTATTCGAATAGCGAGATGAAAAACACAGTTTAAGCAAAGGTATCGGTTTATTCGAATAAACTGAATTTTATTCGAATAAGGCTGATATTTTAACACGCAGAGAAGGAGTGTATTCGAATAACGCTTTGCTTATTCGAATAAAAACTCACACAGAAGCATATACGTATATGAAATTAAAGGCATATAAACATGATAATGATCAATGAAATAAATAAGCAAATAAGCAATTCAAATATTTGATTGATCAATTATGCCCAATTCTCCTCGAATATAAAAGAAAGCTTCTTTTGCTAAGGGTTTAGTAAAGATATCTGCAAGTTGCTTAGATGTTTCAACAAACTCAAGAATGCAATCCCCTTTTTGTACATGATCTCTGATAAAGTGATGTCTTATCTCTATATGCTTTGTTCTAGAATGCAGTATAGGATTCTTAGAGATATTTATTGCACTAGTGTTATCACATCTTATCGGGATGTGATCAAGTGAAAGACCATAGTCTAGAGCCGTTGCTTCATCCATTGGATTTGAGCGTTAAAGAACTCCCTACGCAACATATTCACCTCGTGCGGTAGACAAAGCCACACTATTTTGTTTCTTACTATGCCAAGAAACTAAAGAACTAACAAGCAAGTGGCATGTCTCACTAGTACTTTTTCTGTCTAATTTGCACCCAAAGTCGAGTCGAATAATATAGCCTATTAGGCTACAAGAGGCACCCTTAGGGTACCACAAGCCCATTTGTGAAGTGCCTACTAGATATTTCATTATACGTTTAACAGCACTTAAGTGAGATTCCTTAGGGTTTGCCTGATATCTAGCACACATGCACACACTAAACATAATATCGGGCCTACTAGCAGTAAGATAAAGGAGAGATCCAATCATACCTCTATATTTTGTTATTTCTACTGATTTACCTCCTTCATCTTTGTCCAAGTAGCAAGATGTGCCCATCGGAGTGGCCATGTGTTTAGCGTTTTCCATTTCGAATCTCTTGAGCAATTCCTTGCAGTATTTGGTTTGACTTATGAAAGTCCCATCATCCGTTTGTTTGATTTGAAGTCCGAGGAAGAAGTTCAATTCTCCCATCATTGATATTTCAAACTCATTCTGCATTGACTTAGCAAAATCTTTGCAAAGGGATTCATTAGTAGCACCGAAAATAATATCATCCACATATACTTGCACAAGAAGAATGTCATGCTTTTTATTTTTAATAAAAAGAGTAGTATCGACTTTTCCTCTTGAAAAATCATTTTCCAAAAGAAACTTACTCAACCTTTCATACCAAGCTCTAGGAGCTTGCTTTAAGCCATATAAAGCCTTTTTAAGTTTAAAAACATGGTTGGGCAGTTCATGATTTTCAAAACCTGAAGGTTGTTCAACGTATACCTCCTCTTGAATAAAACCATTTAGAAAGGCACTCTTGACATCCATTTGATATAATTTGAAATCCATGATGCAAGCATAAGCAAGTAACATTCTAATAGCTTCTAGTCTAGCTACAGGTGCATAGGTTTCTTCATAATCTATACCTTCTTCTTAATTATACCCTTTAGCAACCAATCTAGCTTTATTTCTAGTTATTAATCTATTTTCATCAAGTTTGTTTCTAAAAACCCATTTAGTTTCAATTATAGGATGATTATTAGGTCTAGCAACTAATTCCCATACTTGATTTCTTTCAAACTGATTTAATTCCTCATGCATAGCTAAGATCCAATGTTCATCATCAAAAGCTTCAATTAAATCCTTAGGTTCAATTTGAGAAACAAAAGCTAAGTGATTACAAGTATTTCTAAGGGAGTTACGAGTACTTACACCTTTAGATACATCACCAATAATTTGATCAAGGGAGTGATATTTTGAAGTTCGCCATTCTTTGGGAAGTTCCAAAGCTTGCAAATCTTCTTGTCTTTGTTCATCCTCTTTCTCCTTGATTTCCTTTTCTTTACTGTCCAACTGTGTTTCCGCCAGGATTTCTGCAACATCATCAACAACAAGATCCTTTCTCGATCCACTTTGGTCAGTTTCATCAAATGCAACATGTATAGATTCTTCAATAGTCATAGTTCTTTTATTGTAAATGCGAAAAGTTTTACTATGATTTGAGTAGCCAAGAAATATACCTTCATCAGACTTAGCATCAAACTTGCCTAAATTATCTTTTCCATTATTTAAAACAAAACATTTGCAACCAAAAACATGAAAGTGTGAGACATTTGGCTTTCTTCCCTTATACAACTCATATGGGATTTTCTTTAAATTAGGCCTTATAAGGGCTCGGTTCATTACATAACAAGCTGTACTTACAGCATCTGCCCAAAAGTATTTAGGAAGAGCAGCCTCATTAAGCATAGTTCTCGTCATTTCTTCTAAAGAACGGTTTTTCCTTTCTACAACTCCGTTTTGTTACGGAGTTCTAGGGGCAGAGAAATTATGATTAATGTCATGTTCATCACAGTAATTTTCAAAAACATTGTTTTCAAATTCCCCACCATGGTCACTTCTTATAGAAGAGATTTGAAAACCTTTTTCATTTTGAATAATTTTGACAAGTCTTTTAAAAACTAGAAATGCATCATTTTTATTTGCAAGAAATAAAGTCCATGTAAACCTAGAAAAATCATCCACAATCACTAAAGCATAGTAATTCCCACCAAAGTTCATAGTTCTAGAAGGTCCAAACAGATCCATGTGCAAAAGTTGTAAAGGTCTAGTGGTAGAAACTATATTTTTTGCTTTAAAAGAGACCTTTATTTGTTTACCCTTTTGACATGCATCACATAATTTATCTTTTATAAAATTAAGCTTAGGTAATCCAATTACTAGCTCTTTAGAGACCAACTTATTTAAGTGATCCATGTGAATGTGTGCAATTCTCTTATGCCATAACCATGAATCATCATTCTTACTCAAAAGACATTTCGCATCATTTGAAGATATATCATCAAGACTAATCATATAGATGTTGTTTACTCTATGACTAATGAATTTAACATGCTTGTCATTTTTATCTTCAATTATGCAACAGTTTGAATCAAATATAACTTTATTTCCTTTATCACATAATTGGCTAATACTAAGTGAGTTGTGTTTCAAGCCTTCAACAAGCAGCACATTTTCAATGGAAGAGTTAGGGTTTTTACCGACTTTGCCAATTCCAAGAATTTTACCCTTGTTATTATCGCCATAAGTGACGTGTCCATGATTCTTTGGAATAAGTGTGGTGAACTTTGAATCATCCCCGGTCATGTGCTTGGAGCAGCCGCTATCAAGATACCAATTTGAACTCCTAGCTTTCAAGCACACCTACAACACAAGTTTAGTTTTTAACTTTTGGTACCCAAACTTTCTTGGGTCCTTGTGTGTCAGTTTTGGGTATAATACCCTTGGGAACCCAAACCATTTTTGTTCCAAATTTTGTATTTATGTTTTTCCTTGCTTTACATGTTGAAGCACTATATCCTTTTCTTCCACAATAAAAACATTTAATAAAAGGGCTACTTGAAACACTAGAATGCACAAAGAAATTTTTATAGAGTTTTTGTTGATTTTTCGGGTTATAACCTATCCCGACTTTTTGAAAGACCACTCTTTGTCTTTCTAATAAAATATTTAAGTTATCCCTTCCAAAAGTGAATTTAGAAAGAGTGTTCTTTAGATCTTCATTTTTTTTTTTCAAGTGTATGACATGAAGAACAAGAAGAGGAAGTAGAAGCATACGAAGAATGATTTGTGCATGCATCAATGATTCCTAAAGTTTCGTTTTCAATTTTCAATTCTTCTATTTCTTTGTTTAAAACAAGAATTTGATTTTCTAGAAAAGAAATTGTTTTCTTAGATGAGGAAATAATTTTTGTGAGTTTTAAAGATTCTTCATGTAGTTCCTCAAAAGCATCTTGTAACTCATCGTAAGAGGGCAATAAAGTAGTATTGGAACTTACCTCATTTTCACTTTCTTCTTCATCTCCTTTTACCATGAGACACAGTTGAGCTTCTTCGCTATCTGAGCTATCAGTAGAGTCCATGTCGTTTTCATCCCATGCTATGTAGGCTTTTCTTCCTTTTCTTTCCTTGAAGGGCTTCTTTTCGAATTTCTCCTTCTTCTTTTGATAAACTGGGCACTCCATTTTCATGTGACCAGGTTTGCCACATTCATAGCAAGTTGGAGTCGATGAAGCTCCTTCGCCTTTGAAGTGTGTCTTTTTAGGAGGGAAGGGAGGTCTTCTTTGCGTCCCCTTTTTCCTGAGAAATTTACCAAACTTTTTAACTAACAAACTTAAATTTTCTTCACTTACCTCAACATTCTCTGGGCCTTCTTCATTCTCTTCATCATCATTGTCGATTAATGAAGAAGTGGCTTTGAGTGCTATTCCCTTTTTCTTTTTATCATTCTCTTCGCTTTGGCTTAATCTGCTCAACTCTAACTCGTGCTCGTGAAGTTTTCAAAGAGGGTAGCTAAAGTCATTGTGGACAGATCCCTCGATTCGGATATAGTGTCACTTTGGGTTGCCAAATCTGCTAAGACATCTCAACACTTTGTTAATCAAATCTTCATTAGAAAAGCTTTTGCCTAAAGATGCAAGATGATTAACTATGTGGGTGAACCTCTTTTGCATTTCTGAATGCTTTCTCCTTGGTTCATTCTAAATAGTTCATATTCACGAGTTAGAGAATTGATTCTCGACCTCTTAACTTCGCTAGTACCCTCATGGGTAACTTGCAAAGTATCCCACATTTCTTTAGCGCTTTACAATTTGAAATTCTAAAAACTCATCATATCCCAAAGCAAGAGTAATAATATTTTTGGCTTTTAAATTAAATTGAACTTTTCTTTTGTCTTCATCAGACCATTTATTTCATGGTGTTTCGGTCCTTACACCATCAACCTCATGTGTGGCTATAAAAGCGCCATTTTCGACAGTATCCCAAACATCTAGATCAATATCTTCGATGAAGATTTTCATTCTTTCCTTCCAATATGCGTAACCATCCCCATTGAAAAAGGGTGGTCGGTTTATGGAGGATTCTTCTGAAAAACCATTTGAAGAAGCCATATACTCTTGAAGCTGCTAAGCTCTTTATACAAGAGTCTAGCTCTGATACCACTTGTTACCAAGTGGCTTCCAGTACTCAAGAGGGGGGGTGAATTGAGTATTGAAACTTTTTCACAAAACCTCTTTTTAATTAAAACGAATATCAAAAGCTTAATAAATAAATGCACAGAAGGAATGAGAAGAAGAAAAGAAACAATAAAGAACAACGTAAAATAAATGTGTAATAAAATAAATTGCATAAAATAAAGAGATTAGGGAAAAGAGAAGCGAGTACAAGATTTTTATCCTGGTTCGACCACTAACCCACTTGTGGTCTACGTCCAATCCTCGAAAGCCGAAATTTTTCACTAAGTATACAAGCTTCAATAGGTGCTTGCTACCGTTACAAATTAGAACACTTTTCACACACAGGGACACTATACCCTTGTGCTAAAGTCTCAGCCTGCAGGGATACCTCACCCTTATACAAACCTTGAGGGATACCTCACCCTCGATATAGATTATCAGAAAAATAGAGATGAAGAGAAACTCTCAAACAGAGTATGTAATACAAGTTGAAGTGCTAATAGAGCTCTCACATAAATATCTCAAAGTTTTTAAGCAAGAAGAGCGTAGAAAATAGTTTTCACAAAGACAGAGTAATCAGAAAACAGTTCAGAATAATGGGCTATCGAAAACGTGACCCAGGCTTGCTATTTATAGGGAAAACTAGGTTAATCAGCCGTTGGGTGTAATTAATGCCATTTAAAACAAAATTGAAAGCTGTCTATTTCCATTTTCGTAAACAAAGATTCGTGTTTATTCGAATAAAGCAACAGCTTATTCGAATAATACTCAACGTGAAAAGCTCATCTGAAAAGGGTTATTCGAATAACCAACCTGTTATTCGAATAACTTAAAACCAGAGTTTGTGAAAACGCACGGTTATTCGAATAAAGACTCATCTATTCGAATAACATGTTTTAAAAGAAGTTCGAGAGAGAGGGTTTTATTCGAATAGTGTATGATCTATTCGAATAACTTATTTAAGGCTAAGTTCTGAAAACTTCATTTATTCGAATAAGAGACGGTTTATTCGAATAGCCATTTATAAAACAGATTTCTGAAAAGCCTTGGTTATTCGAATAACGGGGTAGTTATTCGAATAACATCTTTTAGAAAACAAACCACGTGAGGATGGTTATTCGAATAAGCAAAGCTTTATTTGAATAACTCAGTTCAAAAAGAGTTTCAAAAGGATGTTTTCAAGGATACTGAGTTTAAAACAATTTTTCTCTTTTCTTTCAAAAACAACGAGATATCAATGTGAGCTTCATACAATAGATCCTAAGTCCTAATGCTAAACAAATATAAACTTGGACTTGATCTAAATATCATCTTCATTTATTCTTCCTGTTTGTTATCATCAAAACAAATCTTCACAGATAAGCATCCAAACACAAAAGGAAGGGTGAATGAGGTGACAGAGTCTTAAAGAAGAATGGAGGAAATGTTGTTAGCTATGAGGGAGACCCTCACCTTGATGGGGGCAGCTGGAAGTACAGGAGTAACTGGGGCACATTCATACCCACTGAATATTACTTCTATGAGGACAAACCCAGGGGTCACTACTGAGAGACCTTCTGTGGGAGGAACCTCAAACATTGCATCAGTAGTAATTCCTATTGGAGAATGATATCATTCATTGGAAGATACTCGCAATGAGGTCTATGGTAATACTGAGTTCACGTGGGAACCGCCACATATGATGACAACTGGATTTCCTGCCGGTAATGGGCACACAACTGTTCAGAATGATAAGATGAAAGAAGAGTGTATGGAAAAGATGGAGGAGCAAATCAAGGCGATCAAGGGTCCTAAAACCTACGATCCCCTTGGGATAGAAGAATTGTGCCCTACTGCTAACATTATCATCCCCAAGGATTTTAAAATCCCAGAATTTGTCAAGTATGATGGGAGCACCAATCCCTTTTTTCACCTAAAAACTTACATTACCAAAATGTCCATTTGGTCAAGGGATTGGAAGTTCCTCGTCAATTTCTTTCATGAAAGTTTGACTGGGCCTGCTTTAGAGTGGTGTATCCAACAGGACCTCTCGAAAATCTCCTCTTGGGATGACTGGGCGAATTTGTTTATGGGTCAGTATCGGTTTAATCTGGATACAGCCCCAACCCGGGAGCAGTTGGGAACATTACAGAAGAAAAATGAGGAGACATTCAAACAATATGCCCAGAGGTGGAGAGCTCTTGCAGCTCAAGTGCAACCGCCTTTAACTTTGACAGAAATGTGCTCATACTTCTTGGGGACTTTAGGAGCTCCTTATATTGGGACAATGGTAGGTACTACTTACCAAGACTTTGCTGAATTAATTGCTGCCGGAGAAAGGATCGAAATTCTGGTAAAGGCTGGCAAATTGCCAATTGGCAATAATGAAGGTAGTTTCAAGAAGCGGTTTCCCACTAAGAAAAATGAGCCAGAAGTGAGTTATCTGCAAAACCAACAACCTTCACAGCCTCGATATTTGCCATCCTACCCTGTATACCGACCACCCTCATATAACCCAAACACTTACCCTTCTGCATTGTTCCATCTACCTGGCCTAACCGCCTCTCCCATGAATGCACCTCAAACCCAGCTACTCCAAATCAACAATGTTCCTGTACCTCAACCATATGCTTCAACCCGCCTAACCTATAACCAATATCCATCTGCACCTCCACAAAATTACCCGCAACCTCGGCCAAACTTTCAAAATCAAGGTCGTTTTCGTCCCCAAGGCCTACCTCCTTTCCCAAGATTGTTCATTTCAAATGCAGAGTTATTCCAAAGGCTCTATGATGCCCATTTAATTTCGGGGAGTCCTGTGCGCCCTATGAAGTCACCATTCCCAAGTTGGCATAACCCAAATTTGACTTGTAAATTTCACATGGACGTTTCTGGGCATTCCATTGAAGACTGTGAAGCTTTTAAAACAGCAGTGAGAAAGTTAATTGCTTATGGGAAGCTTGATATCCAAGAGGAGGTTAGACCCGATATTGTCAACAACCCAATTCCTTATCATGGTGGAAGGAATGGGGTAAATGCTTAGAATAGTTGATCAAGGAAACCTCATAAAGTTCAACTTAGTGGTGGTTCATAAACAATACCTTAGAGTCCTCCAACAGTGGGGAATTTCTAAGCGAATGGTATTCTGATTTGTTTATCAAGTAGTTACCGTAAAACAATGGTTTAATTGTATTAACCCTATGCTTGTTCGATCAATAAAATCATTTGGGTTTTGAACTTATGATAACTTTTTTGAAGCATTAGTGTAATGAATTTGCATGGATATCTTGTTTCCTTTCATTTTCATCACGTTGTCTTTCTTGACATTTATTCGGTTTCGTTTCTTCGAAGTGTTTTCCTTGTATTTGGATCCCATTGAACGCCAATTCTTGGCAATTCTCAGTTTGGTATATGTCAGTAAGGTTTGCGCTTGCAAGTGCCTTTTGTAAAAAAGAAAATAAAAATAAAAAAAAAAGAAAAAAAAAGAAAAAAAAAGAGCAAAGAAGTAATTACTTGGTGTGCACTATCTTTTTGTCTCAAAATTAAAGTTTTGAAAATAAACAATCATGATTTGAAAATGAAGACTAGCTATTTTTCTTTATCTTTTACAAAATTTCATCATTTTTATCCCTCGTTACCCCTTTTGAGCTTGAAAATTTCTTCAATAAACCCTAGATAAGGATCACCCCTACACTAGGGGATAGCACAAAGCAAATATTGATTGTCATAGTGACTATTTTGAAGCATAATGAAAAAAGAAAAGGTGAAAGGGGCAAGAAGTAAAAAAAAATTAAAAAAAAGGAAGAAGGAAAAAAATGAAACAAAAAAAAGAGAAGGAAAAAAAAGATGAAATGAAATGAGTTATGACAAAGGGAATGAAAGAAAATGAAATGAAATGGGAAGAAATTGAGAACAATAAGAAGAGAAAGTGTGTTTAAAAGTGCAAAAGCAGTTGACAAAATTCAGTTTTGAAAGTGTAAGGATCCTTAGTCCCATTCAACCCTTAAACACTTGTTTGAGCCTTATATCTTTCCTTTCATAACCCCTAGCCTTGGCTACGTTACAAGCCTCAAAAAGTCCATTCTGATCAATGAAAGGTTGTTGTCATTTCGTTAACTTTAATTTTGAGACAAATGTTACACTCATCTAAGTATCCAGTTCATTGCTCTTTTAAAAAAAAGGGAAGGAAAGGAAAAAAAAAGACTTTCACCAGGGCAAGTTTCTACCATGTTCGAGCTGGCCCTACACTGGGGCATTCTTTTCCCTAGTTCAATTTAACCTACACTAAGGCAAATCTTTTGGGCACTAGAGCAAGTTTCTGTGCTATTCAATTCAATCCTAAACTGGGGCAAATTTCTCTCTGGTTCAATTTGAGCTTTACACTAGGACAAGTGTCTACCTTGCTCGATTTGACTCTAAACTGGGGCAATTTTTCTTTTCCTTGGTTTGATTGACCAACACTGGGATAAATCTTTTGGTCACTAGAGTGAGTGTTAGCCTTATTCTATTCAATCCTAAACTAAGACAAATTTCTCTTTGGTTCAATTTGACTTGATGTAGATGTTCAGTAGAAGAAAATCCTTGGTCATAATGTCTAGTGAGCAACTAAAGATCATTTTCATGAGGATCAAACCAATCCATATCAAGGCAACTCTTCTTTGAGTCACATACCATCGTTTGTGTCTTATTCCATATGTACCATTTTGTGTTGTCAAACTTCCAAGGCCAATCTAGAAGTTGTTCACTTAGTCAATTCTTGTTCTGTTGTACTTTTGAATCCATGTCTATTTGTTACGTAATGCTTCAGGTAAGGTGAACATGATTACAACATTATGATTTGACCATCTAATGGTAATTCCTTGATGAACAATTCAGACTGAAAAGAATTTAGAAGTTCCAATTAAAAGGAAAAATGATATCCCGGGGGATAATCCAGAAACAGGGGGTACCTAAGCAAAAAAGGGAAAAGAGTCTGTTAGACTGAAAACTCGAAAGGGCGGTTTAAGCAAAAACTGGGACAAATAAATAGGAGGATGACCTGAAGCCCCTTGAAAAGTTCACCAAACTGGGGCAATTTTGTTCAATTGGTCATACTGGGGCAAAATTTTTGAAGGATTAAAGAGAAGATATGAGTAATCAAGTAGTTGCAGAGAATCAATTGGATGGGAGACAAAGTTAAATACTGGAGTAAAATTTTCTCTCAAGGACTCAGCCAAGCAAGGGTTCATGACAAGAGATGATCATTTCATTTCTCAAAAGGAGAGTTGAGAGTGGATAACAAGGAAAAAGAAAGAAGAAGAAAAAGGAAATAAAGGATGAGAACCGAAACGGGCTAAAGCACGTGAATGAAGGGTTTGATTGGTCAAAGTTTTCCAAAGTCATCCTTGGTTCAAATTATTTTTTTTTTTTTTTTATTTAAAAAAAAGGAAAAGAAAAGAAAAAGAAAAGAAAAGAAAAAAAGAAAGGAGAGAGAAAAAATAATAAAAGAAAAAGAAGATCTTTTCGGGCCGCAGTTGCCCATTGTCATTTAAATTCTGAGACTCAGTTGTCCATTGTCTTTTAAATTTCGAGACTCAGTTGCCCATTGTCTTTTAAATTCTGGGACTCAGTTACCCATTGACTTTTAAATTTCGGGACTCAGTTGCCCATTATCATTTAAATTTCGGGACTCAGTGTTGCCCATTGTCTTTTAAATTCTAGGACTCAGTTGCCCATTATCTTTTAAATTTCGGGACTCAGTTGCCCATTGTCTTTTAAATTATGGGACTCAGTTGCCCATTACCTTTTAAATTTCGGGACTCAGTTGCCCATTGTCATTTAAATTTCGAGACTCAGTGTTGCCCATTGTCTTTTAAATTTCGGGACTCAGTTGCCCATTGTCTTTTAAATATTGGGACTCAGTTGCCCATTGCCTTTTAAATTTCGGGACTCAGTTGCTCATTGTCTTTTAAATTTCGGGACTCAGTTGCCTATTGTCTTTTAAATTTCGGGACTCAGTTGCCCATTGCCTTTTAAATTCTGGGACTCAGTTGCCCATTACCTTTTAAATTTCGGGACTCAGTTGCCCATTGCCTTTTAAATTCTGGGACTCAGTTGCCCATTGCCTTTTAAATTTCGGGACTCAGTTGCCCATTGTCTTTTAAATTTCGGAACTCAGTTGCCCATTGTCTTTTAAATTCTGAGACTCAGTTGCCCATTGCTTTTTAAATTTCGGGACTCAGTGTTGCCCATTGCCATTTAAATTTCGAGACTCAGTGTTGCCCATTGTCTTTTAAATTTCGGGACTCAGTTGCCCATTGTCTTTTAAATTTTGGGACTCAGTTACTCATTATCTTTTAAATTCTGGGACTCAGTTGCCCATTGCCTTTTAAATTTCGGGACTCAGTTGCCCATTGTCTTTTAAATTTCGGGACTCAGTTGCCCATTGTCTTTTAAATTCTGGGACTCAGTTGCCCACTACCTTTTAAATTTCGGGACTCAGTTGCCCATTATCTTTTAAATTTCGGGACTCAGTTGCCTATTGCCTTTTAAATTCTGGGACTCACTTGCCCATTGCCTTTTAAATTTTGGAACTCAGTTGCCCATTGTCATTTAAATTCTAGGACTCACTTGCCCATTGTCATTTAAATTTTGGGACTCAGTTGCCCATTGCCTTTTAAATTTTGGGACTCAGTTGCCCATTGTCTCAGTGTTGCCCATTGTCTTTTAAATTTTGGGACTCAGTTGCCCATTGTCATTTAAATTTCGAGACTCAGTTGTCCATCGTCTTTTAAATTCTGGGACTCAGTTGCCCATTGTCTTTTAAATTTCGGGACAGTGTTGCCCATTGTCATTTAAATTTCGGGACTCAGTTGCCCATTGTCATTTAAATTTTGGGACTCAGTTGCCCATTGTCATTTAATTTTTGGGACTCAGTTGCCCATTGCCTTTTAAATTTTGGGACTCAATTGCCCATTGTCATTTAAATTATGGGACTCAGTTGCCCATTGTCATTTAATTTTCGGGACTCAGTGTTGCCCATTGTCATTTAAATTCCGGGACTCAATTGCCCATTGCCTTTTAAATTCCGGGACTCAGTTGCCCATTGTCATTTTAAGTTCTGTTGAGCGCATCGGCTCCATGCATTTCATACATTTTAAATTTCTGTCAATTTTTTTGAGCGCATCGGTTCCATGCATTTTAAGTTCTGTTGAGTGCATCGGCTCCATGCATTTCATGCATTTTAAATTCCTGTCTTTTGCTTCTGAGCGCATCAGCTCTCTGTCATTTAAGTTTCTATCATTGAGCGCATCGCTCTTTGCATTGTTTTGTTTCTTTTCGCTCCCGAACAAAATTCGAGTTCATGTCTTTACTTGTTCCTTACCATGATAAAATGAAAATCTGCGGTTATTCTTTTTATCTAGTAAGAAACAAGTAAAGAGGGGCAACTGTGAACACCTAATTTTGTCCAGGGCATTTTGTAAAAAATAAAAAAAGAAAAAAAGAAAAGAAAAAAAGAAAAAGATTCATATTTCAACCCATTGGCCTATTAATCCCTAAACCAACCCATTAACCCATAATCCATGATCCAACTCATTAACCCACAACCCATATGCCAAGATTTATCCTAAACAAACTCCATCAATCATCCTAACTCCTAAACACTTATCCTAACTATCCTAAACCAACCATAACTCATCCTTAATAGACTTCATCACTTATCCTAAACCCAACACTTATCTTAAACCCAACACTCAACCTAAGCAAACCTATCCTAAACCAACCATAACTCATCCTAAACAAACCTCATCATTTATCTTAAATAAACTTCTAATCATATTTTAACTCAAACTCTTCAACCTAATCCCTCTCCTATAAATTAATACCCATCACCCACACACTCAAGACTGACTTCACCTTCATACACACGGAGACTTTTGCTTACACGGTTACCAATACGCAACCATATTTTCTCACTTATATAGCCTTCATCTTCCATCTTCAACCAAACTCCTCACCATCCCATCATCACCTCGCATACGTTCAAACTTCTCACAACACAATAACCATCTCTGCCAAAATTACCATTCACGTTAGCCTATCACCAACAATACACCAACTCCTTCATCCCACTAACAAGAAGTCACCGTCGTGACTCACTTCCATCTGAGCCACTACCTACTTGGGCCGCCGTCGCCTAATCTGCCTCATCTTCTTCCTCTGTTCTTTCCACAAACATCAAGAAGAAAAGACACAGATCCCCATTTGTTTTTTTTTATTCTTTTCGTAAGCCAAGATAAGTCATTTCTGTTTTCTTTTACTTATTTTGATTCTATTATTCTTTTTATTATTTCTGCTTTATCTTGTTTTCTCTTTCTTTTTTTAATTTATTATTTGTTTTCTTTATTTTTTTTATTTAGTTTAATTAAAGAGAAGAAAAGAAACAAACTTTTTTCGTAAAGTTGTTAACTTGTCTTTTTTTTTTTCTTCTTTTCCGTAAAGTTGCTAACTTGTTTTTTTTTTCTTTCATAAAGTTACTACATTTTTTTTAAAAGCTGCTGTATTTTTTTTTGTTATATTTTTTTTAGAGAAATGGTTTTGAGTAGTGAACTTTAACTTAATGAGCTAAAAAAATAAAAAAAAAATAAAAAAATAGAAAAAATTGATAAAAATAAAATATAAAAATAAGATAATTAAATATTTTTTTAAAAGAATAACATGGGTTACCTGAGTTGCGACGACTTAACTTAATCCTTGTAACATTTGTAATCATCTGAGTTGCGGATAAATTTGATGATTCAAATTATTATAATTTAAATTATTATTTTGTCTTCAAACTTTTATAAAATAAACTGTTAATTGATAAAGGTTTAATTTTTTTTAAATAAAAATAAAAGTTTTCGCAACAAACTTGATGAGCAATGGGTGACGTCTCTAGCGTGACGCGAGCTTCACCTATTCAATCCTTAATTTGAATAACTGAGTCGCGACGGCTTGTTAATTCAAATTTTTAAAATTATTTTAATTAAAATCAATCAACCCACAATTATTTTCTAGAGAACTACGTGACTTGAGTTCCTCATTGCACTTGGGGATACGTAGAAGCAGAATTTCTATTCTGTCAAGCCAAAAATTAAAATTTTATAATTTATTTGTTTATTTTATTTTTTTTACAAAAGGGGTAAAACAAATATTTTCAAGGATTATTAAGAATTCGCATAATTAATTTAAGGTACCGTCTTAGGACGGGTGTGTTACGGGTGCTGTGTGGATTAAGTTTTCACCTTTCCCTACACATAACCGACTTCCGAATCCAATCTGGTTTCAAAGACTATTTTTCTTGGATTTTTTAATTTTTTCTAATTAAAAATAAAATTGGTGGCGACTCCATTAATTAATTAATTTTTATTAATTTAAGTTGCTATCCTGCCGTGATTATGACGGTCGCGACATGGGGCACGCCCCTCCATATGCTCATAAGAAGCAGAAAAAATGGACCTTTCTCTATAAAAAAACTCACTTTTAGCTACAACCATAAAACGAAAGAAACAGGTGACAACCCTGCTACAAACATTCCATTTTTATCGAAGGACTAATGTGCTCTGATTGGCTCCCAAAAGGGTGAAGTAGCTACACATTTGAACCCACATTTAATTGCCCCCTTCAATTAGGCTCCAAGGTAGTGGGCAGTTGGAAAATAGAGCGGAAAACTACTATGGCTATTAAAGCAATCTTAATTTCCAATAAATTCAAAGCAGCAGTTCCCAAGCAAGCGCAGAGTGCTATAAACCAAAGAGAAAGACTGCTAAACAGATGCAAACTGCTACAAACCACAGAGTAAAGACTGCTAAAAGGACGTTGGATCCAAAGTCATGCTACTGAAATCGAGTGTTGGACCCGTCTCAGTAAATTACGCGAACAAAATTGCTTAAGTACAAACCTAACACCAAGATTGAGTGCCTAACTCATCTCGGTCCAGCAAGGGCAAAAGTTCAACAAGTGTGAAAGCGGCACCGAGGTCGAGTGTTGGACTCGTCTTGGTAAAAGGGGAAACAGATATCAGCAGGAAAGAAATATTGAGTTTTCAAATTAAATAGTACCCAAGGTCAGGACTTGTCCAAATACATAGATTAAGGCCCACATAAGGGGCATGGAAATGAAAAACACGGACACTAGAAGATAGCACTCTAGTCCTCTAGAATCTCCATCGCCGCCTTGGGTTGCATTGTTTCGGCTAGCACCTCCCCGGCCACAACAACCCCGGGAGCCTGTTTTGATACATCACAGACCTCAGCCCTTTGGAAAAAACATCGTGAGATTCGATACCAACATTACTACTCGGGTCCCTTTGTCTATCACATATTGTGTGCTCCAGACGAATTCGTATCTCGACACTTTTTTGTCCCACGAAAGCGCCAAGTTGGGGACAACTATTCTGTACCACGTTACAGGCCCAAAGAACTGGAGCAATCCGACCTACCAAGCTAGCACCCAAGCGTACAATGCACATGAAGTAGCCTAAACTCCAGTCGTAACGACAAGAACAAATTATGATTGTATCCCGTACAAACAGGAGACTAAGGACAAAGGAATATCGGTCTTTATGATCCTGCCTCCTACGATCATGTCGCCACGATCTCATATAACAGCATTTGGCACACACTGAATGCTCAGATACTACATACCCTAAAATACTCATATAAATACTAAGCAAGAGAGATAAGGTATGAGTTAATTCTCAAAACCTCACTACACTCTTCTTGTGTACTTACTGACTTGAGTGTCAAAATATTTTTTACAGGTACTCATCCCCTTACTTGCCACTGTTGTAGCTACACTATGAAAGAATTCATTGTTTCATACATATATAAATAATCCTCATAATACAATTCTAAACATGTAGTGTTCGCCGATGGGAGATGGAAAGGGGCATAGGACATTTATGAAACACGACTTCATAATTTTTTATTAAAAAATAAAAATATGAATTTTGAACTTCAAAACATCGGCTTGGTAAAAATGTAAAATAAAGTTCAATTCAAACTCAAAGCCAATTAAAGTTATAAATAAAAGTTATTGTAAAAAAATGTTATAAAAAATTAAAAAAAAATACCGTGTTATTCGAACCACTAATACAGAATCGATTATCCCTATCCTATGTTGCGATTTTATGTATAACAACTATTCAATGTTTTGCTTTATCATGCAATCTTCGGTATGGTATTCTTTGAAGAAATAAACAAACTTATTTTAGATTTTAATTAAACCCAAAATTAAAGACCATAAGAAAAATATAATATTTTATTAAAATCAGATTAAAATATTATGTTGTATTGTCTTCTCAATTATAAATTAAGTAAAATAGTCTTCAAAAAATGGGCTTTGACCCTTCTTTTTAATAAAAAAACATAAATTAAGTAAAAATATATTATGATAAAATCAATTTATCATAAAATAGTTATTAACTTAATTTTTTTATCACCGAAATGTTTCTATTAATTTGACATTAACTTAATTTTGGAATGAATAATGCTTATAACTTAAACAATTTGAGTGACGATTGCAACACGTCTTCATACTGAGTAATTAAGCAAAAAGTAATATATATGTATATATAAAACAAACAAAATACTATAATAATATAGTATAATAACAAATCATGATAAAATCAATGAATTATTTATTACCCTAATTATGTAATGTTATGTTATAATATTTTATAATTATATGGGATGGTGTTATATTATGAAAAATAATTATTTTACACTTTTTTTAGAGATGTAAGTATTATACACACTCTTTTTAAAGGTGAGTAATTGAGAAAAAAATAATAAAAAAAGTAAGTATAATGAATAGTATTAGATGAGATGTAAAAAATATATATATATACTATTTGTAGTAAAAATATAAGAATTGTTATATTATTTACTAATTAGATGAAGTATTTAATAAAATTTAAATTTATGTGTACTTCATCAAAAGTGACTTAATCA
The DNA here is from genome assembly GCA_029884595.1 of Ormosia semicastrata. Lineage (NCBI taxonomy): Eukaryota > Viridiplantae > Streptophyta > Magnoliopsida > Fabales > Fabaceae > Ormosia > Ormosia semicastrata. Next base: position 55,295,583 of record JAQQTO010000057.1, on the reverse strand, counting down.
TGGTCATCCTCTAATATAATCATATGCAAATAAAAGAAAGCAAGCGTGGCGAGTTGGGTACTAATAATTTATTGCAACTCATAGGTGAAAAATAAAATATTACATATATCTTATGTTCATGTTTCTAAGTATTTATTATTTCATCATAAATTATTTTAATATTATATCTCATATTCATAATTTTTATTTATGCAATATTACTTCTTTCTTATCACAAGTGAAGTCAACAATTATTAATTAGTTAAATAAATTAACACTAATAAATGATTATTAAAGTATTTTACATTAGTTTTCCTGATTTTACATTTGTATTCAAAGTTAATAAGTTACTTATTGTTTGTATTATAAGTATTTTAATTAAATTAAAAAAAAGTATTTCTCAATGATTTCAAAATCTGGTGTCATTTTGCAATTCCTTCTTCGTAATTTTCACTCAATACATGCCTCTATTTTCAATTTCAGCAACTTTGCCTTTTTCACCTGTACAACACTTTGCAGGTAATTGTTGTCACGCGTAGATCAAACCGTGAACCCTTACATCATTTCTGTTCTACCACTATTTTTTACATTTTTTTTGGTGAATATGATTAAATGAGATAAAATAATTAAAAAATATAATAATTAATATTAAAAAACATAAAAAAAATGTATGTACTGTTTATAATAATAATCTCGAACCGTGAAATGGACAAGAACTTAAAATATTGTAACTGGCCCACGTGCATTCCGTCATTCGTGAAGTTTCCTGAGTAATCTATTCGAAAAGAATAGCATTACTATTACAGTATTACTATATGGGGAGTTCAAAGATTGGTCCAAGGCCCATCGATGCACCTTGGTCTGGACGCGAATGAAGTCCACTCTAACCAGGATACTATTTGCATCGCGGATCAACACCAATTTCAGTTGACCGAAAACAAAATATTAAGTTGACAAATAAAAAAACACCAATATCTTGACTTCCATTTTTTATTTTTTTAAAATTTTGTGGTGAGGTAACGTGCTCTTTATAAATTATACAATTCTTATATTCTTATCACAAATAATACATATATTTTTTCATATTTTATTTAATATTATTTATTATATTTATTTTTTTATTATTTTTTTACTCTCAATCACACACTTTTAAAAAAATATATATAATACTTACACTTCTAAAAGAAGTATTAGATGATTATTTTCCTAAATTATAACCTTACTCTAATATAGGAATAAATTAACAAAAGTAGAATTCGACTCGTGAACATGTACCTATTCATACGTCACATTTTCATCAACTTCTAAATTAACAACAGGGGTTGATTAGTTTCACTTTAAACAAAGTCAAGACACCCATTCATTTTGTTCAAGACCAAAGAAAAAAAAACAATATTATTTATCGAATTATATTTTTGAAATGGCACATAAATCATTACAGAATCGCTATCAAAAACAGTTTTGGCTGCTTTTTTCATCTTTGATTTTTTTTTGGTTGAAAAGAAATAAAAAAAAAAACATATACAGCAGTAGTTTTGTGTCACGTAATTCATAAAATGGTTGGTGGGTTGCATTTCATAGGAAAAATAGCAGTGTAAAAAATAAAACGAACTAATTTGGTTTAGCTGTTAAAGGGTGTACCAAAACCTCGTTTTCTTTTTTCTGTAAAAAAAAAAAAGACCTCGTGTTCTTAAAAAAAATAGTAAATTACTAATGTAGATCCGTTTAAAAAAAAAATCACAGGCAATCTGTGGTGTGCCGCATTAATCAAAGTCCACAATATTGTAAGGAAAAGCATATGAGTCACGGCGCTGAATGGTCAGATTGCATAACACGCAGAAGATGATTGATGAGGGAGGTTGTTTTCTCTGAAAGGAATCGTGACTGGTGACGAAGATTAACCACTCTTTTAAGACTTGAATAAATCCCAAGTCGTGATTAATGGTACCCAGTGCTCATTTATGATTTGTCTGATATCAATTCCCTCCGGGATCAAACTCAATTATATCTGTGTTATGTCTCAGTCCCTTCTTTTTGATGAGTTATCTTACAACTTTTTTTTTTGGTTATAGAATAAAGCATTTTTCATGGTTGAGATTGTGTGCAGTTTTTTAAAGACTGTAGACAATCTTAGTACCAATTATATCTGTGTTGTTATGTCTCAGTCCCTTTTTTTTATTCTTGTGACATCTCTTTTCCATTGATTAGCCAACCACAATCAATACATTCTGTTCAAAAATTGTAATTTTCTCTCCTTAGTCTCACTTAACTCGGATTTGGAGTATCTCATTTCCTATGAAAAACATGACCGTATCATGTTATGAAAGAAAAACACAAATTACTTTTGTGCAAATTTTTTTTACAGGTATTTTTGTGCAAAATTGATGAACCCCTCTGCAGAGATAATGGTGATTTATTATATAGAAAATTGTGTCTTTCACTTTTATAACATAACAGTCATATTTTTAAGACAAATAAGAATAACCTAAATCTTTCTCAACCTTTACTTTTAAAATGAAGAAGACACAATTTAGATCTTGACAATGCCTATATATATATTTTTTTTGATACAGCAAAGTTTATGAGGAGGGAAGATTAAATCCATTTTTAAATCAGGATATAATTCAAGCTTTAAAAATTACTTACAATAATACTTACATATAGTTAATTAAATCAAGATTGCTAGCTGAGAGAATTCAACTTAATTCTTACAAACTAAATATTTCCATCATTACCCGCGGAATTAACTCTGTTTGCAATTTGTTTAATTCAAAAGACTTTAGAAGTTTTTTTTTTTATAAAGAAAAAAGAGATATAAAAGCACACCGTAAATTAAACGAACCAATTCTCCGGTGCAACTCCCAAGATCTATAAGACATATCAATTGAAAATCATGCTATTTGTAGCCCTTCTTTCATTTGACAAATGATATTTTATTCAATAAAATCCAAAATAAGAAATTTAAACAAAAAGTAGAATTTTTTAATTTTTCAATGTATTAAACATCTCAATTTTCATTAAAAGGTTTTTATTTTGAATTATTTAATAGAATACTTATTAGGAAAATCTTTTATTCTGACCATAAGCCTAAAGTAAGAGTGAGAAACAACAACAAACAAGGCTTTTATTTTATTTATTTATTTACTGTGTGATGGAACTAAAACTAAAAAGAAACCCTTTTTGACCATTGTGTTTACAAGCAGAAGATAGTTGTTGGCAGAAATACATATTCCTTTCTTCCTTTTAGTTAAAGAAACCGATATCCGTCAAGCTCCGGCCCTTTAATTTTAAAATATACTAGTAAAGGTCAAGCGACCGATTTAATTTGACTTTATGGCCTGATATTTACATTGAATTAATTTTTTAGATTTAAATTTGATTAGATTCGATAGTTTAAATTTGATTAACTTGATATATAAAAATAATGTATAAATTAATTATTATGTATAATCAAGTCAAAAAATTATATAAATAAAAAATTAAAATTAAGACATATTTTATAATATATATTTTAAAATAAATAATATTAATATAAATATATTATTATATTATACAAAATTTATTAACTTAAGACAATAAATGTTATTATTTATAACTAATTATAAAAAAATATAAAGTTTAAAACAATTTGAAATATTAGACCGAGTTAAGACAATCCAAAACATAAATAAAACTCGATCCAGAAGACATATCAAGTTTAATTTTTAAAATTCGAACATGTCTAAATTAGTTTTGGATCCGACCAAATTAATAAGACTGGTCGGATTTTAAATACCTCTAAATACTAGTATAATTACCATGTGATGCACGAGTCAATTAATTATTTAAAATAAAAATTTTATTGATTTAATTAATATAATAATTAATTTAACATTAAGAAAAAATAATACAAATATATACATATTTAATTAATAAAGATTGCTAGCAGAGAGAATTCAACTTAATTCTTACAAACTTAGGTTGTTTGGGATAGGCTTGCGAAAAATTTAATTATCTTGCTTAGAATCGATTATTGGATAAAAGTTTTTTGTTATAATCGATTATAATTGATTTATTTTTATGTTTGGATGATTAATTGTAAATGATTTTAAGTTAATCTAATTTGTTTTGATGATATAAAAAAGAATCACTTTTATGCATTAAATTACTAAAATAGGTATAAATTTAAAAAAATTATTTGATTGAGGATAAAATAGTATTTACATATCAAAATATAAGAAATAATCTATAAGCTAAAATTAAGTTTCAAACTTCAAAGATTATAAAAATCACTTTAAAAAGTTTTTATTTTATTTCGTAAAAACCGAAACATCATTAACAAATTTTTTTCCTAAAAAAAGCTAAGTAGAATCGATACCAAACATGCACTAAATATTTCGATTAGGGATGGCATTTTACCTCTAAATACTATGTATAATACCCGCAAACCATAAATATTATCCCCGCTTAATAAATCGAGTAAGTGAGGGTTCCTCCTGACGTTACGAGTCAAATTAATTATATAAAATTATTAAAAAATTAATTAAATAAAATTTATTGTTTATAAATAATAATTAATTTTTTTAAATTAAGTTGTGTTAGACATTAAGAAAAATAATTTTTTTTTTACAAATATATACATATTTAATTAATAAAGATTGCTAGCAGAGAGCGGATATTCAACTTAATTCTTACAAACTAAATATTTTTCGATCATTACCGGCGAAATTAACCCTGATTGCAAATTTGCAATTTGTTTAACTCAAAAGACTATACAAAAGCACACCGTAAATTGAATGAACCAATTCTCTGGTGCAACTCCCTAGATCTATGAGACTTATTAATTCAATCATCGTGCCATTTATAGCCTTGCTTCCATTTGACAAATGATATTTTATTTAAAGATTTTGCTAATAAGTGTATTAAAATACTTATTATAAGATTCAAAATAAAATTTTTAAATAAATAGTAGAGTTTTTTAAAAAATATTTTAAACATCATACTTTTCATTAAAAAAAATTTAAGTATATTTGGATGAATTTTTTTAAAAAATAAAAAGTATTAAAAAACACGAATCATATATTTTTTAAAGATGAATTTTGGTGTTTAAAAAAGAATTTTTTAATAATATGAAAAAACTGTTCAAATATTTAAAAAATATTTCTCTAATATTACATTCAAATGTAAAATAATTTTTATTTTTAAAAAACATTTTAAAATACCTAAAAAATCTTATTTCAAAAATTCATCCACTTAAACTATTTATTTTGATTTATTTAATAAAACAATGGTTAGAAAACCTTTGTTCTGACCTTAAACCTAAAGTAAGAGTGAGAAACAACAACAAACAAGGTTTTCATTTTATTTATTTATTTACTGTGTGATGGAACTAGAACTCAAAAGAAACCCTTTCTGACCATTGTGTTTAGAAACAGAAGATATTTGTTGGCAGAAATACAAATTCCTTTCTTCCTTTTAGTTAAAGAAACCGAGATTCGTCAAGCTCCGGCCCTTTCATTTTTTTAAAATATATTGGAAACCACCAATTGAGGATTCTAATTATCTTGAGCTTTGATGCACCATTCTGTCGTCCATCAATATTGTGAAAAGTGAACAAGGAATAAAAAAGGGTACATATACATACACCTTCCATCTTCCTCCATTGATCTGTTGACGCTTACACTGGTCAATTGTGCTACAATTGAAACCTCTGAATACTTTTCTCACTTCTTTTTTTTTATCATAACACTTCCATACTTGGAAAAAAATAGCTAGACATTTTCCTAGAAACCCGTATGAAGTATGAGCCTTTTGACAACACAAATTTATTCAATTGTTTTCCTAACCACAGAATGTTTATAATTGAGAATCTTGCAAGGAAATGTTAATGGTGCTCCTAAAAATTTATAGAGTAACAGTGTTATATGATGTACGACTATAGATATAATATTAAAATAAATAAAATTAATTACTTATTATTTGATTAATAGATAATAAGTATGATTTATAATTTATATATAAAAATCTTATTAATTTTAACTATTAATATTTATATATAAACAGATTCATATACAAAAATGTTAGAGCAGTCTTATTTATTTATTTTAGATAATTATAAATATAAAAAGCTCAATAAATTTTAATTAATAATATTTATACATATAATAATAATTTTTTAATTAATTAATGAATTATAATAAATAAAAGTTCTTGAAACATTGGTGTTCCAAAACATTTCAATAGCACGTAAAGGGCTCGTTCTTGCAATATTTCCTTCAATTGTAATTGGATAATGTTTATCGTATAATTAAAATATGTATATCGTATTTATATCATAAATTTATATGAGAAAAATTTAAATTAAATTGTATGTTACTGTAATTTTTTTACGAAATATAAAATGAGTTTGTAAGTAAATTAGATAAAAATTAAAATATTTTAATTGGACGAATAAAGTTGGCTTGCAATTTGTGAGGATGTGAACCCCAGTCCACAGACTCCGCTGGCTAATCACCTTAGCATGTTGATTCCACCTCCACTTCTGCATCTGGTACTCCCTTTCCACGCTAAATATATGCACCTTAAACTTAGGAACGACTGGATCCTCATTATTCCCCAAGTCAGTAAACCATACTCTAAAGTCAAATTTTGGAGAGTCTCAAATGGAAATGTTGAACTGGCTAGCGATGACTGCGCCTGATTATTACCATAAAACAGGAGAAGTTCTTAGATGCTTTCTTGAGTAAAAAAGAAGTTATTGTTTTGTAACATTCAATGTTAATCACATCACATTAGCTATGCAACTATTCTTATATCTCACATTAACTGTATTTTTAATGCCTATAGTAAAGAACTTGAACCGGTTCGAATAAGTTTTTTTTAAGTTAAGAAAAACTTTTTTTAAAAAAAAATACTTAAACATGTTTTTAAATATGTTTGAATGTCACTTTAAAAAAAATTAAAAATAAAAAAAAATTAAATTTTGAATCTAATAATTTTTTGTTTTTAAAAAAGTGAAAAAATAATTTTTAAATATAATTTTATGAAAATATCATTAGAATAAATACTTTTTAAATATTATATTTAAATATAAAATAATTTATTTTAAAAAATACTAAAATAAGAAATTAAAAAAAAACATTTTTTATATAAGCATATCCAAACACTATTTTTCTTGTTACAGCTAAGAATTTCTGCATAAAACAGTTTCAGTCAACTACTCCCTATATAGGTCCCACACCTGAAAAGCCCTTCACCGTCCATTTTGTCCTTCCATGCTCCTCGTTAATATGTAAAGGCCCTTAGCTTGCTCATTGGAGATGCCAAACCAATCCTTTCAGCTCCACCCTTTAATTTGGGTATAAGCACTTCAAGGTACTTCATCACCAATAGGGTTGAAGCCTTGAAGGTGCATGAACCCTTGTGCCAACTCAAGAATGAGGCTCTCTTTTTTACTTCTAGTGGTCCTTATGGTGCTGGCTGTGACAAGGCCAAGGCTTGTAAGTTGTAGAGTCCTTCCATCACCAATAAAGACACAGAAGGCCACTCATGCACCTGTCAAAGAGCTTAAATTTCCGAGGACTTCAGTGGCAGGAGAGAAGGCCAACATTGAGGATAATAAGAGCAGCCAGGTTTTCATGGAGAACCATTTCCACACGATGGCTTCGGGCCCAAGCAGAAGAGGTTCAGGTCACTAGCACAACGTTTCAGTTAATGACTCTCTTATTGGTTTCTTTTATTACTAGTTTACTGTTGGATTCATATAATAGAGCATCTTTGTACATAAACTATGTATGGGAATTGGGAAGTGTAACTTCTGTCTATAAGGTATTTAGGCGTTGATTTTTTAGCATAACAGAAGTATGTTGCCAAAAAAAATCGAATTTTGCACCATTGTATACCAATTTATAAGCTTGGAAAATGACGAACACAAGTTCTCACATTGATAGCATATGAAAGGAGTGATTTTATTGAGACTTCATGCTCAAAAGAGTTTTTTCTTTGAGTAACGCTAGTTACTACCATATGTGAGGTGATGTGTTTCTTAGATTTATGTAACTATCATTTTTCTTGTTCTTATTGGTAAAGTTGATTTTTTAATTGACTTGATTAGTTTAATTGTTAATTAAAAAGTCAAGGTGTGAATCTCAATATGTATCTGGTGGTGTGAAATTCTGAGCTATCCATCTGTTGAAGGAGCAAGTGGTGCCACCATGCGGCAGTAATAAGACTTTATTTTGAATGTGAAATGATTTTCATGCCACTAAAATAAGTTGAACCTTAGCTTTGTTGGCTTAGGGTAGAAATTGAGTAAGTACATGGATCAAGCGAGTGCCTTATGTGCTCATGGCGCATGCGCAGTGTAACCGGTAACTCAAATGAGCATGGAAACTAAGCAAACCGCCAAACCCATCAAAATCAAATGGCTAAATTTTCCCGATTTGATAAACTTTCGGGTATAATAATTGTACTCGCGTGGCCAATTTCCTGATCTTTAGGAGGAAAAAAGTTACAGCACTTGTAGTTGGTTACCAAAATATGGTAAGGTAGTTGACTAGCCCTTGTGTTGAGATCCAACCTTTGGTTTGCAAGTCAATAATCAGGTCCATGCTTGCGGTCCTAAGTCAAAGGACTATCCTCCGTCAATCTGTCCCCAACAAAAGAGTCATGGATTTCAATTACAATTAAAACTTTCTGGCGTAGGTTAGTTGGAATTGTGAGAAATCAGATCCTCTGTAGTTCAATTCAACATGAACTCCGCACTAGTGCGAGTAACATGATTTTCAGACTTAAAGAAAGATAACTTCATATTTCCCACTGGTTTTACAAAAAAAATTTAGTCGCCGTAGTTTTAATTCTAATTCCAGCAATATTTATCTTCTAAGTTTTCTAATTGTTGCGTTTTAAAAGGTATCGAGCAAATAGTAAAGTGAAAACGAAAAGAGAAAGGGTAGAGAGAATCTGTAGATTGTGATTGTAATGAACTAATGAGAATTGTACAGAGTGTGTGTGTGCGTATGTATATATATATATATATAGCACAGTAAATATGTGCGTGTGAATCAGCATAACTAACTCTTTACCATTAACTAACAATAACTGCTGATTATTCCTTGCACATTTAAAAATAGAATTCATGTTAAAGTAATCGTAGGACCTGATTGGCTTACTGAAGTTAATGTAGATATACAGATTTAAGGGGAAAAGATCAAGGTAGAAATTAACAATATCACAGAAGTGAGCCGAACGAGATGTTTAGCATTGTTTTCCACATCAACAAGTACCCAGCTTGTATTCAATGAATTGGACTGGATGCTATAGTTTGCATTCATCACTATGGCATTCTGGTAGACAGGATAGAAGGACATATATTCAGTAGCTGCTAGGCCAACAAAGCCACTCTCTTCTCCCTTGTACAAGGTGAATGGCATGCCACTGATACTCAAAAAAGGTAAACAAGACTGAAGCACATATAGCATTGTTGGCTGCAGCGTAGAGTATATTATTCATTGGTGCAAGCATTCAAACAACTGAAACAAGTGCTGTATGTAATATACCTAATTATCAATTATCTCTTGCAAGCATAAGGAACAGACTAATCATCATTGATCTTTCAATTGCTTTCATAACTTCATTTCATAGAGGATAGATTGACAATCATAACAGCGAAAAAGAAAAAAAGAAAAAAAGAAAAGAAAATCGAAACAGCTAAGTAAGCTATCTAAAAAGCAGTTACTCTACTTCAGACACTTAAAAAAAAGGGTTATTGTGACTTGAGGGGCTTGATATTCTATCTGGCATCATCAATTTTCAATTGAGAGAAAACGGAATCTGCTGCACTATCAGATTCATCACCCTTCACAATCGACATGTCATCCACTTCACTTAGCGTGGAGAGTGAAGGAAGACGCCTAATATTGGTTAACTGAAGTGACGCAGAAGCACTACTAGAACTATCCTCATGCGGCTCTCTCTGTATTGCGCCTCGCTGAAGCTGCAGCGCATACTCCAAGTCCCACAACACATCACCCATGGTTGGCCTATCAGAACCATCTTCTTGTACGCATTTTTCTACTATCTCACTAAACTTTCTGAGTGAGTTTGGATCTATTTGGCCCTTGATGGTAGGATCAATGATCTCTTCGAGTATCCCCTTATTTTTGCAAAGGATTCCCCATTCAGCCAAGTTCACTTGCTCCCTTGGAAGCAAGGGGTCAATGGCAGGTCTTGCACATAACACTTCCAGAAGAACTACCCCAAATGAATAGACATCAGATTTTTCTGTTAGCTGTTGTGACCTGAAATACTCAGGATCAAGATACCCAAAAGTGCCCTTAACACCTGTGCTGACATATGGTTGATGATCAAGAGGACCTGTTCTTGAAAGGCCAAAGTCAGCAACTTTAGCCACATGGTTCTCATCAAGCAATATGTTGGTGGACTTCACATCACGGTGAATGATTCCCCCAGCTGCTCCTTTGTGAAGGTAATGAAGACCTCTTGCAGCTCCAATGCAAATCTCAAGCCTCTGCTTCCAAGTCAAGCTTGGCAAATTTGTGTTGTACAAATGATCTCTGAGTGTCCCTTTTTCCATGTACTCATAAACCAGTATCATCTCATACTTTTCGTCGCAATACCCAATTAAGGAAACAAGGTGCCTGTGGCGAATCTTGGACAAAACCATGATCTCAGTCTGAAACTCGGGAAGGCCTTGACCTGACCCTGGCTCGCTTCTTTTCACAGCTACTCTTATGCCATTCTTGAGAACTCCCTTATACACATTGCCAAACCCACCTGTGCCAATTATCTGTTTCGCGTCGAAGTTCTTGGTTGCCAATTGAATATCAAGCAAGGAAATCTTCAGTCCAAGATTTATGTTGGGGAGAGGGGAGCCTTGGCTGGTCCCCTCAGTCGATCTGCTATGAGAACTCCCTCCTGCAGCAAGGGGAATTGGCAACCAATCTGAATTCTCAGCCTTTTGTTTCTTGATTTTAAGACGCCAAAGAAAGCCAACTACTACCACAAAGACAAGGACCAAGCCTCCAAAAACTGAACCCAGCACTACGGGAAGGCTATTATGCTTGTCATTGGATTCCTCCACCAAGGGAACAGAATCTGATGCATTAATCAATTTCATTATTTCTAGCCCGTTTAGAAAGGCTTTCGTAACTGCAGATTCAATTGGTAATACACTGATCTTCATGAGCCCAGAGTCATCAGACTGAACCACAAAATCGTAATAATAAGGAGCAGGCAACTGGTTAGACACGTTTAAATCATTATTTACCACCATCTGAAAGTCGTCAATGTACAGGTTGAAGATTGAACGATTAATCTGATGATTCCACAGGTCACAGAAATGAACCCGAACTAGATGATCTATATTCTTGTCCACAGGAAGTCCCCAAGTTAAGATATTGATCTCTCCATTAGAGCTGCTACTAATCTCTCTAGCTGTTTGGTACACAACATTTGGCGCAGTATATTTAGCAGCGTTTGGACCATCAGACTCATCATCAACATGGTACTGAAAAAAACCGTTGTACGTGTAATTCGTCGCGTTTACTCCGTTATTGAGATAAGCATCATCTGAAATCCAGTTTCTCCATAAGCGATCGTTGCCCCTTGTGACATTAGGGCCACCAACATTAATCCTGTGACTGGTTTCCAACCCTCGAGAGAACAAGCTACCAACATAAGGGACTAATCGTCCAAATTTTGCGACAAGTGCTACCCTATTGGAGAGTAAATTGCGGGGGAGTACGAAGAGTTCTATAGCATTCACAAACGCAAACGATGATGATGACTGAGGCGTGAAAGTGATCTTGAAGCTGCCAATAGTGATGTTGGTGAAAAACTCTTTGACTAAAGTAGAGTTGGTATAATTTCTGGCATCGAAATTTTGTAACAGACAGAACCGAGGAACAGAAACATTGAACCTAGCCGAGGAAAGATTAGTCGGGGAAGTGAAAGCCAAGAAATGGAGGCGTACCAGGTAGGTGCCGTCAGTGTCAATATTGAACTCGTACCAGGATTGACTTTGGAAAATTCTTGCTGTTTGGTACAAAGGAGAAGGAACTGATGACTGATTGCTATCTGTCTTACTGCTGCTAAACTTGGCTAGAGGGGTTGATTCCCCAACAAAAACCTTGCCACTTTCGGGTTCGGAAACATTGCTGTCTGAACCACAATTGATGAAGTACTTGTCTGGGAGAGTGTACCCTACTGAGAGGAATTGCAGTGATGAGAACTGGAGAAGAAAAAGAAGTGTAAACAGAAAAGTTGCCATGAAAAAATATGGTACTTGATGATTATTTTCTTCAGCTATGATTATTGCATCTCTGGAAACTAGGGTCAGTGGAGTTGAATAAACACAGAACACCAGACTCAGAAGAGAGGAAGACTTAAAACAGCGTACAGCGGTCAAGTTGTCAGCTTTGATTTTCTGGAAGTTGATTTATCAACTAACAGTACTATTTTGAGCCATGAAAAATGAATAGTCTTGCCCAGGATAAAAGATGATTGGTTCGAGGCTTTTGGGCTTTTAGCAAACAACTTTGTCCCTGATGGAGTGCGGAAGTGGGCACACTAATTACAATAATATATACTCAAATGTTCCGCTGAATATTGAGGAGGCTGCTAATAATATTGTCGAATGGGAAGGTAATATAGTCCAAATATCTCCCCAAGGAATGAAAGTTTTCATGAGATCCAAAGGCATATAATTTGTCTAGGCATTCTTGGAAGGGAATAGAGCAGTAGTTATGATTACAGAAGGCAAACAATTTTTCATAACATACTAAATGACGGTAACATTTTAAATATTCTTAAAAAAGTTTGGACTATAGATGTTCCATATTTTTTATTATTGATTTGCAAGAATTTAATATTTATAACTAAGAATTATTACTTGCAACATGTTCAACAAATTAACTCTTAACATTTTTATTTATTGTTTGTTAGTCTTCCTTTCCTCCTCTATTCACTTGTGGTCTCCTCTTCTCCGTTGCTGGCTTCTTCTTCTTCAGTTTCTTCATCTTCTTCCTTTGAGTCAAATGGCAAGCTCTAAGGTGACTCATTGTGAGGCCGAGTCAAGGCCTACGCCGCACTGGATCACTCCCTTAAGTCCCTTGACCACCGGATCTTCCACTACGTCTCCTCCAACCACCCCATCTAGGCCGACTCCACCGACTCCACCGCTTTCCTTGACGTCGTCGATGATCGCATCGCTGTCGTCTCCGAGTGGAACCACCTCGCCTTTGAGAAGGTTGTTGCCTCGCACGTGCCGATGACATGCTCCAACACCACATCATGGCCTTCTCGCATGCCATTTTAAACTTAAAGAACAACCATTCAAACAGAATCACTTGAAAAACCCAAACCTATCATCATCACATAACGTCAACCAATCTCAAACTCATCGTCCCCAACTACAACCAAACCTCTAGCAACCCAAACAAAAAGCCAAGGACAGGCCCACAAAAAAAATTGAAGTAAGGAAAAGGAAACATTATTGGAACAGAAGCAAGGAGAGAATCAGGGAATAGAATAGCCATCAAAGGGAGAGTATGGACAACAGAACAAAATTGAGGGCTGAGGAGAAATTGCTCGTCACCACTGTCTCCACTGCGCATCACCACTATGCGCTACCAATCAGCCATTGAAGGACGAACGAACGAATAGGGAAGGTGAAGGTCTGGTGGTTGGGATTGAGTCCAGAAACACGAAAATGAAAGAGGGAAGGGAAAAATTGTGACCTACCATGAAAAAGAATAATGTTTTTGGGCAAAAATCATCACAGCTTGTACCTATCATCAAACCACCACTGAAACTGGTTAAGTCATTGTCATCCTCCAATGCCAGCCACGAACTAGCCACAGTACCATGCCCAAATCAAAATCCATCGCAGCCATTCATCTTGCAACTTTTTCAGGCAATGTAAAATGTCCAAAATGCCCTCAACTCAGCCTCACTCAATAGCAAAAATGAAAAAAAAGGGTTTAAGTCTAATTCTTATGTATTTAGGGTTAAATTTATATTTACATAAAATTCACGGTTAACAAAAAATAAAAGTCAAATGTTTTTACCTGTTATAACAGGTAAAGTCAATAGGAGCATTGATGCTCAAAAAGTTTTTAAGAGCATTGTAAATGTCTCCCTAGAATAGGGGTGTCTAACATATAGCCAGTGGGTTTTTGATCAAACTAGTGATATTTTATAAATTATTTATTAAATTAGGGTAGTTTTAAAATTATTTATCAGTTTAGAGTCTTTTTTGCCACACTAATAAGGAATTCCATTTTTTTTTCACATCATGTAAGGCGCAACTTGAAGTTGCTTTTTGTAAAATGTTGTTATCGTACTTTCAATTAAAAGAAGAATCAAGTTTAATAATATTTTAATAAAAAAGTGAAAGAGCAACTTGGAGTTGCTCTTTTCACATAAAGTAATGCGTGGTTACATGTAGCCCACTAATTCCACCAAACTCCTCCTTTTTAAGTGACGCTAGTTCTCTCTTTCCCCACATACTCATTTTTACTCTTTCATTTTCACTCTACCCTTTTCATTGTTACACTTTCATTCTGTTGGTTTTTTATCTCTCATCTTTCACCCACCTTATTAGTTGAATGTGGACTCAAGCATGAGCTTATGAAGCATGAAGGATTCATGTAGAGCTGCATGTAGCCAACTAGTTCCACCAAACTCCTCCTTTTTAAACGACGCTAATCCTCTCCTTCCCCACATGCTCATTTTTTTACTCTTTCATTTTTACTATACCCTTTTCATTGTTACACTTTATATCTCAAAGTTGGTTTTTTATCTCTCATCTTTCACTCACCTTATTAGTTGAATATGGACTCAGCATGAGCTCAAAGCATGAAACATTCATCTCGATTGAATCTAGAGAGTTAGGTAAGTGTTTTATATTATATTTTAAAATATATATTTTTTTAATTTTGGTTATTTAAGAAATTAGATAAAAAGATTTTTAATAATAAGTAAATTAAGGATCTAAATTTAATATAGATGAATGGTTAAGATTAAGGGTGCTCATAAGTTGAGCTTAACTTGACCCAAATTTGACCTAAAATTATAATTTATTTTTAATTTTCATAAAATTATAAGTTTTAATATATTATGTAACATCAAGCAAGGTTGAGTCAACCCGAAGCATGACTTGAACCTGACCCAAAAATAATAGATCGGGCTTAATTTCAAAAATCCAACCCCGACCAAATTAGCTTTGGGCTTGGTTATTGGGTCGGGCCATGAGCACCCTTAGTAATGATTAACGCATTGTTAGTGAGTTCACAACATCTTAATGGAATGGTCGATTGAAATAATAATTAAAGTTTAGAGATTTATTGGGACAACTTTAGAGTTCATTGTGGCTATTTATAAATGACTTAAAGTTAGGGTGACTTAGTACACTTTTCTCTTTTTATTAATTTGAATTGTTTATAACCTTATTATTCTTATTTATTAATTAACTTATCTATTGCATTACATGTATATGTTTGTAATATTGTTATTTAAATTTATTTTTTTAAATAATATGAATACAATTTTTGTGCAAGGTTAGAATAATTATTAAATATTAATTACTTTTTGTAACATTGTATTCATATTATTAAATAATTTATTGAATACAATTTTTTTGCAAGGTTAGAATAAAATAATTTTACACTATTATTTAATAATGTATTGATACATTATTTAATAAGTTTGATAAAGTAAAAATTTATATGCATTGTTAATTTCATTAAATAATGTAACAACATATCATTAAAAAAGAATTGATATTGTTGTATTCAAAAACCTTATCACTCTAAATCTTAAAATATTAAGTTTAACACTTTTTGTCATCTATAGAGATTAGTAGAGTCGACTTTAGTTGTTTGATTAAGATTATTTAATATGAAATTTTTATTGGAAAAAATTATAACTTATTAATTTGTTCAAATATAAGGTATTTTTAAATAATAGTGTAAAATTACTTTTGTCAATTATTTTTAAGGATAAGGTCTTTTATTTGTCAATTCTTTTAACTAATATTTTTAACATTGATTTTCATTTAAATATTTATAATTAATTAATCAATAAAATTTGATTACATCATAATAATTATTTATGTTTGACAAATTAGGTTTAGATATTATCCACATCTTCATAATCATGCATTGTGCGTTCAGGGTTAGAGGATCTATCATTGTTGACGATGCAAGAAACACACATTTCTCAACATATTTGGAATGGAAAACGAGATTGAATTCTGTTTGTTAGATGGGCAAATGTGACATGTGAATGGGTAGAGCAGATTCCTAATGAGATTGTTCCGTATCTACAATAGGCAGGTTTTTTGAGAGTTTCACATCTTGCGTTCTTTCAGATTCAGCATACCTTGATATTTGCATTGGTAGAGCACTGAAGACTTGAGACCCACACATTTCACATGCCACCAGGGGAGTGTACAATAACATTACATGATATTGCTATCCTAGTTGGTCTCTAAGTATATAATTATACCGTTTGGGAATCGATATTGTTAGGCATATATCCACCACGGGACAACTTTTCTGGGGTTTGTATCCGAATGAAGTGGCTAAATGATAACTTTGGTGATGTTAATTATTATATCAGTGATCATGTGCAGCTTAACGAGTTACCTGGGTTGAGGTTGATGGGTGTTCTATTTCTTTCACTCTCTTTATCTTTAAGGTATCCGATATATATTTGACTATAATCCTTTCACTTAGCTTTAAGGTTCATTAGGCTTATTAATTAACTTATTTATTGATATTGAGCTTAATTGGATCATTGAAAGAATTATTGTTTGAATTAGTTTTAATTTGTTTATTTGGCAGCATTTAGTAAATTGGCTATAATTTGAGTTGCTAATATTTGATTGTTGTGATTCTGGTCTTGTAGGAAAACTAAGATAATTATTAAATTTTATTAATTAATTTTGTAATAAATTGTATTCATATTAACTTGAACCCATAATTTATTGAATACTATAAGAGTTTTGCAAACTGGTTATTGAAAATAAACCAAAATCTACAACTTTTATTATTTCATTTCATAATGTATTGATACATAGGATTTAATAATAGTTTGATTGGGCCATAAAAAGAATGATTTTGGGTTGAAACTATGACATTGTTAACTTTCATGAAGATCACTTTTCCATAATAATGGCATCCATGAGTTCAACATAATCATTTCAAAAAGAATTGATATTTTTGTATTCAAAATCAAACCTTATTTTCACTCATTCAAATCCACTTAAATTAGCACCTTGTTTTTGTATTAAGTTTAAAAGGACACCATTGGTTGATCATTTGAGAATCTTAGTTTCAGAGATCAATATCATGCTATTGTATTTTTTTTTATCTTGTTGTAGTTTTCTTTTGTTCTAAATTGAAGTTATGTTCTTATTATTCTCTCTTGTTTTCTTCTTATTTATGAGTAACTAATTTTCATTTTACTTAGGTGAAATGGTGAAATTTTTGGTAATAAATTAAGGTTAATTTTTTTTCTTGTGTTTAAATGATCTTTTATCAAGTGATAATATGTGTTGTAAAAATTTAGAAACCCTCCTTGTAAAGTGAATATCTGGATTCATTATAGACAAGAGGTTGACACAATGAATGTCTGAACCCATTTATAAGTGGTGGTGTTAATAAATAATTAAAGGACTCATTATAATTAATATATTTTAAATGAACTTTGAATGTTGATTTTCATTAGAACCTCCATTATGCGTGATTTTAATTGAGTTATAAAATTAATTTTATCATTAATTTACTTAAATATTGATTTTTATAACTCATTTAATATTGTTATATTATGTTTTTCTTCATCAATTTCCTGACAAATTCGGTAATTTATTACTTGAAATAACCTGCACTTGAGTTTGTAACTTTTAATTCGCATCAAGTTTTTGGCACCGTTACTAGGGACTTGATTTGAAATTGAGCTTAATTGGATCATTGAAAGAATTATTGTTTGAATTGGCTTTAATTTATTTATTTGATAGTGTTTAGTAAACTGGTTATAATTTGAGTTGCTAATATCTAATTGTTATGATTCTAGTCTTGTAAGAAAATTAAGACAATTCTCTACAACTTTCATAAAGACCTCAAGAGTCAAATCACATGTTTGGATAATTTAAATTGGAGTTGAAACAAGATTCAGAGTGCTAATCCTGGCAGCTTGACCTCTGCACACTCATCGGGCCATTTCTTGAACTATAAGAGTCCAATGGACACCAAACCAGTGGCATTGGAAAGTTAAAACCCAAATCTACAATTGTCATGAAGAACACAAGAGTCATTTTGGAAGTATAGTAGGTCATATTGGGTCTAGAAGACAAAACAGAGGAGTTGTAGCTGGGCCTAAATAGTATACAATGATTGGGCCATAACTTGAGTTGATGGCATCTATGAGTTCAACACTGAATGATTTTGGAGACAAGAATATCAATAATTTTTCACTCATTCACAATTATCAAACCACTACTTCGCATTTTCCACTCATTCACCCACTCATTCACTCACTCATTAATCAGCCCCTTGTCATTTTGTATCCCTCATCTTCTATAAAAGGCACTATTAGTTGATCATTTGAGAATCTTGATTTTAGAGATCAAGATCATGCTATTATGTTATTTGTTTATTTTGTTATATTTTTTTGTTCTAAATTGAAGTTATGTTATTTTCTTCTTCTTCTTCTTCTTTCTTTCTTCTTATCTATGAAGTAATTTTTATTTTACTTGAAATGGTGAAGTTTTTGGTAATAAATTAAGGTTATTAATTTCTTTCTTATGCTTAAATGATATATTATCAAGTGGTTATTATATATGTTGTATTTTGTTTCTAATCAATTTAGAAACCCTCCTTGTAAAGTGATGATCTTGATTCATTGTAGACAAAAGGTTGGCATAATGAATGCTTGAGCTCATTTATAAGTGGTGGTGTTAATAAATAATTAAAGGAACCATAGTATAATTACATATATAATCTTAAATGAACTTTGAATGTTGTATTTTTCAATTGGAACCTCCATTATGCATGGATTCTAATTGAGTTATAAAAAGAATTAATTTTATCCTTAATTTATTTACCAAGAACGGATCTCCTAACCCAAGCAAATTCTTTTTATTTGTGACTAAGTTTTATCAACTTTATTGTTGTGACAAAAATTTTTTATTACGTCAAATAATTTTTTCTTCATCAATTCCTTGTCGATCGACCTCGGACTCTCGAGAATTTATTACTTGAAACAACCTACACTTGGGTTTACAACTTTTAATTCTCATTGGTATCTTACATTGTTAGAGGATTTTGAGGAGGTTGGGCAATACAGTTGGAGATTAGCAGTATTGGCATATCTATACCGTGAGTTGTTCAAAGCCATTGATTATAATCATAAGGAGATTTGTGGTTTATGTGTCCTAATTTAGTTGTTGGCATGGGATAGATTCCCATCCATCGCACCTATGGCATTGGCGCATTATATGCATGACACCCCCTATGGTGCATGGTACATGACATGTATTTTACCATATTGACATTTTACATAATTATTAGAGGTTTTTAATGTTTGTTTAGTTATGTTCATATGAATAGGTGGTTGAGCAATAAGACTTTTACAATAACTCGACAAGACTTGCCCTACTATCGGTACAAACTTGATCGGCTGAAACGAAAAGATGTAACAAACTCCTTTAACATGAACTCAATAAATGTTGTGCTAATGCTATGATACTTATAATAATGATTATTCATCTTTTGTAGATTGTGTGGGAATCATACACTCTAGACATTATGATGTCACTTCCATATATTTGCTTGCATGGGTTTCAAATTTGGAGAGTCATCGTCCCATTGATATGCTTCTATATCATTGAGTGATACCAATCCAATCGCGTGATGCGTCAGTTTGGTATGAGTCAACATATTCCAGAACCTCCTTATTAAGCTTGATTTTTCCGAACATGATTGTACTTGACTAACACAATTTGGAAAGAGCAACTCGATCTTGTTCTTTTATTTTTTTTATTAAAATATTATTAAACTTGATTTTTCTTTTGACTAAAAGTAAGTTAGTAGCTTTTTGCAAAAAGCAACTTCAAGTTGCTCTTTACATGACATGACAAAAAATAAAATAAAATATAAAGTCTCTTACCAACGTGACAAAAAAGATCCAAAACTGGTAAATGATTTTAAAATGACAATAATTTAATAAATAGTTTATAAAATTGCACTATTTTAGTCAAAAAGTCTATAGCGAGCAATACTAACTCATTGTAGCCCGAAGTTTGTTGAAACATGTTCAGAGTTCTATGAATTAAGTTTGGTGTTTTTTTGGTTAGTTTCGAATTATATTTTATGTTATCTTAATCTAACTTGATATTATATATTATTTTAAAAATTATATATTATTTATAATTAATTATAAATAATAAATTTTTAATTAATATTAATATTTTTTTACATAACATATTATATATATATATATTATTTATTTTTATTTTGAAATATATATTCTAAATCATATCTTAATCTTAACTTTTACTTTTTTAATTTTATGAATTAATTATACATAATATATAAATTTATATATTTATTTAATATTGGGTCGACATTGTTTCCACCCATTCGTTAATCGAGCTAAGTTCAAGTCGAGTTCGGATTAAACAACACCCGTCTCATAAACACTCCTAGTCTGGATTGTGTCGTGTTATCAATCAATAAATGGAGTTAAGTAGCTTAGCTATTCTCTTAGTCAAGATCTTGGCCTAACATGGACTTTTTCACTGTAAAGGTGAAAGTGAGGGGAAAAATTCTTCGTTTTAGTGTAACTTTAATCTTATTTACCCCAAAAATCCAATGAACTCCTCAAGTCCAACAAACATTCAAGCAATGCACCCTTTTGGCCTCCATGAAATCAACTTCCTCATCCCATACATACATAGCACTAAAATCAGCCATCATTCCTCAAGTTTTGCAGCACCCAAAAGCTAAATCCCAAAACTCAACCTACTCGTGGAAGGATTTGGTTATTGGCGTATAAGGGCTGCTACTTGATATGGGTTTGAAGGAGCTGTGAACCAGAAAGTGAGACTGTGAGAGCAATCAAGCAAGCTTTGCATGGAAGTGTGAGAAAAAGTAAAAATAAAAATAAAATTAGATTTGCATAAAAGTCGTGGTCAAAGACGTATAACGGCTGCTACTTGATATGGGTTTGAAGGAGCTGTGAATCAGAAAGTGAGAGCAAGCAAACTTTGCATGGAAGTGTGAGAAAAAGTAAAAAATAATAATAATTAGATATGCATAAAAGTCGTGGTCAAAGAGGACGACTTGTTTGTATTGCCAGTCGTATGACTTGTTTTTGCTCAAATGAAAAAAATAAAAAACTAGAAGTCGTATCATGTACCACGAAATGTTATTTTTATCGTTGAATTTATCCCTTTTGAGCAAATAATTTTAATTTTTAAGGTTATTCCAGATTGGGAGTTTTTTTTCTCACTTGTACTTATATATACGGTGAAAAAGTCCCTTTCATGACTTATACCTAGAAGTGTAAATAAGTTATTTGTAAATTATTTAATCTCAATTTATTAAATGTTTGATTAAAAAAATAAATTTAAATTTAAATTTAGGTTCAGTTATATAAATGAACAAAGTTTAAGATTTATAAACTTGACATTAAAAATTAAGTAATAATTCGTATATGTGTATATATTATTTATTTATTCCATGAAGATAGTAAAAACTAAAAATTTAATCACAAAAAATTATAATTTTAGAAAAGAAAAAATATAGACAATAATAATTTATTTATTACTATTCTTTACTAAAAGCTTGTATAGAAAGATTGTGAATTTTTTTATGTAATGAATTATGAAAAAAAAATATTTTTATATTTAATTTTTTAACTCTAGTTTTTAACATAAAAATATCTACTAAATACTAAATTATTAAACATAAATATTTTAATGAAAAATTTAATATAAAAAAAAAAAAATATTATTATAAACGAGATAAATAAGATAAATTTAAACTTTTCACACAAGTCAAATTCAAATTTTAAATTTAATTTATTTAAATAAATAAATTAAACTTAAACAATCTCTTTAATTTTTTTCACAAGTTAAATCTAAATTTCAAATACTCAAGTTGACTATACTCTTCACACCCCACCTTTACCTTCCAAGAGAAAAGTCTTGTAGGCTAGTGTGAACCATTGAAAACTTGTCACTAGCTACTAGCTAGTGGCCATTATGTTTGGCATAAATAACACGGAACAATAAAATCCTATACCATCAACAAATTAGTGGCCTTCAAATTGCAAGAATGATAGGATGATAGTTTTACAAAAATTACTCAACAAATGATTACTATACTGAATGAATTTAACAACGAATAATTATGGCATGATTAGGATGAAAAAATCAACAAGTAATTACACTAAATGTATGGTTCTAAGATACGGTGTAACAATTATGCTACCATAATTTGTAACGTACAACTACATATATTAGAGTTTCATTCCTGTTAGCATAATTAATCAGATATTTTATTGAATTGTCTAATTAAGAGTGTAATCTAGGCATCCTTTGCTTGGCTCGGTTCATTAATAAGTAATAACTCGTTAAAATTTATTCATAAACTCATTTAGCCATTTAGGTTTATATAATTACTAGTGTTGTGTATCAATAAATAAGAAAAAGTTAAAATAAATAATTAGTTTATATAATTTTAGTTAATTTTAATTTTATATTCTATAATTTTTTATTAGAATATCAATTTTTATATGTTTATTCATTTGGATGTTTTATCTCCTCACTATTAACAATATACCAAGATAATTCTAAAACAAATTATATCAACGAAATAAACTTAGATTGAAAGATATTATAATAACAAATAAATAAAAAACATGCATCAAGGTGGGTTTTAACTCACTCCAGCATGCGAGTTGGGTACCCCAGAGTGAGGTGAGATTGCCAAGTCTAAATTATAGATTTTCTATTACATCTTTTTCATCAATAATTTTGTTAAGGTCAATTTTTTACTTTACTTATCCATAAAAACTATCTCAACTTATATAAACAATTTCACGCAAAACATCATTTAAACCTTGATGTTATATGATTTTGGTTTTGCTCAGTTATATTTAAACAATCTTAGTAAAAAATTATTATAAATCCATACTTTTTAATTGATTTTATCATGTTTACCTATAAAGTTTTTATTTCATAGATATACATATTAATATATTTTTATGTAAAATTTTCAATCGCATGAAATATAAATATAAAATATTTCAAAAAATATACTTAATAAATTTTTAGTTTTCTTTATAATAAATTATATTTAATTAATTTTATTATATTTTCATATAAAGTTTTCACTTTCGTGCAATGTACATATTGAAGTTTTCTATATGTTATAGAACAAATTTATATATGAATAAATATAGTAATTAAAAAATATAATTTATTTATTTTTATAATAACAAATTTTATTTGAATCAATTTTACTATAGTTTCTTATAAAATATTTAAACTAATATAGATATTAATATATTTTTATGTAAAGTTATTAATATAGTGCGACATGAATACAAAATATTTAAATATAAAATAATAACATCACTTTTAATGAGAAGTTATAATTTATTTATTTAATTGAAAAATAATTATTACCATGAAATATGCAATCAATAACTTCAGTAATATGAAAGGATTAAATTCCTAACAATATATGTCTCTCTATATTTTTATGCTTTATTCAATGTCAAAATAATTTAAAATTTTTAACACAATATCAAAATAATCAAAATTTATTTAGAAGATAATCAAGATAAAAAATTCATAAACTTGTATTGCTCCAAAATAAGAATACAAAAGATATGCAACAATAATAACACGATCATCATTAAGTGTTAGAGATATTTATGTGACAGATTTAACTTTATAAAAATTCAATTTGATATTTTGATTGGATCATTTTACTAAACCCGAACCCTATCCAATCATAAGTTAAATAAACTATATAATATATATATTATATATATATATATATATATTTTTAACATGTCTTTATGTAAAAACAATATTTGCTATCTGTAATGATATTTGGACGAGACCCCCGTAAGAAACCCAGACGAGATTTTGCTGGTTTTTTGTACTGGGTAATTTACTTGTTATGCCCAAGTGCAATTCGGGCCTCAATGGGAAATTATAGCCCAAGCTATCTTTGTCCATTAGAAAGCCACTTGTAACAGCACTGTAGATGAACAGTAAGTTTGGAAATCCACAGATATAGGTGTTATTGATACTGGCTCATTATGATAATTGAGCCATGCCTATTAAAGCCTATAATAGTTATTGTATTTTCAACAATTCAAGTTTAAGCTTAATTTAAAGCTGTTTAACAATTGAGCCGAGCTCAATCTTCTTAGATTATAGTGTATGTTGAAATTTGCTTAATTATTTTGAAAAGTAGTTTTTTTTCCTTAGATTAAGCTTTTTTTTTTCAAAAGCAAATATGTTCAGGTTAATCCGTTAAAGCATAAATTTTTGTTGATTGTTTTTTATACTAAAAATAGATTTTTTTTTTGTTCTAAAAGATATTTGGTGCGTTTGGCTAAGTTTTGAAAAAACATGATTTTAAAATAGCAAACAAAAATTAACTTTTTTGTTGAGATTTTTATATAAAACAGAAGTTATTTTGCGTTTAACTACAATAAGTATTTTTTACGTATTCCCTCTTCTATTGCATCTCTTCTAAAATTAATATTTTAACAAGTCATTTATTTCAGTTTCTGATTAAAAGAAAAAAAATATTTTATTTAAATTCTAATTTTTTGTTAAAATCTTATCCAAACGATTGTGCATGTACGAGAAGTGATTTTTTTATATATTTATGAAAAGGTACTTTTCTTGTAAATTAAGCACAAAAAATGCACTCATAATTTGAACATTTTGATTATTGCTTTTAGATTATCTCAAAAGCTTTGGAGTATAAATACCCTTTTGTCTTCAACAAAATAACATTTTCAATAATTTCATTTTTTTTATAATTTAATACATAAAAATTATTCTTTCTATATAATCCAAACAAAAATATCTTAAAATTGATTATGAATTAATATATCTAAACATAAATTAATTTTTCTACTATTGATTTTCATAAAAAACAAGTATAATACATATAATTAATTTTTTAACAGTTAATCCAAGTACACATTTAGCATCAAGCTTGACTTAGCTTTATTTAATTCTTGCGTATAATAATATTTAATGAACATTATGAGTAATTTTACTACAAAGATGGTTGACTGAAAAGAAAACTACATGCACTAACACTTCTCATTTTAATTAATAAATAAGAAAGTTAATTAGAAGTAATTAACAAACAAGGGGATTTCACAAAAACAAAAACATGATGATGAATAGCTGGCAATGAACCGAATTAGCTTGAGATTAGTTCAAAACTAAATTCGTTAATTAGCTCGATAAATTTGGTTCATGAATTTAATGAGCTGAACTTGAGCTCAAAATTGAGTTCATTGAATAAATGAGCTGAACATGAGCTAAGTGTTGCTTGACTCCTTTGATTCAAGAATTGACTTATATATATATATATATATTTAACAATATAATTTAAAAATAAAATAATTATAAGAAAATTGATTAATTGTATTGAGTTATGAACTAAGTTAATGAACCAGATTCACGTGTTAGTCTGGTTCATTTAATTCATATTGTCTCATTTTAATATTTGATTCATATATAATTTGAACTCACAAGCTAAACCGAACAGTTCATGAACTTGTTTCAAATCGAGTTCAAATTACAAAAAGTAGTTTATATCAAATTCGAGTCGAGTTTCGAACTGAACCATTTCTTATTGAATCAAGTCGAATTAAACCAAATTCGGCCCAGTTCAACTCGTTGTTAGCCCTAATGATGATGCATACACATGTGATCATTGTATGCTTTATTTTTCTCTTTAGCTGTGTCCTTACATCCCTTAAATGTGAGATTAATTTCTTTTTTTATACATAATGTGAGACTATAATTTCTATTTGGACATCTAATGGCATGACTATAGCTACAAGGTACTTACATTGAGATTTGAATAACTTAAAGCAGCCCAAATAGTAGCTTAGGTTACCAATCTAATATGCTTATTTAAAGTTTAAACACAAATATTATGTTTGAGTACTAGATAATAAAATAGTACATTCTACCGTACATAGATCTTCAAATAACTACTCGAAAATGATTATTTCATTTACATGTCTTCACTAGCTCTCGGAAAAATCTTCTTGATGATAGTTGGGCGTGCTTCACACATGGCCTCTAAGGGAATTGCCTTTGGCGTGGTGGCCCCTTTTCCTTCAGTCATATCAATTTCTTCCTCATTTGTTAGTTTCCACTCAAAACATTGAATCAATAAGCCCAATGTTAAACCTACCGTACGCTGCCCCAAGTTTGCTCCAGGACAAGCCCTTCTTCCCAACCCAAATGGAATTAACTTATCTGCTTCCCCTTCTTTCTCAAATCTCTCAGGCTTAAATTGTGTAGGATCACTCCATAGCTGAGGATCTCTATGAATAGCCCAAGCATTAGCCAACAAAATAGTGCCCTTCGGGACGTTATATCCTCCTATGGTGCAATCTTTTGAAGAAAAATGGGGTGCTAACAATGGGAATGCAGGATGCAACCGAAATGTCTCACATATAATATTTTGAAGGTAGGGAAGTTTTGAAATGTCGGACTCATCTACTAGGCGATCTTGTCCTATGTGACTATCTATTTCATCTCTTGCTTTCTTCAACACTTCTGGATGGTTTAGTAAAGCAGACATTGCCCATTCTAAAGTTGTCGCTGATGTCTCTGTTCCTCCAAGGAGCATAACCTGAAGTCAATCAAAGTCAATATTAACCGAAGAACTAGGAACTTTTTCTTACTCTTAAGATTCTTAAGAATTTTTCATGTTAAAATGTGTATCTTTTTTAATATGAAATTACCTCATAAAATATGAAAAATAGTGTAAAAAGTTATATAAAAAAATTATGGTTGTTTGAAAATGAAAAACGATTATATCATTTTTTTATACATCATTTTTTACTGTGATTAAGTAAAAATAATAATTTAAAAAGTGATATAATTAATGATATGAAAAATAATATAAAAAGTAATGTGATAGAAAAATAATGTAAGAAAATCATAGTTATCCTACATCATTTTTTTTATGCATCACTTTTCACATTATTTTTTAATGATTATGATTAAATGAGATAAAGTGATATAAAAAAGTGATATGATTAATGATATAGATTAAGAGTATTGTAAAAAGTGACGTAAGAGATGAGTGAGGCAAGAAAATAATGGTTGTTTGCAAATACTGTTTTTGTATACCCATCCCCACACACGTACACACTAACGTGAACATGAACATGACATTACGAACTCAGCTAAGAGCTAACTATAAAGAAGGTAGCAAAAGATGGGTCAATATATAATGATCACAGCAATTCAAACATATAAGTAGCAAAAAAATTGACAGCAACAGTTAATTACCAGTATAATCCCTTTGATGATTTGATCCGTATAATACTCTGGCTGAGCTTGTTGCTGACTTAAGAGATGATCTATCATGGTATTGGCACTCTGCTTCCCATTGCGATGCTCATCAATGAGTCCTTGCAAGAACACATCAAATCTGCTAGCAATCCTCTTCACCCTCTTCTCCAAATTATCAAAATCAAACCACCTAAGAATATGCACGAACTCTCCAGGGTTGCTTGGCCCTCCTACCGATATAACCTCTTTTATGATCTCTCTAAACTGTCTTGCTTCCTCCACATCGGTCACGTCACAGTCCTCTCCATAGTACCTCTTTCCGGAGATCATTCTCATTATGGTGTTAAACGTCATCTCCGAAAAATAAGACTTCATTTCCACCTTAGCAAAGTCCATGCACGAGTTACGCCCTAGCTTTTGCACAAGCTTCATGATCTCGTCCCTTCGGATTTCCAAGAAGGAGTTGAGACGGTGCGTGGAGAGTACCTCAAGTGAGATGATGCGGCGCACGTTGCGCCAGTGGTCGCCGTAAGGTGCCACCGTCACGGTGGTGTAGTTGTAGCCAATGTGCTTGTTGGCTAGAAGCGGTGGCCGGTTTGCTAGGGTGATGTCGTTTTTGGTGAAGCATTCTTGGACGACGGTTGGTGATGAAACGACAACCACGAAGCGTGACCCGAACCAGAGTGAGAAGACTTGGCCATGTTTTTGTGATAGGCGTTGAAGGGTGCGGTGGAGAGGGTGTTTAAGAAGGTGGAGGTTGCCGATTATGGGAAGACATGGTGGACCTGGAGGAAGGTTTTTGAGTCTTCTTGTTGGGAACAGGAACTTCAGTGTGACAAGGAAGAGAATAGAGAGGAGGGTGTAATAGAAAAACGGGGTCATTTGATAGAGTTTTTGGTACTTGCTAGAGAAAAAGCCAAAGTGATGTTTTTGTTGATTCTAATATCAGTAATATTTGTATTTGAGTTGTAGCGTGTGCCATGTTGTGCCGCATATAAATAGGGGCTTGAGTTGCGTATGTTCTTACATCATCTGTCCTTCACTTGATGATGACAACCTTTGAGGTGAGAGATTCTTAGTTACATATAATTGTACTATGTTATTTTTATATACATTTATAAAAAATTGAAAAGAGAAAAAAATAGATCTCTCTAAATTTATTTATTATAAAAAATTATTTTTTTTCTCTAATTTTATGTAAATATATATAAAAATAATATGATACAATTATGTGTAACAAAAAATTTGTACCTTCAAGAGATATCCAGGTGTTCGTTGTTGTTTTGTCTGCGCAGAATTGTCAATCCTAGATTTCTAATTTGTGGTCATGAGAATTTTATTTTATTTTTTCTTCTTTTTGAAAGTTGATTTATCAACCACCAGAAGTCATGGAAATTGAGAAGCCTTGTTCAAATTAAAAAGATGATAGGTTTAAGACTTCAAACTCAAACTGTCCACGGAATGAAAATTGAGTCAAATGGGGAGGAAATATCTTCCAAGACATGGAAATTTACATGCGGTCCAAATTAAGGCATTTAATTTGTCATGGCACTCTTGGAAGGGAATATAGCATAAGCGGAGAGATTCTTAGGTAAGTAAAAGAACCTTTTTTTTTTTTTGCATCTTGCATGACAAATTAGTTATGATATTAAAAAAATAATTAAAGGAAAAGATAATAATATCTCACAAAATTGATATAGCACACATTCAATGATACATAATAAAAAAAATTGACCTGAATTTTAATTATTTTTTTAATTTAACAAGTTACACCTAAGAGGATACTACTATATTTTTGTTTGAAAAATTAAAATTCAATTGATAGTTGGGTTAGTTCTCTAATTTATTTGTTATTAGTCCAAAACTAAGTAGCCCAATTTTTTTAATTTTTAATTGATTTAAATTTTTTAAAGATTAAATTCATTATTTTTTTTAAAACAAACCAGTCCGCCTGACTCGCAACCCGCAACGGATAGGGTTAACAAAATGTTAGCCTAAGATATACTAGGCCCGACTTGGCCTAACTTAAAGTGACCCAGTTCAGTTCGACCCATTTTAACAACTATAATATCACAAAAAATATTATAAAATAAAATATTTTAACAAGAATATCTCCTATAATTAAAATATTCTAAATACCTTAAATTATCTAAATAATATTTTAAAAATAAAGTCATAAAAATATCACAATTAAAAATAACATAGATCCATCATATGCCATGACGATACTTTGAGAAATCTTCTATATGCTGATACCAACTAATGCAGCGAGATAATCATGCATATAAGGCTACGATTGGTTCTCCTGGCGATGATCACAAAACTAAGACCTCGCGATCTATTAATCATGGGGTAGCGTTGAGGGCCTTGAAGCAACGGATGGAGCATTTAGAAGAATGCTTTGACGAAGTCTTTGACCGACTTGATGCTCTGAGTGGAGTGTCAAATGGATGGATTGGATTGATTTTGGATTGAATCGTAATGGATGGATTCAAAATAAACCATTAATCTATTTAAATTCCATTACAAAATATTTAATATTATTCAATCCATCCATGACTTAATTTAATAGATGGATATTCAATCCATCTATTAATTCATTTTAATGGATTGGATGGATGGATATCCAACTCATTCATTTAAAAAAAATATTTCTCTCTCTAAAAAATGTTATTCTCTCTCTAAAATATGTTTCTCTTTCTAAAAAAACATAAAACATATTAGATATCCATTAGATTGGTTTTTAATTGGATATCCAATAGATATCCAATACATATTTTGGTTGGATTATTAACCATCCATAATTAAATTTAATCCATTAGATCCAATTCAATAAGATATATTATTTTAATTAAATGAATTAGATTGGTTTTAATATAAATAGATTGGATGGATTAAAAATTAATGGATTTTATTGCCAGCCGTCTAAGCCTAAACACGAAAAAGGATCAGGATGATGAGAAGGTGCGTACTCGAGATGATGACACTCACAGCCAACCCTTCGACAAACCTGGTCCTGTAAAACGGCGTAAATGTGTGGTCTACCTTGAAGATTTGGAAGAAGAAGAAGAAGAGGATGATTTTGACAGATAGCCTATCAGAAATACTGGACGTGGCAAGTGAGATTATGGTGACAAGGATGACGATGAATCTCGTTTGAAGGTAGACATCCTATTTTAATGGAAATTTAAATATTGAAGAATTTCTAGATTGGCTAGTAGAAATAGACTGATTTTTTTAGTATATGAACATTACGGAAGGGATGAGGGTGAAGGCTATAGCGTGTCAGTTGAAAGGTGGAGCTTCTGCCTGGTGGGAGAGATTATAATCTAGAAGAGTCCATGAAGGGAGGGCTCCAATTAGGACCTGGCACAAGATGAGGCAACTGTTGATAAATGATTTCCTTCCTCCTGATTAGGAGCAGATCCTATTCCAACAGTACAAGAGGTGGCATCAGGGCCAGAGATCTGTTCATGACTATATAGCAAAATTCATGAGGCTGGCAGTGTGGAATGGTTCCAGGGAGACATAGGGGCAGCAAGTTGCATGGTACTTGGACGGTCTAAAACCAGCTATTAGAGGCAGAATCAAGGTTCAGGTGGTGCAATCCTTATCAGAAGCGAGGAACATTGTGTTGAAGGCTGAGTTGATTTTGCAGGAGAGGACCAGACCAGAATACCCTCACAGGGTGTTACATTGTTGATAATTACAGAGTTGCCAACAATAAGGGGAAATCTCCTAACAATGTTCCTACACACAATGAAAAGTACAAGGAAGAAAACATGATCGGAAGATCTAAAAATCCCTAAATAGCAAAATAAAATATTCTAAATATCCTAACTTATCTAAACAATATTTAAAAATAAAATCATAAAAAGTATAATTAAAAATAGGAGGATTCTCTGGTGCACCCAGAAAACTAAGGCCACGGTGCCTCTAATAAAACAAAATAGGCAAAAGACAAATAATACCTAAATTTAAAAATTCAAAATAATGGGAATTTCAGAAGAAATTAAAATAATGAGTAAAGAGTTAATTAAAATGATGGAAGAAATAAATAAAAATATAATAATTTTAATACAAAATACGACTAGAATAGCAAATTGTACATGTGATAGAGCACAAAATGGAATAAATGAAATAAATAATATTAGAAATACACTTAATAATATAAGTAAAGGAAAAGAAACTAATGAAAAAGAAAATCAATTTGAAGAAATTTTACTACAACTTGAAAACTTATTAATAGAAGAACAAAATAATAAATATATCACAAGAAAAGATTTAGAGGGACTGTTAGAAATTAAACCAAAAGAAATATTAAAACTAGTTGAACAAAAAGAACAAGAATTTTCAAAATTCTTAAAACCAGTAACCTCATGGAGAAGATAAAAGAAGAATACATGGACACAATAAAGAATTCAAATGATATTTAAGAAATTCAAGAATTATTAGAACAATTAAAAATAATTGAAGAAGAAAATAACCAAATACAAAATGTAAAACAAACAGAAATAAAAAGGAAAATGAAGAAGTAATATTAAATTATAGTACTTGATTCGAATATGATGAAATATTTATGAAAAAAGAGAAATAAGTGGAACAAAATCTAAAAGAAAATGGGAAGAATATTGGGGAAAACTAGAAGAATACTGGAATAAATATGAAAAAGAAACAATGCATAAGCAAGGATATGCAAGAAAAGATGGAAGATGGACAAAAATTTCAGAAGAATTTAAACCTCGATATGAAAATTTTAGAATCAAAAATAAATTAAATATTGACTATGCAAGAAATAAAGAAGAAGTATTATTACAATGGACTAATGAAATGACTCTATTAATATCAACAGATGAAAGATTTAATGGACTAAGTCTATTAGATGTTAAAAATCTATTAGTCTATAAAACAGAAAGAAACGTACAAAAATTTCTTATAAGTATAAGTGACGATAATTGGAATCAATACACTAGAACAATAAAAAATAATCAAGAATTTTCTAGATTAATTATGCATTTAATATATCAAGAATTTATAGGATATAATTCGATTGAACATAGAGATGAAGTAAATAGATTTCTCCATGAAAAAGCAAAAGCACATTTAAATAAAATGCAAATATGTAACATGTGTGAAATAGATAGTTTTATATGTGAATACCAAAAATATTATTACCAGTTAAATACTGAGACAAAACAAATATATATGGATATCTTTATAGATAAACTACCATATCCACTAAATACAAAAATAAGAACTATCTAACAAATTCAACCTATGGAAACAGCTAATACTTTAGGAGGAATTATCCAAATACTTTATCATGAATTACGAGAACAATGTATACAAAGAGAAGTAATTAGACAATTAAATAAGGGAAGATTTGCAATCTATTGTGATATTCCAGAAATAAAAAATCCAGGAAATTATAGGTGCAATCAAACAACAAAGAAAAGAAAATACTATAAAAGAAAACCGAGATTAAGAAAAACTTATCCTAAACAAAGAGCTTATAAAAATACTAAAAGAAAATATTTTAGAAAAAGAAGACAAACTCCAAGAAAATATTGTCCAAAAGGAAAAAAGAAATGTGTCTGTTGGATATGTAATGTAGAAGGACACTATGCAAATGAATGTCCACAACGAAAAGAAACAGAATTTAAAGAAAAAACAAAACTAATAAAAAGAGTATACAAAATATATAACTTAGAACCATTAGAAGAAGAATTAAGTAATATTGAAAAAAGTATATATGAGTACTCAGAAAATAAATTATCTTCAGAAAAAATAGAATCCGAATAGTACTTATATCAAAATTAAGATTGAAAAAAGTAATAAAGAGACAGAAACCTATATAGATATCGGAGCAAGGATTTGTTTAGCAACAAAATTATTATTTAAAAAATGGAAAAAATTAGAAAAACCATTAAAGATTCAAATCACCGATGGATCTATACATCCTTTACATTTTGTAGCCAAACGAATTACTTTAATCATCCAACAAAAATTATTTATCATTCCAACTATATACCAGCAAGAAACTGGTCTTGATATGATCCTAGGAGATAATTTCTTACACTTATATTCTCCCTTCTGTCAATACTTAGATTATATATCACTCAAAACACCATATATCAAGAATAACCAATTGCATGAAATACTAGATATCCCAATTATTCACTCTTCTGACTGTATTTATTCCAAAAAGCACTCAAAATTTAACAGACTGAAACGTGGTGAGATCCCAGAGACAGTATGTCAAAAAATTCGTCAAGTATTAGTTAATTTAGAACCAGGACGAAAAATATCAGCCCATATTGAAGAACTTTTAGAAAAAAACATGCAGTGAAAATCCTCTTGACCCAAAAATTAACAAAAATACAAACTTAATTGAATTAAAATTAAAAGACTCAACAAAGGAAATAAAATGTAAACCTATGATTTACACAAAACACGACAGAGATGAATTTACAAAAGATATCAAAGAAATGGAACATAAAGGATTAATAAGACCGTCAAAAAGTAAACATTCTTCTCCAGCATTCTATGTTGAAAATCATAATGAAATTAAACGTGGAAAAAGGCGAATGGTAATTAATTATAAGCAAATGAATGATGCCATGGAAGGATATGCATATTATTTACCAAGAAAAGATTTAATTATTGAACAAATAAAAAATATGAATTAGTTCAGTACTTTCGATTGTAAGTCATGATTTTATCAAATTAGGCTTACAGAAGAATCCAAAGCTTTAACAGCATTTAGTTGACTTCAAGGACAATATGAATGGAATGTACTTCCAATGGGAATGAAACAATCTCCAGGCATTTTTCAAAGACGAATGGATTCAATACTTAAAGAATTTAAAGATTTTTGCCTTATCTATATTGATGATATATTAGTCTTCACGAACAAAAATTTAAATGACCATTTTAATAAAGTAGAATTAATACTTAATAAATGTCTAAAACATGGAGTAGTTTTAAGTAAGAAAAATGTTGTTTTAGCTCAGAATAGAATTAATTATTTAGGATTAGAAATTGAAAAAGGAAAAATAATAATGCAAAAACATGTACTAGACAAACTTCAGAACTTTCCAACCAAATTAAAAGATAAAAAGGATTTACAACATTTTCTTGGTTTATTAACGTATATTTCCAGTGAAGGATTTATTAAAGACCTTGCCAGAGGCAGGAAAATACTTTAGAAAAAATTAAAGAAAGATGCTATCTGGTCATGGACAGAGGAAGATAAAGTAATAATTTCAAAATTAAGGCACTTATGTCAGGATCTTCCTGAATTATATCATCTATCAGATGATGATGCAATTATTATTGAAACTGACGCATCCAATGAACATTAGGGCGGTGTTATGAAGGCAAAACCCCCTTGATAAAAGAAAGAATTACTATGTCGATACATGTCTGGAACATTTTCAGACAATGAAATTAATTATCCTACTCACGAAAAGGAAACATTAGCACTAATTCGGATGTTAGAAAAACATCGGATTTATGTGCTTGATAAAGAATTTATTATCCGAACGGACTCTACTTATATTGCAGGTTTTAAAAACATTAATCACAAAGGGACTTATAAACAAAGAAGATTAATCAGATGGCAAATGAAGCTCGTCGAGTACAACTACTCAATCTCACACATTAAAGGAGAAAAGAACGTTCCTGCAGATATATTATCTAGAGAATGGAACGAACAACATTAAGGATGATCATACAACAACTGGAACTCAAGGAAGCATTAAGAGCTCAAAAGCTGAAAGAATTAGAACTCATTGAAGCATATATCAAAGTCCTTAATTTACAAATAAAAGCTGAAGGTTTTCTTGCAGAAGCACTTCAACAAGAAGAGAAAAAGACCCACAAGTGGTACGTAATCTTTAATGGACCATTTCTAAGAATTTACGATGATTGGTTCAAAGCAGCACCACATTGCCAAAAGATTTGAGGAGTCTTACATAAGTTTTACTCAACTAAAGAAGAAGCAAAGAAGGCGCTAAAGGAATATTTGGAAAAAGAAAAAGAGAAAGAATTCTATCTTGGACCAAGAACTTTAAAAGCAACCAAGAATCCACCAGTAAAACAATCACCATTCAAAATTCTAGGGAAAATTCCTTCTTCTCTAGATAATTTCCAAATTACCTCCCGGAAAGATCACGAGTTAAAAATTCAATTTTCAAAAGAAAATTTTTGGGAAAATTTCCAAAGACTAGTAAATTGGAACGACAAAGAAAAAGTCAATTATTTTTACATAGTTGATTAAAAGCTTTTCAGAATCAAGGCCATTATTCTCCCTGGAGCACCACCATTACTGACATTCAATATGTTCTAATTCGAATTTATTGATTGTCTATACTTAAGTTTAAATCTAGAAGAAATTAATTTATTCCTGTATAATTTCAAAGAAGTAGTTCAAATGTTCAAGAAGAATATAGCCAAAGAAAGAAGTATCTATTTGAAGTTCTACTCAGCCTACTCGGACTTCATCACTAAGCAGCAAGGAAAGCACTTAGTATATGTGGGAGTTAGTAATAATAACTTTCCATTAAAAGACGAGCCATATGGAGCTGTCTATGATGAAGACCAAATCACTCAGATTTTGACAAACCAACTGGCAAGCATTTACTCACAATGTGAAGGCATTGGAAAGGAATCTTTTATTAATACCTTATACAAAGCACCGACAACTTTATTACTTAGCAAAACAAGTGGTAAAGTAGTAAAAGAAAAGGACATGAACCTAGTGACAAGCTTTGAATTCCCTTTCTACGCATTTCAAGGACCACTAATGGAATATAGGCCAACTGTGCTTAACGGCCTATGTACAATGATAAGGACTAATGGAAACCATGCATGTGAACGATATGTAAAAGGAAAAGAAGTGGCAGACAAAATAGCCGACACACTTAAAGAAGACAGCTTATCAGACGAAGTAATCATAGAAGAGTGATGTAAGCCTTTACGTCACTATTTAAAATTTATTAAGTTTCTGATGTAAGCACTTACGTCTGTAAGGACACTCTTGTAAATTAGCTCCAGGCGCCCTAGCCTATAAATAAGTCCTCTTATGCTGAGGCAAGATAGAGTTTTTCATCTTTAAAAATTCTCAAACCTTGCGAGTGTTTTCCTCAGGAAAACTTTGTACTAGTCTCCCATAAGAGCTAGTCGGGCACTTGAGAGTGTGTCCAACCTTTTGTACTTATAATCACTTATAAATAAAAATCCTTGTTTCTATCCAGTTCATCTAAATACTTTTTTATATTTATTCTTCAAAATTAATCACTCTATTTACGGAAGCAGCAGTGGGCTTATCAAAGATCTCGAAAGAGAAGGAGAGCAGTAGATCCTTATAATCAAAAACAGGTACGTTTATCAAACTCATTCCAGATAATTACTGTCAATATCATATACTAGGAAGAGTAAATGGAATTATTATGCCTATACTTATTGACACTGGATCATGTCTAAGTTATGTAAGTAAAGATCTAACAAATAAAATAGAAGTAGCAAAACCACGAACAATAGTAAAATTCAATCAAGAAGAAAATACATTTAGAGAAAAAACGAGAATACAGATTTATTTAAATTCATAAATAAATATTCAAACTGAATTATATGTTTCAAACCAAACAAATACTAAACTATTATTAGGAATAGATTTTCTTGAAGTAGTAAAATCATACGAAAATAAAATCTGAAAAACTAATAATAACTCTAAACAATATAAGAATCGAAGTTCCAAGAATTCATCTAACTATTTATGCAATAAAAGATTACCTAATTAAATTCTTATAATGGAAATAGAAAAACTAGATGATATTGAACATTTACATACTATTGAAGAAGAAGGAATTATGAAGGAAGTATTTTAATAAATAAAACTCTATTTAGAAAAATACAGAAAGAAGAACTCGACTTAACAAAAGATGCAAATATGGAAGGAAAAGGAAAACTTAAAGGAATACTAAAAAATTGTAATCAAAGAAAAAATATTATTTACTATGGAAAACTAAATAATGAAACACCTATGGATATAGCAAATGCATAGGGAAATATGTGTCTACAATTATTAAATAAAAAGAAACTTATGGAATTAAAAGGAAAGATAAAGAAAGAAGAAGATAGAAGAAAAATCGGATATATTCATATAGGAGCAGTACAAGTATTAATTAAATCAACTTTTCAAGAAGAAATTAATTCACCAATAAAATTAATATTAAAAGATGAAAGAATTAATGATCCGAAAGATAAAATATTATGAATAATAGAAGGCAATTTAGCATATAGAAAATTAAAATTTGAAGTAAGACCAAACATTGGAATACCATTAAATACTCAAAGATTAGAACAAACTCTAACTTTAGAACATAATTTTTTAAGAAAAACTTTAATGAAACCAGGAGATAAAATATTTTCAATAACTTACTGTGTTAGTTATACATTAACAAACTCACATCATAGTATAACATTTAAAAAAGTGATAAAATAGATATATCATACTTATTTACGTAAAATTGGAAAAATTTATTATCTAAGGAAAAATGAAATAATAGAATTAAGAATATTCTGTAATAAACCAAAATTATTAAAATTTAAAGAAGAACAGATCCCAAGACCAATTAGATTTAATGAGCCTGAAAATACTAATGAAGAAAAAGAAATTAATAAATTAGCAGTACAAGTAAACGACTTATCACAATATTTAAAACAGAGAATATGAATAAACTACTTATAATTAGAAAAATTAATCAAAAATTTAAAATTAATCAAAAATTTATGGGACCAAGAAATTGGTATCAGAGCAAGAATTCAAAAGAATGAATAAAAATAAAATTTTAAAAATGAAAAGAGAAAAAGAATTAGAAATTCAACATACAATTAGTATATTATAAGAATTAACTGACCAATAGAATACTTTATAAAAAGCAAAAGAATAAATAATGAACAAAAAGAGAGAAAATAAAAAGAATAAGTCAACATCTTATCAGGATATATGATCTACTGCAAAAAGAAAAATAAACAAAAGAAAAATTTAATGATTTATTAGAAAAAGAATACCCTAGAGAAAGTTCAAATTCTACTTAGAATAATAAGTTTTTTTTTTTTTAAAAAAAAGGAGCTGATGCCACCGGTGCACTCATGTTTTATGAGCCACCGAAGTAGCCACCTTAAAAATAACATAAATTCATCCTATACCACGATGATACTCCAAGGAATCTTCTGCATGTACCGTGTCAATATTATGTATTTGTTTGACAATATCTAAGGTAAATAAAGCAGCATAGGAATGAGAAAATAACTAAATTAAACAAAGAGATATCGGATGAGTTGAAACAATCCATGCAACGGATAAGATAACTAGTTTCACTCGTATAATGACTTGATAGTGCATGAATTTCTCATGATATTCTTTGGCCTTTGAACACTTAAGAGGTGTGTGTTTTAAGGTGTATAATTACATTTCCAAGGACATTCTCATAAATGTTATTATGATTAGGAATGCTATTCCTAGATAAATTCGGAAGGAGAATGCTGAGAGACACTCGAGCTTTTATACGCTTGAGCCCCTTAGCCGTTGATGGCATAAAATGTTGAGTTAAGTGATATTTTAAAAAGTTTTATTTTTATTATTGAAAAATAATTAATCCTCTTAACACATTCTCTTAATAATTTTTTTAATTATTAAATAAAAAAATATTAAATGTTTTTTATTTTTTAAAGATATTTATTGTATTTAATTAATATTTTTTTATTAAATAATAAAAAAATTATTAAGATGATATTTTAGGAAGATATAATATAACTCTTTATTATTTGAATGAAATCTGTAGGCTAGAGGAGCGAGTACACAGACGCTCGAGTGCCACACAACATTTCCCAATTCAAAAACATGTTTAGTTATTATTTATTATTTTTAGGAATATTTTTCAAAAACATGAGAAAGAAAGTAGGAGAATGTGAGAGTGGATATTAATGGTGGTTGTTTTAATCATTTACAAGATTATTTTCATTGCCGTATCATGGGAAATTAAAACAACATACTCAACTCTCATAGTAGGAATAAAAATTAGGTAAAACATGGAAATATGACTTTTATATAAATCAATGACGCCCAAAAATATTTTTTTAAAACTTATACCAAATGTGAGAATGTGTTATTCTGAGGTTCACATTCCTAGAAATAAATTGACAACCCTTTAAACAAATGCAACCTTAGAGCATTGTTCTCAGTATAGCGTAAAATCTAGCTAAACCTATCAACGTATGTTTATCCGAATAGAAGAGGTTCGAGTTTCTTGAGTAATTTGTCTTAAATTTGATCTTAATATTTATATATATGAAAATAACACTGTTAAGAAAAATTTTTACTTAAACTTCTAATTATGTCTTGAAAAATTAATTTTTTAACTATCAAATAAAAAGATACTCTAAAAAAAAAAGGAAGAATCTAGTTAAACATCGTGCTTCAAGGCTCTTTCAAATGTAATGCGACATTAATTAGCACTACTCTTAGAAGCAATTTCGTTGAATTCAAATGTGAATCTGATACTTGTAACAAAAAAAAAGGTGAATCTGATACACGTTTATCATGTGTGTCTATTGAAGAATTCTCTCTCTTCAAACCAAAAAACAAAAAATGAAGAATAAGTTTCCCTTTGCATAAACAGCGTATAGTCGTAGCTTCATGGACTACTGTAAACTATAAAAGTGAAAGAAAAACCTCACGATTTAGTTATTAAAATGGGGAAAAAAATTATCATTTGATAATCAATGTGCTGAAAGAAATTTTTAGCTTAATTTTTATTTTTTAATTAAACGAAACTAAACGTCGTGCCTATTATATACTTGCGGTCGCGATTAATATTAATAACTTTAGAAAGGTATTGGTCATTTGGTCTTCTTTGACGTTATCTCTTGACTTCGACCAGTCAGAAGTTGTGTATTTCTTGTAATTGGCTTCTAAAAGTCGGCATTATCAGTTTCAAATAATGACAAACATTCAGTTCGGTACGTTAAAAATAGTCAATAATTAATTAATAATTTATTTATAGTTAAGGTTTTTTTAACAAGTACTTTTAGATTATATTTGGATATTTAATAATTGATAGAATAGAATAGAATGGGATGAAATGGAATGTAATGAGATAGAACGAAATGGGATAAAAGTATTATTTCATTGTTTTGATATTTTAAGATGAAATAGAATAAAATTACTATTTCATTGTTTGGAAAATGGATGAAATGGTAAGAGTTAAAACTTTATTTTTTTTAAATTATCCTTATTATAAACATACTAATTTTAGGATATGAGGTTAATGTAATAAAATTCTAATTATAATTATAACAGAAAAGATGATTCTATCTCATACCCTTCAAATTAAGAGGAAGAAAATTAATAGTTTGTAGTGAGATAGGATGGGATCCATCCCACCCTCTTCCATCTCATTCCATCATTTTTTAATATAACCAAATAATAGAACTCACTTGCATCTTATTCCATTCCATTCTATTTCATTTAGTGACATCAATCTAAATATAGCCTTAGTGTATTGGTTAATAAATTAAAAATATTTTTTTTAAAAAGTAAAAATTTTAAAATCTTAATGTATTAAATGTATTGCTTTCAATAAAGACTTTTTTCTTTGATTCTTTAACATATACGTATATAAGAAAATAAATATATAAGTAAATAAGTAACTCCCGATGTCTTTTTCTTATGAGTCAATAAAATATAACTTATACTCAAAGAGATATATTATAAGGGAAAGGTAATCGAATCATTAACAAGTATATAGAAAATAAAATAAAATAAAAAATATTGACAAAGATCTTTTCAAAAATTAGAAGTTTTCCAAACCTTAAAACAGAGTTTACATAACTTGGTTGTAGAATCTGAGAAATAAGTAAAAATATGCAATAGTCAAAGAAAGTTTAAGAGTATGTTTGAGATAGATTAAATTTTTCTCCAACATATGTTAATTGACTGAAAAAATTGTTACCAAGAAAAATGGTATGTTTGGTTTTTTTATCAAAAAGTTGTTGATGCAAAAATTAATGTCATCAATAGCATTTTTTAAAAGCTAATTTTTAGGTTATTTTTAAAAATTTATTAAAATTATTTTTAATAGTAATATGTAAATATCATTTTATGCTCAATTAAATAATTTTTAATCAATTAAATATTTTTTAAATTATTTTATACATATTTTGATAATTTGATATATAAAAATAATTTTTTTATATTATCCAAATAAAACAGATTAACTTAAAATTACTTTTTTAACTAACATATTCAAACATAATTTTTTTTTCTTATAATCGATTATAAAAAAAATTTATATAATAATCAATTATTAAAATAATCTAATTTTTATAATTATCTCAAACACATACTAATTTTAACCAACTTAATAAGATAAAATAATATAATAACTTCAAAAGAAAGTGTTGAACTTTATCTATCACTCATTGTTTATAGTGCTAAGACTGCAATTAATGATCTTGACATATGTATACAAGCAAACTTCACAAAGAGTGATTGAAGCCACTAATCAAGTGAGACATGAGTAGTCTGGATAGATTCTGAAAAAAAAATAAAAGAAGTCGAGGTGAGTTTATAAACTCAATGAACAACGCCTAATAATCAAAATTTACTTACCAAACAAAACTTATACTTTATATGCAAGTAGAACTTAAAAGAACTACTAACGCAATACCCAAGCATCAATTTAACCCAATAATGTTTTAATTTCATCTATTAACTAATTTATTTCGTGTCAGAAATCTTTCACAAAAGTTAGAGAGATTCATATAAACAGAGTTTAACCCTAAGTAGTTCTGATCGAGCACCAACTACACATTTATTCAACCATTTACATTTTCAAAGTTTAACTCTTAAGTATTTCAAGTCAGATATCAACCAATATTGAAATAGACTAATCATATAGTATTAAAAAAATTACTGCAAATAGAACTATTGAGATTAAAATTTATGAAGAGAGTATTGAAATAAAATGAAATGAGCTCACTATACTATCTAAAAGGAATGTAATATATTAAAGTAAGCAACTACTCGAATGTATTGACAAGCCACGTCACTAATAAAATAGGTACAGTTAGTACACACTAATTCAAAGCAAAAAATCCCAAATTTATTAATCTTTACAATTTCTTTTCATTCCAACTAAAATTCTGTAACATTAAAAAATATTTTTCCTTTTTAAATAAAATAAAAAGACAATACGCAATTCGACACCATTCAATATATATATATATATCCACTTCCTTTTGACGAGCTACACCATTCAATTTGTATATCAAAAATGATGTTATTAGATCATTATTTTCAAATACCATTTTTTACACTATTTTTTAAATGATTATGATTAAATAAAAATAAAAATAATAAAATATGATTAATAATATATGAATTAATATAAAAAATAATGTGAAAAAAATTATAGTAAGAAAATCATTAATTTTATATATATATATGAGATATATATAATGAAAAGAATTTTTATTATAAAAGATAAGATGAATAAATTTTGATCATATAATTATACATAAATTATCAAAATTAAAAGTTACTTAAAAATTATATGATAACTTAGAAAAGTCATATACATTTATATTTTAATTTTAATTATTTATATAAAATTTAATGATCAAAATTATTTCTCTTATCTCTTATAATAATAATAACTTTTCCTACCAAATACGTTCCACGTATATATAACTTAAGAAGCATTGTGTATATCAGAAAGGCAACGTAAATCCTAACTAAAAACTTTCCAAACAGTATCCGTAAGCCTAATAGCCAATACCTATTAAATCGGGGATTTATCTTCTAATAGCTTAATAGGCAAAAGAATGCAATCATGAATTTATTTTCCTTGTCATTTACGATGAGTTAATATCCTATATATAAAGGCGGTAGAAGATGGTGAAGAGACAAAACAGAGCAACGCGTCTGACAAAAACAGAATAAAAAAATGATAAAATTTGGTTTTAATTTAAGAAGGAAACAAGTCCTCAAATTTCTTCTAACTTTATGTTATATATTTATTTTATTAAATTAATAAAATTAAAACAAGTGCACTATAAATAAAGTTAAAATTAAATGAGTACAACTACCTATTAATATCACGTATTAGGATAACACAACTACAACCAAGCCATCCACTTTTTCGAGATAAAATTGACAAAGGAGCAATTTGAGTGATGAAGTGTTCTGTATTCGTGTTACGGAACGTTGCTCACTTTCTCCACATTCCAATACTAAAGCTCATCAATAAGGTACTGCTCTACCACTTACTTTTCCTGTCGCTAGTTTTTTATTTTTTTCATTTTTTGTTCATTTTGTTGGATTCTTATAACTTGTTGAATTATATATATATATATATATATATATATGGCAATTTCAAAGAGAGCACGACATTCAGTAGTTTACAAGAACCCAACAAAATGAAAAAAAAATGAAAAAAAAAAACTAGCGACAGTAAAAGTAAGTGGTAGAGCAGTACCTTACTGATGAGCTTTAGTTAACTTGAAGAGAAAGTGAGCAACGTTC
This sequence comes from Ormosia semicastrata, assembly GCA_029884595.1. Taxonomy (NCBI): domain Eukaryota; kingdom Viridiplantae; phylum Streptophyta; class Magnoliopsida; order Fabales; family Fabaceae; genus Ormosia; species Ormosia semicastrata. The sequence goes on along the minus strand of JAQQTO010000057.1, from coordinate 55,251,427 downwards.
AGTAACACGAATACAGAACACTTCATGAATGAAATTGCTCCTTTGTCAATTTTATCTCAATAAAAGTGGATGGCTTGGTTGTATTTGTGTTCTTGTAATACGTGATATTAATTAGGTAGTTGTACTCTATTAGTTTTAACTTTGATTATAACTCACTTGTTTTGGTTTCATTGACTTAATAAAATAGACACATCACATAAAATTATAGAAAGGATTGGAGAGGGCTTGCCTTCTTTTTGAGTTGAAGTCAAGTTTTGTCCATAAAAAAATTCTCGTCACCTTATTCCCAAGAATTCCTCCTACAAAGGGAATCAGCCAGCTAAAGTTGCAATAGATGGAATCCTAATATAGTTACCAAGCATTCTTCAATTGTTATTGAATAAACCCTCAAAATCCTGGAGAATAGATGTAGCAGTGACTGATAAGAGAGAGTTTATGGGTATGGGATAGGTAGTGGTGATAAATGGGAAATAAGAGATAATGTTATCTATCTTTAGACACCCCAACACACCATTTCACTTATTCCTTCCCCCCTTCCCTTTTTGGGTCTTACAATTCTTTTCCCTTAAAATTAAAATTTGTCCTCAAATTTTGAGAGTAGGGCAAGTAAAAGGAACATACCTAATCCAAAAATGGGTAGGGATGTTCTTGTCTCATAATTTTCTTAGGCTCCCATATAGCTTCTTGCCCCTTATGCTATTGCCACAATACTTTCACTAAAGGAACGTTTTTTGAACGAAACTTCCTCAAATTGATGATCTATTAGACTATAGGTTTTTCAACATAGGACAAGTGCGAGTCAATCTCCACATATTGAGGTTGGAGAACGTGAGTCGCACTTAGAAGATACTTCCGAAGCATAGATACATAGAAGACCAAGTGTACCTTATCCAAGTTAGGAGGGAGGGCTAACTCATATGCTACAGCTCCCCTTCGCCCAAAATCTAGAAAGGTCCAATGTATCTTGGGCTAAACTTGCCTTTTTTTTCAAATCTCATTATGCCTTTAAAGGGAGAAACTCGAAGGAACACATGGTCACCCACCTCAAACTCTGATTGCCTCCTTTTGTTATCAACATAAGATTTTTTTGACTTTGAGCCATTTTTTATTTTTCCCGAATAGTCTTCACTTTTTCCAAAGAGTCTTGCACTAGATCTAGTCCCATCAACTATTGCTCTCTTATCTCAAGCCACCCTATAGGGGACTTGCACTTTCTGCCATATAAAGCTTCAAAAGAAGCCATTTGGATATCATTATGGTAGTTGTTATTGTAAGCGAATTCCAAAAGAGGCAAGTGTTGTTCCCAACTTCCCCCAAAGTCTAAAACACATGCTTTGAGCATATCTTCCAGTGTTTCTTTTAGATTGATCATCCATTTGTGAATGAAAAGTTGTACTAAATGCAATTGGCTTCCTAAACCTTCTTGAAATGATCTCCAAAATTTAATTGTAAACTATGATCCACAGTCAGAAATTATAGAGACTAGAATCCCATGTAGTGTCACTATTTCATCAAAGTATAGCTTAACATACCGTTGAGATGTGTAAGTGGTCTTAACTGGAAGAAAACGAGCAGACTTGGTCAACCTGTCAACAATCACCCAGATAGAATCGTACTCTTTTTATATTCTCGATAGTCCTGTCATGAAGTCCATAGTAATCCGTTCCCATTTTCCATTCTGGAACCTCAAGGTTTTAAAGTGCTCCAGCTAGTTTTTTATGTTTTACCTTGACTTGTTGACATATAAGACATTTGGCCACAAACTCAACTATTTCTTTTTTCATACCTTCCCACTAGTACGTGTCTCGTAAGTCTTGATACATCTTCGTAGACCCGGGGTGCATTGAAGAAGAATATTTGTGTGCCATCTCTAGTAATTTATTCCTTAGCTCTCTCTTCTCCGACACTATAATTCGATCTTTGTACCTCAAGACTCCATCTTGATCAATACGGAAGTCACCAACTTTATTTTCCTCTATTAACCTCATCTTTGCAATAGTATAGGGATTTGATGTTTGGAATGCCTTAATCTCTTCCACTAGGTTGGATTTGACCTGTATATGTGCCACTAGTATCCCCGATTCAAACGCCTCTAAGGAAACACCATCACTCAAGCATCCTTTTATGTCTTTATTACATGTCTTCTCTCAATAGACAAATGAGATAAGCTGCTCATAGATTTTCTGCTTAGCGCATCAACCACAACATTAGCCTTACTTGGATGGTACAGAATACAGTCACAGTCTTTAAGGAGCTTTAACCACCACCTCTGTCTCAAGTTCAAATCTTTTTGATCAAATATGAACTTCAAACTTTTATAATCTATATAGATTTCACACCTCATACCATACAAGTAATGTCTCCATATTTTCAAAGCAAAAACCACAGCAGCCATCTCTAAGTCATGAATGGGGTAATTATATTCATACTTCTTCAACTGTCTAGAGGCATAAGCAATCACTTTACCATACTGCATCAACACGCACCCCAAGCCAACCTTGGATGCATCACTAAAGACCACAAAGCCATCAATTTTGGAAGGTAAGGTTACGATAGATGCTGACACCAAACATTCCTTGAGTTTCTAAAAACTCTTTTCACATGTGTTGGACCACTCAAACATCTATATCTATCTATCTATCTATTTATCTATCTATCTAAATATATAAAATAGAAATGTGAAAATAAGGAAAATAATACACGTCAGCACAAAAATTTTTGTAGAAAAAATAATTGAGATTTTGTAAATAAAAAATAATTAATCAAAGATAATGATAACAAAATTAAGAACTTAAATTTAAATAAGAAGAAATAAAAAATATAGTATGATAATGTTATTATTAAAGTATACCAAAAATTTTTTTTTATTAAATAAAAAATAGGATAAATAAAAAATAATTAATCAAGGATAATGATAGTCTTTTTCGTATTACGGCCAAGTGGTATCTGAGCCAACTTGTATATACCTCAACTAATCTATCTCTCCAGTCTAATCAAAAGCAAGTCATCCAAACCATAACTAAGAGATTTACAATGATATTTCTTACAACTAGATTCCAAGAAATTGGTGCAACTGTAATTTGAATTTGTAACCGTACGTCTAATCACACACCATATGCTCGTTTATTGCTAGATCAACCCCTTGTGTTATTATTAAGGTTGTCTTTGGACAGAGTATTTCAAAATTTGAGGGAATTTAAAATGCAACCCTTCATTTTCAAAATTCAAAGTAATTAAATTCTCTTCATTTACAAAATTCTTTATCCAAAATAATTATTTTTTTATTAAAGATGTTTAAAACCCTTTTCAGAGTTAATTGGGATAAGTTCAGATATAATAAATTAGACTTGATATATTTTCAAGTAAGGTTTGGAATCAAGCTTTGAGTTGGTCCAACTCAGCCTGATTTATCAAAATATTTTGAAATTTATCAAATCACAAAATCTAATTGCAATGAAGAGATAATATAAATTTAAATATAAATATAACACGTAGTCTAAATTGGACACTAGGAAAAAAAAATGCAGCAATAGAGATTGAAGATGGACATATGAACTGTAGTCTCATACATACTCCGTAAGCCACACTCGTGCAAGAATCACTACAAGTTGCATGGACAGACCTTGGGTTATTGTGTTCTCTACTAGACACATTCTTATCCAAATAACATACCACTTACAAAATCATTTTTCGATATGGATACTATAAATAATAGTTGGTCAATTACAAAAGTGTATTATGGAATCTCAATTACAAATAATATAAAATGAGTCACAGATATAAAGTCAATTATATATATATAAAAGCCAAAAGCTATTACAAAATACTCTCCTTAAGTAAAGCTTCTTCTAACTTGATAATCAGGAAACACATACATTCTTGAAGTGTCTCAAAATCTTGTCCACTCTTCAATGACTTGAACAACCATGAGCTCATTTGTGATATTATTTGCAACTCTTTTTTTTCTTTGTTGAAGTATCCACTAGTCTCCATTTATACACAATCCACAACAAATAGCACAATATTAATAACAATTAAAAATAACATCAACACCTGTGTGTATATATATATATATAAAACAACAACAACATATATATAGCATTGCTGTCCATTTCTGCACTAATGCTTGTTAATGCTTGCCAAGTTAGTTCATACTAGAGGTTCATATGCTATATAATCATCCAAGATCACATCAGGCATCTAAGATATATTAAAAAAAACTAATAAGATAATAACCAAAAAATCAACTTAATGTATAAAAGTTTCAGAAGCTAAACAAGGGATAGTTTTATGCACGTACCCTAATCAGAATGCAGAAGCATATATTGTTTGAAGTAGTTGATTTCTTCTTACATATTATTGTTTGAAGCTGTAAATGCTAAGGATTGTTCTTCGTTTGTAATACTCATAGTGGGAATAAGGTAAGTGTCTGATAGGGTAAGAATAGGTAGAGAGATAGGACCCTTATGAATTACTTCCATAAGAGATCTATCAATAGTATGAATGGAATGAATAGTATCTCTAAAGGAAAAGGAAGAGAATGCATGAGATAAGGAAGTCATATGATTACAACATACAGAATCAAAATACCAACAATTATTACCTAGGGTAATGACTAAGGCAGTAGGAGTATTACCAAATTGAGAAAGGACTTGCTTAATAAGAGACTCAAGATCAGTAGTGGAAAGAGAGATTTGGGGATCTGAGACATCGTTGGCAACTGAAGCTGCAAGCACAGGCTTGGAGAAGGAACTAGTACAAGGCTGAAACTTTCTCTGATAAGACCTTTGTGAATGAGTAGAGTACTGTGGACAACTAGGGCACTACTCAATCAAATATCCTGGAACTTTGCAGTATCTGCATATCTAAGAGGGGTAGGTAAGAGCAATATGACATTTCTTCTTACAAGTATGACACTCTATGATAGAACATTCAGCAAAAACATGACTAATTTTATGGCAACGACTACAAAATTTGCCCCTCTGATGAGTAATTGCAAAGGCTAAATCTACTTTAGGTAAAAGAAGACCTAATGTAGTTTCTTCTGATTTCAAACAAGGAAGTGCATCCTCAAGTATGGGCAAGGGATCCTGATGTAGTAAGGAAGTTCGATCAGGCTCATAGTCATCAGTAAGACCCATCATAAAGTGGATGAGTCTGGTGCGATCACGGTACTGATCATATAGTTTGGCATCACTTTGGTATTTCAAGGTTAGCTCACACAAAATTAGTTGATCCTAGATAGCTTCTATTCGAGCCAAGAACTCATATACAGCTTGCCCAGGTTCTTGTTTTAAACTGTTGAGTTCCTTCAACAGCTAATATTTATGAGATAAATCAAAAATTGTATATTTATATTTTAGATGATCTCATACCTCTTTGGTAATGTCAAAGCGTCCATACTGCAGATGAATGCTAGGAGTGGAGGTGTTTCAGAACCAGGTGATAATCTAATATTTTTTGCTATCTCAATCTTCTATTTTTTTAACAAACTTCTCATCAGTGTCATCTTCGACTTTGACAGGATAAATAATATCACATGTAACATATTGTCGAAGTTTTCGGCCTTTCAGAAAGCCACACATGGCCTCAACCAGTGGGTATAGTTTGAATCATTGAGTAAAACTGGAATAAGCTGAGCAACATCAAACTTTTCCATAGTAACAGAGAAGAATAACAACAAAAAGTGTACTTTTGGGGCTGAATTGACAAAAAAGAATCTCAAAAATGGAAAAATCTCATCGAAAAACCTTATGAAGGGTTTGGTGCCATGTTAGCACTGCCACATCAGCATGTTAGATGACATGTTAGTTAGATGGACCAGGTTAACAAGCCACGTCAGCACTTTTGCCACATCAACGGGTCAACGGGAATCGAGTCGCGGGTCAATGGATCACCTTGCTTGATTTGGTGCATGGGGCACACACATAGAAGCAGAAGGTGGTACGTGATGGCACGTGTGGCAGCAGTTGGAGGTGAGATTTTGGTAGGTGATAGATTAGCGGACAACGGTTCCAACGATGTCGGCGGTGTCAAAAATGGAGTTCGGGGAGCGATGAATTAGAAATGGTAGCGGTGAGGTATTTCGAGGATATAAAATAGTGTCTGAACGGAGGTCTAAAATGGTGTCTGAATGGAGGTCTGAAAGAATGTCTGAACGGAAGTATGGAGCAATGTCTGAATAGAGATTTGGAACAGTATATGAAACGAAATTTGGAATCTAAGACAGAATCTAAAATGAAATATGAAATCTAAGATGGAGTTTGAAATGGAGTCTGGAATCTAGGACAGTATCTGAACGGAGTGAACAATGACAGTCTAGATCGAAAGCCTAGGCTCTTTAATACCAAGTTAGATATAGAAACAGGGAGACAAAATATTGATAATTTGTGTATATTTCTGAATGAATGAATACATGAGGGCTAGCCTTTATTTATACAAGAAGGCTACTGCATAGGAAAGGAAAATAATAAAATATAGTTATGTACTAAATTAATCATAATCATCCTTAAAATTAATCGTGATTAATCATAATCTCAATCATAATTAATCATACTAACATTCATCACAACTTTTTCCACCTTTTTTTTATATATTCGTTACATTCTAATTGCTTTCAGTGACAAACTCCAACCCCAATATGAATACAAAACAAAATCATCAATATGTCATTACGATGGAAAGCCATTATAAATCATAATGCCATGGCATCAACTAGAGGAATGAGAATGTTTTAGTCACTATTGCCAAGTAGTCCTTTCTTACGATTGATAGAATGCTAGCTTGTGACACTCATTTACTTTTTTTTTTTTACATTTCTATGGTATTTGTTTCCCCTTTATTCAAGATCCTCTAATTATTAAAAATTTGAGAGATCAAGTAGTTGGGAACACTTTCACATTTAAAGTTCAGGTTGACTTGTATAAAAATAAGCACATAATACTGACCATTCATTCATGCACAATATGCACTTGATTTCCTTACCTAGTTTGACTTTACGATGCCAATTTTGTAATCAAAACTAAAGCCACTCATTTTCACACAATTGTATAAACTGAGATATTTATGATGATGTTGCAAAACATTACTGCCTTTGTATTGGTATCTTAGGCCTTAAACGCTTAAAGGTTTTGATATAGTTCTTAGTTATCCCTCTGCAGATAGCTAGCTTATTATTTTAGATATCTGGCTTGCTTTTAGTGTGACTGGAGCTTGACTTTGCTAAGTAGTGGCTAATTGAAGGTTGTACATTGCAAATGAAAACATTAGTCCTCTGGCATTTTTCAAGAACAAAATAGTGACATTGCATTGAGGAATTTACCTTGCTGTTCTTGTTCAAAATCCTAGAGTTAGGAGGAATAAGTCCCTTGCATGACCTTCTATTATGATAAATTTTTAGGCATTTGATGCAAGTGATAAAACCATATTTTCTACTTAATTCAGGTGATAAAGCCATTTTTTCTAGGATTGAGGAACATTTTTCTCACTTCATTGTCCAAGTGTGAGGAATCCCCATGTTGGGATCCCTACTTTGGATTGAGGAACATTCTTTTTATCTTATTTTCTAAGTGCGAGAAATTCCTAAGCTGGGATCCTCACTTTAGACTAAAGGACTTTGCTCCCAAACTCACAAACACTTGGACTGTGCTCCAACGTGCCCAAGGACCTTAACTCGCTGAAAGCTCAGTACTAAAACAATTGGACTAAAGAGAGCTATACAAAGTAGTTAAAGAACTAGTTAAAGCCACCAAGTAAGGAACTCCCAACTGATATTCTTACTTTGGGTCACACCTAGAAGACTGCTTAATACCATCCATTTATGCCCAAATACGAAATATTAAAGTCATTATTCCTACTTCAGGATAATATGTCACCTAAGTATGGAACTCCCAACTGACATTCCTACTTTAGGTTATTGTCATAATCAAGGCTTGCTAAACTTAATAACCCTAAACTCATCTCATGAAAGTTCATGGAAAAGCACAAAGTAAAGGAGAACTCTCCCACAAGCCTCATATAAAGTTTCAACTGCCACCCACTACTAGGGGCACTCCAAACAGTCCATCACAAATTCCTGCTAATGTATCACGTGAGGTCCCAATCACTGGGGGCACCTTGTCGTGTTATTACGGATCCCAACTCAAATGCCGAAGGCAACTATTAGGGCCTATTGCTTTTACCACAACTTAATGCATGAGTCAAGGACTTTTTTTTCTACATTTGTTGTATATAAACTAAAGATGTTGGATCGTGGTGGATCCTACACATCCTTCCAACTAGACCCCAACACGAATGGTATAATAGTCTCTGATAGTACGAATATCATAGCTCTACGCAATGGATCATGAAAAAACACCCATTACTAAAGGCAACTTTATGAAGCATCCTTTATACAAGATCTCATATGATAGCTACACTGCGTCACGAAGTGGATCCCGACTTTAACACCTCAAGACAGATCTTTAAGCATGGGGCATATAACGTTCCTGTTGGCCTCTGTATTGAGTACCTTGACACTCCACCCACACGTCAGAATGCCGAGCTGGGAGCATATGTTATGGGTCAGTATCCTGGAGCCAAGCCCAACATGAGCAACCCAACACGACTGACCTAATTACGGCCACAAGCTATAAAAGTCTTCATGGGTAATTACTAACTCATTAAACAAACTACCATCTTATCCTAACTAATTCCTAAAAGATTAGGAGATTTTGAGATCTTATCCATAAATAGCTACTAATTCTAATCTCACTAAAGTAGGATCTCTTCATATACTATTTATCTTGCAAGCAATCTCCCTCTATAAATACAGAGTTAAGTCACTAAGGTATGCATCTTCTTCTATACTTTCTTTTCTCCTAGTGCAGAGTCCTAACTTGAGCGTCAGTGTGTCTTGCAAGTGCACCCCCTCACACTCCATTGTTGTTGCCACTGCAGTAAGGAAGAGACAATCATCAACCACCGCTTAGAGATGAGATCAGGTATACACATCTGATCTCGACTCTGAACAAAATTTATAACAACAATGGCCCTATACCTATACTCATACCCATAATTAGCAAATAAAAAAAATCATAGTAATGGATTAACAATCTCACTTGTTTGTGGTCAAAATCACCATCAACATGCCAATTTGAATTGATTCCACCTTCAATTTTCTTGAGTTTTCTTCAAAGCTTTTGTGGGTTTGTCACCAATAAATTTTGTGTGACCAAATGAATGAGGAATGTCACATTTTATATGTCACATATCACACATGCTTCAACTATTGTTTGACTTAACATAACTGTTTACTTTTTCAAGATTAAATAAGTGTTATAAGTTTAATGTTTGTAGAAGTTCTTTTGGGGGTTAGTTGAGAAAGATCCATATTTTAGAGGAAAAAGTGCATTTTTTCCTTTATTTTTTTGTGAACAGAACTATGTAGTTAATATTGCATTCATATTTTTTTTTGTTTAAATAAGATTTTAGTACCTATAATTTTTATTCATTTAGGTTTTGGTTCTTATGATTTATTTTTTACAATATCAATCCCTATATTTTTATTTATTTGGATTTTAGTTCCTCAGGTATCAATATCTTAATAAGTAGAAACTATAAGGACTAATTATTCATGAAAAATAAAGACTAATGCCTTAATGAATAGAAATTATAGAGACTGAAACCCAAATAAGTGAAAATATATTTAGGGATCGATTTCTTAATGGTAAGGACCAAAACTCAAATTAGTGAAAATATAGGGACTAACGCCCAAAAAATAAACTATAGGAATCAAAACCCAAATGGATAAAAATTATTAGGACCAAAATCTTATTTAAACTTTTTTTTTAATATTAGTAGTCAAGATAAATATGACAAATATAACGTCCTAAGTATAATTACATCATTATCCTTGTGAACTATATTGAAGCATTTAACCCAGGCACATTACATATTCTTCTAAACTAAGCTAAAAGTGAACCTTTTTTTTTGTATTATTCATAAATTGTGACTACCATAACTAATAAGCCTTGTGAATGATTGTTTTGCTTAATTTGGAATAAGCAAGGCTGATTGCCTTTGAAGATTAAAAGTTCACTTATTAAAATTATCAATCCATTATTAGTTTCATTTCAATTACTCATGAGTCCTCTTTGGAGAACTCTAGCGGGTTTCATCGTGTAAGCGGATTATAATAGCACAACTCTACCTATCCAATAAGATCATATAAAAACTAAACATCATATATACATATTAGAAGTTAAAGTGTAGACATTAATACCTACACACATAGTCATCTGTTTGACCTCAGGCAATACATACGTATGATAATCTACTAGATTATCTGTTTTTCCATAACTTTTTGAGTGGATTTTACCGCTTAAGCCCAACTTTTACATTATTTTTATCTTAAAACAACTTTATTTTTATCTTTTTAGTTAATCCATTCTAGCTCGTTAGATTGAGTCATTCTGATTGGAATTATTGGTGTTTTATCTCATTTGCTAATGTGTTGATTGTAGGCACCAAAGGAAACAGGATGAAGCTCAATGTGGAGAAGGAAGGTTGCTGAAGTTCAAGCGCCAGACACCCAAAGTTTGAGCGCCAAGCGCTCAGCATACAGCAGGATACATTTTCTAGAGTTCAGGCGCCAGGCACCCAAAGTCTGAGCGCCATGCGCTCACCCTCCCGAAACTCAATTTTAAGTGGAGTCTTGAGCGCCAGGCGCCCTGCTCATTCCTGATACATATAAAAACCTATTCTTTCTAGAAAGAGGATATCTCTTGGCTGCTGAAAATGGAGGATACTTGGAGAAAACCCTATTTTGGACAGCTCTACGGTGGTTTGAAGGGAGAAGACGTGGAAACGACTTGGACCTTCATCAACTCATAGAGTTTTCTTTGATTTCCTCTCTTATTTTAATTGTTGTTGCTGTTTTCATGTCTAGCTAAATTTCCTTTGTTGGGATTAGGTGAATTTTGATGGATCTTTACTGTTTTTGACATTGGATTCAATTAATATAAGTTGTTATTTCTATTTTGAGTTTATGATCTCTTTTCTTATTGCTTTCTAAAGATTGATCAACTTTGCAATGATTTTTAGGGTTATATATAGAATGGGAATTTGATGTATAACTATGCTATGAGATTATGAACCTTGCTTATCTCTAGGCTAGGAATAGTCATTGATTTGCTCGTTACCTTCTTGAATTCTAAATCCTAATGCTTGTTTCTTTTTGGAATCACCTAAGGAATTAGGGGTTTTATTTAGGAGTAAAGGATCAATTGCCTAAGGAATTAGGATTTGATTATTTTAAAGAATTCAATAACAAAATAGGAATTTTAACTTGTGTTAATCCCAATTGATTTGCAGTAAGTGAACTCAGATGAAACTTGATCCCAACTCTTTCATTAATTGAACTTTTTGTCGTATTGCATATTAAGTGTTTGTTGAATTGCCAAAGATAAAATCTCAAAAATATTGTTATTGCTTTTGTTCTTTCATTGCTATGTTAGTTTCATTAAAGCTCCCTTTGAACCAAAGTTCTATTTGAATAGTAGCTAAGTTCTTGAATTTGTAATTGGTTATTGATCCCTGAGAACGATATCTGATTTTCTCACCGTTTTTATTACTTGACGATCTGGTACACTTGCCGTGGTCTCATCAAGTTTTTGGCGCCATTGTCGGGGATCGATTTTACTAATATCGGTAATATTGAAGGCAGTTACTAGTTTAAGCATTTATCTTTTCTTTCATTTATTCATTGTTGTGTTTAGTTTTCTTTATTTTACTGATTTTAGTACATTTAGAATTTTACATCTAAATTTTTGCATTTTATTTAGTTATCTTTATTCTGACACATTGTCTTCGTTGTATGCGAGGTAAAGTTCATTCGGATCAACTTCTTTTTGATCCAGAAATAAGAAGGACTGAAAGGGCTTTGAGGAAGCAATTAAGAGAACAAAGAAGGAATTTGGATAGAACTCAAATATCTGTTGAAGACATGGCGGACAAAGGGGAAAACAGATCCCCCACTGGAGAAAACAATGGAGAAAATGTGGATCCTCCACCACCACATCAACCTACTAGGACTCTCATGGATTACTCTATTCCTAGCATGGATGGGTGTGGGGCTAGCATAACCAGACCTCCAGTTCAAGCAAACAATTTTGAATTGAAGCCAGCTCTACTCCATTTGATTTAGAACAATCAGTTTGGGGGATTCGATACTGAGGACCCACATGCATATATACAAGGGTTCCTTTAAATTTGTGATACTGTGAAGTTGAATGGAGTGAGTGAGGATGCCATTCGTCTAAGATTGTTCCCTTTCTCTGTGAGGGACAGGGCTAAGAGTTAGTTAGATTCATTGGCAAGGGGAAGCATAACTACCTGGGTAATTTTGGTGCAAAAATTTTTGACAAGATATTTCCCTCCGTCCAAGGCTGCAAAATTGCAAAGTGATATCACATCATTCAGGCAGCTTGATAGGAAGTCTCTCAGTGAAGCGTGGGAGAGATACAATGAAATATTGAGGAAATGCCCACACCACTGTTTTGACTTCTGGATCCAGGTGCAAAGCTTTTATAATGGCATACTACCTCAAACTAGAGCAATGGTTGATGCTGCAGCAGGCGAGGCCTTGAACTATAAAACTCCGGAAGAAGCTTGGGACCTGTTTGAAATGATGGCCAATAATGACTACCAAAGAAATGGGGAAAGAACAGTGGGGAAGAAAGGGTACTTGGAGGTTGATTCAATTAATGCACTTTTAGCTCAGAACAAAATCTTGACTCAACAACTTGAGAATCTCACGAAGAAGGTTGACACTCTTAAAGTGAATGCAGTAAGTAATGCGCCCTTGTCGTGTGATTTTTATGGAGGAGAACATGAGAATGTAGATTGTTCGGGTAATATGTTTGGATCTCCATCTCAAGAACAAGTCAATTTCATGAATAACCCTCCAAGGCAACAACACAACCCCTACTCCAACACTTATAATCCGGGGTGGAGGAATCACCTTAACTTTTCATGGAGTAATCAAGGTAATCAAGGCAACCAAGCTCCACAAAGACAACAATTTTCATACCAAGGTCCTCCTCAACACTCTTCGCATTAAGGTTCTTCATCTCAACCTCCACCTATTGAGAATAAGGCTTCTTGGGAAATAGCTTTGGAGAAACTAGCTTCTCAAACCTCCTCTTTTGTCCAAAAGACTACTGATTTCATGGATGAGACAAGAGGTGTGTTTAGAAATCAAGATGCGTCAATCTGTAATCTAGAAACTCAAGTGGGCCAGCTTGCAAAACAGATTTCGGAGAGACTTCTAGACAGTCTGCCCAGTGATACTATGGTAAATCCAAGGGTGCGATGTCATGCAATCACTTTGAGAAGTGGTAAGACTTTAGAAGAAGACAAGAATAAAGCATCTGGATCTGCAAAAAATCAGAGTGAAAATATTGAGGTTCCGAGTGAAGAGATTTTATCTCAGAGTGATAACAAAGAGGTTGAAGTTAAGGAGGAACAATCGAGAGTGCAAAGAAGAAAAAAAGACTTGGAGCTAAAGAAAATAGTTGATCCTTTACTCTATGCTAAACTTCCATATCCTCAAAGATTTAAGAAAGAGATTCAAGAAAGGTAATTCTCCAAGTTCTTAGATGTCTTTAAAAAGTTACAGATTAACATCCCTTTTGCTGAAGCACTTGAACAGATGCCCTCTTATGCAAAGTTCATGAAGGACTTGCTATCTAAGAAGAGAAAGTTAGAAAAAGATGAAACCGTAGTACTTACTGAGGAGTGCAGTGCAATTATCCAGAGGAAGCTACCACCCAAGTTAAGGGATCCTGAAAGTTTTAATATCTCTTGTACTATTGGGGAGTTGAGCATTGATAAGGCTTTATGTGACTTGAGAGCTAGTATTAATTTGATGCCATTGTCTATCTTGTGCAAGCTGGGAATTAATAAAGTTAAGCCTACAATGGTTTCTCTTCAACTAGCAGATCGATCAATTAGACATCCGTATGGTATTGTAGAAGATTTGCTAGTAAAAGTTGACAAATTTATTTTCCCGGTTGACTTTGTGGTTTTGGATATAGAAGAGGATGCTGATATCCCGCTTATTCTTGGGAGACCATTCCTAGCAACATCAGGAGCATTGATCGATATACCTAGAGGAGAGCTTGTTTTGAGGGTGGATGGAGATCAAGTGATTATAAATGTTTTTAATAAATCTGTCCCAATATCAGATCTTTATGCCCCTGTTAATTGCATTCAAAATAAATCTCAAAAGGGGTTGGTTGGTAAGAACTCTTCTTCGTCCAATATTGTTGACTCTCCCACTCCCAAGATTGTTGATGAAAATGAGAAAGGTCCTCCTCTCTCTGAGACTGCTGGTACAGAGAAAGGTTCTCCCCTTATCCATGGTTCACTGAAAGCTAATCACTTATCTATTGAAAAATTGAGACCTCCATGGCCTGATGAAATTTCGCATGCTAAGGTGTATTCAGAACAACTAGGTTCAAGTCAAGTTCCAAACGCCTTTGGAGGGGATTGCAAGGTCAATGACCAAGAATGGTGGCAAAGGTCTGAGAAAAGAAAAGTGTCATCCTACTTCTCTTGTTTCAAGCCACCGTGATGAGTTGAAGAGGCAACGTCGAGCTAAGGACATTAAACAAGCGCTTCATGGGAGGCAACCCATGCTAGGGAGTTTTCCTAACTTTACTTTTGCATTTATTTATGTTTTTCTAATCTTTCTTTTGTGTTGTTAGCTTTGTTGCATCTTTAGTGTGTTGGTTAATTTTAGAATTGTGTGTGTAAGTGCTTTTATTTAAGTTTGGAGTGTGTGAACTCATTTTGTCTTTCTACTATTCTTTTCATGCATGATTTGCAATTTAGTTAGATGCGTTTTCCAATTGACGTCTTTGAAAAATGGGGGGAATGAATTGCTTAGGCTCTTAAAAAAAATTTCTTTTTGCACAATTCTGCAGAAGAGTCCAGGCGCTAGGCGCCTACTCTTCAAGCGCTGGGCGCTATCTGGAGGTCCAAAAAAAAATAGGACTCTGTGAGTTGGGCGCTAGGCGCCACGTACATTGGCACCAGGCGCTGGTTCATCCCAAGAAAAAGGTCTCTCGGCCTTATGAGCGTTAGGCGCCCAGAACCCAAGTGCTAGGCGCTGTTTATTGGAAAAGGTGGATGGCCTCTTGGCCCATCAAGCGCTGGGTGCCTGATATATGAGCGCTAGGCGCTACTTGTTGGAAAAGGTGGATGGCCTCTCGGCCCATCAAGCGCTGGGCGCCTGATATATGAGCGCTAGGCGCTCAGTTCTCTGTTAAAAAAAATTTTGCTAAACTCCTCTACTTCTTTACTTCACGCAGCACACACTCCTTCACTCCTCACTATTCTTTTTCACTTTCTTACACACACAGAACAGAGCCCCCTACATCTAGCTCTCCTTCACTCTCACCATTTTTATTCTTACTCCTTCTCTTTTCCCTTAGTCACGTCTCTCTCACGCATTCTCCCTCACACATTCTTTCTCTCCTTGCGTTTTCTCCATTTTCGTGCTCTCTTCCTCTCCTCTATTGTTGCCATCTTGTAAGATATGCTCTTTTGCCCAAAATATCTTTCAAGTTGACCCATAGATTTGTTTGGCTTTTGCTCATTCTAAAAATTAATGGTGGGTTTCCTTTGATATTTTTGGATGATGAGTGTTTTCAATTTTTGGGTTAATTGCATGCTTAGGGTTTGAATGTGTCAATTTGGGTGTTTTGTGTGAAATGCATTTTATGATAAATTAATGATTTAATCTTGCAATTGAGAGCATTGTTAACTTAATTCCATTGTTAGATTCTTGAGATTAATTGTAAATGAGGTGGAATTATGTTAAATTGCATGGTTAGGGTTAAGATTTGTCAATTTGAGGATTGCTGAGGTGTTAGGGATTTTGAAGATTTATGAAAGTAGTGATGAAATTAAACCTTCCATTAAGCTATTGGATTATTCAATTTTGGAATGTAGGGCTTTAATTTTTGAAATTTTGGGATTATTGTGCTTGTTGGATAAATTGAAGTTTGGGGTTGCATTTGGGTTTGTTCAAGAGGTTTAACTACCTTATGTAGAATGTTTGCACCCCTCAGTGTTATCCCTTTGTGTAAATGTCACCCTAAGCCTATGATCATATTTGAATTTTGGGAGTGGTTTTATCTTCAGCATGTTCAATTATATGGAGACATTGTCTTTTGCATTTCACATGCGCATACAGTTACAAACTGATCTGTCTTAACCATGGTTGCTACATGATCTTGCTCGGGCTTTGTTAGATGCATACTATATACACTGGTTGTGTTCTTGAGTTGCATTACTGACTGTTGGTATTTTGAAGGTATCCTTATGGCTCCAAAGCTTCCTGTCCGGAGAAATTCAAAGAAAAGAAAGTCAGAGGCATCTTTTTCAAGAGGTCCAACTTTTGATGGCACTCGATTCCGAACATAAGAACATGAGAAGAGGTATGAGGCAATGCACAAAAGAGAAATAATTCAAGAGCGGAGATTGGAACTGACTGGTAGGGAAATTGAAGAAATAGATAGAGCAATTGAAACTAGAAGCTGGAGGACTTTAGTTTCCTACTCCAAAATAGCTTATTTCAAAATGGTGAAGGAATTCTACTCGAATGCCTATGCCACAGAAAAAAAAGAAAAAAAATATGAAAGCTTTGTGAGGGGAAAAGGTGTGCCATTTGATCGCAGGACGATAGACACTCTCCTGGGCACAAAGCCATATTGGGTTGGAAACAGCGGTTGGCAGGATCTTCAGCGTTACACAGTGAACACTGAAGGTATTCTTAACACATTATGCCGACCAGGAGCTCAGTGGACGAGCACTAAGGGAGGTCGACCAAAAAAATTGTCCTCCACTGATTTGAAGATAATTCCAAAAATTTGGGCATTTTTCCTGGTTACCAATGTCTTACCCTGTGCAAACAAATCAGATGTCAAGGTGGATCGAGCTCAAATGGTGTTTGCCATAATGGAAGGGTTGAGCATAAACATAGGTGACATTATTGCCTCAAATATCCAAGCCATAGCAAACTCCTCTTCAAAAGCATTAGCATACCCATGCTTAATCACTATGTTGTGTGAAAGAGCCGGGGTGCCCAAAGAAGAGTTTCAGCCCATGAAGAGCCCTTCTTCCATCAACATGGCCTATGTTGTCAAGTTTTGTGCAGTGAATGATGCACAACCAGTGGAAGGTCAAGCACCTGCAAGAGTAACGCAGCTGCAAATTCATCAGAGGTCTCAAAAGCAAAGACTTGCATCACTCGAGCAGTCAATGTCAACTATGCACCACAACATGGAAGCCAGATTGAGAATGATGAACGTGTTAAAAGAAGACAACAAAGGGCTTGAGACTATGTTGCAAAAGTTGGGAGAAAAATTTGATCTTACTTTGGGACCAATAAACTCCAAATCTGATGAAGAGATAAAGAACTATGTTAATTGGAGATCATTTGAGGATGACCAAGCTGAGGGAGATGAAGAAGGAGAAGACCAAGAAGAGGAAGATGAAGAAGGAGAAGACCAAGAAGATGAATCTGCTGAGTCTGGAGAAGGAGATGATGACTAGCCAAGAAAGCCTCAAGGGAAGTAAAGAGTAATGGGGGAATTTGGAAAGGGCTCTTCACAGAGCCCATCAGATAACTTTGACTTCCTTTTTATTTATTTATTTATTCATTTTTGTGTGTGGTAGATTTCCTTTATGTTTGTAGTCCAATTGTTTTATTTTCTTTTATTATGTAGTTGTTCAGTTGAGTCAAGCCAATGTTGAACTGTTTGGAATTTATTATTGTGGGTCCCCATGTTTGATAGTATCATTGTAATGTGAGTCAACCATGCATGCACTGCCTGTTAGGAAAACTTGGAAGCTTTATGAACTTATTTCTTAGATTGTGGTACTTGAATGAGGATTATGATTTCCATGCATGAATCTTATAGCTTATTGTTAATGTACTTGGTGATTTTTGTGATTAGATTTCATAATTCATCATTGGGAGTTGTTTTGAGCCTTCAACATTTCTGCTTTGAAGAGAGGTCACTTGTGAGTTTCTATTCTCCTAGCTTTGCTTGAATCTCATTTGCATGCCGTAACTTGTGCAATGCATCGACATGATAAAGGCATTTTTGTTGTTATTCTAGATAGCCATATAGCCAACCAAATGATATTTGTATCTATTGTGTTGCTCCTTTGAGCCTAATAAACTGAATTCTTTGTTTGACCCATAGAGCATGCCTTAGCCAAAATAATTAATGTCTTATCCACCTGAAAGGAGTAGGTGAGCATTGTATTTATTGACTCTGTGGGTTAATAATGTACAAAGTTTGGGGTTACCATTGTGATTTAAAAAAAAATTGATGGTTATAAAGACAGATTGTTAAAGAAGAAGAAGAAGAAGAAGAGAAAAATAAGAAAAAGAAATGAAAAAAAAATTATATAGGAAAAAGGGAAAGAGAATCAAGATGAGCGTAAATTCATGAAGCGAAGTGTAATGAAAGCCTTAATGCTCACTTATTCTCTAGGGTTTTAGCCTGTCAAATCCTATTTCATCCACCCTTAACCTTGACCTCATTACAACCCTTAATAAGTCCTTTTGATTGTTACATCTGTGAGTTGCGTGCATGCATGTTTGAGATGAAAAGCAAATGCAAGGAGGGTGAGCTCAATAAGTGATGACTGAGGGAAACACAAGCCCAAACACGAGTGACTGAGAGTCTCTTTTCACTTACAGAAAGTTTGAGTGACCCAATTATCAGGTGTACTTTGTTTTCATGTTCATTAGCTTTCAAGCTGTAATTGATCAGTGCATGGTTGTGATGATCCCTATTCTTGACCCTCTGAGTTTCAGTTACACAGTTGAGAGTTCTAATTTTAGGAATGCATATATGAATTGATTTGCTGTTATTTTGATGCTTTTGAATTGTGGGACACTCTTGGTTTATTCTTTTCAGTTCAACGTTGGTGTTTGAGTTGTAGAGTTGTCTTTTTATTTGGCTAGTTTGTTCTTCTGTTTTGCTTGAGGACAAGCAATGTTTTAAGTTTGAGGTGGTGATAATCTACTAGATTATATGTTTTTCCATAACTTTTTGAGTGGATTTTACTGCTTAAGCCCAACTTTTGACGTTGTTTTGATCTTAAGACAACTTTATTTTTATCTTTTTAGTTAATCCATTCTAGCTCGTTAGATTAAGTCATTCTGATTGGAATTATTGATGTTTTATCTCATTTGCTAATGTGTTGATTATAGGCACCAAAGGAAATAGGATGAAGCTCAATGTGGAGAAGGAATGTTGCTGAAGTTCAGGTGCCAGGCGCCCAAAGTCTGAGCGCTAGGCGCTCAGCATACAGCGGGATACATTTTCTGGAGTCCAGGCGCCAGGCGCCCAAAGTCTGAGCGCCAGGCGCTCACCCTCCCGAAACTCAATTTTAAGTGGAGTCCTGAGCGCCAGGCGCCCTGCTCATTCCTGATACATATAAAAACTTATTCTTTCTAGAAAGAGGGGATCTCTTGGCTGCTGAAAACAGAGGATACTTGGAGAAAACCCTATTTTGGATAGCTCTACGGTGGTTTGAAGGGAGAAGACGTGGAAACGACTTGGACCTTCATCAACTCATAGAGTTTTCTTTGATTTCCTCTCTTATTTTAATTGTTGTTGCTGTTTTCATGTCTAGCTAAATTCCCTTTGTTGGGATTAGGTGGATTTTGATGGATCTTTACTGTTTTTGACATTGGATTCAATTAATATAAGTTGTTATTTCTATTTTGAGTTTATGATCTCTTTTCTTATTGCTTTCTAAAGATTGATCAACTTTGGAATGATTTTTAGGGTTATATGTTGCATGGGAATTTGATGTATAACTATGCTATGAGATTATGAACCTTGCTTATCTCTAGGCTAGGAATAGTTATTGATTTGCTCGTTTCCTTCTTAAATTCTAAATCCTAATATTTGTTTCTTTTTGGAATCACCTGAGGAATTAGGGGTTTTATTTGGGAATAAATGATCAATTGCCCAAGGAATTAGGATTTGATTATTTTAAAGAATTGAGTAACAAAATAGGAATTTTAACGCGTGTTAATCCCAATTGATTTGCAGTAAGTGAACTCAGATGAAGCTTGATCCCAACTTTTTTATTAATTGAACTTTTTGTCGTATCGTATATTAAGTGTTTGTTGAATTACCAAAGATAAAATCCCAAAAATATTGTTATTGCTTTTGTTCTTTCATTGCTATGTTAGTTTCATTAGAGCTCCCTTTGAACCAAAGTTCTGTTTGAATAGTAGCTAAGTTCGTGAATTGGTAATTGGTTATTGATCCCTGAGAACGATATCCGATTTTCTCACCGTTTTTATTACTTGACGATCGGATACACTTGCCGTGGTCTCATCAAGTTTTTGGCGTCGTTGCCAGGGATTGATTTTACCAATATTGGTAATATTGAAGGCAGCTACTAGTTTAAACATTTATATTTTCTTTCATTTATTCATTGTTGTGTTTAGTTTTCTTTATTTTACTTATTTTAGTATGTTTAGAATTTTACATCTAAATTTTTGCATTTTATTTAGTTATCTTTATTCTGACCCATTATCTTCATTGTATGCGAGGTAAAGTTCATTCTGATCAACTTCTTTTTGACCCAGAAATAAGAAGGACTGAAAGGGCTTTGAGGAAGCAATTAGGAGAACAAATAAAGAATTTGGATAGCACTCAAATATCTGTTGAAGACATAGCGGATAATGGGGAAAACAGATCCCCCACTGGAGAAAACAATGGAGAAAATGTGGATCCTCCACCACCACATCAACCTGCTAGGACTCTCATGGATTACTCTATTCCTAGCATGGATGGGTGTGGGGCGAGCATAACCAGACCTCCAGTTCAAGCAAACAATTTTGAATTGAAGCCAGCTCTACTCCATTTGATTCAGAACAATCAATTTGGGGGATTCGATACTGAGGACCCACATGCACATATACAAGGGTTCCTTTAAATTTGTGATACTGTGAAGTTGAATGGAGTGAGTGAGGATGCCATTCGTCTAAGATTGTTCCCTTTCTCATTGAGGGACAGGGCTAAGAGCTGGTTGGATTCATTGGCAAGGGGAAGCATAACTACCTGGGCAATTTTGGTGCAGAAATTTTTGACAAGGTATTTCCCTCCGTCCAAGGCTGTAAAGTTGCGAAGTGATATCACATCATTCAGGCAGCTTGATGGGGAGTCTCTCAGTGAAGCGTGGGAGAGATACAATGAAATATTGAGGAAATGCCCACACCACTGTTTTCACTTCTGGATCCAGGTGCAAGGCTTCTATAATGGCATGCTACCTCAAACTAGAGCAATAGTTGATGCTGCAGCAGGCGGGGCCTTGAACTATAAAACTCCGGAAGAAGCTTGGGACCTGTTTGAAATGATGGCCAATAATGAATACCAAAGAAATGGGGAAAGAGCAGTGGGGAAGAAAGGGTACTTGGAGGTTGATTTAATGAATGCACTTTTAGCTCAGAACAAAATCTTGACTCAATAACTTGAGAATCTCACGAAGAAGGTTGACACTCTTAAGGTGAATGCAGTAAGTAATGCGCCCTCGTCGTGTGATTTTTATGGAGGAGAACATGAGAATGTAGATTGTCCGGGTAACATGTTTGGATCTCCATCTCAAGAACAAATCAATTTCATGAATAACCCTCCAAGGCAACAACACAACCCCTACTCCAACACTTATAATCCGGGGTGGAGGAATCACCCTAACTTTTCATGGAGTAATCAAGGTAATCAAGGCAACCAAGCTCCTCAGAGACAACAACTTTCATACCAAGGTCCTACTTTGGTAATCCATGAGAGTCCTAGTAGGTTGATGGAAAAACAGATAATCTAATAGATTATCAACGTACATCAGAAAATATAAATACTACTACGGGCATCAGTGCCCCATACATCATAGCTACATCAATTAATATTAGAGTCCGTGTCAGTTGTACAAAAGTCCTGATAGGCATACATATATCTACCATATATACATATACTGATGTAGTACACTACACAACTAAAAACAACCACATCCTATGTAGCCTATCACAAAACATTCAATAGTCTAGCAATAATGTCAAGCAGGTGGAAACATGATGATGACCCTCGGCAAGTAACTCATATACAATCATACATTCATGTAGACCACTTATGATTTGTTCGTTGGGTTATACACCTACTAGTAGTCAGAGGGCTCCAAATAGATCGATAACAATGACGTTGTCAATCTGTAGTGGCAAGGGCTAGAATAATACTGAAAAATAAACGGGGTGAGAATTCTAAGAATTCCTAATAATTCTAACAAACAAGTGTCATCATGATGATTTCAACTGATGCAAGGTTTTCACAAACATTTACAAAAAATAATTCAAGTGGTGTATACCAAAACAATTAATTATCCCTGTGGTAGAGGTTCATTTTAATATCACAACTCATATAATTAACATCCGGGTTCATTATCAAGTAACTATAACATCACAAAATCAACCACAAGAATAGTCCCAAAGCACAATATCATCCACAGATACTCACAGAAATAATTACAGTAAACACAAAGGAATATCAATCATAATCAAAATACCACAGATATCCACAACAATCAACTAGAATAAATTCTCTAATACACAATGCTTTTCCAATGCAATGCATGTTCTCTTTAATTAATGCAATGCGATGTCATAATTGCTTTTATACCTTATAGTGCTCATTTCATCATCCCATTAGTCATTCCCAGTGGATCCCAAATCTTCATAATCATAAGTAGGAAGTCTCTACTCCACCTACATATGCACTTGGTAATAGGCTGCTTATTAGGTCGGAGCGTTCATCCTATACGTGATCGTGCTTTGCCACACAACCCTATCCCCTATTACTAAGGCCTCACTCATAGTTTGGGAATAGCTCACACGATCACCTCCGTGCATAAGAGGATCATATCCACATCTCTTTCTCATCTAAGCACTAAAGGATTTTCATAGTGTCATACATTTCTTTATCTTTCTGGCCCATTTCAACAATTTCAATAGCATTTCAATTCTTTTCCATGCATGCTCATTATTTAGGCCATGGTACCAGAATGCCAATCAATCAAAATATCGCGCCATCATGAGCAATGCACAAATCACAACAGATAACACAATTTCAGTATAATAGAATTGGCCACATCACATTATATGTCTCATTGCTGAATCTTTCATCAAGAGTATAAAATTTCTTATTTATATATATGTATAAAACATGAGTCAGCTTATCATTCACACGAGTCATCTCATCTAAGTGGTCATGAGACAGCTTAACAAACATGAGTCATCTCATCTAGGTGCTCATGAGATAAGTTATCAAACACATGAGCCAGTTTATCTCTTTTAGTAACTATCTCAACTAAGACTTCAAACATCAACCATTTAGTGCTTTAATCATAACTCAACCTAGTTAATCAACTTTGCCTTAACCTATTTTGATTCTAATTAATCGTGTTATCATTAATTAAGCCTAATTAGCCAATTTCTTTATATTTTTAACTTATCCAAGGTGCTCAACCAGCTTTCTAAGTCCACCATTAACCATCTAATGATCTAATTGGTTTCTAATCATTATCATTAAGCTAGGCAAGTTCATTTGCTTAGTTAAACTTTAGGACACTTCTCTTGGTGCACTAACACCCTAAAGCCTGAGATCTCCACCACATCTAGGCCTCCACAATTTCAACTTACACTCACCATTAATCACCTAATTAAGCTAAACTAAGTAAAATTAAGCTCCAATTATCATGATTTAAAATGAAACCCAACATGGTGCAACTCCCCTAAGGAACCCAAAACATTCATTAACACCAACCTCATCATATGCTCAAAATTTAACATCTAACTCATCCTTTCTATCAAGCTCACACATGAATTTACCAATTATTTCAATCAAAACATTAAATTGGTGCATCATTCCCCCTTGAACCCGAGGATACCATTTGGCCAAGGTAAGGGTTTAAACCATGAAACTCACATGCAATGCCAAATCCTATCACACCATCATGCACAAAATCTCAATCCAAGTACAATACAACAATTAAGCAAGATTTCAACTCATGCACGCAAGGAGCCCAAAACAGCCCTACGAACACCAACTCAAGATTTTCAATCCAATTCAACATGCATAAACATCATTCAACTAAGAACAAGTAGAAGAGAAGCAAGGTAAACAAACACCCCTACTTGGATGCCTAGCTTGCAACTTGAAGGTGAAGAGGAAGAGTTGAAGGTGTTCCAATCTACAATCCAATCGGTGCACTAGTTAGAGGAAGCAATGAGGAACGTTTTTTTGTCTTCAGGCTCGAGTTAGGACGAGGTTGTTTAGGCCTCCATGCAAGAGCTCAAAGAAAGGAAACCCTTGCTGCCATGGATAGTTTATGCATGGAGAGGAAGAGAAAATGAAGAGGGAAAGAATAATGGAGGGGGAGGAGCGCTGGTCTTGTGTTAATAGGAGAAATAAGGAACTTAACTATTAAGTTTAAGTTACCATTAGTTAAGTAGTTAAGTTCTAATGCTCTTAGAAAAATTCTAATCCTCAATCCCTTTAATTTTAACTCCTCATCATATTTTAGAACTCCTTACGATTCATATAGAATCTTAACTTAAGCTACTTAGTGCTAATTAGGTCTAAATTGTTTGTAATAGGTAGTTAACTTGGTGTTTAAGTAACCTACATGGATGCAATCCTATTAGTTTAAGTCTAATCAAGCCTAAATCCACTCGTGTCAACCTTTATCACCATCTAACAAAATTCCAACTTAATCTAGAAGTCTCATTTGCATGAATTCTAATTGGTCAAAATATAATTATTACCTTATTTTTAATTTAGTTTAAATAGGATTTTAAACCTATACAATCATTCTAATTTATTCCTATGCATTTTGTTAAGCTCTAACTTAATCATAAGATCATTATTATCATCTAAATTTATTCCTTAATTTATAAATTATTGTCATAATTTTATCATATATTTATTTTAATTTCTACGTTACTTTTTAAGTTAATAAAATCATCATAATTCACTAAAAAATAAATTCAATTTATTTAAGTTCCAAAAATTCAACATAATTATATTTATTTATTTAGAACTAAATTATAAACATTTTATATTTTTTCTCACTAAATTAAGTTTTCTACATATATTTCAATTATTATTTTTGACTTAATTTACACGCTAAGTTATTTTTTGTAAGTACATAAATTATAAAAATTCACAAAGACACGCAATTAAATCAAATAAGCAATTTTCTATTAATATAACTATTTATTCAAGTAAATTAGAAGTGGGATGATATCACAATTTTTTTAAAAATAAAAAATAAAAAAATATGGTTATAGAAAAAAAATCTAAATCTAAAATAAAGCTACCTAATGAAAATAAAATGAAGTAAATTTTAATTTAATAATGTAAAAGATTTTAATTTACGCTATTCTCAAGTAATTTATTGACACATTATTTAAAATAGTTTAATTTTTTTAACAGAAAAAAGCTTAATTTTTTAAGTGATTATTGTGATAATTAAACTATTTTGATGATATGATAAAAATGATTAGATAATCTATGGATAAAAATCAGATCCAAATAATTTTTCTTTTGTACATAAATCCAAATAAAATTTTATTAATAGAACCATTGAAGTATTATTATTTGATCATGTTATATGGCTGAGCTTCGCGGTCGTTACCACATTAATTTTTACACGGTAGAGCAAAGGCGCATGTTAATGTTTGTTGTGCGTCTTTCTCTTTTGACGGCTCCTCCTCCTAACTCTACCTCTCCTTCGCCGCCTTAAACTAAAGTCTTCGCCTCTCTGAACTTTGAAACTTGCTTGTTTTCGTCGAATACGATGCTATTTTCTCGGATATCAAGAAACCTCAGGGGCAGCTTCAACGGTTGTCGGTGGTTTCTGTCCCTTGGAGACCAGAACCACCGGTTCCTTTTCTCGCATAATTTTCAGTCACGTCGAGACTCTATCGAGCAGGTATTGTCTCCTCTCCTCTGAGCTTTCACTTTTGTTTTGTTTTACTTAATATATTTGAATTTCTGGTTTTTAAGGTTCGTGGGATCCTCCTTTGTTGTAGTCCGATCTAAAGTCTCAAACTTTATTCTTTTTGCTTTCACCCCTTTTTCTCCCAAGTGAAACGGTTTCAGCAATGTGCCATTTGGGATCATTGCTTTGTGAATTTTCTATCAATAAGCATAGTTGTATTGCCTACCAAATGTTTGGACTTGAAGTGACAGAACCCATGGCTGCTTATGGTATCTCCTTTCTATATAATTGCTGTAATATTTTAACATTTGAATGAACCTGCTGTGGTGAATTGTGAATAGTGCAAACACATAGAAGCTGCTGGAATGTCTAAGAATAATAGAATTATGTAGTCAAATCACTCAGGAAATGATTAATCGTATAATCTGAATTTTGGATTAAGTAAACATCTCTCTATGTAAGATAGCTCAGCAACCATAGTCTAGATACAAAAGGAGAGAAGAAGAAGAGTTCAGAGATTCCAAAAGAGGGAAAACTGATCACAATGCACAATATCCCCAATTCTCCCCTTCCTTTCTCCTTATATCCCACTCATGCTTTTTGTTTGGGTTGCCATGTGTCCGCAAGTTGTAACTAATTGCCCATGTCATCAGCTGACTCATTACATTACCTCCCTCATTGAAATTGACCCTCTCCTCAAGGTCAAAGGCTGTGTAATGTTGTGTCGCAAATAAAAAATCTTCCCAATAGGATTTGCTGATATCCAAGCTATCAAAGAAGACTTGCTACTAGTCATGGCTTCGTGTTTACCAAAACATTGTAAGAGCAACACTTACCACAAGTTTAATGGTCATGGCTGAAAAACCGTATGACAGCATTGCTCCCCACATTAAACCAATAAAAACCTTTGGGGTCAGTGTGTCAAATGATGAAATAGCACCTTGGCTCACAAAGGTACCAAAGATGGCAAAAGACACAAGAATAATAGAACCATTTGCAAACTCCTGCCCTATAACAACAGTTGTATTGCCTTTGGCATGGTCACCAATTGGATGAAATGCCTCAATGGTTAATCCATTGGTTACAGTACACAGCATCCCAAGCGTTGTAGCAAAGCTGAAACTAACAAAAAGACTAGCTGCAGTAGCACATATCAGAATAATGATGGACTTGTATTCAAAGGCAAGGTCAAATATAACTGTAGAAGTAGCACCAATCCTAGACATAGAGGAATCTGCTATATCCCCAGCATGATCACCAATATTATCATCAGTCACAGCTGGATACTTTAGTTCATTTTGGGGAGTGTTTCTTTCGACCTTGCCAACACAAGTGGCACCAACATCAGCAGCCTTAGAATTGATACCTACTGTGCCAAACAGAGCCATTGAAGACCCACCAAGACCATAACCAGTGATGAAAAGGACAAGAAACCAATAGCATCACACTAACATCATGCTCAGAATTGAAACCAATAGCATCACACTAACATCATGCTCAGAATTATAATCAATGTTATAATCAGCATAACCATCATAGTTGCAGTACCTTATGCTTTCCCACTTTGGCTTTGACGTTTGAACCTAGCAGTAACAATAATGTAAGAAAGCATAAGGATCCAAGTAATATAGGTATAGTGACCCTGAGTTTGAAGAATACCTCCACAATTAGGAAAGAAAGAACTAGTAATTAGACCTTCACCATATTCATACAACAGTTGTCCAGTAGGAACTTGTAGAACCAGAAAAGAACAAGCTAGAGATTTCAAGCAAGGTATGGACAACATTACTGGACAAAGAGCTTGCATTCTATTCTTTTTATGATAGTTTTCACTTATCTTTGCACCACTGTAACATGAAAACAATGAGATTGTGTGATCCTGAGAGTTGAAAGTATATCAATAAGTGGATGGAGAATTTGTAGTCTCCTTCTTAATATTATAATTCTCCCCACCAACATCAATAATCCAATTCCTCACTTCTTAGTTAAGCCTCTCTATCCCATCAGAAACATGTTGTGACAATAACCCTCATGAATGACAATAAAATCAACAACAATCAACACAGTCACCTTCTGTGAGAGAAACCTACTCAAAATTGGACCATTAGGCCACCATGCAGCTCCACTAGTTCTAAATCCATCATCAAGGGGATGAAAAAGTTGTCAATTCCAGAATCATAATTTTCACAAACAAATTTAATTCCATTCAAAATTAATTCAAGAGAGCCAGAAGGTGCACTATTTATAATATGCATACCAAATCCTCTATTAACACCCTGAGTAATCCATATACTATTGCTGCATATGAACAAGAGTTTCTGGGTTATTAGGAATTTCAAATTTTAATCTGGAACATCCCAAAAATCTCAGAATTCAAGAACAATTGTGTTTGTCAAAGGATGGAAATTACCTAAATTTATGTCTTGGAAGTTGATAGAACTTGGGTTGACGTAAAGCTTGCCTAAAGGTTGAGCTCCATGCGCGTTTGAAGGAGTAGAGCCTTGGAGGCAGAAACCTTCCTCAATACCTTTGAAATTCTACCCCAGCACTTCACATGGATTGACTTCACAAGTTTGTTTAGAATCTCTGTCAAATGGGTCGGTGTTAATTTCACAACGTGTCCACCAATTAGAACTGGAATCCACAACCACAGATACAGAGTGGGTTGTAGCAAGAGCCTCAAGAACATCATTATCTCTTGTGAAGATACTGAAATCCAATTTTTTGCCCCCAGTATCAAAGATAAGCCTGTTCATCTTACCATCTGTCTTAGGCAATCCATATGCCCAGTAATTTCCTTCACCTCATTGTAAGGTGGCTCGGCTATAATCATGCATTCATCCATCAATCCCCTTAAATTCATCTGCAGATCACACACATACTCAATGTTGCTATCCAAACTCTTTCAGTGGTGGAATCCGAGATCTGTCAATGGAAACCTTGAGCTGTGAGATTGCAAATCAGGTGCATAACCCACTAATTCCTTCTCTTCTTTTGCCAGATCTCCAACTACTTCACCTACTCCCTTTTCAGCATCAATCGAAGGATCTGACAGCTGGGTTGGATTTGCAATATCTGTTTGCTTCCCTTTAATCAGACCTAGGGATTTTGTAGTTTCAAAGATAATCTCAATTGCTTTTTCTGGTCGATCCAGGCGGTGATTATTGAGGTGATTCTTCTGCTCTGTCGTTTCTGAAGTTGGTTTAAACTCTGTTGCAAGATCTGGGAATAGTAGACAATGATTGGGCAAGGATGAAGCCACCTCCCTGCTTGAGTTCTTCCCACTGGCTGAGATCTGGTTACAGTCTTGTTCCACATTTCCAGTTAAGGTTTCCATGGATTTACAGAGCTTAGCTAAGGCTTGATCTAACTGATCAAGGCGAGCCATGTCCTGAGAGTCTGAGAGAGGCATTTGACCTGAGCTTCTAATTCGTTGAGATCCTCTGAAGTGAAGTCGTCAGCCATGTGAGATCAATGAAAGCACCAATGTAATGGTAGCTGCTGGAATGTCTAAGAATAATAGAATTATGCAGTCAAATCATTCAGAAAATGATGAATCGTATAATCTGAATTTTGGATTAAGTAAACATCTTGGTATGTAAGATAGCTCAGCAACCATAGTTTAGATACAGAAGGCAACAAGGTTACAGACTTACAAGAGATATGGAAGAAGTTACAGGGATAGAAGAGAGAAACAAAATTTCAGAGGAGGAGAGAAGAAGAGTCCAGAGATTCCAGAAGAGGGGAAAATGATCACAGTGCACAATATCCCCAATTTTCCCCTTCCTTTCTCCTTATATCCTACTCATGCTTTCTGTTTGGGTTGCCATGTGTCCACAAATTGTAACTAATTGCCCATGTCATCAGCTGACTCATTACATGTAAACATATAGAAGCTGTTTTGTGATCACTAAGCCATGCTAAATTTTTATTTGTGCTTGGAAAACGGTTTCTTTCGAGGAGTCTCTTTGGCAGAATTAGAGGTACTAGAGGGCTCTATTGTATTAATGGTTTAGTTGTGGTTGTGTTTTGCTTCTGTCATTAGTTTGTGTTCCTGTTAGTATGTCTGAAGAAAATTTCTTATCCTCCTTCGGTTACATAGTCTTCTTTCATTCTAATAAAATCTTCTTCTTTTATCTAAAAAAGATGTATTGCAACACTGAATTTTGCTTGTACATGATTCTTGTGTGATGCAGGTTATGGGAAGTTCAATTTTTTCAAAGGGTCTGCCAGCATTGTATAGTAGTAGATATCAAACCCATCATCAAAGCAGCTCCATCGTTGAGGTAAATTTCTTTTTGTTCTTTCTCCCCTTTCCTCTGTCCGCTGGTTAGAATCCCAATTTCTTAGAGGATGTTTTCATTTTATACATTTAAAGTTATATCATATTTGATTTTCTTTACATGTAAACTCCTTTAGTAGTAGAATCTCTTATTGACAATGTACAAATCCCAATGTAGAAAAATTTCCCCTAATCATGTTAGTGTGTGTGTGTGTGCCCATGCATATATTTATTCAAAAGGAAAAATGCAAGAATATAACAAGGATTTCAAACTGCATTATTTATCTATTGAGGTATTCATAAACTGTTCTCAATAACAACTTGAACTTTTTGTTTTTGACTAGTACAGATAGATTTACTCAAAATAATATATTAAGAATTTAATGGGAAGATTCTCATCTGCATTTTTACATTTCTCAATTATTTACTCATTCCTAATTCTCTATTAAGATGCATATACTGTTCTCAGGATGAACTTGATCCATTTTCACTGGTTGCTGATGAATTATCACTTCTTGGTAACAAGCTGCGAGCAATGGTAGTTGCTGAGGTACAAGACTGTTCTTATTTTACTTTCTAATATATGCATGGAATCAATAACAGAGTCCAGATTCATTTGCTGCATAGAAATCAGGTCTAATTTATGGTGAAAACTGGGTATTATGTGACAGGTTCCTAAGCTTGCCTCAGCTGCTGAATACTTCTTCAAAATGGGGGTGGAAGGAAAAAGATTTCGTCCTACAGTAAGCATATTCTCAATGATATGTAGATCTTCTTGTATGCTTTTGCAGAAATGTTTGCTTTAGTCTAGATTGATATTTGCATATCACCGTCAGAGGAACTAAACTACCATTAAATTTATGCTTGGAAAGTTGTGAATTTATTGACCATCACCTGCCTTTCAAGTTTCCCTTTAAAATTACTACAAGTAGGTTAATGCATTCATACATGCCGACACATTAGCCCTGTTTTATCACATGCTCATGTTTACATAATTCTGTGAAATATGATCATTGACACATAAAGTTAGGTGGACACATTGTAAAAATGGAAACACAAGTGGATCCTAGTAGTTTGGACTATGTCAGGGACAAGGATATTTTTAACAATTGCTACAATTTTAACTTATGTTTTGCTTGTTCTGGTATTTCTGGGATCAGAAACTCTTCTCTTATTAGGTCTGCATTGTATTCCTGCAATAATATTTGAACTATAAAATAGGCCCCCTATTTAGTTATTCTTTATTGGTTATCCTTAATCCTTCACTTTATGGTGCTAATTAACTCTGATAGCTGTACTGTTACTCCATCTAACTATCTATCTGTGTGAGTGTGCATATAGATATAAGGTGATAAAATGTATATTTTATGAGTTTACTCTGATGTATTATTCATGATTTGTCTAGCTTAATTCTGTCACATACAGATTTGGGTTAATGGATGGATGTTTGTGCAGGTTTTATTGTTAATGTCAACAGCATTAAATCTACCAATACCCAGTGCACCTCCTCCTATTGAGCCAGAGGGTATTTTGACAACTGACCTACGTTCAAGACAACAATGCATAGCTGAAATCACAGAGATGATCCATGTTAGTCCTTCTGAAATTTTCATTTATTAAATAATGCTTTCATGATACTGCTGGATAATATTATCTTAAGAATACATATAAATTAACTTCTCTTGTATGGCACTCGTTTAGGTGGTGTCTTATGTTTGTACTTTGTTTAATACTATGACTGCTAATAACTTAACACAATATAGAGCAGAGATGAATGTGTGAAAAGAGATTCTGACAATGTTGATTATATTTTCCTTATTCATATATTTGGTTCCACTTACCATACTTCTGTCTATTTAATTTGATTTTGTTGATTCTTTTCAAGCTATGTTGACAGTGGCTAAAAAATGTTACTGTTTTTGTTTACTTTTTCCTTTAGAATATTGCAATTCATTGTATCAGTTTTTTCTGTCTCTCCCTTCTTACTTGTACCATGACCCATTGTTTATTCAATCTTAGACTTGCTATTCATATTTGATCTGTGATTCCTTGGCTCTTGATTGTATAATGCAGTTCCTAAGAAAAAGAAAACATATACTGAATTGGAACTTACTAAGTTCATTAACTGGTAGTCTGAGTCTGAAGAAAGGACTTGTACTTGTCATAAGTCTGAAGAAAGCATAGAATTGTATTTATGGTCTCCATCTATTTCTGATTATGGTTGCTGCGGAGGATGAGTGAACATACATGATAAGATCACAAATGAATGTATTTGGAAGAAAGTTGGAGTAGCAACGATTGAGGAGAAGATGACAGAAACTCACATAGAGTGGCTTGGTCATGTGAGAAGAAGACCAACAGAGACTCCAGTGAAAAGACCAACAGAGGAAGATCAAAGAAGACTTCAGGAGTAACCATCGAAAAACATCTTGCTGTAAATGGATTTCTTGAAAATTTGGTTTTTGAAATAGCCCAATGGCATTATTTGACTTTGATCCATGTAGCTGACTTGTCTAGTGGGATAAGGCTTGGTGGTGGTTGTTTTTATAGTAAGGGAATATCCATTTCTGACAGGCAGAGTTTTTAGCCTCTTTGGCTCTGTGTTTTCCTTTTGGTTTTTCTGCCAAAGGGGATATCTTCTTGTCATCTCTAGTTTTATTTTCCTCTTTTCCCTCTAATAAATTTTATTCTTTTATAAATAAAAAAATCATTTTGATAAACTCTTGTAGCTGCTGTGCCTGACCTTTCAGATTTTTCAGATTTTGGAAATTGATTTTATGAAGCAAGTTTATGTTTTCCTGCTGACTATGAGAAAGATCCTTCTTAAAGCAGAGACTGATCTATAGATATCTTACTGTTTTATCACTCCAGTTTTGTGATGTTAATATCTTCCCAATTAGATTAAGAGGTTTAGAATTTGTCCTTGATCGCATAAGAGACAATTATTTATGATTTATCTTTAGTCATGTAAAAAAATTTAAAAAATAACTGTATATGATAAATGAAAATCTTAATTTATGCTGGTGTGAATGAGATCTTAAATTATCAAATTTACTGAGCAGTTTGTTCTGTCAATTAAGATTATTATTATTATTTTTTTTGTGTGTGGCAGATGTAATTTGGTTATTCATTCTTTAGGTCCATCATCAAGTTGACATAGAAAGTTTGTGCTCAACATGAATAGTTGCTTCTTGCCCCTAATAGTAACAAACAGTTTCAAACTGCAATATAGTTTGTCCCTTAAAATGTTTCAGGACTGTCAGTAGATCTATTCATTGCTTTACCTTCAGATGCTTTGCATTCAATATATTGATTTTTTCATTTCCGATTTCTTAGTTTTGTTTCCCTTAATAGACAATGAGCATTTTATGGACTTTTCTCTATTAGAATAGCTGCTCCTGCCCTCTCCTATGAAAGAATTGCTGGTTTTTTAAGTCATTGTGTGCTGTGAAAGTGCCCAATGATAATTCTGAAGTACCTTTTTTGTATACATTTGTACCAGAAAAAATATTCCATTATTACTATTACAAACTAATGTTGTCATAATTTTGTCACAGGTGGCAAGCCTTCTTCATGATGATGTATTGGATGATGCAGATACCAGACGTGGTATTGGTTCATTAAATGTTGTAATGGGCAATAAAGTATGTGTATATAAGTTGTTTCCTTTTGCCTGTATATTATTTGCCGTTTGTTCATAATTGTTCAGTGATATTTTCTACATGTATGTTGCTGTATTGTGGTGGGTGTAGCTTGCCTGAGGTTTTTTTTTGTGCCCCTTCTATATTCTGTGTTGAAGTTGTAGGAAGAGAGAGAAAATGAATACTCAGAATAATAGGATTACATTGATACCGTGTGTAATGATGTGATACAAAATAATAACCCAATATTTCTATTTATCCTCGTACTATATTCCTAGTCCTAACTAAATAAGGAAACAAATCAGGAAATGTAATGAATAGGAAATAACTCTTAAAAGATCAACTAAGATATTCTAAAATATTTTACGATATAATAAAGATATTATGAAATATTTTTCAGATATCCTAATATTCTGTATTACTTTGATGCAGTTGTCCGTATTGGCTGGAGATTTTTTGCTTTCTCGGGCTTGTGTTGCTCTGGCCTCTTTGAAGAACATAGAGGTAAGATAAATGGGTAACATGTTGTATATGTATGTAAAATTGTAAAGATGTATGATGTATCTAGTTTCCTTGATGCTGCGCATAATTATTCACCTATCATCTGCCTAAGGACCGTATATCTGTAGGTTGTATCTTTGTTGGCAAAAGTTTTAGAGCATCTTGTAACAGGGGAGACCATGCAAATGACTACAACATCTGATCAACGGTGTAGGTATGTTTCTGAGTCGTGTTTCTGTCACATATGTATTTGTGTTTTCTTCTGATAGGAAGTTAACATTTATTTTACATAGTTTGCATCACAATCAGTAATTTATGGTTTCTCTATAAAATTATTGGCTTATTATGTCAATTATGGAAGTTCATTTGATTTTCCCTTGCACAAACACATAATTATAGGTCAGTCTTAAGAATGCATTGAATCATTTAGACATGTGGGCACCTATGGTTTGTTTGATTTCTAACAATTGTTTATATTTTCAGCATGGAATATTATATGCAAAAGACATACTACAAGACTGCGTCTTTAATATCAAGTAGTTGCAAGGCAATAGCCATCCTTGCGGGGCAAACAGCTGAAGTTGCTATGCTTGCTTTTGAGTATGGAAAAAATCTGGTTTGTATATTCGAAGATTTACACTTTTAAGTGTGATGGTTTCTGTTGTAAATAGTATGTTTAATAATTAGTAGTTAGATGATTTACATAAAGAAAAGAGATGAAACTAAGTGTTCAAGATGTGTCCACCATTTCATCTGGCAACATTTTAGTTGATATCTGTCTACCTGTCTGTGCATGTTATATATGTTTCTGTTTAGGAATTTTTCTGGATGGCATAATTTAATTCCCTCTCCACTGTTTTGCAGGGTTTGGCATTTCAATTGATAGATGATGTGCTTGATTTCACAGGCACATCAGCTTCCCTTGGAAAGGGTTCTTTATCGGACATTCGCCATGTAATTTCATAATTATTCTGGTTATAAATTCTTGATTTTGACTTTTCAATTATAATTTTAAATATTTTGATGAAATCCTATAAATCCCTGATGGTCAAGTTAGTAAAAAATGATACACTCTTTGTCAGTTGTAGAACCATAATTCTTCATTTGTCTATCTACATGATGTTTGTTTGTCTATGTTTACATGTTGCATATGTGCTTTTCGTTGGACATCATCTATGGCTAGGTTTGAATGAAATAACAATCTTTATCATTAAACATGCCATATTTTATTTACTGGTGACGGACCATGTAGGGCTCACCTGGTATTTGTACTTTCCCCTACGCAGTTAGTTAACCTGTATGATTTAAGCCCAATTAAACTGTTTGTCCTTAACAGCTTGCTTTTTTATTGGCTAGATAAAAACAATCCAAGTATCAAGGTCCACTAAATCTATATATAGTTCTTGACACATGCTTTGCACGTGAGGTTTACTGTTTATTTCTTATGGAATTTCTTATTTCTTATAATTTATAATTTCTTAATCCTGTAATACCTTCAATGAAGTAAAGTTCTATCACAAGTAGGAATCTTCCAAAACAAATCCTCCTAAACGAGATAAATAAGAGAAATAAATAAAAAATAAATACTGTCAGCTCTGTAACTTGAAACGCTTTCATTTTATAACTGTAAATATGTAATTTATCTTGCTTTTTCTTGACCTTGTTTTTGACAGCATTTAGAATTTTATTTTTGCATTGATATATTAATCTTTATGCTGAAAACCCTTTTTAGGGTTGATGTCATTTAAAAAAACATATTTTTTTGTGTATATTTTGCTTTGCCTTTATTTTTCATGAGACCTGGTGTTGTTACGTTCTGCTTTATACTACTCTATGACCTGGTGTTGGCCCAAAAATTTATTGCAGGGAATTGTAACAGCTCCAATATTGTTTGCGATGGAGGAGTTCCCTCAATTGCGTGCAATTGTTGCTGAGGGCTTTGAAAACCCTGTGAATGTTGATCTTGTAAGTTAATGTGATGTTCTTGGCTGCATGTATTCTACATAATTAGTTCTTATGCCACTAAA
Source organism: Ormosia semicastrata (assembly GCA_029884595.1). Lineage (NCBI taxonomy): Eukaryota > Viridiplantae > Streptophyta > Magnoliopsida > Fabales > Fabaceae > Ormosia > Ormosia semicastrata. Next base: position 55,214,903 of record JAQQTO010000057.1, on the reverse strand, counting down.
CAAAAGCAATAACTACTTTGACATCTCTGGCTTCGGTGAATCTTCCATTTAAGTGGTTGAAATTGGTTTTGGTATGATCATTGACAAGGTATTAGGGCCTCTTTAATAAAGTGGTTCAGAATAGAATCCCTGTAGTTTCCCGCTTTTATAATTAAAATTTCAGCAGGAGATAGTAGTGAGTGAGGCTGATTTTTCCTTGCTTTTTTTGAAGTGTATCTTTGATAATAGGTTTGAAGCTTTATTCCACATGAATGCTGCACTTCATGTTGTAAATGGGCAGAATAATTAGAAAGTAATAGAAAATTAAAATTTACAATGTTTTCTGTGACAACAACATTCTTTATTTGCTTGACCTCTTGAATGATTATAAGTTTCCACCAACCAAACCTAATTATGCAGAATTCAGATATGTTGCTTGAGCAGCTCAACTTCTGGTTTGGCAATTAAGCTGTATAACATGATTTGTTGCAGTTGATTTTATATTTATCTCATTTTTATTTTGAAGTCATGATATTTTGTTTTAATTTAAACCATAATATCAGGATCTTTTATGGGGCATCAAAATGACTGATTGAACTAGAGCCTTATGATCCTAAAACATCAAACGTGTAGTTACACAAAACCCACATCATACAAGCTTATTAAGCAGATTACATATTTTGGTATTTGCATGTGTAGGCTCTGGAGTATCTTGGAAAGAGCCGAGGTATACAGAGGACAAGGGAGCTAGCCGTGAAGCATGCTAACCTTGCAGCAGCAGCAATTGATTCCTTACCTGGAAGTGACGATGAGGAAGTAAAAAAGTCAAGGAGAGCCCTAATAGATCTTACTCAGAGAGTCATTACAAGAACAAAATGAAAAGGATGGATTTTTTTTATTTTTATTTTTCTGTGGTAACTAAAAGGAAGCCTCTTAGTAAAATAAACAGCTAACAATTGTTTTGTTGCCATTCTTCAATTTTTCTGTAATTGTTCCCCGATGCCCGAAGGTGTGGGGGGAAATAAGCTGTTTCTAGGATTAATGTCGTGATTCCTTTTTCTTAATTATTTTAGATTAATTTTTTTTCCTTCCTTTCATCTCTTTCCTTCCCTTTGTGTCTATAATGACTCAGTAAGTTTTACTAGTGCCTTCTTGATTTCTTACTCCCTCATCACCCTCCAGCTACTTTCATTCGGAGCATTAAACAAATCTAGTATTATATAAAGACAACGTATATGTCTTTATATTTTCACATGTGTCATTCTGATAAACATGCTGTAAAATAAACAGCTAACAATTGTTTTGTTGTCATTCTTCAATTTTTCTATAATTGTTCCTCGATGCCCGAAGGTGTGGGGGAAATAAGCTGTTTCTAGGATTAATGTCGTTATTCCTTTTTCTTAATTATTTCAGATTAATTATTTTTACTTCCTTTCATCTCTTTCCTTCCCTCTGTGTCTATAATGACTCTGAGTAAGTTTTACTAGTGCCTTCTTGATTTCTTACTCCCTCGTCACCCTCCAGCTACTTTCATTCGGAGCATTAAACAAATTTTTACTATACTAGTGTTTGTAACCGTATATTGCACAGGAAAAAATAAGAGAAAAATAATTATTAATTAAATAGAATGAAAATTTTATAATTTAACTTAAAAATTCTTGATACAAGTTGATAAAATTATGAGTACAAAAATATAGTTTCAATTATATATAATTTTTACATAGGTAAAGAATAATGTTGCTCCATTAATCATTGAAACTTGCAGATATATAAAAAGAATTATATAATTATCAATGAATAAAATATAAATAATATTAAGATAAGAAATTTAATAGTAAAAACTAAACAAATATCAATATTTTTAAATTATTCCTTGATCTAACTAAATTAACAATCAATATTTTTAAATCACTCTTTGATTTAACTCTTGAAATTGCAGCATAAAATTGACCAGTAAAAACAAATCCTGGTAAAAAGGATAACCTTACATGAGAGAGATATTGTCCTTGACTTTTATTTATATAGTCATTGCAAAGCATAAAGTTAATGAAAATTGTCATCTTTAAAACTTTAAAGGGATTTCAAGATCTGAAAGTATTAAATTTAATTTAAGAATATAAATTTTGTTACCATTGATGTCAATTCATTCACAAATAATCTTGTTTCATTTCACAATTTTTTTTTGCTTGATCAATATTTCTAAAGAGCATAATTTGAATTCCCTTTTTTTAGTACCAATATGTGATTTGGGATTCTAGAACCTTTAATCTCATGTAAAAATTCAGTTGTAAATCATTTACATTCAATACCAATATTTTCATCTGTTACATAAATTGTATATGAACTAAGATATTGTTTATTTTCTTCTTATGAAAGAATGAATTCATTGACTTTCTCAACAATTTCAAATATTGAAGCAAGAACTGTTATATCTTCAAAGAACTTAAAATCTTTCATATTTACAATTAAATCTGGGAATGCAAAATCAACAATATCTAAAATATGATTGTTAGAATTCAAAATCAAAAGATCTTTAGGAATTTCAATTTCAAATTCACCATCATTATCATTTTCCAAATTGTCAATGTTAATAATCCAATATGCAAAATGGACTTAGTTTCATATAAGTTAGATATGGTATATGCAGATTGTAACATCATATTCTTAGTCAATTTCAAGACTTTGTAGTGATTTCACAACTTCGATGAATTAACTATTGTCATAACAATATATCTCATCTACCTGCTTTTGGAATTACTAATACTGATAATATTTATCTGAAGTTTCCTCCAAGAATAACTATTTTTGCTCCAAACAATTGTTTAATGCTTTTATCATTAGAAAACTTCAAATTATCTCCTAAAGTTTTACCAAAAGCCTCAAAAGTCTATTTGTTTATCATTGGTGTTTCATCCTAAGGAGATTCAGATAAATCCGCAAAGAGATTCGAAACCCTAAATAGACAAGCCTCACATTCAAAGAGTCTTGTCATTTAGGATCCTCGAAGAGAGAAATAAAAAACATATGAACTGACAAACATCTTTCTCGAAGGATTATGATAATGGAAACAACTGGAGTGATATATTTTGTTGAGTACATAAGCTAGAGCAGCATAAGAAGTATTTGTTTGAAAAGTCTAAAAACTAAAATATTGCAGATGATATAACAAATAAATACTTAATAAATGGCTTCTCTCATCATTATTAGAAAAGAGTAATAAAAGAATTATATGAGATTTAAAAATTTGAAAGGAATATTTTATTTTATAAATGTACATTTCATAAAAATTCATATATGAGGATTGTTTACAATTTTTTTATTAATTACCTTATATATTTTACAAAAGTTTAAATTATAAAGAGAGGTTAAGAGTTTTAAAATAAAGATCTAACCAAAAAAGTTTATTTATAACCTTAATTTGATTAATGATTTTATTACATTTACATAGATAATTAATTCTTTGTATAAACAAATAGTTGGTGCATGAATTATTTGAATAAAGGAGTTATAATTAAACAGCAAATTAGCATAATTAATATAATTGACTTAACCAATGAAATTTTTTTATAATATCAATTAATACAAATTAATAAAAAATTTAAAAAATACAAATTTGAAAGTAATAAGACAAATTATATATTTATTAATTAATTTAATGTGAATGCTTTAATTGAATGAATAACATGGAAAAATTAAAAAGATAACAATTGGATTTTTGGATTATTAAAATATTATCTCAAAGTGAAATAAACCATTAAACATTTATTATTAATGGCCTAAACAACATAGCCAAAATATAAAAGGGTAAATAAATATTACTTTACTCAAATGCACACGAAATGAAATTTAAAAAATGATCATAATCTAATTTGCTAGCAATAACATTATTATGAGTTGCAATTGTTATCTTTTTAACAATAATATTTATTGGTCATTAATTATTAATTATCTTCTATGATTTTTTTTTTGTGTTTGTATTGTCCATTTTTTTTCTTTTAAGATGAACTTCCAGATATTTATTATTATTATTATTATTATTATTATTATTATTATTATTATTATTATTATTATTAAAATAGAGAAGAGAAATATAGAAAGTTCAAGATAAGAAAATATAGACTCAAAATCTTATTCTGTATATCAGATGAGATATATATTTTTGAAATCTGACAGGATATTTATAAGAGCGTTTTAGGGTTTATACAATGTAGTTATTTAGGATTAGTATCCATTAGAGATTGTGATCTCTTTTAACTAATTATCCTATTTATGTGGGATAATTAAGGTAGTCATCCACCATATGCAAAATATGCATGTTTTACAACACTTTTCCTTGGATGACTATACACTATGAATATGTCTCGTTAAAACCTTGTTAAGAAAAACCCAATGAAATAAAAATTTAGCGAAGGAAAAAGAGTACAATTTTTATAAGCAACTTTCCCTCAAAATATAACTAATTATGAAAGGTCCTTAAGTTGATACATTCCAATGTTATGCATATGCTTCTTAAAAATTGAAGTTGGTAATGCCTTTGTGAATAGATCAGCTAGGTTGTCATTTGAGCGAATTTTGCAAATATCAACATCACCTTTCTTCAGGAGTTCATGAGTGTAAAAAAACTTTGGTGTGTTTAGTTCTATTACCCTTTATGTAGCCTCCTTTGATTTGTACAATACATGTTGCATTATCCTTGTGCAATATTGTTGGCTCATCATTTTCCCTCAATAAACCACATGTTCCTTTAATGTGTTGGATCATAGTTCTCAACCATATATACTCACGCCTTGCTTCATGAATGACCAATATTTATGAATGGTTTGATGAGGTAGCAGTGATTGTTTGTTTTATAGACCGCCATGAGATAGCAATATTTTCACATGTGAATACATAACCTGTTTGTGACCGAGTTTTATGTAGATCAGAAAAAATAATCAATATCAGCATATCCTACCAATTTTGACTTTTCTCCCTTTGGGTAAAACAAACCCATATCAGATGTGCCACGTAGATAACGAAGAACATGTTTTACTCCATTCCAATGTCTTCGAGTTGGTGCAGAACTAAACTTTGCTAGCAAATTGACTGCAAAAACTATATCTGGTCTAGTGTTGTTTATAAGGTACAAAAGTGCTCCTATTGCATTAAGATATGATACTTCTAGACTAAGAATTTCGTCATCATCTTCTCGTAGACGAAAAAGATCTTTTTTTTTACATCAAGTGAATGAACAACCATTGGGAAGCTTAATGGATAAAATTTATCCATATAAAACTGTTTCAAGATTTTTTTTTATATAAGAAGATTGATACACAAGAATTTCACTTGCCAACTATTCAACTTGAAACCCAAGATAAAACTTTGTCTTTTCAAGATCCTTCATTTCAAATTCCTTCTTTAGGTAGTCTGCAGTCTCAGAGATATCTTCTGGAGTTCCCACTATGTTTAAATCATCAACATAAACTGCGACTATAGCAAATCCAGAATTCGTTTTCTTGACGAAAACACAAGGACAAACAGGATTATTTTCATATCCATTTTTCAATAAATATTCACTTAAACGATTATACTGCATGCGTCCAGATTGCTTTAACCCATACAAGGATCTTTGAAGTTTAACAGAGTGCATATGTTGAGGTTTTGAATTATATGCTTCAAGCATCTTAAATCCTTCAGGGATTTTCATATATATGTCATTATCCAATAATTCATATAAATAAGTTGTTACAACGTCCATTAGACATATATATGTCAAGTCTTTCAGAGACTGTCAAACTAATAAAAAATCTAAAAGTAATTGCATCCATAATAGGTGAATAAGTTTTTTCATAATATATACCAGACCTTTGTGAGAAGCCTTGTGCTACAAGTCGTGCCTTGTATCTCACAATTTCATTTAGATCATTTCTTTTCTGCACAAAGACCCATTTATACCCAACGGGTTTAACATCTTCAGTTGTTTGGACTACTAGTCCAAATACATTAAGTTTGGTTAAAGAATTTAACTCAGCTTGTATTGCTTCTTTCTATTTTGGCCAATCACTTCGATGTCGACACTCTTCTACACTTTGAGGCTCAAGCTCATTATTATTTTGAAGGTTTTCCATTTCATTCCTTTTTCGAGGAACAGTGTCCTTTGTACCAATAGGTCTACCACGCTTCTAGCGTGTTTTAGATTCATTGGCAGTCAGATCCATAGGATGTCCTATAGGGACGATTAATCGTGCATGAGTATTTACAGCTGACACATATGATTTAGTGACCTTTTGGGTATCAACAAAAATATCTGACAATTGATTTGCGGCATTCTGTAAATGAATTATTCTTTGAACTTCAAGTTCACATTGATTTGTGCGTGCATCAAGATTGGACAATTAATGTTGGTGTGTTCCAACAAATTTATTGTGCTTTGGACCCTTTACCTTTTTCTTCCCCTAATGACGGGGAAGTTGACTCATCAAATTGACAATATAAGAATCTTGCTCTAAAAAGACCATCAGTTAAAGGTTCAAGATATCTAATGATAGATGAGGAGTCAAAACCAACATAAATACCAAGGCGACGTTAGGGGCCCATTTTAGTTCTTTAAGGGGGTGCAATAGGAACATAAACGGCACAACCAAAAATCCTAATATGTGATAAGGTTGTTGATCAAACACAAATTGTAAAGGTGAAAACTTGTGATATGCAGATGGTTGAATGCGAACCAAAGATGTAGCATGAACTATAGCATGTCCCCAAGCAGATGCAGAAAGTTTTGATTTCATAAGCATAGGTCTAACAATAAATTGCAAACGCTTAATAAAAGATTCAACTAATCCATCTTGAGTATGAACATGTGTAATGGAATGCTCAACACTAATTCCTATTGACATGCAATGATCAGAAAAGGCTTTTGAAGTAAACTCACCTGCATTATCTAAATGAACTAACTTGATAGGATGGTTAGGAAAACTTGATCTCAACTTTATGGTTTAGGCAAGAAATTTATCAAAAGCAACATTACGAGTTAAAAGCAAACAAACATGTGACAATTAAGTGGAAGCATCAATTAAAATCATGAAATACTGGAATGGTCCACAAGATGGACGGATTGGGCCACAAATGTCACATTGTATTCTTTGTAGAAAATCAGGAGACTCCAAAGATAATTTAGATGGGACATGTCTAATAATTAATATACCTTTAATACAAAGAGTACAAAAATAATCATTAGGCAGAAGAATTTTTTGATCTTTTAAAGAATGTCCATGTGTATTTTCAATAATATATCGCATCATAGTTGAACTTGGATGGCCAAGACGATCATGTTAGAGTATAAAAGTTTTAGGATCTGAACATTTCTAATGCATATAATTTGACTAAACTACCCTTATTTTTGTAAAATATAATCCAGATGAGAAACTTGGAAGTTTCTCTAATATAAACTTCTGGTTCGGAATTGTAGAGGTAATATATAGATATTCTACATGCCCCTCATTTTTGGTTTCAACATGATACCCATTGCGATATATATATTTGAAGCTTAGTAGATTTCTTCGGGATCTACTAGAATACAACGCATCATCAATATACAACTTTGTCCCATTTGGGAACATAATTTGGACTCTTTCAGAGCCTTCAATTACATTTGCAGAACCAGATATGGTATTAACATTAATTTCAGCTAATGTTAATCGTAAGAAATATTTTTTATCACAAATAATTGTATGAGTTGTGCCATTGTCCACTAAACATATGTCATCCTCCAGTATATCAAGTTTATTTTGCATTATCTAGCATAAAAATATATTTGTAAGAATTAGAAAGAGACAACAAACAAGAAATATGCAAAATAATTTATATTCATATTATACATAAAACTTTAATGAAAAATTACAAATGATAAACTTCAAAATAATATAAGCATAAACATTTTTCAATACTAGACATTTACATCCCCAATCAAATGATCAATCTTGCTACTATGATCTTCAAAAAGATCAGAAACATCAAAATCAACATTCATATGTGACTCATTATCATGAGTAGGACCAACAGATTCAAAAAAATTCACTTCAATATTTTTTTCTTTTCTTTTAGTGATGTCTTGTAAAGTTCAACTAGGTATTTTGGAGTGTGACATATGTGAGACCAATGACCTTTTGTTCCACATCTGTAACAAATATTATCATTATTTTTTTATTTTTCAAGATTCCTCTCATTTTTGACCCATTTCTTTTTATTCCTTTTAGCACCTTTGCTTTCAAAACTTTGAGGAGGATTAGCACGAGTCCAATAATTTTTTCTACCACGACCCAATTTATTACGACGACCTCATCCACGACCTTGAGAAAATGTCACATTCACTTTAGGGAATGGTGCTGAGCCAGTTGGACAAGATTAATGATTTTTCATCAAAAGCTCATTGTTTTGTTCAGCCACAAGTAAACAAGAAATTAGTTCAAAATATTTTATGAATCTACGTTCTCGATACTACTGCTACAGGAGCACATTCGAGGCATGAAAAGTAGAATATGTTTTTTTTCTAACATATCTTCATCAGTAATTTTTTTCTCCACATAATTTTAATTGAGAGCTAATCTTAAACAAGACTGAATTATATTCACTTACGGTTTTAAAATATTACAAATGTAAGTGAATCCAATCATAGCGAGCTTTTGGAAGAATCACCATTTTTTGGTGTTCATATCTCTCATTCAAATTATTCCAAAGAACTAATGGGTCATTAATAGTAAGGTACTTCATTTTCAATTCTTCGTGCAAATGGTGTCGAAGGAAAATCATTACTTTTGTGCGATCCTGCAGGGATGCTTGGTTTCCTTCTTTTATAATGTTCCCAAAATTCATAACATTAAGATGAATCTCAGCATCAAGTACCCATGATAAATAATTTCTTCCAGAAAAATCAAGAGCAACGAATTCAAACTTCGTGAGATTTGACATTCTAAAGACACTGAAAAAAATAGATGGATAATTAAGAATTTAAATAATAAAAATACTTTGATCATTCAACAAAGGATATATGCATAACACATGTTAGAGAAAACAATTTCTTACCTTGATATATAAAAAGGAACTTGGAGGATTTAGCTACACCGTAGAAACTTGATCCTGATGATAACATGTTGTAAATAGAAAAGAGAAATATAGAAATATCAAGACAAGAAAATATAGATTCAAAATCTTATTATGTATATCAGATGAGATACATATCTTTGAGATATGACAGAATATTTATAAGAGTGTTTTAGGATTTATACAATGTAGTTATTTAGAATTAGTATCCGTTAGAGATTGTGCTCTCTTTTAACTAATTATCCTATTTATGTGGGATAATTAAGGTAGTCATTCACCACATATAAAATATGTATGTTTTACAACATTATTATTATCATTATTAAAAGTTTTAAATTATTTGAATGGTAATATTATTCATAGAAGATAATGAATAATTAATATATTAATTTGTTGAGACAATTAATTAAATGTTCATTAATGTCATTCAATTAGGAGGAAAATTTGAATTTGAATTTTTTTATTCTTTTATTGTTTGTGTTATTTAAATTTAAATCTTATTAGTGGAAGATAATGCAAAATTAACAAATTAATTAGTTTAGGCAACTAATTAATTATATATAAATTGTTTAATAGTAAATAAATAACATTCACTAAGGGTGAGTTTCAAATTTAAAAGTTTTAGTTATATTATTATTTAAATTATTTGAATTTAAATAGTAATATTATTTATAGAAGATAATTTTTGTAAAGATTCATAGAAGATAATAAATAATATATAATATATTAAATAGTTGATGTAATTAATTAGTTAGCTGTATATAAATGTCATTAAATTAAGATGAAAATTTGAATTTTATTTATGTTTATTAATTATTTTTGTAATCCTAATTGCCTTTGTGCAAAAATGGCCACATCAGATTACATGTGATAGAAAATGATCAAATAAGATGACATGTGATAGAATATTTGTTATTCTACTTACCATATGTCAAGTAAATAATGTATTTACTTGATGACAAAGAAGATACGTGTCGAATTTTTAAGATATGTACTTTTTTTATATATTATATGATATATGACAATAACACTATAGTAACAAAAATATAAAATGTTTTATTCCTAAATATATTAAGATTATCTTGTACATTGTATGGTTATACCTTTGTTAACAATTAAGCTACACAGAAAGATATATCATGTTTATATGTGGAAGTATTTTTCATTCATTAGTACAAAATTTTTATTTAAAAATTTTTATTTCCTAATTGGATATAACATATGCAATATTGTTATAAAATTTGTAAAATAATAGAAATTAAAATCTTTATTTCGATCGTACCATTTTAGTTAAATTGAAATGATATAGACCTTTATCTATGCAAACATACAATAGTGATACTGCATGGAATATTGATATATAATAACATGCTAAATGTTAACAATGAAAATTGGAGGAACCGAGGTACACCCTGTATGTTCAAGGAAAAGAAACATAAAGTCATTTGTGGGAAGAACCCTAGGGATCGAGTTGGGCTAGCTATGGACAATGTGATATATGGGTAGACGTACGGTTAAGAGTAGGAATAAGTCATGCAACTTTATTAGGGGTCTACAACTTAATTTATTTTTGACTTACATAAATTTGACTTATTTAACAAACAAGTTAAGCTTAGACTTTGTGAAAGGCTTATAAGGCATGTTTTGTTCAGCTAATTTTAGAGAAAATAATTGTTTATTTTTCAAAAGCTCTCTCATAGAGCTTTTAATTATAAGTTATTTTAAATACAAAATAAATTAATTCAAACATACATAGGCTAAGGTTGAGCTTCTAGAAAAGTCTATTTGACCTATCAAGTTGGCTTATTTATTTAATATTTATATATATAATTAATAATTTATAATATTTACATAATTTACTAATTATATATTAGTATAATATATTTATTTTATACAAAATATAATAATTTTGTAAAAGATTATACTTATTTAAAAATTAAAAAATCAAAGTTTATTGACCTATATAAAAGTCCATGTAATGTAGGCTTTTAAATTACAGGCTTTCAAGGCAAGTCAAGTTCCAAAAAAAGCATATGACAAGTAACAGGTCATGTTTATATGATGCCAAAATTACAAAATAGGCCTAGGCCTATTTAGACAAATCATAGCTTAACTCAACCCATTTTCACTCCTATACACAGTCACAGGTTTAAATCTCAACTATGTCAAATTTTTTGAGAACACAAGTAACATCCTTATAAATTTCCTAGTTTTAGTATGGATGGTCTGTTCTTGATCAAATCAGAGAAGTGGATTAATTGAAGTACACAAAAGCTGACCAAACACCACCTGATTGCAATATAAAAAAAAAGTCATTTGTGGGATTGTTTAAATAGTTTGCAAGATATCATGTTCAAATTTACAGGTGGAACGTAGATCAATTAATATGGATACTATTATATTGTTTTCAATTTAAACCAATATTAAATATGAAAACATATATTTTAAGGAATTAATAACCCTGATCATGAAGATTAAATCAATTTATGAAAAAGTGACAGTGATTAATTGAAATGTCTGAATGCGGAATGTGACACATGTTAATATGAGAAATTAAGTAAGATAAAAAAGACATTGTTTGATTGGAAAATTAATAAAAAAAAATACAATAATATAATAAAATCAAATAATAGCTGTCTCCACAAATGAAGATTGTTATGATTAATTAAAAATGAATTGATTTTAATTGATTAAAGACAATATAATATGATATAATTAATGAATAAATGTTTTCATTAATGATGATTAATTCTGATTGATTAAAAATCAATTTAAGATTTAATTTAGAACAAAATCAAATAATAAGATCCTGAATGAGCTCGTGACAATTAAAAATCAGGAAAATAATAGAAGTGCCGACTGTTGGGCAGGGTGAGCACGGATAGGAAGTTTTTATCTGTGATGCATTTTTTATTTTAATTTTAATTTTTTTAAATAACTTTTCATTAAGTTTGGAATAACCGGGCTCTTCAGGCTTTGTACTTCCAGAGATGCCTAACATCACCTTTAAAAATTAATATTGCAACAAAAATGTAATCAAATAAATTAACTTATGATATATTATTACATTATTTTCTCAATTTTATAGGCACGAAAAGTTAGATTAAAAAAAATGATTGGGCTTGGGGCCCTCTTTGTACAATAAAAAAATAAAATTGTTAAAAAGAAAAATATAATCTAATAAATCATTCTAAGACATTATTAGATTTTTATTAACTTTAGCACAAAAAATTTCATTAATTTAAGATTGAATTTATTTAGAAAAAGATTGATATTGATTAATTAGAAAGTCTAAATAAGGAATAAGGAATGTAACATATTTTAGCACGAGAAATTAACTAAAAGAAAAAATATTGATTTAATAAAGAAATCTAAAAAAATTAATAATTAATAATTAATATTAATAATATAATAAAATCAATGAATAATAAATATATAAAAAAAAAGCATAATAGCATAGCTATATGTCTAAAGTAATGAATGCTTAAGTAGGGGAACCCGAATTTAAATTCAAGTTTTAAGCAATTGTTATAAATAGAAGGTGGTCGGATAAGTCAAATCTCGTTAGATAATATGAACATTTATTCTTTGCTTTTAATAATAATAATAATAATAATAATAATAATAATAATTATTATTATTATTATTATTATTATTATTAAATCAAAAATCAATCTTCATGAGGAGGACATTTATTTCATACTTTTATTATATTATAATATTATTATATTCTTTTTTGTTAATTTTTAATTAGCAATTTTTCTTTTCTCTACTTAATTTCTCGTGTCAATGTGTGTTATAATTCCCATTTAGAACTTTAAATTAATTGGTATCAATATTTTTTAAATTGATTCAATCTTTGTTAATAAGAGTGTTAATTCCTTGAAATATATATTTTTGTACTTAATGCTAGTTTAATTGGGAAACAATGTAATACTAATAGTATCCATACAATTATAAGAAGATCTTTCTATATAACCGTAAAACATGTTCATACAAAAAAAAAAAAAACATGTGCTTAGACTACGCAAGAACGTATTAAAAAGTAATATGCTTGTCGACAAGTGCATTAGTCCACAACTTATCTTCCCTAATTAAACATCTTGCAATTCACTAATAAAATGAGAAGGTTCTAGAATTAGTGAAAAAATAATAATAGGATCCAAAAATATTTGAACAAATCATTTCCACTGAACTTTAAGAAGGGTACATGATGCAGAAGAATAGAAAGACATTGTAATGATGAACTCATCAATAAGTTAGTTCATCCTATTCATATTACCTTTATATATATAGATAGATAAAAAATGATTAGGATTTAATATTAATACAAAATTAATATAAAAAAAACTAGGAAAAAATAAATCTCTTAACTATTGCTATTGTCAAAGTCGCGGACATTTATTTAGATTTAAAATAAATTAGAAAAGGGGATTTGCATGTGCTGTAGAGATTTGGTACGTCCTTCTCGAAAGCTTGGTCTTCTAAGGTTTTGAGTCCTGACAGCCAGGGATTAAGGTGAAGGTGCAGTCTCACACATGTGAGGTAGTCCCCTTGCTTTGGGGGTGTAGGGGGTTGGATCAAAGGAGTGGAAGGTTTGGGTGGAAGCTGCGATGGCAGAAGACTGGATCAAGTGATGCAGGAATCTGAAGTTGTCTAAGGAAAGGAGGAATGATGGTGGATGAAGCTCGAGTGGGGGAGAAAAACATTTGATCGTGGCGATCTTGATCTTGATCAGACCTTACAATCACAAAGCACTTGATCGTATGATGTTGAACATTTGGAGACCAGTCTGGGGTTTTATCCGTAGTTTTCAGAACTGAACCAATCATTGAACTGAAAAAGAGAAAGTCATGGCTTTGAGGTTTAACAAGACCAGGTTATATATATATATATATAAAATACATAAGGAAAATATAATATACATATATTAAATTGTATAAATAATATCAAATAAAAAATATTAAAATGTATTATAAATATAATTAAATTCATTTATCACTTACATATATATTAATATTAATATAATTTTCTAATATATACTAATCTCAAATCGAATAAATAAAAAGGTAAGAGATAAAAATTCTTATTATAAATTGAAGTCAAATTTTTATTACATTACAACTTTACAAGTTTCTATTTGACCCACATTAGATAAATTAAGAGTTTTAAATAATAAATTTTGATTAAAATTGAGAACCAAAGAATTAATGCCTTGAAAAAATTTTATTTTTTCAAAAAAATAGATATTTCAAAAAAAAAAGTCGGTTCAATCCTTTGAATCATAACTAGTTCAAAAGGTTGATTGGTTTAGGACTGGCTTTTGGTTCTTTAACATATTTTTGAAAATCTTATTTTTAAGTGTTGATTAGACTGGTTTGAGTACCCGTTCTCAATTTTTTCAGTTTGGTTCTGAATATTAGATAATATGGTACATTTATATTTTACTTATTTTATTTATCTTAAGGGTAGTTTAGTCTTTTATTTGTTGCATATATATTTTTACCCTTTTTTCTATTCTTGTAATGTTGATTAATTTACTTTTGCAATAGAGAACCCTAGCCATTTTTCTCTTCTCCCTTGTTCTTCTTCTCTTCCTCATATGCATTGTTAATCTTAATATGGTATCAAGAGTAAGGATGATTCTGGCCACAAACGCCATTCCATTCATTTCGACAGCAACCTAGGTGATTTTTTGTTAGTAATTCGTTCTTCCTTTTGCGATTCTCTCTATTAGGGTTTTGCAGAGACCCATTTGTAGAAATTGGGATTTTCTTATCTCTGTTTTGTGATTGTTTGCAATGGCTGGAGAAAAGGATGATTCTCTTCAATCCATCAGTGTGCAGTTGAATGGGCAGAATTATTCATAATGGAGTTATGTGTTGAAGAATTTTTTGAAAGGCAAGAGAATGTGAGGTTATGTTTCTGGAACCTCTGTTAAGCCACAAGATGAAAAAGATGAGAAATATGCAATAGAGCTAGAAACCTGAGAGGTAAATAATTCGAAGATTATTACTTGGATCAACAACTCTGTTTCGCAGTCTATAGGGGTTCAACTAGCAAAATATGAAACGGCCAAGGAGGTTTGAGATCATTTGAAAAAGTTATATGTGCAGTCTAATTTTGCAAAGCAATATCAGTTGGAGATAGATATTCGAGCTCTTCAACAAAACAACATGAGCATACAGGAATTTTACTCTACTATGAGCAATCTTTGGGGCCAGTTGGCTCTTACTGAATCTGCTGAGTTACAAGCTTTTAAGTCGTACATTGACCGTAGAGAAGAACAGCGTCTGGTTCAGTATTTGATGGCTATTCGAGATGATTTTGAAGGGCTTCGTGGAACAATTTTACATCGTAATCCTCTTCCAACTGTTGATTCGGTTGTTAATGAATTGTTAGCTGAAGAGATTCGACTGAAGTCTCAATCAGAAAAAGGGAATGTAGACAAAGGAATCCTCCCCAACCCATCTGTTTTTGTTGTTCCTTCTAACAAAGGTAAATCTCATGGAAAGGTTGGTTACGATGAATGTAGTTTTTGCAAGCAGAAGGGCCATTGGAAAGCCCAATGTCCAACATTGTTGAATAAGTCGCAGCAAGCACAACAGTCATCTCAATGGAGACCTCCTAGTCAGTTTAGCCAACGAAACTTCAAGCCTCCAACATCAAATGTTGCTGCAGTTGTTCCTCCGTCAGCTGAAAGTACATCATTTTCTAATCCTACAGTATCTGATCTTGCTGAGCAATTCCAGAGGTTTCTTGTCAGACAACCACATGCCATGTCTGCCCAATCCATTATAGGTTTGCCCTCCTCTAGCTCATCAGGTATGTCTTCACCCATATGGATCCTTGACTCTGGAGCCTTTCATCATATGTCATCTGATTTTAAATCATTTGTGTCTTTACATCCTGCCTCATCTGTGTCAGTCATGACTGCTGATGGCACTCCTATGCCATTAGCAGGCACTGGGTCTGTTTCCACATCTCATTTGTTCATTTCAGATGTTTACTACATTCCTAATCTCACTTTGAGTGTTGTTTCTGTTAGTCGATTATGTGATTCTGGTTACTCAATTTTATTTTCTTCCACCTCTTGTTTTGTGCAGGATCTACAATCCAAAAGGCTAATTGGGACAGGCCATAGGCAAGGGGGACTTTATATTCTGGATGAACTGAGAGTTCCATATGTTGCAGCTTCTAGTGTTGGCCTGTCGTCTTTTCGTTTGAATTCCTCGTCTTCTAATTTTTATTTATGGCATTCTCGTCTTGGACATGTTTCCTCTTTCCGTCTGAAATACTTAGCTTCTACAGGGGCTTTAGGAAAGTTATAATCTAATGATATTTCTGACTGTTGACAACTGTCGAGATTACCAAATTTAAATCAATAACTAACCGATTTACCAAAACTACTTGTAGTATAAGGTAACACCGGGTCGAGCCCGTAGATCATTCTAATTATGAAGTCAGATTAAGAGCTTAATAAACAGGGGGGAAAAGTTTTACAAAATTAAACAACAAAGAGCAATTAAAAAGAGTAAACAAGATTAGGAAGACAACCAATCCAAGAGAATTAACCAATCTTGATTTTAATCCATCCTTGATCTTTATAGATCCGTTCAACTATCAACCAAATCCTTGATCTTAGATCACATCAAGACGCCTCTCAATGATCCATGGATCTTCTACTAGAAATGCTTCTAGAATTTAATTAATTAAGGTTAGACAAATTAAGCATCCATCCAAAACCCAAATTAACTTAAAAACCAAGATCCAACCAAGCTAAACATTCATCAAACACCTTTGATGCATTATTTAACCTCTGAATTCATCTCTTGGCACATGATAATTACGCAATTAACATATGCAAATCCCAATCAAATTAAGCATTAAATCATAATTTAAACAAGAGAAGAAGAGAAAGAGAAACTTGATTAATAGATGAATGTATAGCAATTAAAACAAGATCTCAAGATTAATCATCAAGCTTGTCAATCTCTTGGATTGATTAAAGAGGTTTAGCTCTCCATAGCCATCACCATTGGAGAACCTTCAAGAACCATACAAAAATGAAAATAACAAAGAGAGAGGAGGAGAGGAAGAGAAGAAGAGAATTCTCAAAAATGAAGACACTAAAACTACAAGAACCAACTACAAATCACACCCTGCGTAGAAGCTCTCCCCTCCTTCTTTACAAATCTGATTGCTCTCCTCTTAATCATTCACAAAGAGTCAAAAGTAATTCACCCACTCTTGTTAATTATTCATCCATTATCAAAGTATGTCTCCCACCTTCCATTGAATTATTTTCTCATTATGAAAGTGTGTCTCCCACCTTCCAATGATTCCTCCACTTTTTCCACGTTACTATCTTTTCAATTTCTGTCATAATCTCAAATTCAAATCAAGTCCATCAGATAGCCTTTGAAGTAAGCTTTCCAAGGAGTACTCATATGCTTAATTTGGGCTTGAAATGAGTGAGATATGCCCAAAATAGTGAAGGTGTGTCCAGAATTTGTAACAGTACCGCTGGTCCAACTTCAAAGCTGTATTTGACCATGTAAATATCCGAATCTTCCAATTTGACATTTCACAGAACTTGTAGATCTTTTTCTCATCTTTCCTAGCATATATAGAACATCAAAATCAGAGATCTACAACTCAAGTTATGGTTAAAATACTGAACCACTGTCAATATGCATTAAAATCCGAAAATTTTGCTTTAAAGCCCAATTCAACCCAATGATCTAAATGAGTGCTAAGATCACTTAATTACAATCTGGACATCATTAATAAGGTAATTGTGTGGATAATTAATATGTTAAAAATCATAATTATCAAATACCCCCACACTTACTCTTTTGCACGTCCTCGGGCAAAACAGAAAAAAAAATAAAATAAAACTGACTCAATTTCTAATAATATTTAAGAATGAAGAGCAATTAATAATTCAAGTAATCAAAACATTCATGAGGTAACACATCTTCACATCTCAAATCAACAAGTAAGGATACTTCAATTGAAAAGCATGAGTAAAGAATGATAGATCCTCACAGAATTCACTCTCAATCTCTCAAGTATTTAAAAGGTAGGTATTTCACTCAATTCAACCATGAAAATTGCACTACCATAAGCTTGCTTATCTTCTACTTCTCCACTACTCAAAACACATGCATACACAAATCATGAGGACTTTATTCAAGGTTGTAGTGAGGTCAAGGTAACAGAAAAGGATAAAATGGATATGAGAAGATAAATACCAAAGGGAATAAAAGCAAATGAGAGCTGAGTTCAAATAACAAGCATAAAAGTTCATCCCAACTCTAATGTATAACCCTTTACATATTCATTTCTCAATCCTTTTCTTTTTTTTTTATATATATATATGAACATAACTATATACATACATTTTTTTCTCTTTTTTTTTTTTTTTTTTTTTTTTTTTTGTTTTGTTTTTTTTAGGCACTCTTTCCTTTTTCAACAACCATTTTGTACACACACCCCCACACTTGTTCAAAAACTCATCCATTAACCAAGCTAATGTTCTTTTATTCCCTAAGGTAAAATAAGAACACGATTTTTCATTTAAGGCACATAATGAGCTAGAAATAAGGAATGGTCAAATAAGCTCAAAGGGGTTAAGTAAAGGAAAATATACAAGGTTGGCAAGAATCAGAAAATTTTCAAGAAGTCAAAAGAGTGCTTGATATCATATTGAAAACAAGGTTGGCTATTTGGTTAAACTAGCTAAGAAAGAGGGCCTCAATCATATTCATGCATGCAAGTGAAATGTAGCCTCAAAAGAATCAAAGCAAGTTCTAGAGTGGTCATTAACATGAGTGAAAATCACACAAGAAAGAAGAGAATGGCATAAATGTTGAATCCATCCATTAGGCTCAAAATCTCATAAGGTATGCATCCATCAAACTCAATTCATCAATTCAATCATCCATAACCAAGCATATCAGTTCAAGAAGGGAGAAACGTTATTCAATCATGCAATGAACCCCTTTTTTGTTTTTTTTGTTTTTTTGTTTATTTTTTTTGTTTTTTTGTTTAAACAACAAAACAAAACAAAAACAGAAAAAAATGCTAAAATCTCTCCCTCACACTTAATATAACATTGTCCTTAATGTAAAAGAGAGAGATAGAAAAGAGAAACACAACCTGATAAGAAGTGAATCAACGCCAAGCAGGAAAAGAAGCAAACTGTCAGTGCCATATCAGACCCTAAAAAGAAATCAAATCATAAAACTTTAGTACTTCTACAATTTAATACTAATTAATTACTACCTAAAAACACTTCTTACTCTGCCACCAATTAAGATGCGTCTCAAGAGTAAATAATTTACTCTTTACTCTGCCATCCCTAACTACTAAATTGATGACAAATACAATAAACATATTAACAAACACAATTTTTTTTCTTTTTTTTCTTTTTTTTTTTACAACAACCATCCTTCCCCCCAACCAGATCACAACATTGTCCTCAATGTCAAAACATAGATAGGTAAAGGATAGAATATATTACCTGTTGCTGCAATTACTGAAAAGAAAAATCTCACACAAATTTAAACAGAAAGAAAGTACGATAAATAAAACCAAAGCTTGTAATTATTTAAATAGTTGGAGTGTCTTGGCTGGCTTTCTTTTTATTTTGCTTCCTTCACCACTTCCTTCACCGCTTCCTTCACCAATCTATCTCGAGTACATTCTTGGATCAGGTTCATAAACAAATGCTTCTAATTTATCAATCAATTCATCAACAAGAAGCAGAGATAAAAGTTGTCTTCTTGAAGGTGTGACAAATTTCTGTTCCACAAGACATGGTCAACAAAAGATAACAAAAGATCAAAGAAATTATTAACATTCAGCAAACCTATGGGTTTATGGTGGATGTTCAGTTGAGCCCAAGAGACAATTTGAAAATTTTTTTCCAAAGTACCAAAACCACCTGGTAAGGCTATGAATGCATCAGAATTTGCAAGCATTGTCTTCATTCGTTCATGCATAGATGATACTTGAATCTCCTGTCCAATTTTCCTTCCAACGAAGTTCCTTCGAGTTAAAGGTTCAGGAATGACACCTAAAACTTGACCACCTCTTAGAAATGTAGACAGTGATACAGCCCCCATTAACCCAAGGCAACCTCCCCCATATACTACACGAATGTTCCTCGCAGTAAGTGTTCTACCAAGAATGCTTGCTGCGTTGACAAACTCTAAACTCTTCCCATAATTTGTCCCACAAAATACACAGATACTGACAAATCTACGGACAGAAGAAGAAGAAGCTCCCTCCATTTCTACACTCACACTCTTTTTGAATGATTAAGAGTTGCAGGAAAATGAAGAAAATGGGGTGTTTAAATAGGGAATAGAATAGAAAAAGTAATAATAGCTCCTATATGAGTAGGTTGGCTGTTGTCAGAAAACTTTTGAAATTTTTTTTTTGTTTTTTTTATGTTTTGTTTATTTTTTTTAAATAATAAATGCATAGGATAATATATACAGATTGTTGTGATTGTGACTCACATCTTCCTCTGGTTTTACGTCCAGAAACGGCTTAAACGCCTTCTATGAGTCGAGGATAAGCTTCCTATCTAATTTTCTTATAAATTGGCAAACAGGGTCTTTTAGAGTCAGATTCCCAAGACTGTAGCGTTTTTCTTCATCCTTGAAGAGATTCCACAATTTAAGAATTTCACGATGCACCAATCCACAAGAATGCGTCTCAAGAGTCAATAAGATATCATCTAATGACTCCTTACTCAGTCCATTCTTAATGAAGAAAATTTTATCTTCTCTATTTGCAGAAACCATCCCCAAAGTACGACATCGCTTGTTATAGTTCCATCGTCCACATTTGTGACAAACTTGTAACCTTTTTGCTCTTCTCCTTTTAGAATATGAACTTCTTCCAAAACCAGGCATATATGAGTTAAATGAAATTGAGGACTCACCTGCTAATCGAACCTTTGCTTCAATTATCCAGCGTACATCTTCTGGCATACCTTTGTGCATTAACAGTCTCAATCTTTCACATCAAACTTTGTAGATTATTCTCAGAGCATTTTGAGGAAGAGAAGGAAAATATTTGCTCAGGTTTGAAAGAATGACATCCATTTTGAAGGAGAAGAAGGATTCAGTTATTTTGGGAAACCAAAAAATAAACCGACTTGAGAGTCACGGAGTACCGTATCCGCCACTTAACCGGTAACACAAAGAACTCAAGAACTTGGTTTTCCAGGAATGGTTGAGTCTTTGGCCATTAACTTTAAGCGCATTACCATTCCTAGGATCCTCAATATCTACGGCCCCACGTGTTTGACAACCAAAGAACCGCGCCAACTAGATCTCAATTTTCCAAGGAGTAAGTGCAGATGATAATCTCAAAGCAGAACTTTTGTTGACCAATTTCCGCAGCTTTTGCAAAAGGTGTAACAGACCTTGCATAAAGTAGGCCAATAAAATCCATACTGCAAGATTTTCGCAGTTGTTGTCATTGAAGAAGAAAAATGACCTCCACATGCGTCCGAGTGACAAAAGTCAATGACACTACTTACCTCATTGTCGGGTACAAATCTCCAAAAGATTTGATCAGGACAATAATTGAACAAATATGGGTCATCACAAATTTTTTTTTTTACCTCAATCAAAAACTTTTTTTTTGTTTTTCTTTTTTTGTGTTTTTTTGTGTTTTTTTTTTAACAATTAAGGCGGCATCTTACTTATCAAGTGGGGTAGACGACTTCTTGCAAGTGGACCTCCTCCAAAATATCCTCTTGAGCTCCCTCATAAAAAGATTTGAGGCGATGTCCATTGACTGTGAAAGCTTTTGTAGTAGTCTCACTTGTAATCTGCACAGCACCATAAGGAAAAATCTTAGTAACAACAAATGGACCAAGCCACCTAGATCTGAGCTTTCCGGGCATGAGTTTGAGGCGGGAGTTATAGAGAAACTCCCACCGGGGTCCCATTGCTTGAAGTATAATGTCCGAGACCAAGTTAAGCTTGAAACATGACTTGAAACAGGAGAGCTTCCATCGGGGTCCCATTGGCCTTCCTTAATTCCTTTGGCTTCAGCACTAGAATGCAATATGTATACTTGATCAACTTGATTTTCCTTGTTTATGTTGGACCATGGCTCAAAAATAAAATCCACCACAGTAGTGACCGCCATCCGGTGCTCTTCTTCTCCCTTTTCTGAAAATTCTTCAATGGCTTTCAACTCAAGGGTAGGTGGTTGCTGCACTGAAGGTATCAAGCTAGTTGAAGAAATTAATTCTGCTGATTTAATTGCAAAGATCACCTGTAATATGTGTACAATCTTCCAAAACAACATGATCATAACTCTTAGAATAAGGAAATTTCGAACATGTAGCAAGATCTCCCACAACAAGAAAATTTCGAACATATAGCACACAACTTATCACCATCACAAGAAGCACACAAATCACCACACACAAAGTCATCAAAATCAAGCAATCTCGGAAACTCCTCACACAAGTCGAAGATATGAATTATCAACCAAATTATCAATTAAATCAACATGAAAAATAGAATGTTCTTCATGGAGCTCTTTATCCTTCTCAGCCTCATGTATCTTTTTGGTCTCAATGGCTCTCTGTGGAAAGGAAAGAGCCACCGCAGTCGTTGTTCTTCTTCGCTTTCATGGGCAACAACTGATTTCTTCGACCCTCGATTCTTGGGTGGTTCATCAAAAAATGTTTCTTCTACTGGTTGATGCTTGCTGGCTAGTTGAGGCTCAGATGATGCTTCTACAGATTTTTTAGACCTCAGCATAATGGCACTCACATTCCCATTTGGATTGGGAATTGTTTGGGAAGGGAGTTGGCTAGAACCTTGGGCCTGTTGCTGACTCAATGAGGAGGCCAATTGTCCAATCTGGGTTTCTAAATTGTGTGTGATTGCCTCTGTCCTCTGTTGGAATTGAATATTGTTAGTGGCCATCTGCTTTACCAAATCTTCCAATGATGGCTCAGGTTTCATGGCTACTGGACTTGGTTGTTGCATAGGCTGCTGGTATGGTGGTTTACTAAGAAAGACACCTGTTGTAGCAACAGATTGATATGTAAAAACAGAACTACCATCTTGAAGTGTACGACATGCATATGTGGGATGAGATGAACAAGAACAAATGGCACACACAGTCTGACTATTTGCACAGGTAATTGTTGTCTCACTACTAACTGTCTCACCAAAGAAGTCAATTCCTCAAGTTTGTACTCCATTATGCAAAGTCATATCAATCTCAGAATCAATATCAAGTAATTGCCTAGCAAAAGACTTAGTCATGCATTATCCAAAGCACATAAAACACAAAAATAACAAACAAGCAGAATACACTAGACAACACTAAAAATCTACCAAAATAAATATAATTCACCTATCTAAACATTTTTAAAAATTATGGGACTTGTACAGCATAAAAACTACATAAAAATGAAACTAAAAAATACAATAAAAAATATTAAAAAATTGAAAAACTGGTCTAAACAATGGATTTTAGGAAAAACAGGGGTGACCTCACAATAACTGTGAGTCTTGTTTATTAGGACGTTTTCCTTCAACTGACCAAGTTTCAACACATTCTGGGCACATTTTCTGTCAGTACGAAATTCTCGCAAAATGACCCGTAATCACCCGTTTTCTCCTAAAAATCACCACAACACAGCAACACAAAGGTTAGTGAGGGATTAGTAGTTAAATATACTCTTAATAAGATTGAACAAAATCAGAAAGATTCCCCGGTAACGGCGCCAAAAATTTGACAACTGTCGAGATTACCAAATTTAAATCAATAACTAACCGATTTACTAAAACTACTTGTAGCATAAGGTAACACCGGGTCGAGCCCGTAGATTATTCTAATTATGAAGTCAGATTAAGAGGTTAATAAACAGGGGGGAAAAGTTTTACAAAATTAAACAACAAAGAGCAATTAAAAAGAGTAAACAAGATTGGGAAAACAACCAATCCAAGAGAATTAACCAATCTTGATTTTAATCCATCCTTGATCTTTATAGATCCGTTCAACTATCAACCAAATCCTTGATCTTAGATCACATCAAGACGCCTCTCAATGATCCATGGATCTTCTACTAGAAATGCTTCTAGAATTTAATTAATTAAGGTTAGACAAATTAAGCATCCATCCAAAACCCAAATTAACTTAAAAACCAAGATCCAACCAAGCTAAACATTCATCAAACACCTTTGATGCATTATTTAACCTCTGAATTCATCTCTTGGCACATGATAATTACGCAATTAACATATGCAAATCCCAATCAAATTAAGCATTAAATTAGAATTTAAACAAGAGAAGAAGAGAAAGAGAAACTTGATTAATAGATGAATGTATAGCAATTAAAACAAGATCTCAAGATTAATCATCAAGCTTGTCAATCTCTTGGATTGATTAAAGAGGTTTAGCTCTCCATAGCCATCACCATTGGAGAACCTTCAAGAACCATACAAAAATGAAAATAACAAAGAGAGAGGAGGAGAGGAAGAGAAGAAGAGAATTCTCAAAAATGAAAACACTAAAACTACAAGAACCAACTACAAATCACACCCTGCGTAGAAGCTCTCCCCTCCTTCTTTACAAATCTGATTGCTCTCTTCTTAATCATTCACAAAGAGTCAAAAGTAATTCACCCACTCTTGTTAATTATTCATCCATTATCAAAGTATGTCTCCCACCTTCCATTGAATTATTTTCTCATTATGAAAGTGTGTCTCCCACCTTTCAATGATTCCTCCACTTTTTCCACGTTGCTATCTTTTCAATTTCTATCATAATCTCAAATTCAAATTAAGTCCATCAGATAGCCTTTGAAGTAAGCTTTCCAAGGAGTACTCATATGCTTAATTTGGGCTTGAAATGAGTGAGATATGCCCAAAATAGTGAAGGTGTGTCCAGAATTTGTAACAGTACCGCTGGTCCAACTTCAAAGCTGTATTTGACCATGTAAACATTCGAATCTTACAATTTGACATTTCACAGAACTTGTACATCTTTTTCTCATCTTTCCTAGCATATATAGAACATCAAAATCAGAGATCTACAACTCAAGTTATGGTTAAAATACTGAACCACTATCAATATGCATTAAAATCCGAAAATTTTGCTTTAAAGCCCAATTCAACCCAATGATCTAAATGAGTGCTAAGATCACTTAATTACAATCTGGACATCATTAATAAGGTAATTGTGTGGATAATTAATATGTTAAAAATCATAATTATCAACTGTTGTGGTTACAAACTTACTAAGTTTACTGCTTTGCCTTTTTCTGAAAGTATTTCAGTTTCTGTTGCACCTTTTGACTTGGTTCATTCTGATGTATGGGGACCATCACCAGTTGCTACCAAAGGTGGTTCTAGATATTATGTATCGTTCATTGATGATTGCACTCGTTATTGTTGGGTTTATCTTATGAAACATCGTTCTGAAATTTTTTGGCATTTATCATATGTTTCGTGCTTTTGTTAAAACTCAACATAATGCTGTTATCAAGTGCTTTCGATGTGATCTAGGTGGTGAATATACTTCTAATAAATTCTCTGAATTACTTGCTTTTGATGGGACTTTTCACTAAACTTCGTGTACTGACACTCTTGAACAAAATGGAGTTGCTGAAAGAAAATATCGCCATATTATTGAAACTGCTCGTTCCCTTTTTCTGTCTGCCTTTGTCCCAAGTGAGTTTTGGGGGGAAGCTGTCCTCACTGCAGTACATGTCATTAATAGAATTCCTTCTTCTGTTACTTCAGGTTTGTCTCCCTTTGAGAAATTATATGGTTGTGTTCCTGATTATTCAGCCTTGAGAGTCTTTGGTTCTACTTGTTTTGTTCTTTGTCCTCATGTAGAACGTAGTAAGTTGTCTTCTCGATCAGCGATTTATGTTTTTCTTGGTTATGGTGATGGTCATAAGGGTTATCGTTGTTATGATCCTGCAAATCAAAAACTTTATATCTCACGTCATGTTGTGTTTCTTGAGCATATTCCCTTTTATTCCATTCCTTCTAGTCAACATATCCTTACCAAATCTAATCTTACCCACATTGATCCTTTTCACACAGATTCTGACACCGCTCCTCTTCCTATGACTCATAACCAAAATAATTCTGATGTTGAGCTTTGCAGGGTTGACACTAGTAGTTCTGTAGATCCAGATGCCTCCTCTGTCCCTGCGCCTCCCCAAGAACATTCTGTGATCGTGGATCCTCCTCCTCCTTGTTATCCTTATCGTGATCGTAAGTCCACTAAATTACCAGATTTTGTTTATTCTAGTTATTCCACTTCTTTTGCTTCCTTCTTAACCTCTATTCACAGTTTTTCTAAGCCATCTTCCTATAAAGAGGCTGTTCTTGATCCCCTTTGGCAGTAGGCTATGGCAGAGGAACTTTCTGCTTTGCACAAGACAGATACTTGGGACCTTGTCTCTCTTCTGCCAGAAAAAACTGCAATTGGTTCTCGTTGGGTATATAAGATCAAAACCAAGTCTAATGGGTCTGTTGAGAGATACAAAACTCGCTTAGTTGTTAAAGGCTTTTCTCAACAATATGGTATGGATTATGAAGAAACTTTTGCTCCTGTTGCCAAAATGACTACTATTCGTACTTTTATTACAGTCGCATCTATCCGCCAGTGGCATATTTCTCAAATGGATGTTAAAAATGCCTTCTTGAATGGTGATCTTCAAGAAGAGGTTTATATGGTTCCTTCACCAGGTGTTTCTCATAATCCAGGTGAAGTTTATCAATTGAAGAAGGCTCTCTACGGGCTCAAACAAGCTCCCCGCGCTTGGTTTGAGAAGTTCTCCATTGTGATTACATCTCTTGGCTTCCACTCTAGCCTGCATGATTCTGCTTTGTTTCTCAGGTGCACTTCTCATGGTCGTATCCTACTCTCCTTATACGTTGATGACATGATCATTACTGGGGATGATGTTGACGGGATTGTGGAGTTGAAACTCCAATTGGCCCATCAGTTTGAGATGAAAAACTTAGGTACTCTTTGTTACTTTTTGGGAATTAAAGTTGCTTACTCTCCTAGAGGTTACCTCCTTTCTCAATCTAAGTACATTGGCATCATTCTTGAACAAGCTCATCTCTCTGATACTAGAACAAAGGATACTCCTCTTGAGCATAATGTTCGGTATACTTCTTCTGATGGTGTTCCTTTGTCAAATCCCACTTTGTATCGTACTCTTATTGGTAGTTTGGTATATCTTACCATCACTAGACCTAATATTGCTTATGCAATACATGTTATTAGTCAGTTTGTTGCTTCTCCTACTACAGTTCAT